>OX465419.1:18455066-19655066 GCA_950005045.1 Agrotis exclamationis
AACCACGGACGTGCACCGCTTGGCATGACTGTCACGTCCCGTCGCATCGGGAATGCTATATTGTGCTAAACAATGCTACTGTATCTAGAATTGTGTAATGGGAGAGAATTAATAGAACAACGAGTATTATGTTCATAGGTTTTAGATGATACAGAACCATACGATTTTTAGGGTTCCGTATTCTCAAATGGTAAAATTACACCGTATTACCACAGCTATTACTAAGACTCCACTGTCCGTCTGCAAGTCAGTTCGTGTGTCACCAGGCCGTATCTCATGAACCGTGATAGTTACCCATAGATTAGATAGTTATTTAGTTAGATATAAGTACTTATATATTTCTAAATACATACATAATATTATAGATAAATAAGCAACTGATTAACATACGTTAATCAGTTGTCTAGTACCCATAACACAAGCTCTGCTTAGCATGGGACTAGATGGCGTTGTGTGATAGTTGTGGAATGTTATTTATTTATTTATTATTTATTTTCAGAGTTTTTGTTTTTATTACAGTTAAGATAACGATAGTATAAGTAGAATTGTGTATTTTAGTAGATGAAGGTTATCTCAGAAAAAACGCGTTGAATTCCGAAATTTTAAGTGACCGAAAGTTACACGACGACGCGGTTCGAAGCAGGATATTTTTAACAATACACATCTCCAAATACATAAGATTAGATACAACGCAAATCCTTAATTACAATTTCAACGTCAAGAGCAAACACGAACGTCTAGATAATCTCTTCACACACCAAATAAATGGACCTAAGCTGCCACACATCAGTGTTTACACATTCAAAATAGCAATTAACGGACTGTCGATCAAGTGTGGGACACTGGCAACCCTTCCTTGCCTCATCATCAATATCCTTTACATCAAATTCGATCTCATACGCATTAATCGAATCTGTCTCCTAACAAAGCCTAATCGGATATGCGGGACCGTAAAAATTACTCGCCGTTTGTTTTATAAACGGGACGATAATCGAGTTATCGCTAAGATAATTAGGTCATCAATTCTGAGTGTACGAGGGTTGTGCACTTGCGGTACCTATAATTCATTTTGGTTTGGGATCAATCAAACGGTTGGCGACGGGCATGGTAAGTGTCGGTCAGGTCAATTATTTTTGCTGGTGCTGCGGGACCCACACATTCAATGTACTCTGTGGACCTCACTACACAATTGTGGTTTTGTTCAACCTGTGACCTGTCCAATCTACATGGAACTAACTGGAGCACATTTTGCAAATTGTATCCGCTTACAAACAGGATCCACAATGAGTATGCGATTTGTGTTTTGCGAATCGGTATACTGCTCCGTTGGTACATTTGACATGGTTTTAAACCTAACGGGATTTTATAAACGAGGGTTACTTAACTTTTTTTCAGTGCGCCCTATCGCTTTCATATTTTTGAAAACATATTATGAACATAAATTACACCTAGACACAGAACAAATGATCGTGCTCATCACACAAACATTTGTCCTGGGTCGAAATCGAACCCACGACCTCCGGCATAGCAGTCAGGGTCACTAACCACTAGACCAACAGGCCTGCCAAAAAAGCTAGATTATCAACGAGTAGCAGGGTTTCGGTTTATATAACCTATATCAAAAATGTCAGAGCCTTATCAAAAACATCTAGCAATTTAAGATAAAACGTACGAAGATGGACACTTTGCCCTGTTCTATTTCCCTCGTGCTCGCTCATCAGTTTTTTTCACAACCACGGAGAATATTTCTTCCTTTTGTTTTCAGAATATATGCTCGATTGGTTGTCGGATAAGTACCTTTGACAAATCACACTAGGCCGCAGGCGAACGCAAACGCGTATATGATTTCATCGAAACCGTTTACTATATTTCCAGTCTTTTGGGGTATGAGGAACAGGGCCGGGGTCGCGGCACTCACGAATTACCGTGACCCCGGAACGTAAAGGGCTATTGAAGGACACCGTGAGTTTGAGTCAGTACGAGTCTGACAGTTCCGCCCGGCTCTGCCCTGGATGGGAGGACTCATTTGATGATTTTACAACGCGAAAAAAAAAAGAGGAACAGGGCGGAAAGTTCCCTCGATACTCCATTGAAAATGGAGGATCATAAAAAATTCGAATAGCATACCTACCTTCTGAGCCCTAGTCCAAACCTGGTGGCCTAAGATGACGTCTTCTTCTGACGTCAAGTCGTCTAGCGCCATCTCGTTTCCACACTGGAATTATGCATGCACTTGTATTCCATAACAGAAAAACAAATAAGAGCGTTTTAGCCAATGGTTTTAGCAATCATTCTGTTCTGGCGAGCTATGCCGGAGCCGACTGTCAAGTCTGACATCTTCATGAAGAAAAATGAAGCGTTTGCTACAAAGATGCCGAATGCTCAATGTTTTGTTACAAAAAATGAATGCTCAAGTCTAACAGCACTTTTAGGAGACGCGTCATCGATACAAAAGGGTAAGAAAAAATATGTAGATGACGCACAATTTACGCAATTTTGTACGTGTAAAAATGGTATGCAAGATCATTATTGCATTTTTGTTCTTACTTTAGTGAGACAAAATTAAATAAGCTCAGAATTCCCCATATTGTTTACAGTATGTAGATTCAGCTCTGGCTGAGACTAAGTCAACGCAATATCTTACCTAATTGAATTCAATCCGCGCCACGCTGGGACTGGCAAAATAATTCGATTACCTTCTCATTTACGTAGAAATTGGCTATAATAATCAAATTTTTAACTTTTGGGGCTTTCGCTTTAAAGTCTACAGTAATTTTTAACCGACGAAAAAAAAAGGAGGAGGTTCTCAATTCGACAAGTTTATATATTTTTTTTTTATGTATGACCACGCATAACTTTTCCTAACATGGTCCGATTTCAAAAATTCTTTTTTGTTGGAAAAAAGTGTATCCCAAAGTTGGTCCCATTTAAATTTTAAAACTAAAATCGGCCTCTAAGGGTAGAAAAAAAGGAGTTAATTGTCAATTTTTCTACAGAATTTTCATTTGTGAACCGATTCTGTTGAAATAAAGTTAACATTATGTAGTTCTGAGGACATTACTATATAGCAGAGATGTGGAGAAGATAACATGATGGCGTCACCATCATCAGATCAACTCCAGATCCCTGTTATGTTGTGAAACTCTCTTTGAAAGTTTCTCAACAGTTAACAACAGCTATATCATATTTGGGCGCATTTCACTCAGCTTGATGAGAACTTTAGACTCAGCTGAGGTATCATTGCCATCGAGTGTCTGAGGATGGTGACGGAAAGCAGGGGCAAGAGGTCCTCAACAGTTAACAGCACCTAATATCGTATTTGGGCTCATTTTACTAGTCTTGATGAAAACTTTAGACCTAGCTGGGGTATAATTGTCATCGAGGGTCTAAGGATGGTGACAGAAGGCAATAGCAAGAGATCCTCAACAGTTAACAGCAACTATATCGTATTTGGGCTCATTTAATTCATCATGATAAGAACTTTATACATAGTTGGGATTTGACAGTCGTTGAGTGGAATTTTTAGTTGCAAGATAGAGGTCCTCAACAGTTAATGCGATAATTACTGTGACGGTTACGTTGACAATGACAAAAGTGAAGACGGGTTTTTCCATGTGTTAAACCACAGTGTAAAACACTTTAATCATGGTATACCACTGAAAAGCTAAACGAAAGATCGAACTGAAAAGCGAAAATAAATTTTGAGGCGTCGCCAAAGAAACAATCAACGAAAAGCAACCTAGCTACAATAAAATTATTCTTCGAGTCAAATAATTAATTTAGATATACGAGTATTATGTTTGTTTGGCGCCGCCTCAAAATTTATTTTTTTTGCTTTTGAGTTCGATCTTTCGTCGGTTTGATTTTTTTGTAAAAAGGTATTATATTTTCATAGGTCCTTTTTTAATAAATCCGATTACAGCCTAGGCACATAAAATTTACGAAAAAAGAACACGGAGTTCGAAATAAAGGAAAAAAAAAACAAACAAAACAAAAACGCATTCCATTCACAACGCTTTCACAGAAAATAAAACAAAAGAAACGCGATAAAGAAAAAGAATTGAACGGAAAATCTTTCCCGTCACTTCTACAGGTTGTTCTCTGAATTACGCAGTGTTGCAAGTGATAATAAATCCGAGAACTTTTTAAACTCCCCGTAATGAATCTACGTAAATCGGATCATTTGAGAAGGCCCATTCCTCATCGCACTTTTCGAAGCGAAAAATCTTATTTACTTAACAAAAGAATTCTTCACATTCTTTCGAAATGAGGTGTTAATGAAGTTAGAAATATTTAGGCTACGTTGCTACAAAATTATGAGGTTTTGTAGGGAAAATTTAGTAAGACTGTTTACCCGGAGTATTTTTTTGTTGTAGTAATAAAATAATGATACGATAAATTATGTGCTGTAATTAATTTATAAACGGATCTTATTAAATTACATGAGTACTCAGACGGAGTAATAAGAAAACTGATCATATTAGAGACTAATTAAATATGGTTCTTATTAAAATATTTGTGCTACTTTCTTTAGTAAGTAATTAAAAATTTCTTCTAATATGTCTTGCTGCTTGCCTTTTAGACTCGTAATTTGACTTGATGAGGTTAAAAGAATATTAATGGATAAAGCTTTATTGTTTGTGGTTACGTTTGTGTCTTTTCTGTGTGAGGATGTGGCCACCCTCTGGTATCACAGTAAATTAAGCCGCCTCTGAAAACACCACAGGCCTCTGAAATGGCTATTTGAAGAATAGGTAATTGGCTATTTGATAGTATCAATTAATTAAAAAAATATATAATTAGTCCGTCATTTACAGTTTTGAAAAGAAAGGGACACGTATTTTTTCTTTTGTAAAATCTATAAATATTTACCAAGATAATAATGCATCAAAATTCGAAAGTGGGGGCTCATTACGTCAGAATTCAATAAAAATTGTACTAAGTTGTGACGACAATTTTGGTTTACGTAGGTACCAAAAAAATACGGGTCGTATATTTTCTGATAATAATAATTCACGAAGTGAGAATCATTATCAATATCAATGTGGTCGTTTTAGACAGGGCCGTCTTTACCAGGGGGTGCAAGGGGTGCGGTGCACCCGGGCGAGGAACGCCCGGGGGCGCCTCTCGAGCGCTGAATTTTTGGATATTTCATTGAAAATTGAGAATAGTGTATGTTATGTATGTACGTTTGACATGAAGTCAATAGAGTGTAAGTTCATTTGAAATGGGCGCGCGGCGCGGCACCTAATGAGGCACTAGCACGAATTCTACGTATTAGACCGTACTTCCTACTTGAATCAGTGCGTCTGTCATATGCGAGCAATTGCGCCCTTTGACATTGTCACCCGGACGCCCGCACTTGAAGTAAAACGATCTCTAAGTCAATAAAGTGTATCGAGGTTCGGGCACGCCGCAATCGCGGCGGTAAGACCCCTCTTTGAGGAGTGGCTGGATAGGAGTCACGGCGTCCTGACCTACCGCATGACGCAGGTCCTCACCGGACACGGAAGTTTCGGGAGCTACCTGTGTCGGATAGGGAGGGAAGACACGCCTGGGTGTCACCACTGCGTAGATTGCCCGGAGGACACAGTAGAGCATACGGTGCAGGACTGCCCCTCTTGGGCAGAGCACCGCCCGGTCCTCACGGCAGCGATAGGCGGAGACCTCTTGCGCCCGGCATTGTTCGAGGCCATGCTGCGGGGCGAGATGGAGTGGAAAGCGGTCGCCTCCTTCTGCGAAGCAGTCATGCTCGCGAAGGAGGAGGCGGGCCGCGAGAGAGAGAGGACAGAGTCTTCCCTCCGCCTCAAACGCACCGTAGGCGCGGGCATGCGGGCGGCGAGTAATGGGTAACTCGCCGCCCGACCATGGACCATGCCGAGTAATTGAATTCGTTAGCTCATTTCATTGTAAAAAAAACGAGGGCGCAGGCTGAGTCCCGCACCCCGGCGCAGAATATATTTAAGACGGCCCTGGTTTTAGACCCCGAAGGTAAAGAAACAAACAACGAAAAAGACAGGATCGGATTTATAATAAAAATAAAAAGTACAACGGAAAGTGAAGTACAGACAAAGCTTGGATGCTAGGACGTGTGCAATTGCCTATTCAAGCATTCAGAAACTTGTTCGGTGTGCAAACTTATTTTGTTTTTATTGTGTTCGTATGGAGTTTTGTTAAGCTGGGAGTCCGGGAGTCTGGGACACAGACGGGATTTAGACATCAGAAGTTTGAAGTATTACGAAAACTGTGAGTTGTTTGGTGTATTTCATTGTTAGCGTGTATTTTACACAACGACCATTTATATCTAGACGCCTCATGCACGATCTGACTAACGAAAATTTTCTGCCAAGTCGCTGAGGTACGACGTAAGCGAGGGGGACGGGGTACTGCGTTCTGATTGGCTAACGCAAGGTCAGTGCGACGAGGGGACTCACAGGAGTGGTCGAAACTAATACGAACTTAAGACTTTTTTGCCTAATGTGTTGACAGACATCGGTCGCCTGTGATTAGGAGTCTAGATATAAATGGTCGTTGATTTTACATAACTGTCAACTAATGCCCGTGGGATTTCCCCCCGTGATATTCAGCATTCTATGTGTTAATCCAGGTTTTAAACTATGTCTGTAGCAAATTTCAACCAAATCCGTACAGTAATTTCTGTGTAAGAGACTTTCGTATGTAGTAAGATGTTGTTCTTACGCGATGGAGTTTGATAAGAGCTTCTGGCTCCTACTCGTATTTGAAGATGTATTATTCATCATAGCATGATGTTGTTGTAGATAAATAGGGGAACAGTGTATAAGACGGGGACGATAATATTCGCGAGGTATAATGGGGACATACACTCTTTAGGCATACTTAACACAACACTAACGTAGCGCAAGCGCCATCAGGACGTCATTTGCAAGCGGCTATTAACAAATGGCGTCCTGTTGGCGCTTGCGCTACGTTAGTATTGTGATAAGTTTGCCTTAAGTGTGTGATTTCCCATCATACCTCGCGTCCCCGTCTTATACACTGTTCCCCTAATTATGGGCTTAATTGACAAGGGAGTAAGTGAAAACGTAAATTCTACCTGCAAACTTTTAATTATATCTATTGTTTACATGCAGGTGGATTTTTTAAAGTGGGCAATAGCGAAGAATGCAGTTTTAGTTTCCATCTAAATTGGGTATTTTCCCATCTAGATTGGGAAAACTTGCATATTGGGTTAAACCAACAATGCATACTTTTTTTTTCCTTAACCTGTTCTGTCCTACTGCTAAGCAAAGGCCTACTTATGTTGAAAAAACAACCTGTACATTTTTCATACACATGTAGGTATTATATTATTTAGTAACCATAAAAAAATGACACTTTACTTTTACTTTGGTCCATAAAATATTCCTCGAAATCTAATTTCAAAATACAATTTACTTCGAAAATAACTTAAGCCATCAAGTCGTACTTTCACTAAGAACATCAGAATTTATGTTAGACTAAGGAAAATTAATTAATTGCCTCGCAAATGCACTCCCAGCGCACAGGAGCTAAGTTTTCATCTATTTATTAAAGTCATAATAACAATCCAGCACTCGACGGTAAAATGGCCTCGCTTTAATGTCATTCATTTCTCTTAAAGAAGAGCCATATCGTAAATGCAAATGTAAAAAATCATCAAATGAGTCCTCCCACCCAGGGCAGAGCAGGAGGGACTGTCAGACTTGTACTGACTTAAATCCACGGTGTCCTTCAATAGCCTTTACGTTCCGGGGTCACGGTAGCTGTTTAGTCCCGCGACCCATATCGTAAATGCTTTGCATAGATTTATCTATATACAGTGTGTCCGGACACGAGTTAGCGATATTTGAAGGGAATATTATAGACTCATTTTCATCGACAAAACTGCTTTTAAAAAAATTCTTACTCCAACACCTCGCGAATGGCGGCCATTTTAGTTTTTTGATTTGTCGAACTGGGGTATGTACAATAAAATGCAAATATCTTTGAATCCAAGAGACCTACATACATGCAAATGACTTAATTGCAAAGTTAAATGTTAAGGCTTTTCAAAAACTTGCAAAAGTTTTCTAAATAATATGTAGAAAGAACCAAAAAACGTGGGCAAACACGAAACTGTACACAAAAATTACTGAATATTTTCACATTTTATACTCTAGCTCGAAAAGTACCCCCGTATTTTGCTTAGGTATTTGCATTAAATTAAAAGTATTTGAGTCAGGCTATAAAATTATATCAAAATTATCACTCTACGTTAAGTATTTTAGGAGTTATTCTCACTTGAATATAACCCTTCCTTAGCGCATGTACCACCAATGTTACAGAAGCTGCATTCTTTGGGCGAGCTAAACCGTTTCAACGTAAATTTATCAGCTGACATTATTAACCACCATGTAAATGATCCCAACGAATCACAATTAAACTGAAATAATACATTTTTTTTACTTTATGAAATCGGTTTCTTTGAATAAATTCAAAAAATGGGCCATTTCAGTTTATGGGTGTTTCGTTGGGATCATTTACATGGTGGTTAATAATGCCAGCTCATAAATTTACACTGAAACGATTTAGCTCGCCCAAAGAATGCGACACCTGTAATATTGCGGTACATTCGCTACGGAAGGGTTATGTTCAAGTAAGAATAACTCCTAAAGTACTTGACGTAGAGAAATAATTTTAATACCATTTTATAGCCTAACTCAAATAATTTTAATTTAATGCAAACACCTAAGCAAAATACAGGGGTACTTTTCGTGCTAGAGTATAAAATGTGAAAATATTCAGTAATTTTTGTGTACAATTTCGTGTTTGCCCACGTTTTTTGGTGCTTTCTACATATTATTTAGAAAACTTTTGCAAGTTTTTGAAAAGCCGTAACATTTAACTTTGCAATAAAGTCCTTTGCATGTATGTAGGTCTCTTGGATTCAAAGATATTTGCATTTTATTGTACTTACCCCAGTTCGACAAATCAAAAAACTAAAATGGCCGCCATTCGCGAGGTGTTGGAGTAAGAATTTTTTTGAAAGCAGTTTTGTCGATGAAAATGAGTCTATAATATTCCCTTCAAGTATCGCTAACTCGTGTCCGGACACACTGTATATAAAAGAACAGGGTTTTTTATTAAGACTCGACTACAGCCAAAACCGCTAAACGCAGTAACTTGGATTTTGGACAGCAGTTGCGGTCTACCGTGTAGGGAAGCAATAAGACGGGATTTTGCGAAAATCCTCCTCTAAGGGGTTGAAAAGGGGTGAAAACGTTTATATGGAAAATCTTATTCCGTGGGTTTATGAATTTGAAACTTACCACGAATAAGAACAATAATGAATAAAAAAGATTAGCGCTATTATTTTTTTAAAACTACCCTCCATTGGTAATCTAGGTGTTGTTAAAGTTTGTATGGGAAAATCATAATGCGTGAGTTGATTAATGTGAAAATCAGTATTTATATACTAGATCAAAAATAATTAAACACCTGTTTTTGGATTTTTCGAAAATCACCCCCAAGTCAGTGAAAAGGGGTATTATTCAAGTTTAAAGGGGAGATTCTTTCACCGCTAAACGTGTAACCTGAATTTTGATCGGTTGTTGCAATTTATTATGTAGGTGACCATAAGAAGGGATTTTGCGAAAAAAATCCTCCTCTAAGGGGGTGAAAAGGGGTGACAACGTTTGTATGAAAAATCTTATTCCTTGGGTTTATGAACTTGAAACTTGGTACGAATATGAGTATAAGTAAATAAAAAAGATGGGCATTATTAGTTTTTTAAAACTACTCTCCATTGGTAATCTAGGCGTTGTTAAAGTTTGTATGGGAAAATCATAACGCGTGAGTTGTTTAATGTGAAAATCAGTATTTATATACTAGATCAAAAATAATAAATAAGTGTTTTTGGATTTTTAGAAAATCACCCCCCAAGTTAGTGAAAAGGGGTGATTATTTTTTAAGGGAGGCATTTTACTGCTTGCTTCGATAAACTCAAAACTGGTCATAAATAATCTCTCAATCGTATAAAGGATGCGTATTTATTTATATTTCAAAAATCAACTCCTAGCGGGGTGAACATCGGACTACTAGACCAATTTTAGATTTCCATTACCGGGCATTAATTTCACTGAGTTCGAAGTTAGAAACACGCGCAGACGAAGTCGCGGGCGAAGTGCTAGTTGTTTCATACAGAGGCTGTTGGAGAAATTGTTGAAGCTGTGATGTTTAATTGTTTTAGTGGACCTTGACAATGTAAATACATCAGGCCAGAGCCCTTATCACGAGTTTTCACTATTTTACTTTACAGCGTCTTTCCAGTACAGCGTTTCTTTTATGGAAAAATGGAACAACGACGCCTTCGGTGTACGAAGAAGGAACTATTTTTTTCTTGAAATTAAATGTCAAAGTTCCAGTTTACTTTACGTCACAATAAGTGAAAAATCATTCAAAGGCGAACCTATCGTATATACGCCCATGTTTTTTTGCGGAGTTTGAACTGCAGTTCAAAGGTTAAGCTCAAAGAAAACATAGAACCTGAATCTCTTGAAAGATAGAGACTTCTTCTGGGTAAGCTCACTTCATCGTAGTCTTTGTTACTTTTGTCCTAGACTAGATAAGAACAAATATATCTCAAATAAAAAAAAACTACAATGTTTAGGTGCACAATAATTTTTGTTTCAGGTTTTCATTAACATATTTTGAGTACGAATTATTAAAATTTAATGTAGATTTTAATCTTCCGTTTAATATCCCAAACAACTGTCAACCAAACAGCGCTTTCAAAAGCTATCCGCAGAAAAGCGCTTAAAATCACTGAAAAAATAGCGTACGTTATAAACTAGCTGCTATTTTGTGACAAAAAAGCGCAGTTAAGCTGTACACGAGCGGACGAATGTAATAACGATGCCTTTCACAGAGTGATTGGGAAAATAGCATTACTTGAGTCGAAGCGAGCTCAAAGAGAATTCAGTCATATGCGATACTTTTACCAGCACATGCATGCAAAGGTACTTATGCTATGTACTCAGTGAATAACAGCGCTACATCTGCTCCTCTATTTGGAATTTTTAAAATTTGTATTCACCGCTCTATTTCTGAATGTTTGGTGACCGCAACCATTAAGTTTTTTTTTACAACAACAGAGGCCTTAGCACAAGCTCTTAACGCGATCCAGTTAAGGCTTTGGGAAAGAGACAGAGTTATACAAGTCGTCTAGCGTCTAGTCGTCTCTTTTCCACAGCCTAAACTGGATCGCATTAAGTGTTAATGGTAGGCCACCAGATTAAAGTAGAGATTGAAAGGTGTTCATCAATATTATTTGAAGTTAAGTTTTGGGCCATTATTTTTTGAAGTTTATATCTGAGCTTTGTAAATTTAAATTCATGTGTGTGTCTGAAATGAAATAGATTTTTGAACTTAAAAAAAACTATTCCATGAAATATCTTGATCTTGAAAATTACAACTATGTGTCTTATTTTATTCCACGTTACTCTGCTTTCTGAATCGTTTAATGATTTTGATTTTACTTCATGTCTTCTGTAAAAGCTAATTATTCGTATAATACTCTCTATCGGATATATTCGTTTTTTACTCTTTTGCTGCAATTGAACGTAGACTTGATCAGATAGCAAGAAAAAAAAAATAATTTTTTTTTTAAAAAAAACCTTAACTTTGACTTTTAGGCAATAGTTAATCGTATTTTTTTGTATATCTGTGGAGGCTTCTTATTAGCAACTTAATTATATATGTTTGTTCCCTATTATTCTGTTATTTAGTATGTAAGCCTTCTTAAAAAGAATAAAATAAAATAAAATAAAACATCAATCAGCAGCAAATTGCTACACTAAAAATAGTCCAAACCGCTTCACAATTCCATTTAGATAACAAACAACAAAAACTACGCAATCACTCACATTTCCATCAAACTAGAAAAGTGCCTTCCAACTTAGAATACGTAATACGGCGTTGTCTTCGAGTTCCAATCTGTCATGTCACTCAGAATAAGGCTGCGGCGAAAAGTGACTGATGTTAGCAGTCTTCGTAGTCGCTGCACTTCGAGTCGCAAAGAAAAGACGATTTTGTGGCAAAGGCAATAAAATATTATGCATAAATGTAACGCAAAAGAGGATTGTTCTGGCAGAATATTAGACCTCATTTTGTGTGATTGGGTCAAAGATATTATTTGAGTATTATATGAAATAAGTATCTCTGTCCGATGAGATCTCTTATAAGTAATATATTCTTAGACTTATGGAATAGATATTGTTATGTGATTTTTTTTGAAATAATAAGTGTATTAATGTAAACTGTTACCCTCCTAATTTATTTTCAATTTCTTACAACAGCACTTTTGATTCAGGATGTGCGTTTTAATTAGCATACTGAATTAATTTAAGATTTTTAGCTCTGTAGTGTATAACAGTGTTCATTCGTACTAGCCAATTTTTGGAAGATGGTTTTTATTTGAAGACCGGTTTAAATCTAAATATTCATAGCAAAAAATGGACCTTAGTCTACTTGAATATAAGTATATTTTCTTTGTTTGGCGTAACCATCTGTGTTAGCGGCTTTGATTTGATTAACGCTGCTGTGTAGCAGCCTATGTAGGATAGATAACGGAACAGTGTAGTAGTTTATACGTAATATAATCTTCATTACTACTGGAAACAGGCAGGCATTATTTACTAACTGATGATTTATCACAAGATTTATGTATTTTATTTACAGCGTTCTTGAAGTATTTACTGCGTTTATTGTATGGGAAAATGAAAAACAACCTCTACTGTACGAGTAGTGTAGTGTAGTGTAGTGGAACTATTTTTACAATTTAAATTAACGTCAAAGTTCCACTTTACGTCACAAATAGGTACGTGAAAAGTCATGATAAGGCTTCTGATAACATTGTAGATCTGTTAAAGAATGCCTATAATGTAGAACCACTGAACCAGCATCTTTGTATTACTTCAGTTTAAAAAAAAAATGAAGAGTTTAGGCCGGTATTATAGTCATAGGTTCTAGAATACCTATTTTAAAATATTTTTCTAATTAAAAATTATAACCAAAATAGGACGAACTAAGAGCATAGGAGCTGGTACCTACATTAAATAATTTACGCAAGGGATCAGTATTACCAGTTACTAATTAAACCCACAAAAAAGAAAACAAACCGTAAGATCTCATCAAAAAATCTTATTTACACTACTTCCATGAAAGTAAATCGGTCGGCAACATTAAAAATTAGATTGGTTGGTTCAGTTAATGTACCTAAGTGAAGTCCCCGCCTTAATCTTGGGCTTGCGAAGCTTGGTAAACAGTAATCTTTGCCGACGCGCTTTGGGCCATAGAGTATGTTAGTGTAGAGGGATTGGTTGATGGGTATTTGGGTCTATTTGGTGTCTCAAAATCACTTAGCTGAAACTAAATCCGAACCTTCACACCCAATTACAGCTACACCAAAACAAATATCTACTAAGTACCAGCTGGTTATAGGCATTTTTTTGGGTGATACAAATCATCAAATGAGTGGATTTTTAGTCAGTAATAGTATAACAGTCCTCCGGCACACCCAGGCCTCATTTGATGAAATTACCAACCCAAAACAAAATAAAAAACGGGTCCCGGCCCGCGACCAGCAGTGCTATTCTCTATAGCCGTGTGACCTCGCGGCCGCAGCGCTCACGCCACACACTTTGCTATGCTCTAAGTCAGCGGTTCTCAAACCTTTTTTGGTGGCGGAGCCCTTTTGAAAAGCGAAATTATTGACGGAACCCCAAAAGAAAAAAATGCGTTGTATATTAATAGATGGTTAGTGTACACTAAGCTAGAAAAAAAACACGAATGGGATGTATAAACTATTTCTCATTTTTCATCAGTCGATTTATATTAGGTTTGATCGAAGAGTATTGAAGTTTACATCAGGTCCAACATCCAGTCTATTGCGGTATTTTGTTCTGGTAGCTGCATACCGGGTGTAAGAAGACACTTAACGAAGCCGAAAGCCACGTATTCTACCCATTATTTGGATCATTTTTTTCCTTTAGACCATACCTGGGACTCCACGGGTTCTCGAGATATTGAAGGTCAAAGTTGCATTTTTTCGTCGATACGTTCTTATCACAGCGCGTTCCAGCATAGGCGCGCTTGTGTGCGTCAAGCCGCCGCCTACGCACACAACGACACGAAACCTGTTTGCTTTATATTGCAATTTTTTTTTTTTTTTTTTATAGGTACCTAAAAATAAAAGTCGGCCAGCGATAATTTTTGCGTAAAAGCTACTTAGTTAGATGTACAGTATGCGTAGTTAACGGCTTTGTGATGTGTCTAATTACACCCTGTATAAGTGGAGCAAGCGTAATTGAATACATAAAAAAACTTTGAAACTAGACCGTGGTAAATAGGAGAGATGTTTTTTCTCATTATTACTAGGATTCACGCGGAGCCCCCACCAAGGTTTTACGGAGCCTCAGAGCTCCGCGGAGCACACTTTGAGTATGGCTGCTCTAAGCTACTGACATCGTAGAGTCCAGCGATGTGATTTCTTATAGAGAATAGCATAGCGACGACGGCTGGTTATAGGCATAAAACGTGTCGTCGTTATATCTCATCTATCTCGACATTTTCATCAAAGCGAACAGAACTCCATCCAGACTTATTTCCGGGGGCGCTCGTTCGGCATAAACAAACAGCTCGATAGACCTACCAAATACAGAAAATACTTGATTTTTTCCTTATTGAGCTTCCAAACTAATCGATGTCGTGATCAAATATACGTGCCTATTTTATGAATACATATTTGTAATCAGTGGTTCGTGGTTCGTCTTCAGATCTGTTTTTGTTATTTGGATTTCTTCTGTTGTAATGGAAGATATTATTTTTGCGTAATCGTGATAAAAGGCCCTTCGTATACAACGGGACGCAAGTATCCGATACCATTTATGACTTTGGTATCCATTGACGCGTGCCTGTGTACGATACTCTATGGATTTGTATTGCGATAGTCGCCTGGATACCAAAGTCGTAAGGTATCGGCTTCCGTCGCGTTGTGTACGAAGGGTCTAAGGTTCCCTTGAAGTTAGGCTCAAACTACAATTCCGCTTGATATCCTAGTACATACAAACGTCTGTTAGGTACATTATAAAAAACAGAGTCGATTAAGTCTGTCTGTCGCGCATAACTTCCGAACGACTGTGCCAAAATGGATGATTATTTTCTTTTTATTTTTAAACCGGGTACAAAGTCAAAGGAATCCCGCGACCCCAGCAGGCATTTGGCTCTCTATGAGGGCCTCGTCAGATTGCTGACAGCTCTTTGAGACCCATGGGCATGGGCATGGTCCATGATAGGACGGCGAGTCACCCATTACTCGCCG
Source organism: Agrotis exclamationis (assembly GCA_950005045.1). Lineage (NCBI taxonomy): Eukaryota > Metazoa > Arthropoda > Insecta > Lepidoptera > Noctuidae > Agrotis > Agrotis exclamationis. The sequence goes on from OX465419.1 coordinate 18,470,425, forward strand.
TCTTTCATGCCCGATCGTATCTAAGCTCCCAGGATCTCTCTACATCACCACGTAACTCGAACCAAGTCAATATCGCCACGTCATTAAGCACACAGCGCTAATCCTGGCCATTCCTGGCATTCAATAAACACTATGGCTAAGCTAGGACATTGTACGATGAACGTGGCTAATCTTCAATTAGTTCCGATGTCAATTAAAGGCAGTGTACATACGCTATGTAATTATCCACACATTGAGAAGGAAATCATGGGATATGGCTTAATTAGTGGGACCTTAATGAGGAGATTTCGGTAAGAACAAAGAATGTTCGAATTGACTGGTCGGAGGTTTTCTTTGGGTAATTAAATACCCACATATTGTGTGATAACTGCTAGATAGGTTTGAGATAACAGTTAAGGGCGCATAACCAGAAAGTTGGCAACGTCGCAAATAGCTGTCAAATATTTACAAGTTTTAATTAATTTGGTAAATTTACTGTATGAAAATAAGAAATATGGCTCTGTAGTGCACTACAAAGATGATGAAGGAATGCAATTAAAACACTGCATTTGATGTTGCCACCGTTTCAGGTGTAAAAAAGGCATTTGGAAGGTTTCCAAATACTTTTTTTTCATCTAAAACTATATATTCGGTGTTACGATATTACTTATTGCATTCCCTTATCATTTTTTAGTGCACTACAGAGCAATATTTCTGTTTCCATACAGTAACATTGCTAAATTAATTAGAACTTGTTAATATTTGACAGCTATTTGCGACGTTGCCAACTTTCAGAATATGCCCTCTTAATGGTGATTCGTGACTAATACATTATAATTATTTTTTTTTTGGTTCTCAGGTGTACAGAAACGTACATAGAGTATATTTCATCCTGAACAAAAGTACTATTCCCGAGGAAAACAATATTTTTATGATATAGATGGCGCCATATTTCTTTTTAATGAATTAACACGAGCGAAGCCGCGGGCCAAAGCTAGTTCGTGATAAAAGGCATATTTTGGAAAATGTAGGTACACTAGTATATAACCTCAAATATTTGATTTACGAAATATTAAAATTCAAATTATGATAATTATGCTTTGGCACTAAGCGACCACAATGGATGAAGCAGTCATAGCGCCATAATGTGACGTCATACACGCTCATCTAAAACCTGCAAGCCCTTAAATTTTAATAAACTTATACAAAAATAAAGTTTTTTGTGGAAACAAAAATTCGACTGCGAGTGGGACTCGGACCCGCGTCTTCTGGACAAGTACTCCAGACGCCTTACCAATTAGACATCGCAACAGACTCGTTTGAAGCTGAATCTTTTAATTCTCTTGTTTTTGAACGTTTTACTAAAAACTTTATACAAAAATTATTTAATTAATAAAAAATCATCTTCTCTTAACAAAACATCAATTGATATTTGAATATAAACAGCAACAGCTTCTCTGCGGCTAATGTAAAGGGAATTTTCCTAGAAATGTATATATTAGTTTCAGGATATCGAAATTTATTCAATCGAGAAGATGTGCCAGATGTAGCGTGACGAATGTGTAAATAATAGATGGATATAATAATATATTCGTGAAGTAGACTGAGAAAAATTGATATACAGGGCGTGTGTTTTTATTTAGAGTTATATCTTCTCTTAGTTGCCTGTAGAGGGTCTGTATTTCCTGATAGCTTCATCCTTGGGATCCTTAAGACAAGATTCATTAGTGGGCCATCCGCTAACGTTCATTCCTGCCAGAATCTACAATCCTTACGGAATGAACGCGCGCCAGTGGATTTGCAAGAGCGAGAAAGAATGACGGTATTAAAACCCCGCCATCTCTCCCGTCGCGAAGGACGATGCACCTAAACGTGTGTTTGGTCACTGAAGGATTGTTTTTCAAGACGTGTTGTGATAAAGTCAGGGGAAATAACGTAGGATTGTGGTTTAATTAGTGGCTCAACGGTTTTATTTAATTTTTATCCCGTCGCTTTTCTGTACGGTTTGCACAACGGGACAAGTCAGAAGTAATGAACGTTAGTGGATGGGCCGCTAATAGGTTACTTTGAAGCAAGTGTGGTTCACTGTCCACCACATCATCGCTTACTATCAGGCGAGCTAGTGGTCAAATGTGAGCTTATCGCTAAATGAAAAGGAATAATCTTGAAAGAAGAAATCGGTTTCTTAAAAATTACAAAAATATTACCATTTCAGTTTCAGGGTGATTCGATGGAATCAATCATAATATATGGTCGTGAATATTGGCAGCTCATAAAAATGATATGCTTCGTCGACAAAAAGGAGTATTTATCCCCTTAATCGGTAATCAGAAACCAAAGTAAAATTAGATATGGAAGGTTTGGTCATGTTATAAATCTATGTATTTTGTGAACCGTTGAATGATTCCCTATATAAAACTGTTAATCAGGTCAATTGTGTTTTAGGAATTGTAATATGAATTGTCAATTAAGTGATCATTTTACGAATATTGCTAAACTGACTACTTTTTAGACCCACTGATTGTAGCCCGCGTAGTATTACTATTTCTATCTCTATTCTAGCAAGAATAGACACAGATATTTACCACATCCTGTATCGAAACACATGTGTATGTATGAACCAATTTTATGTTCCGCTCGATTACATAAATCTAAAATGTTATAAATAAGGTTTCTAAATAGAGAGCTCTAGATTTATGAAGCATAAACTTGTTTACTAGATCCGTTACAGTTATCCCAGGACATTGACATTTTTGGAACGGATGGATATGGTAGCGAATTTAGATCTTGCTAGGTCTAGCTACATTTTATTTATGACTTCTGAGAGATTTTAGAAAGAGAAAAAACTTGAGAGGTGTCAAGGGACACCCGGATGGAACGAAGTTACTGTATACACTCAACAAAAATAATCGTCGCGACATCACACTATTCAATGCGAAATAGAAAGACGAAACGAAAATATCTGGCTTGCTTTCTATAAGAGAGAGAAAGAGACAGACAGAGAAACATGCGCACGCCGCACGGCTTACAATAGCTTACTATAGCAAAAAGAATCGTTACAACTTCTCGTCTTAATTTTTTCCGTCTTGCCCCCTTTCGCAACGCGCGATAAGGAACTTCGTTCCAAAAATGTAGCCATCTTTACCAGTCTAGTTCCAGTGGCGGGCCTAGGGTTTCAAAATAAGGCAAGCCCAATAAAATTTAAACCGATTTCAAAAAAAGAAAGTTCAGTTTTCGACTGAGTATGTAGGTACCTACGTATGTATCATCGCAATTTTCTCATAAACTACTGGTTAGGTACCTACAATAAATTAAAAGTGAATTCAAAGTTATGGTAAGTAGTTGCTTGTTTTGTAACAGGACTAACAGGTTACAGTAAAAAAAAACAAAACAGAAAGTTACAAAACGAAAGTTAAAAAATAGCTAGATAGAATGTAATAAGGAATTTAAATAAATTATTTATACATATTCTAATTGGAATCGCCTATCTTTCAGAAATGATTTAATTACATCAGAGTAAAATGTTGGTGATCGTTTTAATTCTACCAACAACTGTTTTTCAATAGCTAAAATCGTATCCCCGTCGTGGGTTGTCGCACAGATCAGAAAACAACTCAATAATTTTACTTTTTTGTTTAAAAACCGTGTTTACGACTCGCGACATGTATGTCCAACGAATTTTTTGCTGCAATGAGTATCGTAAAAAGCAGCTCGTTTTGTACTATTACTAAAAAAATTACACAAAGCCTGAAGAGCTGAAAAAAATAAACTAACCTCTTGAATTCTATTGCATGATTTATACACATATGAAATATTCTTTTATGCGATTTACTAGTCTGAGAAATACACATATTAGGCGTCGGCGTCGGGAAGAAATAAACTGTTTTTTTTTTCTGAGCAAAGTTTAAAGATTTTACCTTATCTTCGCCAATCAAAACTTGAACGCATTTTAAATCCTCACAAGGTACAATTACCTCCATTGTTGCAGGTAAGTCACCAAAACAATTGTATCACTGAGAAAATCTAACAAAACACACAAAAAACTTTAACAACAAAGCTTTCCCCACTCAAGCAAATGAAACTGAAGTGAGCTACTTACGCAGAGTAACAGTGTTGTCATTTAGCCAAAAAAAAGTCGCCAGGTATATGAACAATCTAGCGAGATGTCGAATTTTTTTTTATTTTTAAGATATTGCTTGAATATTTAATTTCGTTATTTTAAAAAGTCGCTAGTTCTTGTTTTTGCTAAATCTTAAAAAAGTCTCCAAACTCGTTAAAAATCTCCAAGATCTCACAACGTCGCTAAAACGGCAACACTGCAGATTTGGCAAGGTGACAAGGCCACGCATACGCGTGCAACTTCATACGCATGCACGGCTTAAATCTTCCATACTGATCGATTTGTAGACGCACAAGGTTCTAACTCGTTATACGGCACAACGCTTTAGGCGCGAAAGGGACAGAGATAGTATTTGAAAGCCCGGTAAAAGCCGGTACGTGTAAGCGAGATAGCTATATAGATGTTGCAAATACGAAACTGCGCGCGAACAATTGCGATGTAAAGTGTGTGGCGTGGATAATTTGTGTTATTTTGATAAGAATTAAGCGCGCGAACTTTTAAATAGTTCGGGTTTGATTATGATTCTCTGTCGAGCATTTTTAATAAGGCATGCCGGGCTTTTGGGCTTGTATGAAGGAACCGCCACTGTCTAGTTCATTTAAGGGGCCTACTAACCCCGACGCTCACATCGTTAACAGACTTTTTATGTGGCAGAGCACCGCCGTGTTTTCCGAATTCATTGTCAATATTGTATGATTTAAAAAAAGAAAAAATTCTAACTGACGGATTAAAAAGTTTTTAATTATTTATACAGTAAACTACCCTATTCTAATAATTCACTGTCACTAACAAATAAGAAAATCCATTCGAAAAGTACACACTTTCCGCAAAACGAGCACTAACATAAGTTCAATTTTCTGCTAAAACATAAGTTGGGAACAAAAGACGTTCGGGTAACGAAACTTTCTCTAAAAACCGCTGTGACGTTTAAGAAGCAGTTACGGTAGCAAGTTAGGAAGTCACCTGGTTTCCGAGTACATTATGTACTTCACATTTATAATGATTCTATTGAAACTTTTGATGTGACTGAACGTGGTTTTGCATGGAATACTAATAATTCAGTTCTATTTTAACTTCTGTGGAGAAATATTTCCAGGCTTTTAAGTCTCCTGGGTCGCGGAACTGTCTCCGGGGTCGCGGTGACCCTGGAACGTAAAGAGCTATTGAATGATCACCGTGGATTTTAGTCAGTACAAGTCTGACAGTAACTCCCGACCAACCTTGGGTAAGAAGCCTCATTTGATGATTTTACCACGATAAAAAAGGCCGCCAAGTCTGCTATTATAATAGTGTCAGAATGGTCTATCAGTGATTACTTATTTGTTGATTTTGACAAGTTTGATAATCTAATAATATAATGGCGTCTTTTTGGCTTTCCAATGGTCAACCACTGATAATACATTGAAAGAAATGGGATAGAATGGTAATTTCGTAAAACGTTTTTTGCTATTAACAGATTGCTTATATTATAACACTAATATATAAATAATATGTGACAACATATATAAACGAAATCTGGCATGAATAAATGTTCAAATGTCATTATAACACAGTTCTATGACCTTTGATCGACCAAATGATCGACTAATGAATTTAGCACATTACGAACTTATATCAAAATGACAATGGGATCTTGTTGAATGACGACTTAAAAAATTGCGATATATATAGTTTTATACCAGAAACTTGAAAAACGCCATGACTCACTTGCAGTTTAATTTAATAACTCAACGTCAATTTTAATTAGAATGCTTCTTTGAGAAGAAATCTCTTTAATTTCTTCTTGCTATGATACAAAAATAATAAAGTAAACGGAATTTTATATCAAGTTGTATCTTGTTAACGTCTAGGGGGCGCCACTAATGAGAATTTAAATATTTCAGAGGAAAGCGGGTAGAAGGAAAAATCCGTTAATCCTGTAGGAAAGTTTGTAGCTATGTTATGTAAGTTGGATAAATAATTTTATGTCTTTAGTTAGTTCGAGTGGTAAATTTTCTTGATTTTTTTTTTATTGTTTATCGGAAACAACTTCAAAATAGGTTTTATTTTGAAAAGTCTTTAAATGTAGGTATCTTCCTACTCTGGTGAATTGGAACAGACTGTATATAAACATCCTGTTTATTTAATTGCTCCATGCGTTCCAGAGCTACGACAGTCTCGCGACCCCGATAAAGAATCCACCACGGCCACCACCATCGATAAAGAAGAGACAAAAAGTGATCCATAATCCTTTGTTTATCATCATGACCATAGAAAAGAGCACATTATAATATCTAGTTACCGACGTTTGTTTTCTCATTTCCATAACATTTTTAATAACAACTTCGGGACCCACGTTAACCTTAACAATATGTATATACAGTACGCTTAAATTGCAGTAAGTACTCCACAGACGGAGGTAACGGTATGTAACAATATCCAAACATATATACAGGAAGGTTACGCGCTTTGTAACTGTAAAGGCAGTTCACATGGAAGACGTTGCGTCGCAGCGTTCGCCGCCACGTCAGTCTGAATGAACTACATACAAAAGATATGTTAAATCATTCTTATGTTCCTGTTAAATACCGAGTAGGCTGTTATCCGCCGCGCGGACTCAGATCGGAATTGCAATTTTCTTTTTTTTTTATTCTCTCTGCCTATATGACGGTTTTCTCACGATGTTTTCCTTCACCGTTTGGAGAGCAATAGTACTGAAACAGATTAAACAAAGTTGCACCTAGCTGGGTTTGAAGCGGGACCCGTTATCATTGGACCACCACAGTCACTGCTCTCTTATTACAACTGAAAGCAGGATATATGTATTTTTATACTTAATGAGTTCCTGTGTTCAAGATAATAAATTAATAAAAATAAATATAACGTTATGTCTGTAATTAAACGTAATAAACGAAGTTACCCTTCGTCAGCGGTGTACAGTCACGAGCAATAACATGTAACACTTAAAAAAATTCAAACGCAATTTACTCAAGAAGTACTGGTTTCCACTTTGAAATAAGACCATTTTCGTAATATGTATGGCTTCCAAAATAGAAGTCTAATGAAAAGGCAAAAGTTTTTATCAATATGGTAGCAGAAAATCGCTTTTGAATATTGCTTAGTGTATACATACTATTGCTCGTGACTGTACGTAGCCCCCGCATATAAATTAATGTACCAAAATTTTATCGAATCGTGTGGGATCCGATACCGCGAAATTAATACGGCGCGGTCGCGGCGTAACAATGCATCGTGTGGCGTAGCGCTAACGTTTTCGAGAATTAAGCCAAGCCACAAGGGAAAATGATGGCTATTTAAAGTCGCTCAGAAAATTCGCATTGAAGATAAGCCAGTAATTGCGGACGATCTTGTGGGAATGTCGGGAAAATTCCACTGAGGCCGAATTTTTATCAATACCTATCTGTCTTTGAAAGTAAAATAGTGATATTTGAATTCTTTTGGTAGCATCAAGGTGGGTCATTATGGTTTATCGTGCAAGGTCTCAACGGAGGCGGATCTAATGGATACGCGAGGCCTCGCTGGGTAATGGGTTATTGGTATTTTCTTAGTATGTTTTGGGAATCTTAACATTTTTGATTGCTGAATGATATTGATGAGTCTTGTTACTCGTAATTTTGCACGCATGAAGTTTGCTGTTTGATTAATTGAGAGTGTCTGAGTTTCTAGTTCTCGAATGGAGACCACGCTCCCGCAAGCGCAGCGTAGAACGTCCACCCAGAAGGTGGGCAGACGATCTTATGAAGGCCACAGGATCACGCTGGATGCAGGCCGCTCACAACCGGTCCTATTGAAAGTCTAAAGGGGAGGCCTATGTTCAGCAGTGGACGTCTTACGGCTGATATGATGATGATGATGATGTGTTTCTAGTTGAGAGCTACCCCGATGCTCGTTCCTATTGTTTGTAGCGATGTGTTTTATAGCCGATAGTCTTACTAGATAAATCGACTTTTCAACACAAAAATATTTTATGCATCGGAACCACTAGTTTTTACAAAGTAGTAGTAGTAGTAAACGTAATTTTCAAATGACAGTTGTGAGATTCCTTTCGGATGGTATTCGTCTTTTTCTCTTCAATATATCCTCGTTTGTCCCACAATATGTATACTCTGGTAAGCTCTTCCCATTTGTCACTTTGACGTCCAATTAGTACATTGTCACTCTCACACATTCATTACTTAATAGGTACCAATTGTGCCACTGTCCGTGTGTCCATGTCTTGATTATGTTGGATATTTCTTCAGCTTGTATCTGAAATAAGTGGTCATAATTATTTCATCATCATTATCATCAGCCTACAATGTTCCCACTGCTGGGACACAGGCCGCATGTCCGTGAGAGGGAGCTGGCCATAATCCACCACGCCGGTCCACTGCAGGCTGGCAGATGTCTCATAATTCTTCGAATTTTTGGTTTCCTCAAGATGTTTTCTTTCACCGTTTTGAAAGCAGTGGTGATGAAATAACACAAAGTAAGCGCCAGGCTGGGTTCGAGCCTACGACCTACATCATCCTTGGTTTACGTCCTATGTCCATGCTTCATTTTGTTTTAATCTTAAATAACCTGGAAAACCTGGACTCGGCTGACCGAGTAAGGATCTGTAACTCAGCATTTTTTCCCACTTTTTTAATTTTGGCCTTTAAGGTGGATGCTCCAGAGTAGCCCGCGAAATTAAAATTTTCTTACGTTTTTTGCAATTTGCAAGCCAGTGCTAGGTTGTATGTTTTTTAAAATATTATTCGCGGCTGTAGACGTATGTAGTTACAGAATTATAATAAACAAAATCATCAATACAACGCTCTAAGTTCATAAAGCTGCAGGAACAAAAAAAAACATAAAAAATCATTCCTGCAGCAAAAAAAAAATGAATTTCGCGGGCTACCCTGGAGCATCCACCTTAAGTACTAGGAATTTCTCTTGTATCTTGGGTGCGTTTACAAACACAGAAACTCACATACAAGAACCTCCTTTCTACTTCAGACACCTTTCTCTCTACATAATATAACGCATGCGTTTATGTATAGGTATATAATAACTGTGTTACGTCTCAAAATTATCATGTAATATAATTTCAATAACATGGCACCAAAACATTAGACAAACCTATTGTATAAAACAGATAAAAGTTAAGTGGGTACCTAAGGGATGTTTTAGGGAAACCACGTTGCGGGCTCATTTGAATACTTTAGAAATAAATGTTATTGTTATTATCCTGTTTAATTCTCGATGCTGATGGTGAATGCTGTCTCCTAACAAGTCTCTCGAAACTTTCACTTCTATCTATAAAATTATTAATATTTGTGTTTGTGTAGCAAAAACTTTGTAGAGTAGAGTGGAAAATGCGCAGTATATTTGAACAGGAAGTACAAAAAGCCTTTTTTCAAACATTTCATGTTCGAATGTCAACCGCTGGGCGTTTTTGAAGTCATTAATTAAGATTAATTTTTGGGTGACAAAACAAAAACACTATTACAGAGCATCGAAAAACTCATCCTCAACGCTGTCAGCTGGTAATGTGCCCAAGAGACTGGCGACGTTGCCTCTTTGTATGGCTATACTTAGCCTCTGACCAAGGTAAAAGCCAGCTCTTGGGTCACGGGAAGCGTCAACAAGTCTTTTCGAAATGTCTCTGAAGAGGCTGTGAGCACTTGGACCCCATGGCTCTATAGTTTCAACCCCAAACGGCTCAAAAATATAGTTACTACTTAGGTTACTATATTTACGCCGCTTGAGGTTTTCAGCAACCGCAGCAGCAGCGCCAGCAGAGCACGACGAACTTGGAAGATGGGATGGCGCAAGAGTATCGACACAGGTTGCGTCCCACACTAGAGGCCTACCCATCTTCCAAGGAAACAAAGACATACCGTCCGGTCTTTTGCCATCGTCGCGTGCCAAGCCGTTGGGTTCTAAAACAGCTGGAACGCCGACGGTAACAAGAGCTCGTCAAATAATGTCTTTTATGTTCGCGTGCCGCGCAAAACGGCCTGCACTACGGCCGCAGGACAGGCCATGGTGTCCGAGGCTGTTGACAGCTTCCCCACAGTGACAGCGATGAGGAGAACAGAGTGGGGAACCTAACCGGAGGGAAACAGCGAGCCGGAAGGTGGTGTCGTCGAGTAAGGTGCCGATGCTCGACGACGGCAGTGCGTGAAGCCAAAGACCCGACTCCCACTTACCCACAGCCAGCAGGCGCAGTGTTTTTGTTTTCTTACTTAATTGGTTTTATGTCATAGTTTTTTATTTTGTAAATATTTAGGTTTAATTAATTAATTATTGTATTGTTTTTAAGTTAGATGTAATTCAAGAAAATATAGGTAGTATTAATTATAGAGACCCATTTTTGGGTTCTATACCCAATGCGTAAAACGGGACTCTATTACTAAGACTCCGCTGTCCTCCGTCTGTCTGTCTGTCACCAGGATGATTATCATGAACTGCGAAGCGTTCACAGTTAGTCCAATTTTTTGCGCAATGTATTTGTGTTGCCGCTATAACAACAAATACTAAAAACAGAATAAAATAATTATTTAAGGGGATTAAAATCTTATATATTATAGCCCCCATATAAAAGATTTTTACAAATGAAAATATTTTGTTTGCTGTTTTTGTAGATATCATTACGTAACTTAAAACGAGGTTCTGAAGTTAAATCATTAAAGTTAGTAGGGTGAGGCGATCCACTAAGGGCGAAATTTGCTTGTAATAATTGTCTGTGTAATCGGTAATCTATTTGTTTAGTCTAGTATCTAACCTTCGGGCAATCGTCTCAATTATTGAAACAGGATAGCTATTCAAAGTCTAAGATAAAACAAATATTAGACATTGCTTGTTGATTTTTTCCTTATTTATATTACTATACTAATATTATAAAGCTGAAGAGTTTGTTTGTTTGTTTGAACGCGCTAATCTCAGGAATTGCGGGTTCGAATTCAAAAAATCTTTTTGTGTTGGATAGTAAGTACATTTATCAAGGAAGGCTATAGGATAACATCACACTACGACCAATAGAAGCCGAGCAGTAGGGGTGAAACCACGGGGAACTCATCCGCTCATAGTCAGAGGACTGATCACAGATAAAATGAGAGATACAGATAAAAAGGGGCCACAAAAAAAAAGATCGGCAGTAAAGCCTACGAGTAGATAGTGTCACTGGAGGTCACACTCAACACTGGCCATACGTAACTCATTCGCTTATAGTCAGAGGACTGATCGATCACAGATAATAAAAAAGTGCAAAAAAAAACGTAACATTTTCTACCCCATAATTTCATACACTGGCAACCCAGTACGGTTGCCACGAGGTTGCTACTGTATGAAATTTTTTTGTATATTAATATTTCGTCTCTATTTCACCTGAGGGCGTAAATATTGCACCCCGTATGTAAATGCGCCATATTTTCCCGTGCCCTTTATTTTCTGCGGACTCGTTTCCTATATTATAGCGAATAGCTTGTTTTTGAGAATACTAATATGATTTCGTGTAAGTTTTAAATGCTTGAAAATTCTGAGCTTTAGTTCATGTTTCAAAATAAAATATACCTATAACACAATAATATATCACGAGACCATTGACCGACCAACCGGCTAATTTTAGCAGATTACGAAGTTTTAGCAAAATGACAATGGGATCGCGTTGAAATGACGAATTTATAAAAGTAGGTAGCAGACTTGGGCCCCAGCTAGTTATAAAATAACCGCAAATTTTGTAATAACGACTAAAACCAACAATCTAACGTGCTCAACACACGACATACTCGTACATCAAAGTGTACACAATTTGAAATGGGACGGTAACTTTCGAACATGACGGCTTGCCGGTAAGCCGAGGAAGATGTACAGCGATATTATTTGTTCAGCGCACCTGTGACACAATCGGATTGTCAAGTTAGTTGCATCCATTTCATGGGCTGTGGATCAGGTCAGGATGGTAGGGCTGCCTACAAAGATGGATAGAATAGGTACTCTTTATTATGCACACCATACAAATTACAGTTATTTACAAATCGACTTAGGTGTCAACTTATCCGCAAAATATTTCATCCGAGGATGAACGTCACTCTTCCAAAAATGAAAGGGGTCGACTCATCCGCAAGTTCGGAACATTTATACGAGTACTTAGGTATATTATGAAGCTGAAGAGTTTGTTTGTTTATTGGTTGCATCGATAATCTCAGGAACTGCTGGTCCGTTTTGTTCAATAGGAGTAGATCTAGTACAAGAAATCAGATTACACGGAACAGTTTACACAAGAAACCAGAGAACATCCTTGGTCACCCCTATCATATCGGCCAGAAAAGGGGTGCACATACAGCTTAAAGAAGTGTCACCCCCCGTTAACGCCCACACAGGGAACTTTCCATGCATAGATGCATAGCTCACGATACCAACTGCGACACAAAGCCGACGTGTAACGTGTAATGTAATTGTCAACTGTTCACTTAGTAAACTTATCATGGGAAATGGGACTTTTCATTTTTTATTAATTTGTTTAACTAATACCTAGGTATTATTAATGTAAAAGTTTGGATATTTTTGTTATAAACAATCACGTGAGAACGGCAGGATGAATCTTGAAAAAAGGATGGCATTGGCAATCAATCACGGAATCTGCGTAAGAACTTAGATTCTGTTTCAGCAGCCATACTTCTTTAAAAAAAATGTCTGACAGCTTTTTAGTATAAATTATGTAAGTTCTTAGATGAATGGATGGCTAAATGGTGTTGTGCGAAACTCGAGAACAGCTAAACCCTTTCGACTGCCAGGTTCTGACTGAAGGTGTGTATGAATAAAAATTTAAATAGCCAGGCGGGGAGGGGGGGGGGGGCGGGGCTCGTTCATTCACTGGAATAAGCCTGGTTTTAAGACGTTGTAATACTCCCCAGGTCACTAAAGTCGCGAGGCGATTTTCGGCCACCGTAGGCGCGGGCATGCACGAGTAATGGGTGACTCGCCGTCTGATCATGGATCATGCCCGAGTCGACAGCGCGTCGCGTTCCACACGTGCCTCAAAGAGATGCCAGCAATCTTTCTGATCTGATTTGATCTAATCTGCCAGAGTCGCGGAACTGTCTTATCAGGTTACCGTGACCCTTGAACGTGAAGGAACACCGTGGAACAACGACCATTTATATCTAGACGCCTCATGCACGATCTAACGAACATTTTCTGCCAAGTCGCTGAGGTACGACGTAAGCGAGGGGGACGGGGTACTGCGTTCTGATTGGCTAACTCAAGGTCAGTGCGACGAGGGGACTCACAGGAGTGGTCGAAACTAATACGAACTTAAGACTTTTTTGCCTAATGTGTTGACAGACATCGGTCGCCTGTGATTAGGAGTCTAGATATAAATGGTCGTTGCCGTGGAATTTAGGCATTACGAATCTGACGTTCCTTCCCGCCTAGCCTTGGGCGGGGAGGACTCATTTGATAATTTTACCACGTAAAAGGATAGGTTGCTAAAGTATAATGACATTCTACATAAACATATTAATATCAAGCGGAAGCAAAGAACATTTCTTTTCTAATCTAATACTTACGAAGAAACTTGATAGTAATATTACTGTCATCTATAAAGAGTATGATATTAAATATTGTCTCAAGTTAAAAGTTACAAGTCTAAGTTATGTGTTCCGGGCACAGATAGTACGGCATAAAGTAGAAAAGTGGTCGTGTTATAACGCCTAGATATTCGTTACAGTATTAGCAGAGAATTTACGCTTAACACTTTTAGTTTGAAGTTGGTAACTGCGCAATATGAGCGGTGGTGGCCCAGTGGTATTGGATCCGAATTACGAGTTGTGGGTCGTGGGTTCGAACTTAGACAGGCGCATTACTTTTTATAATTTATTTCATCACCACTGCTCTCAGAACGCTGAAGGAAAACATTGCGAGAAAACTGGCATGTCCTAGAACCAAAAATTCGAAGACGTGGGACGTCTCCCAACCCGCACTGAGCCCGCGTGGGCGAATAAGTATGGCCCACTCCCTCTCACAGAGAGGAGGCCTGTTGTATCCCAGCAGTGGGAACATTTAGAGGATGATGACGAACTGCTTAATATTCACATTTAATTTTCACTTGTTACTTAAGAAAGTTAAGAAAAAAGATACAATGTAAAAAGTAAATAATTATTTTAATGTTCTTTTTCATTTGCGTCAACATTATAATTATTGACTCAACTGACAGTTTTTGCAAGAAATTGGAAAGTAGCATGATTAAGAAGATCCGGTCTTATATTCTGCGTTCCTTTTACAGTTTTCGGGAATTCTAACACAAAAAAATACGTGTGGCACTCGGGAATTGTCACGGTAAAGCTATTACATAGCATTAAAAAAAGAAAGAAAAAGATATCGCCTACCGCAAATATTTAACGAGAATATCATTTATTTAAAATTGAGGTACACTACTGTAATAAAAAAATATAACTATAAATTATAATGAAGTTATAAGTGGGTCTTTTATATACAGGATTCCCAGGTCTCACTTCCAAACTGGGTCAAAATTTCAACAGGTTATGGGCCCAGCACGCTTCCACTGCGTCACTCTGCTTTGTTGTAGGAGAATTTTATAAGTAAGTAGTTTTTTTTTTGTGAAAATCTCTTTTAGTAGCTGGCCGTTTAGAATCAGTAAGAAAAAGTAAATTGTAATAATCATAATCTTTATTTCTCCTAACAAAAACAAGACCGTATGAAATAATTTACAAATTCAATTTAGGGGCATCATTTTGCAGTCAAGTGAGTGTGATTGTCTTTATGACGGATGTTTTTATGATTGCCAAAGTCTCCCAAACTAAAACGACGTTAGACGATGCGGGATGTTAGGTTATTTTCGTTAGGGAATTTCTTGATTCGGTCGCCGCGCTCAGAACCCACGATAAAAGCTATGCAATAGCTACTAAAAACGTTTAGTTTTTCTATATTGTATGTATTGTCATGTGATCAGATCATTGAAACAATATTATGTAAAAGTGGGTACCTAACCTAGGTACTTCAAATGCAGTTATGCAGTCGAAAGATAAGGCTTTAGTCAGCTTGCTAATGTTGGCAAACATAACCCTCCTGGCACAGTCGGGTAGCAATAGAGTTAAATTTCAACATCAGATGAACGATTCGAAATGTAGGGAATGATCCCAGTTGACGTTCATGACGAGAGATACTCGATCGCGTCCAAACAAATGGAGAGTGCTTTACGTCGCGTCGCCTTTATCTGACAGCTCGCGCTTACGTCAGTCCAAAGGGTAATGAGTGGGCATTTTTTATATTTCTGCCAGCTATTGGCACCTCTGGCACTCTCACCCTAGTTAAGTGGATTTAGATGATCGAGTTTAAGTTTATTGTTTATGGTTCCGTGTCGGAAGGGTAAAGGCTGTCCTTTTCTATTTAGTTGGCGTTTCAGACTATGAATAGAATTATTATCATTTCGAAATTCGAAAGAAAGTTGCCGAGCCAACTATCAAGTCTGACAGCTTCATGAAATTCGCTAGAAAGATCGTGAAAATGTTTGTAGGCTTGGCTCTTTTTTTTGTTCAGTTCAACAAAAATATAAAAACGGTGAATGCGGTCTACCAGCACCTTTATAATGTGGAGTGTAAATATTAAATTCCACTCAATTATTGATTTCCCCTAACACGTAAGATTACTGTCTTTGAATCTGTAATCTGAACACAGCAATACAATATTCCTGTTTACCCATTAATCGCTTCGGTGCGCACATTCCGTGGTTAAGGCATAATTTTGAATTCAAATGAGGGGATCTTTCCATAATCCCGTATGGATTATTATTATTAATAGTAAGAAGGGTTAGTGGTGTAGTTTACAATAATAATGGTTATGGGGGTTATAATAATAGTTGTTGAAATGTTATGTTCTCTAAAATACGTTTTCCTTTAAAGGATCAATTGGTAATGGCTTACGTCATCATTGATTGTGTGTCTGTGTGACTTGAATTATGCTCGTCTTGGCTTGGCTTGACTTGTCGTGGAGTCATGGAGTGTATGGCAATAGTGCGGAACTATTGATCCAATTTTTCTCAAGCTACAATTTTCCTGAGTGCTGTGAGCCCTAATATTGTATAATTATCATGCATATCGGCGAAGCTATTACAATGTTTGTCTAAAAAGTTAGGCAATGTAACAGAGCAGGCGATGCGACGCAGTGATTTGAAGGCTAAAACTTCATGCTAATGAAGTCTCGGCAAAAACCTGTCTATTTTCAAAGAGGCCGTATCACTATGTTGGTAGTAAACGCTAATCTCCGAAATCACTCAACTGATTTCAATGTATCGTGAATATGTGTTCTACCTTTAGAATAACAAACAGTTTTGGACCGGACAGATGGCTCTGTTGTTAATAAATTGCACCCGTGCCAATAAACTAGGCGAGTCGCTAGCGGGCATGCGGGCGGCGAGTAAAGGGCAAATCGCTGCCCGACCATGGACCATGCCCGGGTCGACGGCGCGTTGTGTTCCACGCGCGCCTCAAAGAGCGTCAGCATAATGACGGGGCCCCCCTCTAGAGGGCCAAAGCCTGCCGGGGTCGCGGGACTTATCTCATTACCGTGACCCCGGAACATAAAGGTCTATTGAAGGACACCGTGGATTTTAGTCAGTACAAGTCTGACAGTCCCTCCCGCCCTGCCCGGGTTTTGATGATTTTACCACGATAAAAAATAAAGAAAAAACAGCTAGGCAGGTCGCTAGTGATTCTTTATTTATGAAGTTGGCAATTTCCTCAAAAGTAAATAAAGTATATTTATAACAGATTGGTATTGTCTAGTTTTCTTCGACCCCACATTTGCTGTTGGGTAACTTTATAATTATAAAAATAGTGAATTAGGATACGTCAGTATAGTTCATATCGTGCGGTATAGATGTCGCTACACGTTAGAAGCTGCAAGGTTTTTACCAGACTGCGCCAGGAGGTTATTACAAATTTCCAACGCCGGTATGATAATGCTACAAACTAAAATGAAAGGAATTAGAAAAAGAATATGACTGAAGCGCTAGTTGCCGCTTTTTAAACGAGATAATTCATGATCTAATGTTAACCTAATATTGGTGCATATCCAGTTATCCATAAGTGACTAGGTAATGGCATCTGTTGGCATGGGACCTCGATCTTTTAACTTTTAAAAGATTTAAAGGAAGGTCATAATTAAATACACATATCAGTCAGGTTCAAAGAAAACTCACCCCCTTTGGTAGTGATGTCACTTATAAAGGGGGTGAGATTTCTCTAAAGCTTACCATACAAGTACATAAACCACAAGTGACATCTAGGTTGTCAAGCAATTCCTATTTCTGCCTTCTAATGATAAGGAAAGGGGCGCATTGTGATTCTAAACCTGGTGTACATAGGACGGAAGAATATCTACGTGGAGTCTTGTTCAAGTAACCGCTTGTTTAAGACTGTGTCCTCATTAGATGAATAGTGAGCGGCTGACTTTTAGCAGCGAACCGGTTGAATAAGCGGTGAATTCTAGCTATGCTGACTCGTTAGCTTTCTTTTGCTCGAAAAGAACTTTTTCCTGTGACGTAGTCAGTGTATTTTGTCACCGTACGAGCGAATTTCGTGCATAATTTTGCAGCGAATCAGCACCTGAAAATGAGTCATCAGTAGAGTCGGCTATTGGATCGCTGCAAAATGCGTACAGTATGGACACTCTATTATCGTAAACTATTATTAGTGGAGACGAATGGATGAATGGCATGGGGTATAACTATAAACAGTACTCCATGTTGCCCAAGTCGTAGGCATGAGCTAGTCCAAAAATATAAGGGGAGGTGAACTGGAAGCAAACAATCGGCGACTCATTGTTCGCCTAATGTGAACACAGCCTATGTGACATTTCGTTCATCGTGTGGGTGTAATATGAGTCCTAAACTAACAATCAAGTGTGCATAACTGAGGAAGTGCCGCCAACAACGACAACCGCCCGTGTTTTGTTATTGTGGTCGCAATGACGGAAATATGTTTGGGAAGGGTTACTAAACGAAACAGTTTGTGTAGATGATAAGGTTGCGCGTTTCAGGACGGGTTTGGCGATTTTGGTGTCTAGTTATTTGTGCCCTTCATAGATATAAATAAATTCAAACTTTGAGTCAATATTATAATTGAGGAAAAAGTATTTTCAATTTAAAATCTAAGTATTTTCTTTAATTTGACGTTATGCATTCGTGCTAGTGCTTCTGCGGGTCTAAACGGCTACTTAATAATATTCCTAATGATTCATTTCGTGAATGAATAATATTCAATAAATCATCAATCGTTGTTGCTGTAAATGCATTAAATGTAGGTATCATAAGGAATATTGCTTGAAGTGGTCGTTTTAGTTGACATTGTTTTTGTTTTGACATTTTTTAAATCTGTGTTGCTGTGTAAACCGAAAATAAAGTGGAATATGAATCGGAGAAAGATTACGAAGTCTCCACTGTTCGTAGGCGACAAGATATTTACGATAGATCACAAAATACTACATTTAGTACTAGAATTCTTTTACCAACGAAAAATATAAGTGATTTGAAGACTCCATGAGTTCGGAAGCAAGTCAAGCAAAGCAAGACGCGGCCACGACAGCAGGAAATTAATTCTAATGCTCCAGTTACTTGCTCACGCGTCGCCGACGCGGTTTTGACAATTTGACACCGCACGCTCTTTGACGTCTGCAGTCGGCGACGCGTCGGCGATGTAGTCAGTGGTCGTTGTGGAAATTGGTAGTTCTGATTTGTATTTTAATAATTGAGAATGGGTCTTTGTGTTATTGAATGTTTTTTTTAATTTAATAGTAGGCCATTTGCTTCTTAGTAAAATATTGAAACTGCAAAACTGCATTGTGTGACACTAATTAATTTTACAAGAAGGGTTAAAACTTGCGTCGATTTGTCATAATTATTTAAGAACTAAGAATCACTCGGCTGTGATTTAAATTCTACTTTAGCTTTTTGTATAAACGTTTAAGTTAAGGAAATAAAAAAAAAATCATTTTGATAATTAGCGTAACTAAACTTATGGCATTAGGTACCTATTTTGGGCCTTAAATTATAAATTTACACAAAATTCACCTATTTTCGGTCGCGAATAAGGCGTGATTAATTTAGATGGTCGTTCTTGCCGGAGTTTGTGACTACATCCCCAATTTAATCCTGCAGCTTGGGACCTTGGCTCATTGGATTAGCGAAAATTCACTAAGAAGCCGTCCCTGCGTAATTACGCTTCTCATTCAAATATTTATTACGAAGACGGCCAGTCTTTCGGTTTTGGAAGCTTGGTTTGTCATCTGATGCTAAAGTTTTTTTATCGGCTTATGAAAGGAGGTGGTTATCAATTCGTATGTTTTTTTTTTGTTTTCGTGTATCATCATCTGCCGCAGGACTTCCAATGCTGAACATAGGCATTCCCTATTTAGTATAGATTTTTTTAGATATCCAATAGGACCGGTTGGTAGCGGCTTGCAGCGGCGTGAAAGATATCAGGGGCCTTACCACGAGCTCTTAACACGATCCAGTTTAGGCTGCGGGAAAGAGATGGCGCTAGATGACTTGTATAGCTCTGTCTCTTTCCCACAGCCTAAACTGGATCGCGTTAAGAGGTCGTGGTAAGGCCCCAGATATGTTAAGGGTTTTCATCATTCTCATTTGATTAGTCGCAGAACTTTATTTCACTTTCATTTTTGAACAAGTCTATTTGAAAAAATAGCAGCTGTCAAAATGTTTCGTCAAACGTACTCGCATCAATGAGCTAGGTTCAGGTAAAGTCTTATTTATAACACAAAATGAAGGACCTAAGGACATGAACAGTACAAGTAGCAAACAATTTATATCCCTATAATTAGTCCATAATTACTTTTCTCGTTCATCTAACTTTAAAGCGACGAATCAAAACGAAAATCATTAAGTTCGTTTACAATTCAAATGTTTCTTTACGAACTTAGTTCGAACAATCGTTAATGAAATTAGGTGAAATTCAAAGAACTTTAGCCATGTTTTGGCCAGTGGAGATAATTTGCGAGAATGCCAGTGTTTCTTTTTATTTATCGTTATTGCGTTGTTCGTGCGTTTTTTGTGTTTGCTTTTGCGATATTTTTTTTAGCAATTTTTTTTCCTTACTTTCTTGTATTTGGTTTGTTTATGTTATTCCGAGTTTTATTTTGATATAACGTCGAATAAGAGGGACAGTTTACTTAAAAACTTTTCATAACATGCTTATACTAAAAATGTGTATAATATGTGAGTGTGTTTGTATGTTCCGTTTTGAGGTTAAAATAGCTGGACCGCTTTTATAAATTTGGTAGATACATATATTATATAAAAAGATAGATGGGCCCAGAGACGTTTCTAAGCTTTATAGAGAGCTAGTTCCATATCGTCGCTGCGCTTTCAGTAATCGCTATGTGTTTTTTACTCACTTTACAGGAGAGGCAAAAAACTGATTTTCTCGGAAAATAGCCGGAGTATTCAAATAATTATTTTTTCTTTAATACATTTAACAAATATACGTAGTTTTATATAACTTTTGGATAGATTAGGTTATTAATAAGGCCAGAAATAAACACAAAAGGCAAATTTGACACATAGCGTTTTTTATTTGAGTCGTAAATACAAACTATGTGCATTTTAGAACACATAACTACTTTATAATTCTATGGAATATTATGGAAACTGACTTTAAGCTGACACATAGCTACTTTTCAGATAGAAATAATTAAAAGAAACAAAATAAAAAAAAAGTATTCAAATGACATTATCACCTTATTGAACCGATTTGCGGTGTCTGCTTCGGGACTCGTCTGCTCCACCGGCCACCGGTCTTTTGACACATAAGGTCAGCCCACTGCCACTGTCACTGTCTATTTGCTTACTCTGCAAGCTATGTCGGTTACACCGATTCTTTTTTTGGATATTTTCTTGGAGTTTCTTTGTAGGATAAGATTCCTGATCTTATCCTTCAAAGAAACTCCAAGCATAACCCGCTTTATAGCGCACTGAGTAACCTTGAATTTGTGGACAGGCCCAATTGTCAGTGTCCACGTTTCGGCACCTTATGTAAAGGGCAGGACGTACTGGTTGAAGACCTTAATCTTCAAGCATTGCGGGATGGGAGACGAAAAGAATTAACGAAGTTTTCCAAATGCTGGCCAACCTAACTGGACCCGTCTGCAGCATCTGTCCTGAAGGTGTGAGATGTGTCGCAGTTCACGATGACACCCTGTCCAGTCCAGTCCAGTGTCTTGAAAACATCCTTCAATGCATTAGTGAACAGTTTTGGGGATATCAAACCCCACTGTCTCACCCCTCTGAGCAGTTGGATGGAGCTGGTTTTCTGATGTGGACACTGTGGACAGTCATCGTGGCAACGTCATACAGACATCTCACACTGCGATTTGGCGCAGGTCAATTCAACATCGTTGCAGAGAGGCCACAACTGTCTATATTTTGAATGAGCCGAAGCTTTTCTCGTAATCAACAAATGCCATATAGGTACAGCGGCTGGTTGTACTCCTCGGTCTTCTGTACAACTTGTTGAACAGTATGGTTGTAGTCCACGGAAAACCGGCTTGTTTTGTTGGTTGGAAATCGTCAAGTCTCTTAGTGAGACGGTTCGAGAACAGCGTATTGTATGCGTGTTATTTGTATTGTATACTCGGATATAAGATGGGTTTATAGTTCTTCAGTAGGGTTTTGTCACCTTTTTGATGAACAGAAACACCGCCTTTGCTACAGGCCTCGGGCGTTATACTTTCTTGGATGACGGAATTGAAGAGACTTGCTAGCAAACAAGATTTTTCACTTTTTCGCTGATCGAATTGTAATGAGTAATTACATCGACTAAACTATCTATGTGACGCTCAAGCAGTGCGTTTCGTGATCGAGCGAGTCTGAAGTTCTGAACTTGACCAAAAAACTATACAAAATACTAGCTATGTGCAGTGAAGCACATATCGGGCACAATTTTTGCTTTCTCTTTAATAAACTTATTTTAGCTATGTGAATTATAACACTTAGCGTGTCTAAAGGGAACTTTCAATGTATGAATGTCACATAGCGACATTCCTTAACTAGCCGTAACTCCTTAAATATTGCATCTATCACATGGCTGTTTTTACAGAATGTGCGCATTGAAATATCGATTAAAACTGCATAAAAAACCGAAAATCACAAAAAATCACATAGCGACTTTTGCACGCGCAGCGACGATATACATAATAGGGGACGAGCCAATGCCATCAAACCGAGAAATCGAGGCCGAAATTGAATCCAGGACCACAGGCACAGTAATTGTAACATTAGCCCAAAAAAAAAACTGTTCATTTGTTTGTCCCGACTTATTTTAAAACAGCAGGTTAATCTAATGATTTTAACCAAAACGAAATGCAAATACAGGCGGTGTTTGTATTGTCAACTCAACAAACTCAGTTTAAAGGAATTTAATAGACGCAGCTCGTTTACTCACTAAACCAAGTTTAACGTTTCACATACGGTATGTTACTACTAATGTTAACCTAAAGCGCGGAACTTCACAAAGGAAGTAACTCGCAGTCGGTCAATTATAATATCATGACACCAGTCTGTTCTGTTTAACTGTAGTTAATTAAACTGAGGATAGAGAGACGGTTACCTTGTCATAGTTAGCTTATGTGTTTAGGTGTTAACAGGGTGCTAAAGTTTGGAACATTGATTGGTGCTACTCGACTGTGTCAATTTGCTTTGTTGCGGAGACGAAGCATCGATATAAGGCACCGTTCAAGTATTACGTAAGCAATATAGGGGGGCGGGGAGTCTATGCTTGCTTATTTTTGATAATATGGGGTCGTTAGTTGTCATTTTTTCCCGTGGTGCTGGGCAACTGGGCTTCTTCCAGTTGTAATGTCCCTTTGTGCCTATTGGCCTTGTTTTGTTCTGTCTCCTGCTTGCATGGAGGGAACTGGAAACATATTTTCCTACTCATCCACTATTCTTTTCTGATTAATTTCGTGCAGGATCCTAGACAGGTAAATTCATTCTCCGGGACACGTCGAGCTTCATTGTCTCGGCGCTTTTCTGGTGGTTGCCACTGTTGATTCTGGCTTTCAGGAGTTGCAGTGGTTTGGGAATAGTGTGGTGGTTTGTCCCAATAAAAAAAATATGGGGTCGTGGGGTCTAGATGGTGATTGATTTTTTTTTGTACGTGGTAAAATCATCAAATGAGTCCTCGCGGCACAGGACGGGAGGGATTGTCAGACTTGTACTGACTAAAATCCACGGTGATCTTTCAATAGCTCTTTACGTTTCAGGATCACGGTTATATGTATGATAAGGCAGTCCCGTGACCCCAAGATGGTGATTGCTTAGCAGTAATCATTTATATTATGTCAACCCATGCAGGTTAAGGTTGGTAAGAGGTTTGCTTACTTTTACTGTCAATTTGGGAGTCAATAATTGGTATCCTAAACTCATCCTCAATACTGTCTGGTGATGTGCCTAACAGACGACGCATTACTTTGTGCAATTTATTATAACACCACTGCTCTCAAACAGGCGAAGGAAAAAATCGATAACCAACCCGCGCTGTGCCTGTGTGATACATTAAAGCTGGTATTGGGAACATTATATGCTGATTATGTTTGAAATGTTTCTAGGTACGAGAGTTTAAAAAAGAGCCACTATGAATTTCTCTTGTATCGTGGGTGCGTTTACAAACATAGAAACTTACATACACAAACACCTAGACCCGGAACAATAACTTGTAGGTCATACGTATAAATATTTTAATTGTTATGTGAGGGATTTGTAGCCGCGATTTTAAAATTTACATAGTTTCAAGCTGCATTGGATGTTTACTACCGCATTAAAAGACATAACTTGCGGGCTCTAACACGATAAGAAGTGAGGAATTTAGCTTGCAAATGCAGTTCATCCGACTGGAATTCTAGCTTTTATCTGTTTATTGAAGTTGGACTGAGTCGAACTGTCTATTCTAGGTAAAATAGATTCGGTAGAAACTTGCTTGTCATGTGACCTGGACACTGCTCCTTTAGCATGAGTAAATACCATCTTATAAATGCGAATGTGAGTTTCTTTGTTTACTTTTTGAACTGAACCAGTTTTGAATAATTTTTAGTACAGAGATTGATGATACTCTGGACACGGTTACAAGCTTCTTTTTGCACAAAACTTGAAGGAAGAGATGATTATTAATAAGTTCAGTATTGTATCACCAAGGAACACAATTTTACCGTTCATTGTCGGATAGAAAGAGAGCAAACCACGGGAGTTATGCTGATGGGTTACAAACCCCACGCAGTGGTTACCCGTAGTACAGATGGGTTGACCCATAACCAGATTCATGGATAATTTTAATTAGGTACTCAGAGTTCCATGACATTAGGGGTTGTTTCCTGTACTTCTGAATCCTATATCGATAGAAAAGGAAAACCATCAGTTACAATACTTACACAATCATAAACCTATATACACACATCAAAAGTGTCTAGGGATCAAGCATTTTTATGCGGATTTCTTGAGATTGAGATGTGGCTTTGTAATAAATTTATGATTTTATAAATTTATATGGATCCTTTTTGGTGCATTTCATAATTTGAATCAGGAACTGTGAATCAAATTCGAGTAAAAGATGAAAATCAGCTGTCAATATTTTCCCTATAAAAACATACAACGCATTGAAGACATTATTAGTGCTACTGTTTCCCTACTACTGATTAAAACCAACGTTATTATGGAGCGGCGACGTCATTTAAGCAGGGAAGAAATGCTCAGAGCCGTTGGAATGATAGAAGCTGGTTCCCGGCAACGTACTGTGGCTTTAGCTCTGAATACAAGTCAGAGTGTTATCAGTCGACTTTGGACACGTTACCGAAGCACTGGTACCGTGGCTGAGCGCCATGGAGGACGGTATCGCTGCACCACACGGAGACAAGACCGATACATTCAAATCTTAACTCGAAGAGCTCCAACAATAACCGCCATGATGTTAGCCGTGAGGCTTCATCACTCTTCAGGGAACTTAATTAGCGACCAAACAGTCAGAAACCGCTTGCATGAAGTGAACCTTCATTCCCGAAGACCGCTACGGGTACCACCTATAGCAATGCACAATCGTAGGATTCGATATCAATGGGCTCTTGAACACAGAAATTGGGCAGAAGAACAATGGCGTTTCATGTGCTTTTCTGATGAGTCTCGTTTCGGTATGAGACCGGATACAAGACGTATACGACACTGGAGAACCCCTGGACGCCAACAGCGATTAAAATCCTGCCAGGAAGTCCATCCTTATAGTGGTGGAACCATCATGGTATGGGCGGGTATTTGGATCGGCGGAAGAACTGAGTTGATTTGGATCAGAGGCAACCTCAACGCTCAAATTTATGCTGAGACGATTGTATCAGACGTCATCGTTCCTCTACAAGTGCAAATCGGTCCCTTATTTCAGTTAATGCATGATAATGCACGACCGCACACCGCAAGAGTTGTAAGACAGACTCTCGCCGCAGCTAACATCAATGTCCTGCCCTGGCCTGCTCAGTCGCCAGACTTGAATCCGATTGAGCATGCATGGGATATGCTACAGAGAAGAGCTCTGCCGAATATGGAGGGTATCCAGTCGCAAGAAGACCTTTTTTTGTTGTTGCAACGAACATGGGCGGCCATTCCACAGCGTGATTTGGATGAACTCATTTTGAGTATGCCAAACCGATGTTCTTGTGTTGTTGTCAATAAAATTTTAAAGAAAACTGTTATTTCAGTCTTTTTTTCGAACTTTTGTGTTAGTGGTTCAAATGTCAAAAATCCCTTTATTAGGAAAATGGCAAATTTCTTTACTAATGCAAAGGTGACTTGCTTTATCGTTACCTACTGTGACAAACGGAAACACTTTATTTGATGAATCCTTAAAGAAAATTTTAATTAATATCAATCAGGAGAAAAGTTATTGCAAAAATATATGTTGATCCCTAGACACTTTTGATGTGTGTATACATATATATACTCGTATGAAAGCGAAAGGTCACTCACTCATAGGACATGAAATCTCGGAAACTACCAGTGCTAGGGGTTTAAATTTTTGCATAGGAATTCTTTTTAGGACGTAGGCGCTCGCTAAGACGGGATTTTGCCAAATTCCACCCCTAAGGGGTTGTTTTTGGGGTTGATAGTTTGTATGAAACTTTTTTATTACAAGTACTAGGAGTTTCAAATTTTGCATGCGGGTTCTTTTTAGGACGTACGCGCTTCCAAAGACAGGGTTTTGTGAAATTCGACCCCTAAGGGGTTGTTTTTACTGTTGATAGTTTGTTTGAAACTTCGTTACTACAAGTGCTAGGAGTATCAAATTTTGCATGGGGGATATTTTTAGGACGCAGATGCTCACTAAGACGGGATGTTACGAAATTTGACCCCTAAGGGGTTGTTTTTGGTATTGATAAATAGAGGTCTCAAATTTTGCATGGGGACTCTTCTAAGGACGAAGATGCTCACTAAGACGGAATGTTGCGAATTTCGACCCCCAAGGGGTTGTTTTCGGGTGGATAGTTTGTTTCAAACTTTGTTACTACAAGTATTAGGAATTTCAAATGTTGCATGAGGGTTCTTTTTAGGACGTAAGTGCTATTCAAGACGGGATGTTGCGAAATTCGACCCCTAATGGGTTGTATTTAGGGTTGATAGGTAAGAGTCTCAAAATTTTGCAGGGGGGTACTTTTTAAGAAGTAGGTGCTACCTAAGACGGGATTTTGCGAAAATCAATCCCTAAGGGGTTGTTTTCGGTGTTTATAGTTTGTATGAAACTTTGTTATTTGCTATGAGTCTCAAAAATGTTGCAACTTTGCATGGTCGTTATTTTTAGGACGTAGATGTTCACTAAGACGGGATATTGCGAAATTCGACCACTTAGGAGTTGTTTTGGGGTTCATAGATAAGGGTTTAAAATTTTGTATTGGTTTTCTTTTTAGGAAGTAGGTGCACACTAAGACGAGATTTTGTGAAAATCTACCCCTACAGCGTTGTTTTTGGGGTTGATAGTTAGGTGTCCCAAATTTTGCATGATGGTTTCTTTTTAGGAAGTAATTACTCACAATTACTTACTAATTCGAAATTCGACCCCTAAGGGGTTGTTTTAGGTGTTGACAGTTTGTATGAAACTTTCGTTATTACAAGTCTTAAATTTTGCATGAGGGTTATTTTTAACACTAAGATGCTCACTAAGACGGGGTGTTGCGAATTTTGAACCCTGAGGCGTTGTGTTTGGGCTTGATAGTATGTATGAAACTTTCCTACTACAAGTACTAGGAGTTTCAAATTTTGCATGGGGGATTTGTATAAGACCTAGATGCTCACTAAGATGGGGTTTAACGAAATTCAATCCCTAAAGAGTTGTTTTGGGGTGGAGGGATATAAGTTTCAAATTTTGCATGGCGATTCTTTTAAGGACGAAAGTCATTGATGATGATTGATTGATATAAGACGGGATGTTGCGAAATTCTACCTCTAAGGGTTTGTTTTTGGGGTTGATTTGTATGAAACTTCATTACTACGAGTGCTAGGAGTTTCAAATTTAGCTTGGTGTTTCTTTTTTGGGATGTAGATGCTCACTTAGATGGGATTTTAAGAAATTCGACACCGAAGTGGTTGTTTTTGGGGTTGATAGAAAGGAGTCTAAAATTTTACATAGGGAGTCTTTTTAGGACGTAGGTGCTGCCTATGACGGGATTTTCTAAAATTCTATCCCGAAGGGGATGTTTTTGGGATTGATACTTTGCATGAAACTTTGTTATTACAAGTGCTGGGAGTCTCAAAATATGCATAGAGGTTTTAAGGACGATAGTGCTCAGTAAGACGGGATGTTTTTTTTTTTTAGCGTGTAAAATCATCAGATGATCACGGTAATGGTATACCTAAGTCCCGCGACCCCGGCAGGCTTTGGCCCTGGGGCCTCGTTATCTTGCTGACGCTCTTTGAGGCGCGCGTTGGAACACGTTTTTGGCATGGTCCATGGGCGGGCGGCGAGTTGCCCATTACTCGCCGCCCGCATGCCCGCGCCTACGGTGGCTGGAGATCGTCTTGCGACGACCGACGCCATGGGCGTCTACCACTGCGGCTGGGGCGAAGGGAGGACGCTGTCCTCTCTCTCTCGCGGGGACGGGATGTTGCGATATTCGACCTCTACGGGTTTGATTTTTTGGGGTTGGTTTGTATGAAACTTCATTAAGTTACGAGTGCTAGGAGTTTCAAATTTAGCATGGAGGTTCTTTTTTGGAATGTAGGTGCTAACTTAGATGGGATATTGCGAAATTTGACAACTAAGGGATTGTTTTTGGGGTTGATAAATAGGAGTCTCAAATTTTGCAAAGGGATTCTTTTTAGGACGTAGGTGCTACCTCAGACGAGATTTTGCGAAATTGAGAATTTACGGTTTTTTTTTGGGATTGTTTTTCCAAAAGAATAACAGGCCAGACTGGGAACGTGGCGTCTCCTGTAATCCGGCTCCTCGGAGGTCGGAAGCGGAGGATGGTTTGAGGTCGGGGGTCCTGGTGCTGAGTGGCCCATGTTGACTGGACGTCCACACTTAGCTCGGTATTGATTTGGATACCCCGGAGAAGTCTGGGGAATGCAGGTCATCTAAGGAGGGGCGAACCGGGCCAGGGGGAAACCCAGCAGCTAAAAGTCCCCGTATCGGGCAGTAGTGGGATAGCGGCCGGGAGTGGGCGCTCAGTATCAGCCTGACCAATATACGAGTATAAGGAGAGTGGCCAGGAGCTGAAAGTTTCCAAATACACTCGGACGAAGTCGCGGGCGAAGGGCTAGTAAATAAAATAATTTCAACCTTGGAAATAAAGACATACCTACTCACACAGGTATTATGAATTAAATTAATTAATTAATCATTTAAATTATAAAAGAAATTATATTTCCAAGGTAAAATGTTGTACCCTAAGTAAAGTAGTTGATAGCTGCTGCAAAATCAGCAACGTCATCTAGCATCAGCAAAAAACGAGCCATATAATTTTCCAGCACGCATAAACTAAACAAAGCTAAACCCGTGTAACCGTGTATCAGCTTTCAATATTAATAAATTGTAACCAATGGACCAGGGTTTCATGAATACCAAGCGACGCCATTACATCGGGGGCGATCCTAAGCAAACATGAACCGCCCAATAACGCACACAGTATTGGTTTAATGACAATTCGCTTGTTAATTCAATAGAAAATCCGACCCTTTTTTATGTTGTTTGTAAAGCATTAATTGATTCTCAGCGCTATATGCGGGGCAATGCCCCCTTTGGGAACGGCACTTGCCAACAATGAGTGGACCAATGTTTTCAGTTTAATTACAATGAGACCTCACATTTTGTTTTGTGTTTTGAATACTGATTGAGTAAAACCCGGAGTTGGAATCAAAAGTAGGAGTATTATTAGCTATATTTTTGGGGTGGCTTGGATTCATCTCGTAGTGGTCCACTGCGAGCAATGGCACCACAGGCTAAGTGATCCCACTGGCAATTATAGGCCTTACCAGGGCCGCCTTGCTCACGACTAGCTTAATATCGGAATCCAAACAGTTTTTACTATGTTCCGTTAGAAATGCAAGAGTTCCGTCTTTGCCTCTAGGCTAGATGTAGGTACTGGATTTTAGTCAGTACAAGTCTGACAGTATGGGTGGGAGGACTATTTGATGACTTTTTTAGTTTTTATTATCGTGGTTTAATCATCAAATGAGTCCTCCTACCCAGGGCAGAGCGGGTGGGACTGTCAGACTCGTACTGACTAAAATCCACGGTGTCCTTCAATAGCCCTTTACTTTCTGGGGTCACGGTAATTCGTACCGCGACCACAATTTGATGACCACGGTAAAAAAACGGCTGCAATATTTTTTCACCTTGCTTACCGCCTTTACTGCCACAATTATACCCATCCCTGTTTAAGTCAGACACGATCTTTCCTCATGAAATGTCCATAATAAGACAGGCGACATCTTTTATTTTTTTTTTTACCAGGCGCCACCTTCAATCTTTCTTTAATTATTTCTTACTTAGGTTACTCCTTAGGTACTGATAGTCGTGTGAAACAAATCGATCCTACCAATTTACAATTCAGTAGCAACCCTTTCCTAGCGCCCACGTCAGGTGATAAAGTGCTTTATTCTGAGCTACTGGGGCCCTACGACAAACAACAATTAAACTATAATTAACTTAACCCCAATTTAGCAGGCAGTTCAGGTAATAGAGAACTATTAGGGTTTACTGCTGAATTTGTAACTTTTTGATAGTTTATGTCTTCGATGTTTTAAGACTCGTTTGACTGTTTTGGTGGTATATTTGTTATTATCCTGCTTTTATTCATGTCAATTTACTAGCCCAAAACTACGCCATTTTGATGAATCCATAGGCAGCACAGATGTCATAATGTTTAGGCGCATATTTAGGACGTCAGAGGCCAAGATTTTGATTCAAACGTTTTTCTAACTAAGCCAACGATTGGCAATGCGCGGCCTGAGCCAAGCGTCCTCCTCCTTGCAGCTAGGGTTACCAACTTTTTTTCTATCAAATTTAGTATTTTTGAAGTTATTAACTTAAAAAATATAGTAGATGTCAAAAAACTTAAAAAAAATAGTATGTGGTTAAAATATCATGTACCTTATTTTTTAACTACTCTGCGTTTTAATAATATTTTTTTATTTTTTTTTAAACATTCTTATCATTGATTGCCAGATCATATATAAAAGTGGTGATATTTCTAAAATTACAAAAAAAATCATATCTTGTAAACGGGTGACAAGCGATTTTTTTCCTGGCGGGTACAAATAGGTCCCCAAACGGACTATCTAAAAAAAATTTTATATCCATGTGGCTTGGACCACCCTGTATATGTATAGTAGGGTTGGCAACCCTACTTGCAGCACATGATTACATTATAAACAGAAGATTTTCTTTTTAAAAATAAGGGGATAATTTTGTTTATCTTCTTCTTATCGTGTCGATGACAATTTATATAGACTCGGCCCAAAATCGGGCCACGAGTTTAGCGCTCTCCGAGACGTACATCAGCTCCTGTAACGAGCAGTTGGCAGGGCATGCAGGGCACGATATTAAGTGCCTCATCGTTTGTGGAGCAGCACCACATTTACACTTCAGGTCAGAGTCATAAATGAACTTCCACCTGAGCAGATTTTCCTTACTTCGGCCTACCTGGGTACGGAGTCTGTTTATGGATTTCCAGGTCAGCCAAGGCAGCTCATTTCCAGGAGGGAGATCTTCAGCAGGCGGCACAAATGGGTTTGGTAGTGACACACTGTCGCGCCACAGTTTCAATCGCTCCTTAGACCGGTCGCCAGTAAGTGGGGAAACACACTTTAAAAAACTGTTTCGGCTTTTCAGTCTTTGCGGCGCCAGGATGCTTCCATGCATAGGGTGTCGAGTGTCTGAGGCCATTTTGGCTCTTTCACTAGAACTTGCGACCGTTCGGCGGACATCCGGAGGCGCTATGCCTGCCAGTGGATAGAGCATTTGAACCGGGGTCTGTTTAAGACAACCAGTCATGATCCGGAACGTTTCATTTAGTGCGGTATCCATTAATTTTGCATGGGATGAGCAGCTCCACACAGGACAAGCAAATTCACCGGCAGAAAAACATAGCGCTAATGCTGTAGTCCGCAGAACGTTCGGCGAAGCACCCCACTTGGAAGACACTAGTCGTCTTAGGAGACTGTTGCGAGAGTTTACCTTCTGTTTGATGGAATTACAGTTTTTGCTATAGGTTAGTGATCTGTCCAGAGAAACGCCAAGATATTTTGGGTAGCTGCTGTGCTCGATAGAGACCCCACCCCAAACGATGTTGAGTTTGCGACCTGCCTCTCTATTGCGAAGGTGAAAACAGCAAGACTGCGTTTTGCTTGGATTGGGCTTGAGTGAGTTATCGAGATAGTAAGTGGCTAAGTTCCCAAGGGCATCTGACAGGTTGACCTCGACTTCCTCAAAGGTGGTGGCTTGAGAGGTGAGGGCAAGGTCGTCTGCATAGAGGAAACGGGACGTATTCTGACTCGATGGTTGGTCGTTGGTATAAATGTTGAAAAGGAGCGGTGCCAAGACACTACCCTGGGGCAGGCCATTTTTTTGGGCTCTCCAACGACTCTTGTCTGAAAGGAGATGGACCTGGAAACGGCGATTGTGGAGAAGTTCTCGGAGTATTCGAACCAATTTCTGATCGTTGATCATAGACTCTACTATCCACAACAACCGCTTAAGGTTAACTGTGTCGTAGGCAGCTGACAAATCCACGAACACAGCGCCTGTGACCATGCCTGTTTCGAAGCCGTCCTCTATGTGTTGGGTGAGTTTGAGGGTCTGGTTACTGCAAGACTTAACGGGTCTGAAACCGGCTTGCTCTGGGATTAGCTTTAGGTCAATAACAGCCACAAGACGATTCAACAGCAGTCTCTCGAATAGTTTATACGTGTGACACAGTAGAGAGATTGGACGGAAGTTTTTTGGGTCGTCTGCTGCTTTACCTGGCTTAAGTATAGCTATGACCTTAGACTTTCTCCAGAGACGGGGTATTGAAGCTGATTCCAGACAGTTGTTAAATAGTTGCAGCAACCATGACACAGCAACTGGGCCAAGCCGCTTTATTTGCTCAACTGAGATGTCGTCCAAACCGGAAGCTTTACCACATTTTAGGCCCCTGATCGCCTGAACGATATCACCAAGATCGAACGGTGTACTAACCTCGCTAGAGTCGTCACTAGATTTTAGTGACTTAGGAACCTTACTAGGGTGACGTGTAGGTTTGCCAATTGCAAGCAGTTGGTGTGCTATCTGATTGGCAGTAACTTTACTTGGTGGAGAGGGTTGAGGGGATTCACTAGTCAGTTTTCGGATGGTGCTCTAAGCTGTTTTGCTATTATGAGTCATGTCAATGCTAGTAACAGTGTTAATCCACCTCTCCTGCCTATTATCTTGCAATTTGGATAGCAGCATTTCTCCAGCTAGTGTTGTTATCTCCGAGAATGGATCAGCACGAAAAAGCGACTCATATCGGCTTAATAGTTCACTAGTCTCTTTCGTCAGCCCTGGAATGTACGAAGTCCTGCAACCCCTTGGGATGTGTCTTCGAGAAACAGTGGACACTATTTCAACAAAACGATCGTAATTTTGCGGGGTTGGCATGACATTCAAAAGGGCTTTATCTATCGACCTCGTGAAAGACTTCCAGTCGGCCTTGGTGAAGTTGAAACGGCGCTTGAAAGAAGCTTTTACAGGTTGGACTACGGGTTTAATGCAGCACATGATAGGTCTGTGTTGCGAGCGGGGAATAGGCGAGCACACGCTTTTGGTGCACTGTGAGCTAATAGACGATGTTTAATAAAAATACTTGTTAATTTTAGGCAGAGAACTGTATTTTTCCACTTTTATAATAATATTTGTTTAGAGCCAACGGACATAGTACCGAGAGAGATTTTCTACCAGTTTCTACAACAGTGTTACCAACACATAAAAAAATGGATAAATTTAAAATGTTGCCAATATAAATGATATTTTTATATGTTTGATTTATTCTCAAACATAGTTGGGCCGGGGCCATTATTAATATAAAAGCAAGAAAAGTTATATTTAAACATTAACTACATTAATTCTATAAACGCAAGAAAGGTTACATTTAAACATTAGCTACATTAATACTATAAAGCAAGAAAACTTACATTCAAACCTTAACTACATATGGAAGCAAGAAAAGTTACATTTAAACATTGTTCAATGTATGGGCAGTGGACATAATTTTCTTAAAGATCTAACATATGTTTTGTTGTTTGGTAGTTTAATTTCTGCCACTCTAACCATACCATCTGGTCCGGGTATTGTCTTCACAATCCTTGCCATGGGCCATGCCATTGGAGCAGTATTGTCACTGCGAAGAATGACTAAATCTCCTTCTTTTAAATTAGGATTGATATTGTGCCATTTTGGCCTGCTTTGAAGTTGTGTAAGGTAATCCCCGGACCAAACTTTCCAAAAGTCTTGTTTTATTTTACATAATACATTCCAAAATTTTAGAATATTAATGGAGTGATTAGATAAGTCAGCTTCAGGATAACTCATCATAGAGGTTCCTATGAGGAAGTGGCCAGGTGTCAAATATTCAAAATTGGAAATATCTGAACTCATGGGAAGGAGAGGTCTTGAATTTAGCACAGCTTCAATTTCTGTGATAGCTGTATACAAACCTTCAAAAGTTAAGACAAGAGTTCCAACAATTCTCTTAAAATGGTATTTAAAACTTTTAACACCTGCCTCCCATAAGCCTCCAAACTCCGGAGAGTAACTAGGTATGAACTTAAATTCAATAAAATTAGGATTACAATAATTGTTCACAGAATCTACATGGGTCTTTGATATAAACAATTGATACAGTTTATTTAACTCATTAGCACTACCCTTAAATGTTTTTGCATTGTCACAGAAAATTTTCTTTGGCATTCCTCTTCGAGCAATGAAGCGCTTGAGGCATGCCAAAAAGGCTTCAGTAGTGAGATCGCTCACTAACTCCATATGTATAGCTTTTGTAGTAAAGCAAACGAAGAGTGCCACATAGCCTTTTGTGATTAGTGGCTTTCTAATTCTTGAGGACTTAATACTAAAAGGCCCACAAAAGTCCACCCCTACTATATTGAATGGCCTAACAGCTGTGATCCGTTCTAATGGGAGAGAGCCCATCAGCTGCTTTGCAGCTGCAGCCTTTAAACGGAAACACTTGACACACTTGTTTACCACCTTCTTGACTTCACGTATACCACTTATAAGCCAAAATTGTTGTGAAAGTGAGCTCAACACTAATTTGGCTCCCGCATGCAACAAACGCAAATGCTCATGACGAATTAGGGTGTCTGTGAAATTACAAGATTTAGGAAGTATAGCAGGGTGCTTTTTGTCATATGCCATGTCGATAGCACACTGAAGACGGCCACCAACTCTAAGCACGCCAGTCTTATCCAGAAATGGATGTAAGCTAGATAGTCCTGATTTGATAGGTAAATTATTTTTAAGACACTCAATTTCTTTAGGAAAGTGTTTTCTTTGAACACTACGAACAATTGTTAATAAAGCACAACGAAGCTCCTGTGTTGTTATAGAACCATACTCTTTTTTGTTATTAATATTTCTGGAACAATTATTTCTAAATCGTAAAATATAGGCAATAATGCGCTGAAGACGATTAAAATCTGATATTTTATCAATTAAAGCATACAAATCCGGTTCATTGACTTCAGAGATATTATTTACTAACTCTGCTGTAGTGAAATTTTGAATTGGGAAATCAACATTACTTTCAGAGTGTTTATAATCTTTACTTAATAATTCCTTAGGACCATGCCACCAAAGGACATTTGATTTTAATTTACTTGCGTCGCAACCTCTAGATAATAAATCAGCAGGGTTATTATCTGTGCTGACATAAGACCACTGAAAGTTTGAAGTTAACATTTTTATTTGATTCACTCTATTAGTGACATAAGGATTTGACTTTATGTTTTTAGATTTAATCCATGCTAGTGTTATTTGAGAGTCACTATATAAGTAAACTGTAAGACTAGGGAATCTACATTTTAAAATATTGTATACCCTATTGACAATTTGGGACAGTAGTAAAGCACTATTTAATTCCAGTCTTGGGATTGTTAATTTTTTCTTTAAAGGGGCAACACGAGACTTAGAGCACAATAAGTTAACAGAAACTGAACCATCAGGTTTAACAGTTCTCAGGTAAAGACAGCTTCCAAACGCTTTCATAGATGCATCAGCATATCCCACCAACTCTATGATATCCACATCACATGAACTGACATATCTTGGCACAGTAATTGTACTCATTAAAACTAAGTTTTTTGTAAATTTATCCCAAAAATTAATATGTTCTTGAGGCAAAATTTTATCCCAATCCAAATTCATGGACCATAAAGTTTGCATGAATATTTTTGCTACTACTATGATAGGACCTATGAGACCTAAAGGGTCAAACATTTTGCCAATGAAACTCAGAACAGACCGTTTGGTCTTGGTATCATCATTGTTAATCATTGGACAGTTAAATGTGAATGTGTCATTTAAAATATCACATTTTAAACCTAATGTCTTGACAATATTGTTTTTATTAATGTCCAGTACTTTAAGGCATTTATGTTCATCGAGGAGATCATTAAGAACCTCAGGGTGGTTTGAGCACCATTTATGAAGCGTGAAGCTGCCTTTCTTCAAAAGCGCAATAAGTTCATGTTTTAGTTGATGAAGATCCTGAGTACTATTGGTACCACAAATTACATCATCACAATAAGTGTTTAACAACATGGCTTGAGCAGCAAGTGGGAATTCAGATTGATATCTATGAGCCAGCTCTGTGAGACAACGAGTAGCCAAGAATGTGGAAGACTTTAAACCATATGTGACAGTTTGCAGTTGCAAACAGCTGATGGGTTTACGTGGATCATCGCGCCACAAAATATTCTGAAGAGAAGTTTGTTTTGTGTTAATAAGAATACCACGAAACATTTTTTGAATGTCGCAAGTGAGTGTGTACAAATATGTTCTCCAAAGGAGGAGAATATCAAAGAGCTCACTTTGAACAACTGGACCATTCAATATAACATCATTCAGTGACACACCAGCTTTTGACTTCATACTACCATCAAAGACTACACGCAGCTTTGTGGTCAGACTTTCTTCATTCAAAACAGCATGGTGAGCTAAAAAATAAACAGCACCATTTTGGACATCATAACTACCTATGTCAACCATTTTAGCATGCCCCAAGGCTACGTACTCCTCAATGAAGCTCTTATATTTTTCTAAATATAAAGAGTTGTGTTTAAATCGTTTCTCCAGTGACAGAAACCTCTGATACGCCACAGAAAATGAATCCCCAAGCTGCAACTCTTCCATTTTGGAAGCTAAGGGTATGTCAACACAAAACTTATTGTTTTCAAGTTTAACTGATTGTTGGAAACATTTTTCGGATTTTATAAATTCGCTACAGTCTTTCGTTGCAGATTCGGGAGTCCCCTCAGTAAGCCAAAACTGTTCCATTACATGCTCCAATTTATTAGTATCACAAATAGCCAAGTTTGTAACTAAATTATTTTTAAAATCATTAACAACTTGTTTTCCACCAATTGTATAACCAAACAAAGTATTCTGTAACAATAAACTATTATGAAGTTTAATTTGGCCATCAACTAAAATGTTAAAATAGATGTCTGCACCCAAAAGCATGGATATTTCTGTTGGTACATTAAATGCATCGTCTGATAACTGAATATGTTTGGGAATATTTAATTTAGAAGTATCAAATTTATATTGAGGCAAATCTGCAGTTATATAGTTTACAACATGACATTTTACATTTAATTGTACATTATTCACTGGAGAATTGATGGTAATGTCAACGTATTTGTTGATTTTATTAAAATTATTACCTATGCCAATAATATTGGCATTTTGGCTCTTAAGCTTTAACTTTAATTTTTCTACAAGATTTGATGTAATGAGTGAAACTTGACTGCCTGAATCCAGTAAAGCTTTGACATACAGTGTTGATCCCTTATGGTCTATTAACTTAACCCTTATGGTTGGTAATAAAACATTCATACTTGAATTTACAGAATGCAGTGATATAGAAGCCTGCGGGGCAGGATCACTGTCTTTATGCAGGAGTGTATTGTGCCCCTGTTTGCAAATTTTACATGAAAATGAAAACTTACACTTACCAGTGTGATTCTTTAAACACATATTGCAAAGTTTTTTGTCATCTATGAATTTGACACGATCATCTATAGAAGATGTTTTAAATTTTGGGCATGTATGCAACATATGTGCCATACCTTGGCAAAAAGAGCAAGAACCAGAACTTTTAGTGACAACATTGCTCACTTTTTGTGCTGTATTCTTTTTATTTTCAGAAGTCCAGCTGTCTTCAAACGCTATAGCGCGCTTTTCTAAAAATGAAATAAATTCTTCCATCGTTGGAAGTTTATCTACATCCCTATCTAGCTGATAAGCACGATTAGTAAATAAATCTAATTTTTTAGATAAAATTGAAATTAAAAGCATATCCCACTCATGAACAGGCTGCTGTAAGTTTTTAAGCGCATACAATTGCTGTTGAACTTGTGATATAAAAGACCTTATAGAGGCTGCAGTACCTTTCTGCAACACAGGCAATTGCAAAAGTATGTTTATGTGATTAAATATCAATCTGGACTTGTTCTCAAACCGTTTTTTCAAGAGCTCAATAGCTTCTTTGTAAGACTCATTCACAAGAGGTAGGTTAATAATAACGGCTAACGCTTCATCCGATAAAAACTTACGTAAATAAAATAACTTTTGCACATCTGAGAGAGCCATGTTCCCATCTATAACAGCTTTAAATAAATCGATAAATGGAGTATATTTCGTGAAATCCTTCCCATCATATATTGGGATATCAATGTTAGGTAGTTTCGAAGATGAAACATTAGAGCATTGTTTTATCTCAGATGTACTTAAGTTTTTCAACACTGAATTTAACTTAGAAACAATATCAAAATATTTATCCTCTAAAATAGAAACATCTTCTTTGTCTTTTTCGTCACAAGATAAAATATCTAATTGCGTTCTCTCATAGTCTTTGAAAGTTGTGTTCAGCTTTTCAATACG
The DNA here is from genome assembly GCA_950005045.1 of Agrotis exclamationis. Taxonomy (NCBI): domain Eukaryota; kingdom Metazoa; phylum Arthropoda; class Insecta; order Lepidoptera; family Noctuidae; genus Agrotis; species Agrotis exclamationis. The sequence continues at coordinate 18,509,188 of OX465419.1, forward strand.
AGCTTGTATCATTTCGCTAGAAGCGGAAGTAATGTTAATTGGGTCACGAATAAAGTTCTCAATGCGTGTAATAGTACCTTTTTGTTGCGCCCGGGCAAGACGCAACTTTTTAAGCACTTCCTCCTGCGCGGACATAGTTAAAAACTTTAGATTTTGCACACACTTATTGACTCACTCACAATAACACTTTTGGAACCAAACACTGGAGTAAATTCCTTGCAGGGAGGTTATAGTTGTTGATGTTTACAACCAAACGCAACTCGATGAAACTTGGTGACAGCTACGCAATGCTGCCAACTTTTAACGATGGCGACCACAGAGAACAAACGTGACGTAGTAACTTGACGACTCGACCGTTTCCGCCTCCAATATTGTGTATGATAATTTTATGGTAGGTAGATGAAAATGACATGCAAAATTATAGATTTGCATTTATGATGATTGATGAATTATCTTCTCGAATTGTACATGTTCCTGTTGAGTACGCTGAAAACTTCGCGAATCCTTCTTATTTTGCAGAGAAACTATAGATTTCCGGCAAACTTACGCGGCTTCCACGCACAACGGCTCAAATTTTCAATGAGCTGCAAAATTATAGATTTGCAAATCTCACTAATGTGAATGTTTTTCTGTGAAATGCGCTGATGTCCTCGCGATTCTTCGGATAATTTTTCAGAGAAATTATAGATTTCACTCAAAAGCTTGGCCGACGAACACGAACAATGGCGTCGAGTGACGCTCACGCCGATTTGGATTTTCACGAATACACGAGTAATACACCGCACAATACTTCACAAAATGTCTTGAAGGACCACAACAAGTATGTTTAATAAAAATACTTGTTAATTTTAGGCAGAGAACTGTATTTTTCCACTTTTATAATAATATTTGTTTAGAGCCAACGGACATAGTACCGAGAGAGATTTTCTACCAGTTTCTACAACAGTGTTACCAACACATAAAAAAATGGATAAATTTAAAATGTTGCCAATATAAATGATATTTTTATATGTTTGATTTATTCTCAAACAGACGATGTAACGAAAATAAGGTCTGGATTATATCCGCGTTTCCAGCGACCACTGTTAAAAGAGGCCGGTTGTTTGGCATCGTGAACAAGCGCCAAGTCATTCGTCTCAGCCCATTCCTCTACTGCTATTCCGTTGAGATCCGTATCATTATAACCCCAGCTGGTACTGCGACTATTGAAATCACCGATTACAATTTTGTTTATAATAAATGTTTATTACCCGACTACGGCAAAGCCAAAAGGAGGGTTATGATTTTGACCGGTATGTATGTATGTATGTTTGTCTGTTCCCTCATAACTTCTAAACTCCTTATCACTACATGACAAATGAGGTGTCGTTAGAAGCGTCTCAGATGTCCGCTGGTTATAGGGTAGGTGACGTGTCACCAATTCCAATATGGCGCCCTCTAGGGGATGTAAACTCGTAACCGAAAAAAAATTTTCGCACAGTGCCGACATGGGTATCAAATTAAAGGGCTTGATGAGCACATTAGACATATATACATTATATAGTTTTTACTAGCAACTTTGCCTGTTTCTAAATAATACTGTCAACATCGCTACATTGCTTTTATTATTATATCAAATAATCTATACATATAATAAAACTGTAGAAAAGAAGTTTTTGTACATTAAAAAAAATATAGCCAGGGTGTTAAAGGACAACCAAAAGAACCCAATTCCAGCATTTTTAGAATTTTGTCTGTTTGTATGTTTCGTTATCCGAGCATCACGTAAAATGTACGAAATCGATGTAGATAACTTTTATACATTACGATTAAGCGTAACTTGAAGTAACATTTAGTTTTTGTTTCATTGCAATCGGTTCAGTCTATCAAAAGATATTTGAATTTAAAGTGATCCAGAAGTAAAATTACGGTCAGTTCACACCGAGACGCGCAGTTCAGTGGCGCGATCTAGCTTCGAATAAAAAAACTACATATTCAAATAATTCATCTTAACATATTTCAACGATAACACGGTAGATGGCGTTAAAAATAACCTGGAATAGAGGTGTTAGGGTCAGTTCAGACCGAGACGCGAAGCGACGCGACGTGACGCAACGATACTTCAAATGTGTATCTTTTCTTGTCGTAAATAAGGTTAGATTTTGAGTCGCTATTAAAATGCAGCGCGGCCCCGCGCTGCGCTGCGCCGGGTTGTGACAGGTGTATCTTTTCATGTAGGAAATAGAGTTCGATTTTGAATAGCTCTATTGAAATGTGCGCGCAGCGTCACGTTTCGGTCTGAGCCGACCGTAAAATTGAAGTAACATTGTTTTTTATTTCGTCGTAATCAGTTTACACCTTACAAACAAAAAATGTAAATTAATTAAAGCGATTTCAAGGAATCGTAGAATAAGTTGGGATAGGATGGGATAGGATGGGATAGGACGGGATAGGACGGGATAGGACGGGATAGGACGGGATAGGACGGGATAGGACGGGATAGGACGGGATAGGACGGGATAGGACGGGATAGGACGGGATAGGACGGGATAGGACGGGGTTTGCGGATTTTTGGGGAGACATTTTCAGTGCGCGTTTTTTTCGTAGTCGGGTTTTAGTTATTTTTTTCTATATTAAAATAGCGGCTGGCCATAATTTGGTTTTGTCACTTTGCTGTCCTTGCCTACCAAAAGTTTATCGACCGCTGAACTAAGCATTCGCAGTCATACTCGACAAGGTCGAAATCTTCACTCCATTCTTAACCTCTTCCATCTCTCATCTTCGTAACCATCCATTGTAAAATTGTCAAACTACAAAATTTAAATTCCTTAACAATATTCCTGACCGCTGAACTTGTTTTTTACAACTATAGCATGTATGTAAATAATGGTAATTGTTCAACTGTGCAAAGTTGCAGAAGAGCAATAAGTTACAAGGAAATGACTAGGCACTTTTATGTTAATACCAACTATAATTGTATTTCTAGGGATGCGAAAGTTGCTATAACAATATTGTATACCTAATTTACGTATCGACTACATAAAATTAATTAGATACTGTATTTTCCAGACTTTGGCTTCTAGTCTTCAAGCGCCGTGTAAAGAAGTTAGCTAAGAACTTTCTAGGTTCTACACACAGACCGATATGATTCCATTCGATAAATTTTAATGTATAAGTACGGTGAGATTTACAATTACAGCCATACCTGTCGATAACGGGTTTTCAGGAAATTCATGGTTAAAAATGGGTTGAAAGTTTGAATGATAATGAATTTAATTTCATCCGATTTACTTGAATATTTGAATGTAGACTTATCAATCAACGTTTAACGAGATTTTTGGAAATTCCAATCCTAAGGAGTAATCGAAAGTTATGGGCGAAAATGATAAATGAAATAAATGATAAACGCAGCGACTTCGTCTACAGGAAGTTAACTAGTATATACTCGTAGATTTATCCTTTTACTCTAGTCTAAAGTATTTCAAAAAATGAAAAACAACACGGATAATTTTTGTAATAACCTCAATATCGATACTTGAAGATGTCGATAAAATTTTGAACTCTATCGATAACTGCCAAAGAAAGTAAACCGCACGATACAACTTAAACTTATTATCATTATTATGCATAATTTTGAGAGTATGTAGAATGAGTAGCTATATAACTGAAAAAAAAAATACATGCAGTTAATTGGACTGACAACAATGTCATCGAGGTAAGTGTTCAACTTTTGCATTATTATTACTTAAAAATGTTTTATATAATTAAAAAAAAGTAGTTAATTTATATCTCAGTACAACTCATACCTTTTCATTAGGTGGTTATCAAATCAGTCATCCCGCCCTAGGTGAAGCGGGAGGGACTATCAGACTCTTGCTGACGAAAAATCCACCCTTTAGTTGCCCATTACATTCCATGGGTCACGGTTACCTTTACAGATGATCCCGCGACCCAGGCAGGTTGTTTGGCCCTTTACGGGCTTCGTCAATTTGCTGACAGCGCCTTGAGCCGCGCGTGGATCACTATGCGTGGTCGACCCAGGCTTGGTCCTTGATCTAATTTGCCCCTTACTGCTTAAAGGACAGGCCTGTTGGTCTAGTGGTTGGAGACCCTGACGGCTATGCCGAAGGTCGTGGGTTCGATTCCCACCCAGGACAAAAATGTTTGTGTAATAAGCACGATCATTTGTTCTGTGTCTGGATGTAATTTATCTATAATATGTATGTATTTAGAAATGTATAGGTATGTTTATCAGTTGTCTAGTACACATAACACAAGCTCTGCTTAGCTTGGGACTAGATGGTGTTGTGTGATAGTTGTGGAATATTATATTATTATTATTAAAAAAAAAGCCCGTGCCGACGGTGGCCGGATGTCCTGCGCCCTGGGCAGTGTCTTGAGATGGCAGATGTTTTCTCCTTCGCTAACATTACTGCTTCGTAGCAAGAGGTGACTGCGGCAGTGATGAGGACCGGGCGTTTCATCTCGCCCAATTTGATAGCGGTACATCCTGACATATCCGTGTCCGGTGAGGACCTGGGTCAGGCGAAAGGTGAAGACGCCGTGGCGTCTTTCCACCCTCTCTCACTCCTCAAAGAGCGCTGCGATTCTCGAACCTGGTCTATGACAATCACTTCCTCAACGAAGGATCAGCCCTATGTTTACCATGTTCTGCCGTGTACTCAAACAATATAGTTAGGCGTAGAACTTATCACTTTTCGTAACTGTCAATCACTATTATACATGATAGTTTTATTCATACTTTTAGCGTAGAAGCATGCTTGTCTTCAACTTTGGGTACTGCCCAAAGTTTCGCAGCGGCTGTGCAGTACTTTGCGGCGGCACAGTGTCTACTCTCTCGTCCTTTATTACCGCAAGCTGATGTACACGGTAAGAGAAAATTGCTACAAGTCCACCACATTATTTAAAAAAAACCGGCCAAGTGCGAGTCGGACTCGCCCATTCCGTAGCAGCAAGTAACATACTTAATATAAAAGTTCTTGTAGTTGGTTGTGACTTTGAAAGGTAAATTGATTAATGACGTACCTATTAAAAAAACTTATTTCTTGATCTCGTTCAAACCAATTTTAAGTGGAAGTTTGCTTGGTAATAATGTACATCATATTTTTTTTAGTTTTGTCATTCTCTTATTTTAGAAGTTACAGGGGGGCACACACATTTTACCAATTTGGAAGTGTCTCTCGCGCAAACTGTTCAGTTTAGAAAAAAAAACCGGCCAAGTGCGAGTTGGACTCGCGTGAAGAGGGTTCCGTACGATGTTACCTTTTAAATCTGACCCAAATTGGTACGCACAATATTGAGTGATTTACCATGTTATTTTAATATCATGGACTTCTTATAGGTTTTTCTATAATCTATAAGTAGAAAACTAATTTCTGTATTTTTTTCAAAACTTTAGGTTCAGTAGTTTCGGAGATAAGGGGGGAATGGTCAAATTTCGTCTATTTTCTTGAATAACTTGGAAACCATTTATTTTAAAATTACAAAAAAAATACATTTAAGATTGTCTCAACAAGACCTTTCATTTGATATGTCACACGATGCAGTTTTAATTTTTTTTAATTTTCCCTTTCCCCCCCAAAACTTACCTCCCATATACAGATATGGACTTCTTATAGGTTATCCTATAATCTATAAGTAGAAAACTAATTCCCGTATTTTTTTCAAAATTTTAGGTTCAGTAGTTTCGGAGATAAGGGGGGGAATGGTCAAACTTCATCTATTTTTTTTAATAACTTGGAAACTATTTATTTTAAAATTACAAAAAAAAATACGTATAAGTTTGTCTCAACAATACCTTTCAATTGATATGTCACACGATGCAGTTTTCAATTATTTTTTTTTAATTCTCCCCTTCCCCCCAAAAATTACCTCCCATATACAGATATGGACTTCTTATAGGTTATCCTATAATCTATAAGTAGAAAACTAATTCCTGTATTTTTTTCAAAATTTTAGGTTCAGTAGTTTCGGAGATAAGGGGGGGGGGGGGGGAATGCTCAAACTTCATCTATTTTTTTTAATAACTTGGAAACCATTTATTTTAAAATTACAAAAAAAATACATTTAAGTTTGTCTCAACAATACCTTTCATTTCATATGTCACACGATGCAGTTTTCAAATATATATTTTTTTTCCCCTTCCCCCCCCCCCCAAAAATTACCTTCCATATACAGATAAGGACTTCTTATAGGTTATCCTATAATCTATAAGTAGAAAACTAATTTCTGTATTTTTTTCAAAATTTTAGGTTCAGTAGTTTCGGAGATAAGGGGAGGGGGGGAATGGTCAAATTTCGTCTATTTTCTTGAATAACTTGGAAACCATTTATTTTAAAATTACAAAAAAATATGTTTAAGATTGTCTCAACAAGACCTTTCATTTGATATATCACACGATGCAGTTTTTCTTTCATTTTCCCCTTCCCCCCCAAAAATTACCTCCCATATCAGGCCTGTCTCACTCCGCGGTGTAGGCATAAAAGTGCAAGTAGTTGCGGGGCCATTATGTCGTGGCCCATTCACTACGGCTGCCACGCGCCACCCGTTACGCACGCGTTCCGTCTCCTTAATATTTTTGTTACGTTACGTGTAGTTACGCACAAGTTTCTTGCTTTAGATGCTTTTGGTAAATTAATAACACAATATTATTATGAAGAAAAAAAATATATAGTACATATTTAGTAATGATCAACAAAATTATCTCCCTGCTTGTGAAGTATGGGCTTAACTGATCATAATACCTAATCATGAGGTTACAAGTTTGGAAATGAGGCGAGATACTAATTGGGGGGGGGGGGTGAGCCTACTGGACGAACAAGATAAAAAGAATTAAGATCGGTAGAAAGTAGAAAGATGTTTGCGTTGTTGTTTAAAAGTTCTAACTCAGAAAATGGCCACACTACGCATTCAAGGTCAGCGGTCGTAATTCGCTGCGCCACTTTTTTACCTACCTACAAAGACACGCAACGCGGGGCCTGTGACAGTATGCGATAGTAATTGGTCGGTTACTAGGTTGAGTGCAAAATAATAAGGACTGGCTATTTTGCCATAGACGATAAAAATCTTTTAAATATTATTCTTTTTTTTTGTAAGATAAATGTTCAAAAATATAACAATAATAGGTAGAAAAGATAATATTATTATAAATATTATTCCTCACGTAAGGTGCCGTAGGTACCTACTATTATCATACTGTGCTAACAATCAATAATGTATGTAGTAATCGATGACGAAACCAAAAAGATATAGGGTGATGATAAAAACAAAATTCCTTGAGGAACATAGGTATTTATGGTAATAATGTAATTTAGCAAATGCATAAAATACGCATAGGTACCTACCTATTTGTGCCTAAACTCGCAAGTCGCAACCCTATTGAGCTTGACCCATAGTAACCTTTTAATGTCGTTGGCGTCAGATAAACCAAAATAAATTCTCGGGCGTAACCATTCAGTACATTTTTGCTTGCGCACGGGAAGTTTAGGCTATTATAAAAGTAGGTGGGCGGTACGGCTGCCAGTTAAAATGTACTTTATTCTCTCGTTTATAGATTTTACATTTGTTTGATTTTTTTTTGGAGTAGTCCTTCTGTACTTATAGTACTATTAATTATTCTGTGCCCATATACAGATTTCATCTATTCACGTCACACCTCTGTACTTGGGTCACAGGAATTGATATGTGTACCAAATTTCAACTCAATCAGTGTAGTAGATTCGGAAATAATTGACTGTAAGCGACAGACAGACGGACACACGAGTGATCTTATAAGGGTTCCGTTTATGTATTCGGACGTACGGAACCCTAAAAATGATATTAGTAACCTCAATATCATTTTTAAAGACCTATTTTTAACTACCAACCTACCTACCAACTATTTTTTTTAAATTTTATGTAAAAATTCTAATGCGGTTCACATATTACATCTACTTACCAAGTTTCTACAGGATAGCTCTTAAACTTTCGATAAAAAGTGGCTGTGACATACGGACGGACAGACAGACAGATAGACAGACAGACATGACGAATCTATAAGGGCTCCGTTATTTGCCATTTGGCTACGGAACCCTAAAAAGGAAATAAAATCTCACGACTTTGCCAAACAGGCACTATTTCGCAAAATGTGAGGCAACTATTGCCCCAACCTGGTTTCCCAAAATAAGCGACCATAATATAAGTAATACCGAGAATAAAGATGGAATACGACAGAATCCAAAACAAAGCATCATACCATCATATCAACGCAAAGCTGCACAGATGTGAGCAATATTGTTCATTATATTATGCAATGTTTTACGGGTGTCAAATCATCATAGCAATTTAAGTTAACATAATTATGAAATTATGACAATAGATTTCGTAAAAGACTTGGATTTTTAATTATTCAAATTTCTATTATCAGAATATATTCAGGGATAGTCCTTTCTAGTCCGACAGCATCCACAAGTTTTTTGAAACTCCGTAATAGCCTGTCTGGAAACCTGGCGAAAGAAGATTCCGAAAACCGCAGTAAATGGCGACGCATGATAGGGAAAGCCGACCCCGAATAACGGGACGTGGCGAGGCAGAAGAAGAAGAAGAAGTAATAGCCTGTCTGGAACAGAACCCTGGTTGGGGTATCCTTCGTTGTTCTTGGAAATGGAATAGAGAAATATTTGCGTAAACCGTTCTGACGCAAGGAGAAATGTAGAATCTGCATCACCGTATGGTAAATATACCATAAGATGATGCAGATTCTACATTTCTCTTTCGATTGGCATTTTATGTCAATCGGCACAAAATGCCTACGGCATTAAAACCGCCATTGTTCAAACTACATACATAAAGTTTATAAAAATTAAATAAGTGTACCTATTAAGGAAATACAATTTATTTATTTTTTGTTTTCAGACCTCGATATTTTTGATTTAATAGTAATTGGAGCAGGTTCTTCAGGGAGTGTTGTTGCTAGTCGACTAAGTGAAGTTAAAGATTGGAAAGTGGTGGTCATAGAAGCCGGACCTGACGCACCACTTGAAGCTGATGTAAGGATTGTCTATCATACCGGTTTATAAATGTTTGATGTCGAATTACAACCTTTATTACAAAGAAACCTTTAGTCTAATGAGATTATCCATCGGCAAAAGTCACTTCGATCCTTTCCATGCTTTCTGGTGCTGTTTTTATTCAAGAAGTCAATGGACACTCAATTGTTTATTACTCTTTCCAGATCCCAGGTAGAGAAACTGCTTTAATAGATACAGATTATGACTGGAAATTTGCAGCTGTAAACAACGGAATAACTAGTCAAGGCCTTATAAACGGATCCGTGTACTGGATTAGAGCTAAAATGTGCGGCGGCTGCAGCAGCATTAATGCTATGATTTACGTAAAAGGAAACAAACATGATTATCAGGCTTGGTACAACGCAGGCAATAAGGAATGGAGTGCTGAAGTAGTATTCAAATATTTTAAAAAACTTGAAGGTCTTCAAAACATGGAAATGTTGCAAAATTCCACAATAAGTGATTTTTATGGGCATGATGGACCATTATTCATAAATAAGTTCAACAACACGTTCAAAAGCTATTTAGACCAGTTAATGGACGCATGGAATGACATGGGTTTCAAAAAAGTCCCAGATGTAAACATAGACAATGTCATGAATTCCGGATATATTACTTCAAACGCAGCTAACGGAATAAGACAAAGTACAGACAGAGCATATTTAATGCCAGTAGCAGGCAGAAAGAACTTGAGTATACTGAAAAACACTTTAGTAACCAAAGTTTTGATAAACGAGAATAAAACCGCATATGGAGTTGAAATTGAAAAAGATGGCGAGAAAAAGACAATTTATGCGTCTCGGGAAGTTATTTTAAGTGCTGGTCCAATTAATACGCCACAAATTCTAATGTTGTCTGGTGTTGGTTCAGCAGAACATCTTAAAGAACATGGTATCTCATGCGTAGTAGATTCACCAATGGTAGGACAAAACCTGAACGATCATAGTTGTATTACAATATTTGTGATGGCTGACGTGCCGGAAGAGCAATCTAATGAAGCTGACTCATACCTTAATTATATGAACTATCTTGGCAAACGTGAAGGCCCATTATCATACAGTGATTTTATATCCCATGCCATAGCATTATATTCCACAGAAGATAACCCAACTTATGCCAATTGTCAAAATCACGTCACAGTAATTCCGAAAAATACAGCGGATTTTAAGAAAAACTTTGTGAAAATATTCCATCATAATGAGAGCATTATTAATCCTATAGCCGAATTGAACAAGGATCATGGCATATTCGCTATTCACTTTCATTATCTACACCATCTGTCAAAAGGAAATATATCGTTGAGGTCTAACGATTATAAGGATGCACCTCTCATATATTACAACTACTTTGAAGAACCATTAGATTTAGAAAATGCTGCAAAAGGAATCCAAATGGCTGCAAGAATTGTCGATACTGACTACTTCAAATCAATTAATGCTTTTATACCAAGAATAAACGTGCCTGCATGTGATAAGTTCGAATTATTTAGCCTAGATTACTGGAAGTGTTATTGTGTTAATTTAGCAACTACAGTATACCACCCTACAGGTACTTCTAAAATGGGAACAGATATAAGTATGTCCGTGGTAGACAGTCGGTTGAAGGTCCACGGAGTGCAGAAATTGCGAGTGATTGATTCTGGAATAATGCCTGGTCAGATCAGCGGCAACACAAATGCTGCATCCATCATGATCGGAGAGCGAGGATCAGATTTAGTCAAAGAAGATCATCAAATTAAAGTTTAGTGAGAAATATTATACGTTCCCATTGTAGACAAACAGTAGTAGTTTCTGACAGTCCAACTGTCAAATTAAATTGTTTTTCTTTGTTCATATTGCTTGCAATAAACACATGTTGTATCAGATATTCCTAAATATCTTTGCGCAATGGTTTTATTTTTCAATCTATATCCAAACCCGAGTGAGCTTTCAAATCGAATTGTCTAACCGCTTCGACTGCGGTGGGCATCCATGCGGTGGCTCTTTAGACCCCACTGTCCAAATAGACTTCAGAAATTCTCCGACCACACTCATGGCTGAATAATGATAGTCGAGATTGCAGACCTCCGGTAACGCCGTCGCATATAGGCAGTTCAATAGATTTTCAAAATCCTCCTTTAATGTTAACCATATTTAAGGGACGATTGAGTGGAACAAGGTCTCTAAAGTGTTTGCAAGAGATGTGTCTGTTAGGGCCGTAAAGTACTCATACGTCACTTATCGCGCGATCGTGAGTGCGCCAATCGGAGCGCAGCAATATGGCGTGATACCTTAATGACCAATAAAAATATATTGTCCCCACACACCCTCTTCCTTGACCGCTGTATCAGAATTTTGAAAATTATACGCATTACGCATTTCGACTTTTACCAGCAACGTTGTTTTTATTTAAATCCACCACGAAAACCTTTATAGCAGCAGAGCACAGTAGCAAACCACACAAATGTATATGTAGCTATATCACGCCGCTACAGTGTCTATTAAGCAAAGCCAGCTAACAATAGGCGGAGACCTCTCGCGCCCGGCATTGGTTGCGGCCATGCTGCGGGGCGAGACGGAGTGGGAAGCGGTCGCCTCCTTCTGCGAAGCAGTCATGCTCGCGAAGGAGGAGGCGGGCCGCGTGAGGGAGAGGACAATGTCCTCCCTCCGCCCCACCCGCAGTGGTGGACACCCACGGCGACGGACGTCGCAAGACGATCTCCGGCCACCGTAGGCGCGGGCATGCGGGCGGCGAGTAAAGGGCAACTCGCTGCCCGACCATGGACCATGCCCGGGTCGACGGCGCGTTGTGTTCCACGCGCGCCTCAAAGAGCGTCAGCAAGATGACGGGGCCCCCCTCTAGAGGGCCAAAGCCTGCCGGGGTCGCGGGACTTATACCATTACCGTGACCCCGGAACATAAAGGGCTATCGAAGGACACCGTGGATTTTAGTCAGTACAAGTCTGACAGTCCCTCCCGCCCTGCCCGGGGTGGGAGGACTCATTTGATGATTTTACCACGCAAAAAAAAAAAAAAAAAAAAAGCCAGCTAACAAAGCTGAAGCGAGATGATGGCTTGTTATTCAAAATAATTCCATATTGTAAAATTACGATGGCGGCGTCACATTTTTCTCTACATCAATAAAGTTAGATGAAGTTATTCATCTAACTTTTTTGATGTAGAGACTCGTATACTATATAGGGGTATTTAGACTAGCGTAGTTAATAGAACACTAGAAATCAGCTCAAACGCCAAACGTTGCAAAACCAACAGAATGCTTATCGCAGGCGTTTATTTTGGTGTCACTTTAGTAAATTGTCGTGATGGCCCAGAGGTCAACACCTCGCGTCTGATACACGAGGCTCTGAGTTTAAATCCGGGCAAGTATCAATACAGTATATTGCAGTAGCATATTTCAATGCTACTGTATACAATGTACTTTCTGAATTAATCTTGGACATCAGTGACACTGAAAGAGAAGGTTTTCTTTACAGGGTGTTTGGTTTCCGATAACCATAACTTTAAGGGGATATTATATTGTATTATACTAATTTTAATCGACAAAACTGCTCATTAAAAATGAGCATGATACAATGAAATTATCCTTACCTACACGAAACGGAGTCAAATAGCATCATTAAAAAAAAATAGGTACATTTTTCGTTTATAAAATTTTTCCTAAATTGCCCAACTTCCCGCGGTGGTGGACGCCCACGGCGACGGACGTCGCAAGACGATCTCCGGCCATCGTAGGCGCGGGCATGCGGGCGGCGAGTAAAGGGCAACTCGCTGCCCGACCATGGACCATGCCCGGGTCGACAGCGCGTTGTGTTCCACGCGCACCTCAAAGAGCGTCAGCATAATGACGGGGCCCCCCTCTAGAGGGCCAAAGCCTGCCGGGGTCGCGGGAGTTATCTCATTACCGTGACCCCAGAACATAAAGGTCTATTGAAGGACACCGTGGATTTTAGTCAGTACAAGTCTGACAGACCCCCCCGCCCTGCCCGGGGTGGGAGGACACATTTGATGATTTTAAAACGCTAAAAAGAAAATGAAAATTGTCCAACTTCTGCCGTCCCGATTTTTTTCTTCCCGTACAATGAAATGATCCTTACATACATGACACAGAGTCGAAAGACATTAAACAAAAATTGGTCTATTTCGTTCATTATTGTGGACAACTCCCACTAGACCAAAAAAAAAACTATAGTATGCCCAAATTGTTAACATCAAGAAAGAGCTTGTAGCGTTGAGCCACCTTCAAGGGTAGAGCAGTAGAACTTCGGCCGTCCACCGAGATGCTGCTACGCTATGCCGAGGATGCCGTCGAAGTTAGCGGCCACGAAGGCGAGGCCGGCTATGGGTCCAGGGTTTATGTCGCGCACCGTGATATCGCCCACGGTGACATCGTCCTCCGAGAGAAAGCCGGAAAGGTTGCTGGAGCCGCAGTGTATGGCGAACTCGGTACTGTTGATGCGGTATTTGCTCGATTTGGAGCTGTTGTACTGGTTGTGTAGCAGTTTTTAAAAAAACACAACGGTGTTTATAAGTAATTTATTGTAAAATAAACAACACTGCAGAACATGCGGCCGGAGCCGTGGCAAAAATTGAAGTGCCTAGAAAAGAATTGAAGGTGACGCAATGACACATTGAAAATTCGAAACATGAATTTTTAAAAATTATTAAAACAATAAATAGATCTTAAAGTAAAGAGGTTGAAGGAACAGAAGAGGTTGGATACCTTTCTGTTACAAGCTCAAGCCTCTTAACAAAGTTTTTTCGTATCTCTTATGGGCTCGAATTTTCCCCTGTTGGCCAATTTAAAAGAAATACCCTGTATATTTTCACATAATTATAATTGTGTTACAAGCAATCTGAAGTACTCGTAATAAGAAGTTTGTAAATAGCGAAAAACAATTGTACGGTATTACCATTCTATGCTATTATATTCAAAGGAGTAGGTATCAGTGGTTGACCATTGGAAAGTCATAATGACACCATTATATTAGTAGATTACCAAACTTGTCAAAATTCAACATTTACGAATCAATGATAGAATAATCTGACACTATTGTTATAACAGACTTGAGGTCTTACCCCCTTGTTGGCGTAACTAATTTAAACATGAATTCATACCGAATTACAGCTTTCTAGTATCAAAATTCTCTGAGCTATGCTGCGGACATACGGACAGATGGAGGGAAGGACGGACAAGGCGAAACTACAACGGGTTTTCAGAAGGCTGAAAAACCCTAAAAAGTGTTTACGTTAAATATTATAAAATATAACTATCCACGTAGTGTAGGAGGACGCGTGACGCATGAGTGAGAGGACAGCGTCCACCTCACGACCCAGCCGCAGTGGTAGACGCCCACGGCGACGGACGTCGCAGGACGATCTACGGCCACCGTATAGGCGCAGGCACGCGGGCAGCGAGTAATGGGCGCCTCGCTGTCCAGTCATGGACCATGCCTGGGTCGACGGAGCGTTGTGAGTTAGCACAATGACGGGGCCCCCTTAGCGGGCCAAAGCCTGCCGGGGTCGCGGGACTAACGAATTACCGTGACCTCGGAACGTAAAGGGCTATTGTAGGACACCGTGGATTTTAGTCAGTACAAGTCTGACAGTCCCTCCTGCCCAGCCCTGGGTGGGAGGACTCATCTGATGATTTTACGACGATAAAAAAAACCGGCCAAGTGCGAGTTGGACTCGCGTGAAGAGGGTTCCGTACGTTGTTACCTATCATCGTCGGCCTAATTCGTTAACCTGCTAAATACGTTTTTGCAAAGTTTACAGGACGAAGAAAAAACTGAATAATATCTTTATTAGTTTAGCAATCAAAATTTTGAAAATCCCGTTGGCGTATATATTTTTTCTTGATATTTTAAAAACATAATATCTAAGAAAACCTAAACACATTTTACAAAATTGAGGAAAACAATAATTAAGCAGTTATTCGAAGTGAAGTTTCAATTTGGTTGAGGACTTAGCAGTTTTTTAAATTAAATTTAGTATGGTAAATTAATGGTAATAATGGTGTACCTATAGATAATTATTTTAATAGTCCAGTTAAACGAATTCAATCAGTAATCAAAATATTTATTATTAAAAATTTAACAATCAGTCTTCTTTAATAGGAAACAGGGTTAAAATATCTAAGCTGAACTCTTCATCGGTGGGAGGGGTTTGCATCGGCGTCGGGAGAACGATGAAGTACTTGGGACTCGTCCTCGACAGCCGGTGGAACTTCAGGGAGCACTTCCTGCATTTGGCCCCAAAGCTGAACCTGGCAGCAGCCACCCTCAGGCCGACTCCTGCCCAGTCTCAGCGGGCCAAACGCCTCCTGCCAGAGGTTCATGGCTATACGGATAATCCGAGGATACCGCACGATCGCCGGCGAATCGGCCAACCTCCTTGCTGGATTACTGCCCTGAGATCTGGAGGCGACGGCTCTCCAGCGCGTTTATGAGTGGCGCTTAGAGGCGCATCGCTGGGGCGAATCCCCGCTGCTTCGACTTCTCGAAGCGCGGCGGGAAGAGCTCCGGCGCGATCTCAGGGCAGTATGGAGGGTGCGACTGTTGCAACCGAGGTCCGGGTACGCCGCAATCGCGGCGGTAAGACCCCTCCTTGAGGAGTGGCTGGATAGGCGTCACGGCATCCTGACCTACTGCCTGACGCAGGTCCTCATAGGACACGGAAGTTTCGGCAGGTACCTGTGTCGGATAGGGAAGGAAGAAAGGCCTGGTTGTCACCACTGCGAAGATCGACACATGGACACGGTGGAGCATACGGTGCAGGACTGCCCCGCTTGGGCAGAACACCGCCGCGCCGTGTCCTCACGACGGCGAAAGCGGCGACCTCTCACGCCCGGCATTGGTCGAGGCAATGCTGCGGAGTGAAACGGAATGGGAAGCAGTCGGCTCCTTTTGCGAAGCAGTCATGCTAGCCAAGGAGGAGTCGGGACGCGTAGGAGAGAGGACAGCGTCTACCTCACAGCCCAGCCGCAGTGGTAGACGCCCACGGCGTCGGACGTCGCAAGACGATTTCCGGCCACCGTAGGTGCGGGCATCCGGGCGCCGAGTAATGGACGACTCGCTGTCCGACCATGGCCCATGTCCGGGACGACGCGACGGCGCGTTGTGTTCCACGCGCGCCTCAAAGAGTGTCAGCATAATGACGGCTTTGGCCCCCCCTTAGAGGGCCAAAGCCTGCCGGGGTCACGGGACTTACGAATACCGTGGCCCCGAAATGTAAAGGCTATTAAAGGACACGGTGGATTTTAGTCAGTACAAGTCTGACAGTCCCTCCTGCCTTGCCTTGGGTGGGAGGACTCATTTGATGATTTTACCACGATAAAAAAAAATGCTAAATTCTTCATAAACAATCAGTAATAGTTTTAATATACGTTATTATAATGTGTTGTCTGTCTTGTAGTACGTGTTGTACTCCTAAGTATTTTATTATTATTAATGACAGCTATTAAATATTGTTTTACTACTGCTACTGTATTACAATCAATTAATTATTACAACAATAAAATAAAATAATCAATTTTCCCAAACGGCACGTGAGTTTGGGAACGTTGTCAATGCAAAACTGAGGCCTCAACAGGATTTAGCAGGTTTGCGTTGTGGAGATTGGCTAGTGATAAGAAAGCAGTTTTTCGGGCATAGCATTTGTCACCTTTTTAGGCTGATATCGCTGTTATTCCTTAAATGCTACGGTAGATATTAGGCTGAATTTTCGAACTGCATCAAAAAGTCAATTTTGCCAAAAATGGACTTAGCAGGTTAACGAATTAGGCCGACGTCATGTTTTTTTTTAAATCTGACCCAAATTAGTACGCACAATATTGAGTGATTTACCATGTTATTTTAATATCATGGACTTCATCAGTGTAGGGCGTAGTTAACTACTTTTTGTAATCTTGATTACTAACTACGATTAAAAGTAGTTAACTACATGTAGTTATGATTACATGTAGTTAGATTACTTTTGCCAAAAGTAATCTAACTACATGTAATCATAACTACATGTAGTTACAACTACTTTTGCCAAAAGTAATCTAACTACATGTAGTTATGATTACATGTAGTTATGATTACATGTAGTTACGATTACATGTAGTTATAACTACATGTATTTAACTACTTTTGGCAAAAGTAATTCAACTACCTTTTTTTGCGAAGTAAAGTCAAATGAGTTCTCCCAACAGGGAGGAGGGACTGTCAGACTTGTACTGACTAAAATCCACGGCATCCTTCAATAGCCCTTTACGTTCCAGGGTCAAGGTTCCTGTTTAGTCCCGCGACCCCGGCAGGGTAAAGCCCTCCTAAGGGGGTCCCGTCATTGTTCTGACACTCTTTGACGCGCGCGTGGAACACAACGCGCCATCGACCCGGGCATGGTCGATGGTCGGACAGCGAATCGTCCATTACTCGCCGTCAGATTAAGAGTCAGACTCAGGGTCAAATATAGAGACAGACTCGTTCAGACCCGCTCAGACTTTGTTAGACTGATTAACTGTCATAATGAGATCTTACCTCCTGACTTGATGGAGTGACCTGAAGGTCTACTTCTGTGACTCCTACTGGAACTCCTCGACGGATCGAACTAGATGTGTCGAGTTTGGGCTCGTTTTGTTAGTTATGATGAGATCTTACCTCCGGACTTGATGGAGTGACCTGAAGGTCTACTTCTATGACTTCTACTGGAAGTCCTCGACGGATCGAACTAGATGTGTCGAGTTTGGGCTCGTTTTGTTAGTTATGATGAGATCTTACCTCCGGACTTGATGGAGTGACCTGAAGGTCTACTTCTATGACTTCTACTGGAACTCCTCGACGGATCGAACTAGATGTGTCGAGTTTGGGCTCGTTTTGTTAGTTATGATGAGATCTTACCTCCGGACTTGATGGAGTGACCTGAAGGTCTACTTCTATGACTTCTACTGGAACTCCTCGACGGATCGAACTAGATGTGTCGAGTTTGGGCTCGTTTTGTTAGTTATGATGAGATCTTACCTCCGGACTTGATGGAGTGACCTGAAGGTCTACTTCTATGACTTCTACTGGAACTCCTCGACGGATCGAACTAGATGTGTCAAATCAAATCAAATCAAATCGTTTATTTCAATTAGGCCAATTACAGGCACTTTTGAATTGTCAAAAGACATCAAATAAAACTAGTACAAAAATAGTTATGGTGCTACAGTCCCAGTCACAAGACATAAAAACTGTGAAAGTACCGTAGGTGCTCATTCCAAAGCGTAGATCTCTATGGAAAAGAATGAGCAAGAAACTCCATGGACACTCTTTTTCAATCGCCAAAATTATTACAGAACTTTTGTTACATCATTCATCATGAGATGGTACATTATGTGAGAACGATGTGGCAAGTTAGTCCATAGTAAACATAAAAAAGACAATTCAAAAATAAAGTTAAGTATTAATAATTAAAATAGACCGTGGCAGCTAAGAGATGACCAGTCCCAACTGACAGCGCCCGTTCACGAACATGACACATATATCAGCACCATTCAGCTCAACCATTTTGAAGGGAACTAAATGATCCGAGACACACGCCACTATCAGCGAGACTTTTGAGTGAGCATGACATACTCTCAACCGCCAGAGTCATTCAAGTCAATGAAAGACGTAGGTTTCTAGTCAAAGATAGCTCTGAAGTACATGGTACTCACACAATGCTGGCTATGACGCTATATAATACAAGATAGATAGACTCTATACAATGCAAGAGATAGTTTTACATTCTTCATCAGCTCCGACAATATTATTAAAAGATAAACTAAACCTACGACTGTCGTACTAAAAAAAAAAAGTAAAAATACACACAAAAAGACAAATAATAAAATGAAAAGTAGGACAATAATGTCCGTTGTAAAATAATAAGAACAAATAAAAATAAAGCTAAATGACTTAATAAAGTCAAAAAAATAAATAAACAATTATATGAACTCATATAACTAGTCCGGAAGATAAAACTAATAAATCGAATCTATGTAATGCAAAAATAGTTTCGGCTTCTACAATAATTTCACAAGCTAATCCACCAGTTTCCCCTACGTTTGTGGAGCAGGACCAGCATTAAGCCAAGCATCTTTATCAGCAATGTAATCCCCCAACTTATAATACGCTTTACTACATAGTGTGCGTTTAATACAAGTTTTAAATTTCGTCTCATTCAGTTGGAGTATGTGAGGAGGTATTTTATTGTAACATTTTAAACAGTACCCCATGAAGGATGAGTCTACTTTGGCTAACCTGAAACCTGGTTGAACTAATTGGTCCCTTGTTCTAGTACTATAATTGTGCCTTTCACCTCTTTTACTAAATAGATGCAGATTCTTTCTAGCGTACATAATGTTTTCGTAGATGTATTGACAAGGTACAGTCATGATGTTAATATTCTTAAACCGTTCCCTTAAAGAATCGCGCCTGCGTAGATTGTATTGGCTCTAATAGCTCTTTTCTGCAGAATAAATATTGATTCGATGTCTGCAGCACGTCCCCATAACAAAATACCGTATGACATAATACTATGAAAGTAACTAAAATAGACCAGTCTCGCGGTATCTATGTCGGTATATTGACGGATTTTTCTAACAGCAAATGCTGCTGAACTCAGGCGTCCTGCAAGAGCTGTTAAATGCGGACCCCATTGCAGCCTCGAGTCAAGCGTGATTCCCAGGAAAACAGTTTTGTCGACGAATTCTAAATTCTCTTGATTCAATACTATGTCACAGTCATTACTTTTGACATTCGGCAGAGCAAATCTTACAAATTTAGTTTTTTTTCCATTCAATACTAAATTATTGGCAGTGAACCAAGAATGGACCTGCTGTAGGGCAACATTTACGTCGTCAACATTTGAGGCACGTTTTTAAATAAATGGGGCAGATCATTTATATAAACTAAAAAGAGAAAAGGGCCCAATATCGAACCTTGTGGTACCCCCATTTTAACTTTTAAACCCGTTGAATTGACACCATTTACTTGAACTTGCTGTTGCCTATCATTTAAATACGATTTCACTAAGCTTAGCGCAAGCTTGCCTAAACCGTAATGCTGAAGTTTCATGAGCAAAGTTTCGTGATTTACGCAATCAAATGCTTTCGAAAGGTCACAGAAGATCCCAATGGCATCTTGAGCCTCTTCCCACGCTGTAAATATGTGTTTCAACAAGGTAACACCGGCATCAGTTGTACAGCGTCCCTTGGTGAAACCATACTGTTGCTCGTGCAAGATATTATTGGTGTTGAAATGAGTGAGCATTTGATTAAGCATAACTTTTTCGAACACCTTGCTGAAGACTGGCAGAACGGAAACCGGCCTATAGTTATTACAGTCTTTACTATCCCCGGATTTAAAAAGCGGAATTACCTTACTGTATTTCATCAGATCTGGGAAGACTCCTTGATCTATGCACAAATTAAATATTAAAGCTAAATACGGTGCAATAGTTTCAATAATTGAGGAACAAACTTTGACAGAAATACCCCATAGATCTTCGGTTAATTTTACCTTGATTTGCTTAAAAGCTTTCATAACTGTCATGGCGTTTATATGTTTAAATTTAAATTCATTAGGACAGGCTGGAACGTTTTCTCTTAGTAAATCAAAAGAAAGCAACGGTGAGGAATTTATCCCTTCCGTCGTTTTTATTGGGATACTAGTAAAGAAATTTACAAATTCCTGAGCAATACCTATGTTGGACTTTACGACACCATGCGAAGTCTCCAGTGTGAAATCAACATGTTTTTTATTTCTATTGGTTTCATTATTAATAATTTTCCACACCGTTTTTATCTTATTATCAGCTGACTTAATCTTGTTGCTAATGTAGAATGACTTAGCTGCCTGACAAGCGTTTTTAAAAATTTTCGAGTACGTACACACATATTTATTAAAACTCTCTGTATTGATATGAGGCTTAAGGCCGTAAAGCTCAAATAATCGTTCCCTACTTTTTCTAATACCCTGTGTTGCCCAGTCGCTGAAAATAAACTTTGGGTTAATAGTTTTAGTTTTCTTTTTTAAATTATTGTTGAACTCTGCTTGCACTACCGTAAAAAACTCTTCATATAATTTATTTACATCATTTATTTCAGTAAAATTGCCAGAAATACTTAATTTACTTATTAAATTATTATTAAATCTATCTAAATTGCGGCGTGTTATAATTCTAGATTGTATTTGAATTTTTTGTACTTGTTTATTGGACGTCAAAGCAACGGTCTGTCCACTATGATCTGAAGGTAGATAATTTACAACACATTTATTTATGTAATCGCAGCCACAAAAAATATTATCAATACATGTAGCAGAATTTGTGGTAATACGGGTTGGTTCTGAAAACACATTCGATAGATTAAATGATTTGAAGAGGCTTAACAGTCTACTGCTATTTACATTATTTTCCAATATATTAACATTAAAGTCACCGCAGACAATAATAGATTTAGTACCAGTTTCAAGTTTTGCCAAAGCATCCTCCATTACTGATTCAAATAAAGAGTAGTTCAAGTAATTTGGGGGTCTGTAAACGCACACTATAATATGCCTATCCAGCTCTACACAAGACAATTCTATACTATGCTCGACTGATAGGTCAACTATATCATTACGAGACTTATATTTAATATTATTTTTAACTAAGATTAAAGAACCTCCACGTATCTTAGATTTCCTGTTAAAGCAACTGCCGACATTGTAATTTTCATAATTTATTAGCATTTCACAGTTTTTTAACCAATGTTCAGTGAAGCAAACAATTTCAAACATTGTTTTTTCTAAAAATAATTCAATTTCTAGCTGTTTAGATGAGAAACCTTGAATGTTTTGATGAAATATTGTCAAAGAATTCTGCTCAGACCTATTTTTGCATTTAACTGTTTGTGAGCAAGAAGATACCTTGGTTTTAGTTAATAAATCTTCTGTTGTCTTGCTTACTCGTTTAAAGAAATTCCACTATTAGCAGAAATGCTAATGTCAGTGGTCACCACCCTAATATTACTACTATTACTAATACAATCAGTGATACCTATACTACTATACTTAGACATACTAGTTATGTCTGTGTGAATATAAAAAACTAATAGCCTAGCTATTTCGTGTCTATACATATAAGGCAGATATACAGAATCTCGTGTAGACCAAAGTTTATCTATACAACTGTTGGTATCAAAATACATAAGTTTATCACAATAGTGACTAACTAAAAAATGTAGGTGTTTATTTAGCATATAAATATAATTATTTTGACTTGTAGACAATTTGTCAAAATATGGGAAAGCACACAACACTATTTTTCTGCAATTTAACTTTAACAACTCGGTTATGCTATCAGTTAAGTCCTTCTTTCTAATTTTGGAACTATTTCCTACAAATATAGTGATATCAGTATTCTGGTTGTATTTATTATTAGCAACTGATGCCATTATCTGCTTAAATGTTGAGCCAGGCATGCAAAAATTTTTACAGGAATAGCTCAGGTTATTACCTATCAACTTTCCTAAAGCTCTTCCTATACTATCTTCCTATACTATCCTACGCTGTAAGGAACTATTATCATCAAACTCAGGCTGGCTAGCTAACTCTTGATTAAGAGTACAGACCTGAGATAAATCCACAACCTGGGATGGGTCCTCCGTTACTTCAGGCTGGATAGTGTCATGGTTTAAAACCGTCTGACAACTACATTGACACCTAACCAATTCATTTGCAGCAAGAATATGTTCCCTAATTTGGTACTGAGAACCTGCATACTTAATAGATAATGAAGTAAGTGACTCCTGAAGTACTTGTATTCTTGACTGCAAATGCTGAGTATCAATTTTATAAATGTTTATGCTGTCCTCTAATTTTATTTCATAATTATTTAACTTATTTATTAATTCAACACGTTCTTTCCTTTGTGGAATATATTTGGAAAAGTGTTTATATTGCTTCCTAAACTGATTACACCTTTTAATTATCCTATTGAGTTTGGCATATTTTTTAATTTTCTTTTGGCTTACTTTATAATTAGTGTTCAACACAGAATCTTCAGTTAAATCAATCGTTATCAAAGAAGAACAGTTAAAATTACTATTCATTAATTCATTATACAAATTATTTGTTTGTTTAACCTGAGAACATTCCTTTTCTTTCTGTAATTTTAAAATACAACCATTAGCATCTATTAAAGCATTTTCTAAATTTACATAAAGCCTCCTCATACAAGTTACTACAATTGTTGAACCCATCCGTGACCGCCCGCAGTTGATCCCGTTCATCAACAACGTCCAAGAATTGCTGATGTAGGTCTACTAGCTCCCTTTTCAGGCTTGTGTTTGTGGCGTTAACCTTGTTAACTTCCACCTCACTCTCTTCTATTTCCTGTAACAGTTGTTGGACTTTGCCCTTGGATTCCTTAAGCTCATGGAGGGCCGTTCTCAGTTTTAACTCTAACTCCTGAGCAGCAGCCTTGCGGGTCATCACAGGCATGGTTACCAGATTGGGTACTGAAATTTGGAAAATAAGAAACGGTGAGAACTAATAGAATAATCAATAAAGAAAAGTTAGTTATGAAAAGGGAAAAATTAAAATACAGAGGAAAAGTGCTCAGCTATAGAGTGTAATGAAAAAGACTGCTATATATTTAAAAAAATAATAATATTGAATTAATATTTACGAGTATTAAAAGTCAAACTTATATACCTAGTCACTTTTATTTTTATTTTTTATAGTGGGTAGGTTGCCAAGGAAAAGTTTATACCTGTGTTAATATTTTAATCCTTAAAGACAATTAAAGCTCAATAGTGATTATGAGGGGGCTATTTATTCGATTTATTAAAGAAAATGTACAGAAGAAAAAGAAAAAAAAAAGTTGTCAAATATGTCAACAAAACAATTTAAAACTGAGATTAACAATTTTATCCGTATAAATTGGAATGGGCGAGTTATTAATGTAGAAATCACTATTGTTGTGTGCTGTTTTATTAGTTAAAAGTGAACAATACTTCCCCTTTTACATCCGTTGGCCAAACGTCAGCTGTTTTTTTTTAGGTTACCGGTAGCGGCGGTAGTACTATGTTACCGAAAACTTTATATACTTAATCCAATTGACAGGAAAACGATATTCCTACGTATTTACACACTTGTTATACGTTTGCACATTAAATTACACTTAAATATTACATTTAAACTAATTAATTTTAATTTTATAATACGGAGCAAAAGTTTGACAAGTCACTTGGACAGTGTTGCCAGAAAAAACGAGTCGAGTTTGGGCTCGTTTTGTTAGTTATGATGAGATCTTACCTCCGGACTTGATGGAGTGACCTGAAGGTCTACTTCTATGACTTCTACTGGAACTCCTCGACGGATCGAACTAGATGTGTCGAGTTTGGGCTCGTTTTGTTAGTTATGATGAGATCTTACCTCCGGACTTGATGGAGTGACCTGAAGGTCTACTTCTATGACTTCTACTGGAACTCCTCGACGGATCGAACTAGATGTGTCGAGTTTGGGCTCGTTTTGTTAGTTATGATGAGATCTTACCTCCGGACTTGATGGAGTGACCTGAAGGTCTACTTCTATGACTTCTACTGGAACTCCTCGACGGATCGAACTAGATGTGTCAAATCAAATCAAATCAAATCGTTTATTTCAATTAGGCCAATTACAGGCACTTTTGAATTGTCAAAAGACATCAAATAAAACTAGTACAAAAATAGTTATGGTGCTACAGTCCCAGTCACAAGACATAAAAACTGTGAAAGTACCGTAGGTGCTCATTCCAAAGCGTAGATCTCTATGGAGAAGAATGAGCAAGAAACTCCATGGACACTCTTTTTCAATCGCCAAAATTATTACAGAACTTTTGTTACATCATTCATCATGAGATGGTACATTATGTGAGAACGATGTGGCAAGTTAGTCCATAGTAAACATAAAAAAGACAATTCAAAAATAAAGTTAAGTATTAATAATTAAAATAGACCGTGGCAGCTAAGAGATGACCAGTCCCAACTGACAGCGCCCGTTCACGAACATGACACATATATCAGCACCATTCAGCTCAACCATTTTGAAGGGAACTAAATGATCCGAGACACACGCCACTATCAGCGAGACTTTTGAGTGAGCATGACATACTCTCAACCGCCAGAGTCATTCAAGTCAATGAAAGACGTAGGTTTCTAGTCAAAGATAGCTCTGAAGTACATGGTACTCACACAATGCTGGCTATGACGCTATATAATACAAGATAGATAGACTCTATACAATGCAAGAGATAGTTTTACATTCTTCATCAGCTCCGACAATATTATTAAAAGATAAACTAAACCTACGACTGTCGTACTAAAAAAAAAAAGTAAAAATACACACAAAAAGACAAATAATAAAATGAAAAGTAGGACAATAATGTCCGTTGTAAAATAATAAGAACAAATAAAAATAAAGCTAAATGACTTAATAAAGTCAAAAAAATAAATAAACAATTATATGAACTCATATAACTAGTCCGGAAGATAAAACTAATAAATCGAATCTATGTAATGCAAAAATAGTTTCGGCTTCTACAATAATTTCACAAGCTAATCCACCAGTTTCCCCTACGTTTGTGGAGCAGGACCAGCATTAAGCCAAGCATCTTTATCAGCAATGTAATCCCCCAACTTATAATACGCTTTACTACATAGTGTGCGTTTAATACAAGTTTTAAATTTCATCTCATTCAGTTGGAGTATGTGAGGAGGTATTTTATTGTAACATTTTAAACAGTACCCCATGAAGGATGAGTCTACTTTGGCTAACCTGAAACCTGGTTGAACTAATTGGTCCCTTGTTCTAGTACTATAATTGTGCCTTTCACCTCTTTTACTAAATAGATGCAGATTCTTTCTAGCGTACATAATGTTTTCGTAGATGTATTGACAAGGTACAGTCATGATGTTAATATTCTTAAACCGTTCCCTTAAAGAATCGCGCCTGCGTAGATTGTATTGGCTCTAATAGCTCTTTTCTGCAGAATAAATATTGATTCGATGTCTGCAGCACGTCCCCATAACAAAATACCGTATGACATAATACTATGAAAGTAACTAAAATAGACCAGTCTCGCGGTATCTATGTCGGTATATTGACGGATTTTTCTAACAGCAAATGCTGCTGAACTCAGGCGTCCTGCAAGAGCTGTTAAATGCGGACCCCATTGCAGCCTCGAGTCAAGCGTGATTCCCAGGAAAACAGTTTTGTCGACGAATTCTAAATTCTCTTGATTCAATACTATGTCACAGTCATTACTTTTGACATTCGGCAGAGCAAATCTTACAAATTTAGTTTTTTTTCCATTCAATACTAAATTATTGGCAGTGAACCAAGAATGGACCTGCTGTAGGGCAACATTTACGTCGTCAACATTTGAGGCACGTTTTTAAATAAATGGGGCAGATCATTTATATAAACTAAAAAGAGAAAAGGGCCCAATATCGAACCTTGTGGTACCCCCATTTTAACTTTTAAACCCGTTGAATTGACACCATTTACTTGAACTTGCTGTTGCCTATCATTTAAATACGATTTCACTAAGCTTAGCGCAAGCTTGCCTAAACCGTAATGCTGAAGTTTCATGAGCAAAGTTTCGTGATTTACGCAATCAAATGCTTTCGAAAGGTCACAGAAGATCCCAATGGCATCTTGAGCCTCTTCCCACGCTGTAAATATGTGTTTCAACAAGGTAACACCGGCATCAGTTGTACAGCGTCCCTTGGTGAAACCATACTGTTGCTCGTGCAAGATATTATTGGTGTTGAAATGAGTGAGCATTTGATTAAGCATAACTTTTTCGAACACCTTGCTGAAGACTGGCAGAACGGAAACCGGCCTATAGTTATTACAGTCTTTACTATCCCCGGATTTAAAAAGCGGAATTACCTTACTGTATTTCATCAGATCTGGGAAGACTCCTTGATCTATGCACAAATTAAATATTAAAGCTAAATACGGTGCAATAGTTTCAATAATTGAGGAACAAACTTTGACAGAAATACCCCATAGATCTTCGGTTAATTTTACCTTGATTTGCTTAAAAGCTTTCATAACTGTCATGGCGTTTATATGTTTAAATTTAAATTCATTAGGACAGGCTGGAACGTTTTCTCTTAGTAAATCAAAAGAAAGCAACGGTGAGGAATTTATCCCTTCCGTCGTTTTTATTGGGATACTAGTAAAGAAATTTACAAATTCCTGAGCAATACCTATGTTGGACTTTACGACACCATGCGAAGTCTCCAGTGTGAAATCAACATGTTTTTTATTTCTATTGGTTTCATTATTAATAATTTTCCACACCGTTTTTATCTTATTATCAGCTGACTTAATCTTGTTGCTAATGTAGAATGACTTAGCTGCCTGACAAGCGTTTTTAAAAATTTTCGAGTACGTACACACATATTTATTAAAACTCTCTGTATTGATATGAGGCTTAAGGCCGTAAAGCTCAAATAATCGTTCCCTACTTTTTCTAATACCCTGTGTTGCCCAGTCGCTGAAAATAAACTTTGGGTTAATAGTTTTAGTTTTCTTTTTTAAATTATTGTTGAACTCTGCTTGCACTACCGTAAAAAACTCTTCATATAATTTATTTACATCATTTATTTCAGTAAAATTGCCAGAAATACTTAATTTACTTATTAAATTATTATTAAATCTATCTAAATTGCGGCGTGTTATAATTCTAGATTGTATTTGAATTTTTTGTACTTGTTTATTGGACGTCAAAGCAACGGTCTGTCCACTATGATCTGAAGGTAGATAATTTACAACACATTTATTTATGTAATCGCAGCCACAAAAAATATTATCAATACATGTAGCAGAATTTGTGGTAATACGGGTTGGTTCTGAAAACACATTCGATAGATTAAATGATTTGAAGAGGCTTAACAGTCTACTGCTATTTACATTATTTTCCAATATATTAACATTAAAGTCACCGCAGACAATAATAGATTTAGTACCAGTTTCAAGTTTTGCCAAAGCATCCTCCATTACTGATTCAAATAAAGAGTAGTTCAAGTAATTTGGGGGTCTGTAAACGCACACTATAATATGCCTATCCAGCTCTACACAAGACAATTCTATACTATGCTCGACTGATAGGTCAACTATATCATTACGAGACTTATATTTAATATTATTTTTAACTAAGATTAAAGAACCTCCACGTATCTTAGATTTCCTGTTAAAGCAACTGCCGACATTGTAATTTTCATAATTTATTAGCATTTCACAGTTTTTAACCAATGTTCAGTGAAGCAAACAATTTCAAACATTGTTTTTTCTAAAAATAATTCAATTTCTAGCTGTTTAGATGAGAAACCTTGAATGTTTTGATGAAATATTGTCAAAGAATTCTGCTCAGACCTATTTTTGCATTTAACTGTTTGTGAGCAAGAAGATACCTTGGTTTTAGTTAATAAATCTTCTGTTGTCTTGCTTACTCGTTTAAAGAAATTCCACTATTAGCAGAAATGCTAATGTCAGTGGTCACCACCCTAATATTACTACTATTACTAATACAATCAGTGATACCTATACTACTATACTTAGACATACTAGTTATGTCTGTGTGAATATAAAAAACTAATAGCCTAGCTATTTCGTGTCTATACATATAAGGCAGATATACAGAATCTCGTGTAGACCAAAGTTTATCTATACAACTGTTGGTATCAAAATACATAAGTTTATCACAATAGTGACTAACTAAAAAATGTAGGTGTTTATTTAGCATATAAATATAATTATTTTGACTTGTAGACAATTTGTCAAAATATGGGAAAGCACACAACACTATTTTTCTGCAATTTAACTTTAACAACTCGGTTATGCTATCAGTTAAGTCCTTCTTTCTAATTTTGGAACTATTTCCTACAAATATAGTGATATCAGTATTCTGGTTGTATTTATTATTAGCAACTGATGCCATTATCTGCTTAAATGTTGAGCCAGGCATGCAAAAATTTTTACAGGAATAGCTCAGGTTCAGAGTTAACCTGATAGGTAATATCAACTTTCCTAAAGCTCTTCCTATACTATCTGAGAACATTACAGCGTAGGAACTATTATCATCAAACTCAGGCTGGCTAGCTAACTCTTGATTAAGAGTACAGACCTGAGATAAATCCACAACCTGGGACGGGTCCTCCGTTACTTCAGGCTGGATAGTGTCATGGTTTAAAACCGTCTGACAACTACATTGACACCTAACCAATTCATTTGCAGCAAGAATATGTTCCCTAATTTGGTACTGAGAACCTGCATACTTAATAGATAATGAAGTAAGTGACTCCTGAAGTACTTGTATTCTTGACTGCAAATGCTGAGTATCAATTTTATAAATGTTTATGCTGTCCTCTAATTTTATTTCATAATTATTTAACTTATTTATTAATTCAACACGTTCTTTCCTTTGTGGAATATATTTGGAAAAGTGTTTATATTGCTTCCTAAACTGATTACACCTTTTAATTATCCTATTGAGTTTGGCATATTTTTTAATTTTCTTTTGGCTTACTTTATAATTAGTGTTCAACACAGAATCTTCAGTTAAATCAATCGTTATCAAAGAAGAACAGTTAAAATTACTATTCATTAATTCATTATACAAATTATTTGTTTGTTTAACCTGAGAACATTCCTTTTCTTTCTGTAATTTTAAAATACAACCATTAGCATCTATTAAAGCATTTTCTAAATTTACATAAAGCCTCCTCATACAAGTTACTACAATTGTTGAACCCATCCGTGACCGCCCGCAGTTGATCCCGTTCATCAACAACGTCCAAGAATTGCTGATGTAGGTCTACTAGCTCCCTTTTCAGGCTTGTGTTTGTGGCGTTAACCTTGTTAACTTCCACCTCACTCTCTTCTATTTCCTGTAACAGTTGTTGGACTTCGCCCTTGGATTCCTTAAGCTCATGGAGGGCCGTTCTCAGTTTTAACTCTAACTCCTGAGCAGCAGCCTTGCGGGTCATCACAGGCATGGTTACCAGATTGGGTACTGAAATTTGGAAAATAAGAAACGGTGAGAACTAATAGAATAATCAATAAAGAAAAGTTAGTTATGAAAAGGGAAAAATTAAAATACAGAGGAAAAGTGCTCAGCTATAGAGTGTAATGAAAAAGACTGCTATATATTTAAAAAAATAATAATATTGAATTAATATTTACGAGTATTAAAAGTCAAACTTATATACCTAGTCACTTTTATTTTTATTTTTTATAGTGGGTAGGTTGTCAAGGAAAAGTTTATACCTGTGTTAATATTTTAATCCTTAAAGACAATTAAAGCTCAATAGTGATTATGAGGGGGCTATTTATTCGATTTATTAAAGAAAATGTACAGAAGAAAAAGAAAAAAAAAGTTGTCAAATATGTCAACAAAACAATTTAAAACTGAGATTAACAATTTTATCCGTATAAATTGGAATGGGCGAGTTATTAATGTAGAAATCACTATTGTTGTGTGCTGTTTTATTAGTTAAAAGTGAACAATACTTCCCCTTTTACATCCGTTGGCCAAACGTCAGCTGTTTTTTTTTAGGTTACCGGTAGCGGCGGTAGTACTATGTTACCGAAAACTTTATATACTTAATCCAATTGACAGGAAAACGATATTCCTACGTATTTACACACTTGTTATACGTTTGCACATTAAATTACACTTAAATATTACATTTAAACTAATTAATTTTAATTTTATAATACGGAGCAAAAGTTTGACAAGTCACTTGGACAGTGTTGCCAGAAAAAACGAGTCGAGTTTGGGCTCGTTTTGTTAGTTATGATGAGATCTTACCTCCGGACTTGATGGAGTGACCTGAAGGTCTACTTCTATGACTTCTACTGGAACTCCTCGACGGATCGAACTAGATGTGTCGAGTTTGGGCTCGTTTTGTTAGTTATGATGAGATCTTACCTCCGGACTTGATGGAGTGACTTGAAGGTCTACTTCTATGACTTCTACTGGAACTCCTCGACGGATCGAACTAGATGTGTCGAGTTTGGGCTCGTTTTGTTAGTTATGATGAGATCTTACCTCCGGACTTGATGGATAGACCTGAAGGTCTACTTCTATGACTCCTACTGGAACTCCTCGACGGATCGAACTAGACGTGCCGAGTTTGGGCTCGTTTTGTTAGTTATGATGAGATCTTGCCTCCGGACTAGATGGAGTGACCTGAAGGTCTACTTCTATGACTTCTACTGGAACTCCTCGACGGATGGTACTAGATGTGCCGAGTTTGGGCTCGTTTTGTTAGTTATGTAGAGATGCCCTGGGTGGGAGGAGTTATTTCAAGAGTTTGCCACGATAAAAAAAAACTAACAAAACGAACCCAAACCTAGACCTTTAGGTCACTCCGTCAAATCCGAAGGTAAGGTCACATCATAACTAACAAAACGAGCCCAAACTCGATATATCTAGTTCGATCCATCGAAGAGTTCGAGTAGGAGTCACAGAATCACAGAAGTAGACCTTCAGGTCACTCCATCAAGTCCGGAGGTAAGATCTCATCATAACTAACAAAACGAACCCAAACCTAGACCTTTAGGTCACTCCGTCAAATCCGGAGGTAAGGTCACATCATAACTAACAAAATGAGCCCAAACTCGATACATCTAGTTCGATCCGTCGAAGAGTTCGAGTAGGAGTCACAGAAGTAGACTTTCAGGTCACTCCATCATGTCCGGAGGTAAGATCTCATCATAACTAACAAAACGAGCCCAAACTCGACACATCTAGTTCGATCTGTCGAGGAGTTCCAGTAGAAGTCATAGAAGTAGACCTTCAGGTCACTCCATCAAGTCCGGAGGTAAGATCTCATCATAACTAACAAAACGAGCCCAAACTCGACACATCTAGTTCGATCCGTCGAGGAGTTCCAGTAGAAGTCATAGAAGTAGACCTTCAGGTCACTCCATCAAGTTCGGAGTTAAGATCTCATCATAACTAACAAAACGAGCCCAAACTCGACACATCTAGTTCGATCCGTCGAGGAGTTCCAGTAGAAGTCATAGAAGTAGACCTTCAGGTCACTCCATCAAGTCCGGAGGTAAGATCTCATCATAACTAACAAAACGAGCCCAAACTCGACACATCTAGTTCGATCCGTCGAGGAGTTCCAGTAGAAGTCATAGAAGTAGACCTTCAGGTCACTCC
Source organism: Agrotis exclamationis (assembly GCA_950005045.1). Taxonomy (NCBI): domain Eukaryota; kingdom Metazoa; phylum Arthropoda; class Insecta; order Lepidoptera; family Noctuidae; genus Agrotis; species Agrotis exclamationis. Next base: position 18,541,445 of record OX465419.1, read on the forward strand.
ATCAAGTCCGGAGGTAAGATCTCATCATTACTAACAAATTGAGCCCAAACTCGACACATCTAGTTCGATCCGTCGAGGAGTTCCAGTAGAAGTCATAGAAGTAGACCTTCAGGTCACTCCATCAAGTCCGGAGGTAAGATCTCATCATAACTAACAAAACGAGCCCAAAATCGACACATCTAGTTCGATCCGTCGAGGAGTTCCAGTAGAAGTCATAGAAGTAGACCTTCAGGTCACTCCATCAAGTCCGGAGGTAAGATCTCATCATAACTAACAAAACGAGCCCAAACTCGACACATCTAGTTCGATCCGTCGAGGAGTTCCAGTAGAAGTCATAGAAGTAGACCTTCAGGTCACTCCATCAAGTCCGGAGGTAAGCTCTCATCATAACTAACAAAACGAGCCCAAACTCGACACATCTAGTTCGATCCGTCGAGGAGTTCCAGTAGGAGTCACAGAAGTAGACCTTCAGGTCACTCCATCAAGTCAGGAGGTAAGATCTCATTATGACAGTTAATCAGTCTAACAAAGTCTGAGCGGGTCTGAACGAGTCTGTCTCTATATTTGACCCTGAGTCTGACTCTTAATCTGACGGCGAGTAATGGACGATTCGCTGTCCGACCATCGACCATGCCCGGGTCGATGGCGCGTTGTGTTCCACGCGCGCCTCAAAGAGTGTCAGAACAATGACGGGACCCCCTTAGGAGGGCTATACCCTGCCGGGGTCGCGGGACTAAACAGGAACCTTGACCCCGGAACGTAAAGGGCTATTGAAGGATGCCGTGGATTTTAGTCAGTACAAGACTGACAGTCCCTCCTGCCCTGCCCTGGGTGAGAGGACTCATTTGAGTTAGATTACTTTTGGCAAAAGTAGTTACTTTTTTGTAATCTGATTACTAACTACGATTAAAAGTAGTTAACTACATTTAGTTACGATTAAAAGTAGTTAACTACATGTAGTTACAACTACATGTAGTTATAACTACTTTTGCCAAAAGTAATCTAACTACTAACTACATTTTGTAGTTAGTAATCTAACTACATTTTTCGATTACTTAATGTAGTTAGTAATCATGATTACTAACTACAAAATGTAATCGTAGTTATTAATCAGTAGTTAGATTACTAAATGCCCAACTCTGGACTTCTTATAGGTTTTCCTATAATCTATAAGTAGAAAATTAATTCCTGTATTTTTTTTAAAAATGAGGTTCAGTAATTTCAAATTTCGTCTATTTTCTTGAATAACTTGGAAACTATTTATTTTAAAATTACAAAAAAAAAAAATATTTAAGATTGTCTCAACAAGACCTTTCATTTGATATGTCATACGATGCAGTTTTCAAATATTTTTTTTTTAATTTTCCCCTTCCCCCCAAAAATTACCTCCCATATACAGATATGGACTTCTTATAGGTTATCCTATAATCTGTAAGTAGAAAACTAATTCCTGTATTTTTTTCAAAATTTTAGGTTCAGTAGTTTCGGAGATAAGGGGGAGGAATGGTCAAGCTTCGTCTATTTTTTTTAATAACTTGGAAACCATTTATTTTAAAATTACAAAAAAATACATTTAAGTTTGTCTCAACAATACCTTTCATTTGATATGTCACACGATGCACTTTCAAAAATTTTTTTTTTAATTTTCCCCTTCCCCCCCCAAAAATTACCTCCCATATACACATATGGACTTCTTATAGGTTATCCTATAATCTATAAGTAGAAAACTAATTCCCGTATTTTTTTCAAAATTTTAGGTTCAGTAGTTTCGGAGATAAGGGGGGGGGGGGAATGGCCAAATTTCGTCTATTTTCTTGAATAACTTGGAAACTATTTATTTTAAAATTACAATAAAAATATATTTAAGATTGTCTCAACAAGACCTTTCATTTGGTATGTCACACGATGCAGATTTCAAATATTTTTTTTTAATTTTCCCCTTCCCCCCCAAAAATTACCTCCCATAATCAGATATGGACTTCTTATAGGTTTTCCTATAATCTATAAGTAGAAAACTAATTACTGTATTTTTTTCAAAATTTTAGGTTCACTAGTTTCGGAGATAAGAGGGGAGGGGGAATGGTCAAATTTCGTCTATTTTCTTGAATAACTTGGAAACTATTTATTTTAAAATTACAAAAAAAATATATTTAAGATTGTCTCAACAAGACATTTCATTTGATATGTCACACGATGCAGTTTTCAAAACTTTTTTTTTCATTTTCCCCTTCCCCCCCCAAAAATTACCTCCCACATACAGATTTCATCTATTCACGTCACACTTCTGTGCTTGGGTCACAGGAATTGATATGTGTACCAAATTTCAACCCAATCGGTCTAGTAGATTCGGAGATAATTGACTGTAAGCGACAGACAGACGGACACACGAGTGATCCTATAAGGGTTCCGTTTTTGTATTCGGACGTACGGAACCCTAAAAACCACTTAGTGTAGACTTTACATTGGCTCCTGTAGACATAATGCAAATATATGTTATTAAACTAAGGGCCTTATCAAACTAGCGGTTTCGAAGCGGCTGCGGGGCGGAGCGGCCGCACAGCGAATGCGTCGTGAAAACGCCGCGGCTGCGCAGCGAGGACGCTGCAGACGCGTGGCAAATACGTAACGTTTTCGTCGCGTGTTTGTAGCAAATTATTGCCGTACAATACTCGTACACTCACTGCCATGTTGATACGTACGTCCTGTCACATTCATGTTGTATTACAGTCTGATGTGATGTGGGGCGGACTGGCTGGCTTTTGTTCGAGGTAGTATAAAATGGCGTCCACTTTGCTGTTCACGGCGATCCCATTGCGCGTCCGCAACGAATTCGCTGCGCATGCGCGGCGTGTTCGTTATATGTCTGTAATTCGTTTCAGACGTTGCAGGCCCGCTCCGCTTTTAGGACGTTCGTAATCCGCTAGTATGATAAGGCCCTAACAGTCTGAGAATTTACCAATTACCGAAAGTTTCACACATGATTATACAGTTGATATCTCTTCACAATGGCATCAAGGTGTGTATTGAGTTTTTATTAATTTTATTTTAAGACTATCGTGATTGTACAAATTCATGAACTCGACTTATAAAATAATAAAATAGCCTTTTATTCTACAACCAACTTACAAAATTACAATAAAATTTCGTAACATGCAACAATTAAACAAAATATATTATTTATCTGAATAATTAATTACATTGATATGTACAATTTTAAGTATTATAATTTAATATTGATTTTAATTGATTTGAAATAAGGTAATTATAATTTTTATTTTATTAACATGCATTTCATTAAATTAGTCAGTAGTAGTCGCCTCCTTGGCGTAGGCCACCATTCTTTTCCAGAATTGTCTGTCTCTGGCTTTGGTCATCCAGTTTGGTCCTAGTCTTTGTGTAAATATGTCTGCCCATCTTTTCCTTTGGCGTCCTCTAGATCTTGTTCCTTCTCTTGGAATCCATTCTACGACTTTTTTGGTCCATCTCTCATTTGCCATTCAACATATGCGACCCGCCCAGTTCCATTTTAGAGCCCGCACTCTCTCAACAATATCGGTCACCTTTGTTAGTTTTCTTATATCTTAATTTTTTATTTTATCTGAAATTCTGATTCCTAACATACTTCTTTCCATTTTGCGTTTACATATTGCTAACTTATCTTCCTCGCTTTTTCTTAATGACCAACTCTGACAACCATACGTCATACACGGTAAGATTGCTAACTCAAAGAGCTTTCTCTTAATACTAATATGTATTGATTTATTTTTCATAATTTCCTTCAACCCCCAGTACTTTTTCCATGCTATAGCGATTCTTCTCTGCACTTCGTTTTCCGTGGAGTTATCAAATGAAACTGACTGACCCAGATATTTGTATTTTTTGACGAATTCTTCATTCAGACCGTCGACCTTTACAGGATGGTTTTCTCTTCTGTTTGAACTCGACTTATAGTCTTTTAAATCGTATTATTTTCCCCTTTCTGACCTTGCTGCAAGGTAGTTGGAATCTAGGCATTCATGTTTTTCTTATTTTTTTTTTATATAACTTCTCATACAATTCATTCCTTCTTAGTTTTTCATTAACATTTTTATTTGCTACTCTTTTTTTTTACATACCAATATTACCTACCTTTCCTTTTTAAAAGCTTTTTATTTGCTATCAAACTCCTCTTTCTTATTCCTTCTATTTTTTATATTACTTTTACCTATTCTTGATACTCCACATATCTATCTTAGAAGTCCATTCTGAGAGTAATCAGTATTGCTGTCTTCTTCACACATTCGTAAGTTACGATAGGTCAAACTTGTTTTCCTTTTTTTCAGTTTCAGCGCAGAAGCTTGCTTGTCTCCCACATTGGGTGCAGTCCCTCAGACTTTTGCTGCAGCTCTGCAGTACTTTGCGGCGGCTCAGTGTCTTCTCACACGCTCTTTATTTCCAGAAGCTGAGGTACACGGTAAGTCAACATTACTGTCCTCGTAGTATTTATCACTTGAATACTTTTACTTTTTCATTGTCTTCTATATGGTTCAAATGCCATGTATTTTATTTTACAACACCAGAATGTTCATAATGCCGAAAAACGTGAACTACTGAACATAGCCATTTTCCAAGCATCTTTACAACGATCGGGCTCATGCTTCTCACAGCCAGTGGATTGCCATGACTTAATTATCTGCCTCTTTTGTTACGTAGACACAATGCGTTTTTAATAATTTCGTTTATTATTACAGATGGTGATCATTTTGACTTCATCGTAGTAGGAGCGGGCTCTTCAGGAAGTGTTGTTGCTAACCGACTAAGCGAAATTGAGGATTGGAACATTTTGCTTATAGAAGCTGGTTCATTTGCACCACTAGAAGCTGATGTATGTTGTGTCAATTATAATAGTGTTAATTTGCAATAAACTTTTTTCTTTGTTTTTTATCGTGGTAAAATCATCAAAAGAGTCCTCTCACCCAGGGCAGAGCGGGAGGGACTGTCAGACTCGCACTGACTAAAATCCACGGTGTTCTTCAATAGTTTAGTTCTTTACGTTCCAGGGTCACGGTAATCCGGTAAGTCCTCTTAAGGGGAGCCCCGTCATTATGGTGACACTCTTTGAGGCGCGCGTGGAAGACAACACGCTGTCGACCCGGGCATGGTCCATGGTCGGGTGGCGAGTTGCCCATTACTCGCCGCCCGCATGCCCGCGCCTACGGTGGCCGGAGATCGTCTGACGACGTCCGTTGCCGTGGAGATACAATTTGCATTAAAATGTTTGGTGGCAGCAGTAGCATTAATGGCATGATCTATGTTAAAGGAAATGATCGAGACTACCAGGAATGGTACAATGCAGGCAATGAAGAATGGAGTGTTGAAGAAGTACGAAGATGTTTCAATAAAGCTGAAAATCTTCAAAACATAGATATGTTGAAAAATTCTACAATAAGTGAAAATTACGGTCATGATGGACCGCTATTTATAAACAAATTCAACAGCACGTTTAAAATTTATTTAGAACCGGTGATAGACTCATGGAATGAAATTGGTTTTAGAAGGGTTCCAGATATGAACACAGAAAATGTCATGACTTCTGGATTCATTACTGCAACTGCAGCTAACGGAATAAGACAAAGTACAGACAGAGCATATTTAATGCCAGTAGCAGGAAGACCGAATCTGAAAATATTAAAGAACACATTGGTAACAAAAGTTTTGACGGACGAATCGACGGAGAAGTTAACAGCATATGGAGTAGAAGTTGAAAGAGATGGTAAGAAGAAGATTTTCTACGCATCTCGGGAAGTAATTTTAAGTGCTGGTCCTATAGCTTCACCTCAACTTCTGATGTTGTCTGGTATTGGTCCTGCTAAACATCTCAAAGAACATGGCATTCTATGCAAAGTAGATTCACCAATGGTAGGTCAAAACCTAAAGGATCATAATTTCGTACCAATATTTACGTTTGCTGATGTGCCGGAGCAACCAAGGGAGGTTGACACATATCTCAGTGTTATAAACTATCTTGCAGACCGTCAAGGTTCATTATCATTTAGTAATCTATTAACCGATGCTATAGCACTATATTCCACAAAGAGACACCCTACCTATGCAAACTGTCAGAACCATATGTCAATAATTCCGAAAAATACCACTACACTCAAGCAAAGTTTTATGGCAGCTTTTCGTTATAACGAAAGCGTCATGGATTCCATTGTTGAACTGAACAAAAACCATGGCATCTTCTTTTTCCACTTCAATCTCTTACATCCCTATTCAAAAGGCAATATATCCCTGAGTTCTAACAATCCTAAAGATGCTCCTCTCGTCTATCCAAACTATTTCGAAGATCCTAGAGATATAGAAACTGCTGTAACTGGAATCAAAATGGCCACGAAAATTTTGAACACCACGTACTTCAAATCTATTAATGCTTTCTTGGGAAGAATGAACATACCTGCGTGTGATAATTTTGAATTAGATAGCAGAGGTTACTGGGAATGTGTTGCTGTTAATTTGGTCACTACAATATTTCACCCTGTTAGCACTTGTCGGATGGGAAGAGACATAAGTATGTCTGTGGTAGACAGCCGGTTGAGAGTCCACGGAGTGCAGAACTTGCGTGTAATTGACTCAGGAGTGATGCCAGGAACCATCAGTGGTAACACAAATGGTCCATCTATCATGATAGGAGAAAGGGGATCCGAACTGATAAAAGAAGATTGTTTGGAAGTTTATTAAGAAAATCCTTTGTATGAAGATTTATTGAGTTGGACCCTTCACACTGTTTGGTATTCCTGTTTATCATTTAAAATATAAACAAATATTCTTGAAGTTTTATTTTTGTGTTTTTGACCTCCTTGCACATTTTTTGTAAATTATTGTGGTTTGTTAATGCGATAAGTTTTTGAAAAAAAAAGCAATGATACTTATACTGCATCTAGCCATGTAAGCTAAAAAACAGAAGCAGCAAAAATAATCATTCTAAATATACACATGCTTTCAAACTTAAACACATGGTGAGATAGACCTTGAGAAAAACAGATAAAAGTAATAAAATATGATGTTTCATCGATATAAATAATAAAAATAATGTAAAAGGAAGGCAAACATAAGTTTATTTGAGACAAAGTAGTATATTTTACTAGTGTATAATTATGTGGAGGCGGAGCTGTACGAGGGCTACAGGGCAGCGAAGACCGTCCTCCGCGACGAGATCTGGCGGGCGAAGGAATTGGAGACCCATGGGGCCGCCTCTACAAGTGGGTGCGAGAAAAGCTCCACCCCTGGGCTCCCCCGTTGACGCAGTCTCCGGCCTCAGTTCGTGGAGGACGTGGTGAGCGTCCTGTTCCCATCGCGGGGGGAGCATACTCCCCCGCCCATGGCTCCGTCTCCGACGGAACCTGACGGTGAAGCTAACGCAAACACGGACCACAGCGACGACGACGACGCTCCAGAGGTGACCGAGGTAGACCTGAGAGTGGCGGTACAAAGGCTCAAGGCCAAAAATACCGCCCCAGGACCCGACGGTCTGCCAGGAAAAGCCTGGGTCCTGGTCTCGGGGACTCTCGGACCTCGACTAGGGGGGCTCTTTAGCGTATGCCTGGAGAGAGGCCAGTTCCCGCTTCGTTGGAAGACGGGGAGACTGGCCCTCATCCAAAAGGCCGGGCGCCCTGCGGACTCTCCGTCCGCATTCCGGCCCATCGAGCTGCTCGACGAGGTGGGCAAGCTCTTTGAAAGAGTAATTGCAAAGCGCCTCGTCTGGCACCTGGATCGGATGGGTCCGGACCTTGCGGAGAGCCAATTTGCTTCCGTAGGGGGCGCTCGACGGTAGACGCCATCATGCGCGTGAGAGCCCTCACGACGGGGGATGCGGTGGCCCGGGGCAGGGTGGTCGTGGCGGTGTCTTTAGACATCTCTAACGCCTTCAACACCCTGCCCTGGAGTTGCATCAGGGAGGCACTCCGGTATCACCGGGTGACGACCTACCTCCGTCGTATAGTCGAGGACTACCTGACGGACAGAGCCGTCATCTACCCCGGTCACCGGGGAGAACGGAACCGGCGAGAGATGTCGTGCGGTGTTCCACAGGGATCGATCTTGGGGCCGCCCCTGGGGAACATCGGTTACGACTGGGTGCTGGGCGGCGACCTCCCTGACGGCGTCAGCGTAATATGTTACGCCGACGACACGCTCGTCCTGGCGCAGGGAGAGTCGCACCAGGCGGCGGCCGACATGGCGATGCAAGCGGTTGCGACAGTCGCTGAAAGGATCCTGCAGCTGGGACACGACGTGGCGCTGCACAAAACAGAGGCCATTGTGTTTTCATGGCCGTCTGAACGCGCCACGGTCAGAGTCCCACATAACAGCGGGCGGGGTTCGCATCGGCGTCGGGAGGACGATGAAGTACCTGGGACTCGACCTTGACAGCCGGTGGAACTTCAGGGAGCATTTCCTGAGTTTGGCCCCAAGGCTGAACCGGGCAACAGCCGCTCTCAGGCGACTCCTGCCCAATCTCAGCGAGCCAAACGCCTCCTGCCGGAGGCTGTACGCCGCTGTCGTGCGGTCCATGGCCCTCTACGGGGCCCCCGTGTGGGCCCTGAGCATCCGGACGCGACCACTGAAGCTGGTCGCATGCCAGAGGGTCATGGCTATCCGGATCATCCGAGGATACCGCACGATCGCCGGCGAATCGGCCAACCTCCTTGCCGGATTGTTGCCCTGGGATTTGGAGGCGCAACGCCGGGGCGAATCCCCGCTGCTCGAGAAGTCGAGGCGCGGCGGGAAGAGCTCCTGCGCGATTTCAGGGCAGTATGGAGGGAACGACTGTCGCAACCGAGGTCCAGGCACGCCGCAATCGCGGCGGTAAGACCCCTCTTTGAGGAGTGGCTGGATAGGCGTCACGGCGTCCTGACCTACCGCATGACGCAGGTCCTTACCAGACACGGAAGTTTCAGGAGGTACCTGTGTCTAATAAGGAGGGAAGAAACGCCTGGGTGTCACCACTGCGAGGATCGCCCGGAGGACACGCTGGAGCATACGGTGCAGGACTGCCCCGCTTGGGCAGAACACCGCCGTGTCCTCACGGCAGCGATAGGCGGAGACCTCTCGCGCCCGGCATTGGTCGAGGCCATGCTGCGGGGCGAGACGGAGTGGGAAGCATTCGACTCCTTCTGCGAAGCAGTCATGCTAGCGAAGGAGGAGGCGGGCCGCGTGAGGGAGAGGACAGCGTCCTCCCTCCACCCCAGCCGCAGTCGTAGACGCCCACGGCGACAGACGTCGGTAGACGATCTCCGGCCACCGTAGGCGCGGGCATGCGGGTGGCGAGTAAAGGGCTATTGAAGGACACCGTGGATTTTAGTCAGTACGAGTCTGACAGTCCCTTCCGCCCTGCCCTGGGTCATGACTCATTTGGTGATTTTACGACGATATAAATAAAAAGTGTATACTTATGTGTGCAGACAACTATCTGCTCTCGTCTTATGTAAACAAAAGACTGAATAAATCACATTTTTAAACACCATCTGGAGGAGTAGAGGTTCTCATACTACTATAAAGGGAAGGTTTCAAAGATTCTGCAACCATTCACCAACGACCGGTTCATCATTGGACGTTTTGTCGACAGGACGATTCATTTATGGCCGTTTCACCGATAGACTCTTTCACCTTCTACTGATCGAATTTGGATGAAATGTTGCACTTTGAGGGTTTTATTACTGAGATTATGACAATTGACATTTTTTTTAACCGAGTACTACGATCCCTAGACACGGTTTTGGCCATCCACGTGAGAGACGCTGTAAGCGTAAGTATGAAATAAGGTTTCGAAATCCCACGAACTTTTTACGAACCCTTTGTTTGATTCGGCTAAGGAAATAAAATACGTGAAACCTTTCATGTAAAGGAAAAAGTCGAAACGTGTTTAACGTTTTCATTGCAATGGATCGACCATGCGTAACATCGTCTGAGCAAATACAACTGTTCACACAAACTGTCGAACTATTTTAGATAATATGAAGTAGGTAGTGGTTTTAAATTCTTCGGACAATGTCCAAGTAATTTATTTTGTTTAATACATTTTTTTTAATGTTGCCCCCGCTCTAGGAACTTCTCCTGTATCGTGGGTGCGTTTACAAACAGAAACTCACCTCGTACTAACACCCAGACAACTACTCGCAGATCATACAAATATTTGTTCCGTGCGGGGATCGAACCCGCGGTGTATTCCCATCCAATACCATTTGGTATTAGTTTATTTCCGAATTTGTTTTCTATTCCCAACGAGTACCACATTTTTTTAAATTAAAAATTATTACTAACGAATACCAAAACGTGACTTTTTGTACACTCAGCTACACAAATTACATAGCGAAGCGAGCTCGGGACTTGGGGCACTCCGACTCGGACAGGTTAGGTTCGAAGGGGATGGCGGGGTCTTTCAGACCCCGCCATCCCCTTCGTGTTAGGTTACTTTAAACCTTGCAAACAGAAATAGCTCGAGCTACCTTGGTAGGTTTGGACATAAATGGTATAGCGGGCTTTTTAAGATATCGGTGTTCTTTGAAACTGTAGTAGGTCATTTTTACACCTTAATTAAAATCACTTAAAGCATGTTAATTTTTCTGAACCTGACTGTACCTGAATTTCTTCAAACTTGTTTTGGTATTGGTTTTGAAATGTGGTACTCGTTGGGAATAGAAACAAAAGTCGGAAATAAACTAATACCTACCAAATGGTATTAGCTCTTGGTATTGGATGGGAATAGATCGAACCCGCGACATGAAGCGCAGCAGTCGATCTCTCAGCCGCTGCGCCAACCATGCCATCAATATTATTATGCAAGACCGTCTCGGCTCGCCGACAGCGACTATTCCTATCTACATTTGTGTATAACAAAACTAACAAAATTCTAAACTTCAACCCACAAACTAAAAATAAAACTAAAAAGATACTTAAAACATGGCTTCTGATGCAATAAGAACAAAGGCGTTTATATAATTTAAACTATGTATTTAACGAGTAACTAAATATATCGGTATGACAGTACACAATGTATGCAGACGAGAGAAAGAGCCTAGAGAATTGACAAGTACAAGTTCGTATATAAAAAGGTTTGCTATCTATTTAGCGTAGGCGTCCACACTTCTAACATCCTCTCCTGGACGCAGACGCTTTAAATGTAGACCCATAGATGCGGTGAAGTTTTCATGCTTCGGTCGAGGGAGTCCTTTCGTCAATATGTCGGCGACCATCTCTCCAATGCATCTGTATTTGACTAGGACTTCTTTGGCGGCAATCTTCTTTCGCACAAAGTGATACCGGACGTCTATGTGCATGCTGCGCGCGTGGTAGACCATTTGATGTATTTTGCGTCTATACTTGGCAGTGTGACCAATAAGGTATCTTATGGATGTATAGCAAACCACCGGAGCGTATACCTCATGGTAATCAATGCCTTTGACCTGTTTATATCCTTTAATTACCAATCTAGCTTTAAATCGTGTGACAGAACCATTAACATCTAACTTAGTTTTAAAAACCCAGCGGCAAGGAATTACTGACTTTCCTTCTGGTAAATTTACTGTGGTCCACGTGTTATTCTGTATCAATGACTGATATTCTTCTTCCATAGCTTTCTTCCATTCATCAGCCTTATCACTTTTCAAAGCTTCTTCAAGGCTTTGTGGATCACTGTTCAGTAAATTCATTGTTGATTCAACATTCTGACACATTAGTGAAGACGGGTTCTGATAAGTGTCATTATCTTCTGACCTTAATCTATGTTGCAGCGGTCTCAAAGTTATATTGGATAACGGTGGAGAGTCTATCGTATTATCAGGTATGTATGTTTCATCATTAACATCCTCAAATTGATCAGATTCATCTGAAATACAAATACTTTGAGATACATCCTGTATTCCGTCTCTTTCAAGTGTCTCATCATCAATGTTTCTTTCCACAGGTTCCTCAGGTTCATCACACAGAGGTAAGTATATAGTTTTCTTTTCTTTGTGGTCATTATTCATTTTACTATCTTCATGTTTATTCTCGGCTTTATTTTCCGCTATATCCATGTTATTTTTAATCATTTCTTTTTCTTTTTCAGGTACTTCATCCACCTTATTTTTTTTAATCGCAGCTTCGAGGAACACTACATCTCTACTAACAATTCCTTTCCTTGTTTCAGGATCTATGAATTTGTAGCCTTTTGTACCGTCGCTGTAGCCAACAAATATTAATTTTCGCGACTTTACATCCAACTTACTTCTGTTTTCTTTAGGAATATGCACCATCGCAGGACATCCGAATATTCTCATATGGCTCAAATTTGGTTTTTTTCCAGTCCATACCTCATATGGCGTTGCATCTGATAAGCTGCGGGTGGGAGAACGGTTCACTATGTAAGCTGCTGTAGTGACGGCTTCTGCCCAAAAATCTTTCTGTAAACCAGAGTTTAACAACATACATTTAGCACGCTCAATAAGGGTATGGTTCATTCGTTCGCTCAACCCGTTTTGTTCCGGTGTGTATGGATTTGATGTCTGGTGCAAAATTCCATGTTTTTTCAGGTAAGTCTCAAAATTATTATTTTTATATTCAGTTCCGTTATCAGAGCTAAGAATTTTTTTTTTTTTATTTAATTCATTCTCCACTCTATTCTTAAACTCAACGAACTTTTCAAAGACTTCACTTTTGTTTTTTATTGGATATACATATACTCGGCGAGAAAAATCATCAGTAAAGGTTACAAAATACCTTGCTCCTCCTATTGATATCTGCTGCATCGGTCCACACACATCACTGTGGATAAGTTCTAGCAAACTGGTTGCTCGGGAACCTTCAGCAGGGAACGGTTTTCTCGTTTGCTTGCCTTCGAGACAGGTAACACAGATGGAATTTTCCATTCCTGTTGACAGCTTGACTCCTTCTGTACAGTAAGGTATTTTATTAATACTTGTAAAATTCAAATGGCCCATCCTTTGGTGCCACAGATAAGTATCATCATCAGCCTTGGCCATCATGACTTGCATTTCTTGGCAAGTATTTAACAGGTATGTTGCATTCATTAATCTAGCCTGTGCTACTAATTTGTTGCTAGGATTGTAAATTTGACAACCAGATTCATTAAATATTACTTTGCATCCATTTTGAATTATTTTGCTGACTGATAACGAATTTGTTTTTAATTCTGGTACAAATAAAACATTCCTCACCTGTATTGAATCGGTGCTGCCATCACGTGCCTTTACCTTAATGCATACATTCCCGCAGCATTCAACTTTTAATGCTTTGTTGTTAGCAATCCTTATGCTCGGTATAGGTGAAGCGGTGATATCAGTGAGCCAGTCCCGGTGCATCGTCATGTGCATGGATGCTCCTGAGTCAACATGCCAAGAATTGGAGTCATTTGCTGTGGATGCTGAAAAAGCTGCAACATAACCTGTGTCTTTATCTGTTTTTTTATTATTGTTTGTCTTCTTATGCCAACAATTTTTACTGAGATGTCCGTACTTATTACAATTAAAACATCTAGGACCTTTTTTGTCACTTTTGGGCGAATTTTTTCTTGTGTTTGTATAAAGTGCGGTAGTGTCTGATATTTTCACTTCCTGTAGTAATTTATTTTTTACTAAGTCAGCACTAATCTTCATACCGGAACTCTCCAAGCCCATAATCATGGGCTTATACATTTCTGGCAGCCCTGCCAGCATTAATGTGCCCAACCACTCATCGTCCACATGAAAATTTATATTTCTTAATTTGTGCGCGGCTGTCATAATTTTATTCACATAGTCTTCCACTGACAAACTGCTTTCTAAATTAGTGTTAATTAATTCTTTTAATAAGCCAACTTTCCGTGTCAGTCCTTGGTCTTCAAATGCCTTTGTCAAATTGTCCCACACCTGTTTTGCATTCTGTGCATCCTGTATGTGCACATATAAAATTGGGTCGACCAACAATATCAACTTTGATTTTGCTTTGGTGTCTTGTTTAACTGCGTTAGGATCGGAAGCATTTGGTGCTTTCAAAATGCAGCTATACAACTCTTCATGTTGTAAGTATGCCTTGACTGCAAAACTCCAATTTGCCCAATTTTCGCGACCCTTCAACTTCTCAATCGACATAGTGTTAGTTCCAGCCATATTTATAATATATAATCGTACATTTGAAAATAGCTGAAAAGAAAAATCGTTTAGTCTCATAACGTTCAAGTTGCAAAATAACCACATGGAAAAAAAAGTTCAAATCTCATAAGATACAAGTCTCGAAACTTCCAAGTTGCAAAATAGTCAAGTCTCAAAACATCCTTGTCTCATAATATACATTTTTTATTTAAGTGGATTTGTAAGTGGTGTTTTTTATATTTTTTTGACATAGACCTTGATCCAGCAATTTCAAAAAAAAAAATGGAAAGTATAACGCTATACTTTAACAGCGGAAGTCAGCACAAGAAGTTATTAGTGGCCTGCAGACCACTGACATTGTAAATAAATCAGAATCAAAATAAAACATTTAGGTTGGTATCAAATTGTTGGAGCTTGTAAATGTAGGTAAAACACAACCGTGTTATTTAATGTTAATATTATACACCGTGACTTTTTAGTCATCTTACAACGGCAGCCCAGTTCATGTATCCAATGACTAGAACACGTTTATAATAAAAAAATAGGTATTTAAGAGATTTAAAAAAAATTTAAATAAAATTTAAATTCTTTATTATGACGCAAGGAGTAGTTAAAAACACCCATGTCTCATAGAAAATGGAGATGGAATGATCTGCCTGACTAGCTTGCGCTGGGTAGCTATACTCTACAGCTTGATACGTAAACATTTTCATATTTCTAATGTACCTATTAATAATAAAAAATATTTTTAACGATTAAAAAAAAAAACTAAACTCGCCTAGATGTATTTTAGGTCGGGGATATTACGTGGACCACTTTTGTAAGACGACTAAAAAGTCACGGTGTATAGTCTGTTGTCTGTCTGTCTGTTGGTGTTATTATTATTAGTCTTAGATGAAAAATGTCCAGATTGATAGTAGGCCACGAGAATTGAATGTGATGTGTAGCCGTGTGTAACTAAATAAATATATTTTCTGCTGAAATCATTACATTGATTTCGAAAGAAAATATTAATATCTATACCCACCTTTAAGAACAACGGAACGAATTATTTTAATTTTTACATTAAACTCCATTAATATTTGTGTAATAATGTGTGTTAATAAAAAAAAATATCGAACAATTGATTTGGATTAATTTAAATGTCACTCATTTTTGTTTACAATTATTTAGGTACAATATGTAAATAATTGTAAACAAAAATTTAGTTTAGGTTAGGTTCTGACTTATTGGTGTGTGTTTTATTAATGTTTTGTTTCATAAAACAACATTATACTATTAAATTGTTTTTTATTATTATTAAACTGTGACCTCGGTAATGTGCTTATCCTCGCCTGAGTTAATTGCACATAAACATTTTCATTATTTACCTATATTAAAAACACATCTTAACAAGCCTTATAGTTTCCACCAATTTTATTTATTGAAAATTCAAGATCGATGTCTAAAATATAAAAAACACCACTTACAAATCCACTTAAATAAAAAATGTATATTATGAGACAAGGATGTTTTGAGACTTGACTATTTTGCAACTTGGAAGTTTCGAGACTTGTATCTTATGAGATTTGAACTTTTTTTTCCATGTGGTTATTTTGCAACTTGTACGTTTTGAGACTAAACCAGAAAAATCACTCGCGAGCCGGTAACAAAAAGTGAGGTTATACCCGTCAGATTTTACTTTTACTCTATCTTTGTAAGTACTGAATAAAACTTGGAAATAACGCTAAACGGCAGGCTTGCCTGGGCCCATAACCTGATGCAATAAGAACAAAGGCGTTTATATAATTTATACTATGTATTTAACGCGTAACTAAATATATCGGTATGACAGTACACATTGTATGCAGACAAGAGAAAGAGCCTAGAGAATTGACAAGTACAAGTTCGGTACATAAAAAGGTTTGCTATCTATTTAGCGTGGGCGTCCACACTTCTAACATCCTCTCCTGGACGCAGACGCTTTAAATGTAGACCCATAGATGCGGTGAAGTTTTCATGCTTCGGTCGAGGGAGTCCTTTCGTCAATATGTCGGCGACCATCTCTCCAATGCATCTGTATTTGACTAGGACTTCTTTGGCGGCAATCGGCATCAGTCATTGATACAGAATAACACGTGGACCATAGTAAATTTACCAGAAGGAAAGTCAGTAATTCCTTGCCGCTGGGTTTTTAAAACTAAGTTAGATGTTAATGGTTCTGTCACACGATTTAAAGCTAGATTGGTAATTAAAGGATATAAACAGGTCAAAGGCATTGATTACCATGAGGTATACGCTCCGGTGGTTTGCTATACATCCATAAGATACCTTATTGGTCACACTGCCAAGTATAGACGCAAAATACATCAAATGGTCTACCACGCGCGCAGCATGCACATAGACGTCCGGTATCACTTTGTGCGAAAGAAGATTGCCGCCAAAGAAGTCCTAGTCAAATACAGATGCATTGGAGAGATGGTCGCCGACATATTGACGAAAGGACTCCCTCGACCGAAGCATGAAAACTTCACAAACTTTAAAGCGTCTGCGTCCAGGAGAGGATGTTAGAAGTGTGGACGCCCACGCTAAATAGATAGCAAACCTTTTTATGTACCGAACTTGTACTTGTCAATTCTCTAGGCTCTTTCTCTTGTCTGCATACAATGTGTACTGTCATACCGATATATTTAGTTACGCGTTAAATACATAGTATAAATTATATAAACGCCTTTGTTCTTATTGCATCAGCTTCAAACACTTGATTACATACAGACGGAAAACTTAATCAAAGAACAGTACTCATGATGACAATAACATACACACACACACATATATACACACACACACACACATACATACATACATACACACAACCCGTAAATATTTACGCTCACTCTCTCCACACCATTCAGACCACAAAAGAGCAAGCACGACATTAATTTAAGTTTTTTGTTTTTCTTTTTAACGTTGTTTCTTTTTCTATTTACTTTTATCTATAGTTAACCATTTTGTACTCTGATTTTATTGCATATAAAGTGTTTTTCCAAAAACGGGCGAAGATACTGGCTCCTGTAACACAGGTCTCACCTAGCTCAGGAGCCAGGGCTTCCAATATAATTGTACCTCATTTCTATGCCAATAAAACATTATTATTATTATTATTAAAGAGGTACAAAAAAGATTCTAAAGTTAGCCAATATTTTGTTGGTTTTTCCATCTAAGCAAAAAAAAAAAAAACAAAAATTAATCGACCAATCTACTGGGCCGTTTCAAAGATTATAGTAACAAATATATAAACTTAAAACAACAATTTATTTGCTTAATTATGTGACTTCCGCTGTTTCCTTAATCAAGATGTTTATATATATATGTATAGATGTTTATCTATGGGTCTTTGTTACCTGAAAATAAATGGTTTATTATTTATTATTATTATTATAAACTGAAAATATTATTCAAGTGACTTGCAGTCTTGTGGATACTAAGTTATTACATTATTCAGAAGTCTAAAAGCAGTTCAAAGTGCAGTTAAGCATATTTTATGTTGGAAAAAGGATTCCAATGCAGTCAGTTAGTAAAATGAACGACCAAGTAATAAAATTTACCCTCACCTGTACTTTTTTTACTATTATTAAGGTGATTCGTCAAGATCTCATATTAGGGTAAATAGGCGATTTTCATCGTGAGAATTGATAAGTAGATAAGTATTTAAATATAGTTGCATTAATTCGCAAATACACTTATCAAAAGCCACTGTTCCCAACACAAACTGTGCAAAGAAAATCTTTTTATTTTGCAGCAAACGCTGTACTAAACGACCTGAAGCTACAACACAAACCAATTTATCTCCAAATTACTGACACGAAACAAAATATCCAGAGGATTACGTATAAATAATGCAAAAACAGTACGGTTTGGTTGTAAATCCGGTCTAATCGGTCCCTCAAGAGCTCTGACCCAAATTCCGTGATACCTTTGGCTATTTTCACATGATTACAGGACCGAAGATTATGTACGGCGATGTTTTGGGGCCCACAGCTGAGTCAGGAACTACTGGTCCTAAGCAAACGGGTTGGTTAGCAGTAAATATTTTAACAATAGCGAATAGCGCCACGTTGCCTAATCCATACAAACATTGAATGACAAACGTTTGTTTGGTGCAAAAGTTAATTTTTGGTTCGTTTATTCTGCGATGTGGTCCACAGATTTGGTACAGCGGTTATTATCTATAGCGGGGCTAGTGTTGACGTTGCTATGTTTTGGCAACAGGTAAGCATAATAAATTAGGATTTAATAGAGCAGTGTGTGTTTTGTGGCGTTGTTTTAGTAAATTAATTAGTGGTCCTAGCTTTATCACTAACTATGTTTGCAGCTGGACTAAGAGTAGAATTTCAAAACAATACAAAATTAGAACTGCAGGTCTATTTTATATAATTTATTGTCCACCACTCCACGACAAAAGCTATTTTGCGTGCACTGCAAAAGAATTATGCGATTTTAGGTGCTTATAAACTTGAGCATTCACTTGTTATGAGTATGAGTAATTCTTGCGAATTAATGCTCAAGTCAGAACCTTTAGAATTTGAATGTTGATGATGTGGTAAGATGTGGTAGCAATTGAAATGACTGTATAATATACTGTTGGACTATCAAACGGTGTAAATAGGAGATTAAACAGCCTACACAATCGGAAAAAGACGAGGAATTTTCAGAAGATTTTGATGACTCTTCAATAGAAATAAACACGTACCTACAGCCCCTTTCAATATCAGCCCCCCTAGCCAAGTCACAACAAGTCGCAAACGATAATCGTAAACGCTCGGTAGTCCCCAATAGATTTTCAACTTTATTGCCTAGAGCCTAAAGTTGAAAATCTATTTAAAATTTCTGAGCGTTACCGACAGGAAAGATCGAAAACGATAAGCAATCTTCACTAGAGCTTCAACGGTATACGCAAGCACTTAAAGTTGAAAATCTATTAAAGCCTACTCAGTGTTTGCGTTTATCGTTTGTAACATGGCTACAGGGTAAGATTAGATAGACGACACCATCCTACTAGACAAACTTCCGAACGAAGTAATTTACAACAATGTATGACCTCAAAATATGCTGAATAAAGTTTAGACCACGGACGCGGTCAGTGGCGACCACACGTAACGCTAGCGATACGTGGTCGGCCAACCCTTGTGGGACGCCGCAAATCTCTGGAGCTTACATCTACTGGCGTGAATATCATATTAAATCGCTTTTAGTAACAACTTTACAAGTTACAACTTGTTTTTTTTTGGCGTAACAGATGTTTTTCTATGTGATAAATAGTGTAGTTTTAGAACTTTAGTATTTTTATTAAGGTTTAGAAAATATGAAAATGAGAACAATCTCATGAAATACCCTTCTTCATTTTACCGGTATAATATTTATGAAATATTCTCTTCATCAACCTAACATTTTTTGTAGGCAGTCACAAGGTTATAGAAATGCGCTATAAAAGGCTGGAACAGACACACGCGATTAATCGCGCTGCGACAACGAGCCAAGCTAATTTCCACTCTAAATGTACTGCGAATGGACCGCGACAAGTCGCCCCGCGCGATTAATCGTGTGTGTCTGCTCGAGGCTAAATAAGTGCATTTAATTATGCAAAGGACATAATATCTATACTAATCTGTACTGAATATTATAAAGATGAAGAGTTTGTTTGTTTGGTTAAACGCGCTAATTTCAGGAACTACTTGTTCAAATTGGAAAATTATTTTGTGTTGCATACTCCATTTAACGTAAAAGGCTATATGTTATGTAACATCATGCTACGACCAATAGTAGCCGTGGTGGAGGTGAAACCACGAGGATCAGCTATATACCGTAAATGCTTAAAATTCAGCACATGCTCCTAAATAAATGGGATTTACTTTGCAAAAATATTGGCAAAAGCTTACCTTACGTAAATATGAAAACGTTACCTTCATGGCCACTCAGGGGTCAAAGTTACGACAGCTGCCGGGGTCATCTGGGACCGTAGCCAACGTAAACGATACACGGTGGCTATCGCCCAACTTTGGGTCACCGCAAATCTCGGAAGTTTTGGACCGATATCATGTCAGTGATACCTGGCTTTTGTTTTAGTATAATATTTTAAAGTATGACAATGTTTGTTTAGCAAAACTATTTTAATCATAATCCCGTATATTGTTTGAAATTATTGGCACAGTCTTCATGTTTTATAATTGAGATGTGTTTGCTTTAGTTTAGGGGTTCAGAGAAGGGTAACCATGTCCCTGGAATGTAAAGACCAATCCATACTAAGAATTTCTCCTGTATCGTTTTAAAATATTGGAAACGTATTTAACGCTTTACGTGCCTCGGAAAGCACGTAAAGCCGTTGCTCCCGGCTGTCATTTGTAGATCTTTGACAGTCGTTAATCACAGTCAGAAGCTCGAAAGTCTGACAACCAGTCTTACCGTGGGGTATCGTATTACCCAGTTACTGGGTTGTGGAGGTCTGATAGGCAGTCGCTCCATGTAAAAATACTGATATTCAGCTGTATCTGGTTTGACTGAAAGCCGACCCCAATATAGTTGGGCAAAGGCTAGGCATGATGATGATCGTTTTAAAATATTTAAAGTCACATTAAACAAACGGCCAGACTCGGAACAACTATGTTAGCGACGAATAATAATCGCATCAAGCAATTGTGTAAATATGTAGTAATTAGAATGATTAGGCTAGTTTGAGCAATAAAACTATTGTTATTATATTTAATAAGGATTGGGTAAATGTAGAAATGTGCATTTTATAAGTACCTTCAAATATATTGATAATTTGGTTTGTTTTTTATTTTTCCCACCTGGTGTCTCTGCTGATGCCACAAAGTAAACCCATAGTAGGGTAAACATAAAAATGCACATTTTACATACACCGTCAAGTAAGTTGAGAAACTGTGTTGTCCCGAAAAAGTAAGCAAAGTGTTAGGTAGACGTAAAAAGTGTAAATTTTACAAATACCCTCAAAAACAGTGATAAATAATTGTAATTCCAATTTTTGGCACTTGGTGTCTCTGCCTGTAGGTTGATGCAAAATTGGTTTTTTGTCATTTTTTGGTCTAAAAAATTAAGGTTTTTATAAGGTTTTTATGTAATTAAATAGAATAAGTTAACCCCTAGGCTATAAGATGAATTGTAAAGCAAAAGGGGAAGGTTTACCATAGAAAACTGCCAAATTAAGGTTCCCCATACAAAGTCGCATTAGTGCCGTGTGCAAAAATGGATTGCTCTGATTGGCTGAAAGAAAAAATATTAGGGTCGTGTGCAAATTTTAAAGGATCTGATTGGTCAGAGCTCTGTATAAAAAAGGGGTAGTTTTCTATGGCATTCATTCCGAAAACCAGCAGTATTATAATAAACAACAAGTAAGAAAGTACTCCGGAGTCTTATTAGCGCCGAACCTACTTTGAAGCCTTCAGTGTCTACCGCCAGCGATCCTACAAGTGCAATAGTCTACAGTGGTCCTTCGAGAAGCCGGATCGGGTTCAAGAAAACTGAAGATGCCTTCTACAAGATCAGGATCAGTGCAGTCCAAGGCTACGGGAGAAAGTACTTCGTCGGTCGACGGGAGTGCAAGCACGCCAAGTGAATCTACAAGCGAGGCGACTACGAGCGCGTCAATTACAAGTCGGTCAACGCTCACTAGAAGATCGCCGCCGCCTAGCGTACGAGCCCACCAGTCGTCCATTCGTCAACAGAATACTGCCGGGAAGGAATCAGCATCGGGGGGAGCGACTCGCACCGCGCCCCTAGCCAGCACCGTGGAAGAGCAAGTTGAAGCGTCTGATCCCGCACGCCGAGAAGAAAGCCACAGCACTACGCGGCAGAACCCAGATAGAAGTGTTGCTGTGAAGTTACGTCGAGATGAAGGAAGTGTACCGACGTCAATAGATGGGAGTCTGCAGCAGCCTCGCCCTAAGAAGCCGACCCGCGAAATAGACACGCAGTCCGTCCGCTCGTCGCATAGGAAGAGAGCAGAAGCGCAAGCAAAGTTAACAGTGGCACTAAGGGAATTGGAATTGGCAGAAGCGCGATCAAGAGTGGCTCAGGCTGAACTAGAACTAGCAACAGCAGAGTCAGAAGAAGAAGATGGTGCCGGAGAAGAGATGTACGAGCAAACTCAAGAAGTCGAGAGGTGGTTCATCCAATCTGGGGTCAAGCCTAGCAATGATAGTAGGCCGACTGAAGAAAAGAAGAGTGACATCCACGAGTTAGCCCAAGTCATCGTCAAGCTGTCAGAGAAGTCACGTGACGTCGCAACGCCGAAGCACTTCGAGCTCCCTCACTTCAGCGGGTCCTGTGAAGAATGGTTGCCGTTCAAGAGATCATATGAAGACGGGGCTGCCTCCTTCAGCGACGCACAGAACTTAGCGCGCCTCAGAAGAGCAATTCAAGGTGCAGCCAGAGAAGCCGTCCAGAGCCTGCTGTTTACAGCTGAAGATCCACGCGAAGTACTCAGGGGATTAGAAGCCAGATTCGGAAGACCTGGGGCATTGGCACTGGCAGAACTAGAGAAGATGAAGAACCTGCCAAAGGTGGGCGAGAACCCAAGCGACATATGTGTGTTCGCAAGCAGAGTGAAGAACGCCGTCCAAACCATCAAGGCATTGAAGAAGTCGCAGTACCTCAGTTCTCCTGAAACATTGAAGGCCATAGTAGACAAGATGCCACCATCAATGAAATTCCGATGGTTCGCCTACCATAGAACCAGAAGGGAGGAAGAAATTCAAGAGTTGCTACTCATCGAAGCGTTTCTAGAAATAGAAAGCGACATGTGCGGGGACTTTGCTCCACCTGAAGTGTTTTCGGAGCAAAAGAAAGGGTCAAGAAAACCTGTACATACAGTGCAAGAAGTGTCTCAAGAAAAATATAAGAAGTCATGTCCGATCTGTGAAGAAGAGCATTTTGTGATAGAATGCAAGAAGTTTAAAGAAGCTAACATAGATGAAAAATGGGGCATTATCAAGAAGGCTAGACTATGCTTCAAGTGTCTTCGGTTCAAGCACTCAAGAATCAACTGCAAAGCTCCAGTCTGCAAGAAGTGTGGAAGATGGCATCATACTATCCTGCACTCTGAAAAACCACCAGAGTCAGCAGAAAAGAAAGAAGACAAGGAAAGCGCATCAGAAGAGACAGTCGCCTCGATCCACAACAGCAAAGGGGAAGAGAAAATTTATTTGAAGATGATTCCAGTGGATCTCTACGGACCGAAAGGCCACGCTCGCGTGTTGGCGTTGCTAGATGAAGGCTCAACAGTCACACTCTTGGACGCATCAATAGCCAAGAAGATCGGAGCCGAGGGAAATAAAGAAACTCTCGCAATCGAAACAGTCGGCGGGAAAGTTATAAAGAAAGATAGTTCACAGAAGATCCAGTTGAAGATTAAAGGGGCTCATAGAAGAGACAAGAGGTCAATCACAGCAAGAACCATCGACGACCTGAAGCTTTCAGAGCAAAGTATAAGCAAGAACACGGTGAAGAATTGTCAGCATCTGAAGGCAATTGAAGAGCAACTTCTCTACGTCACAGAAAGACCCAAGCTGTTGATTGGTCAAGACAACTGGGGACTCATAGTTACAAGAAGACTGAAGAAAGGCAAGCCAGCCGATCCCGTGGCTTCTCTCACTAGCCTCGGGTGGGTGCTGCATGGATGTGAATCAGGGACGAATGCCATTGTAAACTTCATTCACCATGGCAAGTCTACAGTCGAAGAAGTCGAAGAGCAGAATTTAGAAGAGTTAGTAAGAGAGCACTTCCAGTTGGAATCGCTTGGGGTCCAGAATCGCTTGCCAACTAATGACAGCGATAGAAGAGCACTAGAAACCCTCGAGAAGACTACGAAGAGACTAGCCAGCGGTCGATTCGAGACAGGGCTCTTGTGGAAGAAAGAAGACGAGACCCTACCCAACAACTACAGACAAGCACTCCGTCGCCTAGTCAATATTGAAAAGAAGTTGGATCAAGATGAAGAAATCAAAGAGTCCTATGAGAAGCAGATCCAAAGCTTGATTGAAAAGGGATACGCAGAGAAGGTTCCAGAAACTGCGAATAAAAGAAGATTATTTTACTTACCACACTTTGCCGTCGTGCACCCAGTCAAGAAGAAGCCAAGAATAGTCTTCGATGCAGCTGCCAAGTATGAAGGAAAGAGCCTCAATGACGCCTTGTTATCGGGGCCAGACTTGTTGCAATCATTGTTCGGCGTGTTGCTGCGCTTCAGGGAAGGGCCAGTGGCTGTCATGGCTGATATCCAAGATATGTTTCTTCGAATCAAAGTAAGAGAAAGCGACCGAGATAGCCTCCGATTCCTGTGGCGTGGAAGTCAAAGAACGGGCAAGCCTGAAGAGTTTCGAATGTCTTCAATCATCTTCGGAGCAGCGTCATCACCGGCAACAGCAATATATGTGATGAATAAGAACGCAGAAGACTTTAAGAAGACTCATCCTGAAGCGGTGAAAGCAATAGAAAGAAATCATTACATGGATGACTATCTTCAGAGTTTTACAACTACAGCTGAAGCAAAGAAGATATCAAAAGAAGTAAAGGAAATTCACGCAGTGGCAAGCTTCCATTTGAAAGGCTGGGCCAGCAACGACGCGAAGGTTCTGTCAGAAGTAGAAGATACTAATAAAGAAGACTCCCTACAACTGACGAAAGAAGAGAAGACACTGGGGCTAAGATGGCTGGTGAAGGAAGACGCGCTAGCGTTCAATGTTGGTCTGCGCAATACATCGCAAGACCTATTAGAAGGAAGAAGAACTCCGACGAAGAGAGAAGTTACAAGCGCCGTAATGTCAACCTTTGATCCTATGGGCTTCGCGACGCCAGTGTTAATACAAGGAAAGAAATTAATTCAAGACATTTGGCGTACAAAAATTGGCTGGGATGAAATAATCAATGAAAACCAGAAAGAGACCTGGTTGAAGTACCTAGAAGAGGTGTCGGCGCTGATGAGACTTCGGATACCAAGATGCTTTTCACCCCGCAGTAGAAAAGGGCAACTGCACACATTCACCGACGCAAGTGAAGAAGCATACGCAGCGGTAGTCTACTGGAGGACGGTTGAACCTGGCGATAAGATTCACATCTCCATGATCGCCGGCAAAGCAAGAGTGACACCAACAAAACCAGTGTCAATTCCAAGGCTAGAACTACAAGCAGCCTTGCTTGGCACCAGGCTGGCAACCACAATAGAAAAAGAGATGGAACTTGAGGCAACAACCCGCACCTACTGGACGGACTCCAGCACAGTACTTCAGTGGATCAAGGCAGAACCAAGAAGGTTTAAAACCTTTGTGGCCAACCGATTGGCAGAGATCGAGGAGCAGAGCAAGCCCGAAGACTGGAGATGGGTACCTACTAAAGAAAACCCAGCAGACGACGCCACGAGGGGAACACCGACTGAATTCGATTACAACGCAAGGTGGTTTCAAGGGCCGTCATTTCTCCGTCAACCAGAAGAAGAGTGGCCATACAAAGACTTTAAACCAGAGGGTACTATGTTGGAAGAAAAGAACAAGCAAAGAGTGACGGCGATAAAGGCTGAGGAGGTCTTACTCAACCTGGAGAGGTTCTCGAGCTGGGAGCGACTGCTGCGCGTGACGGCCAGAGTGGTTGCTTTCGCATGCCTCTTATTGAAGAAGACCCGTAAAGCAACCAACGCCGCCGTCCGTCAGAAGGAAGAGCCCTGGAGACCCCATAGAAGATCCCAGAAGAAGAAGACACAAATCGCCAAACTACCAGTCAGCAAAGAGAAGAAGAGGTTGTACCTGCCGCTAGAAGACGAACACTTAAGAAAAGCAGAAGAAATATTAATGAAAATAAGTCAGAATGACAGTTTCAAGTCAGATATAAGGAATTTAAAGGAAAAGAAGCCCTTGGAAAACGCAAGTCGGCTTAAGAAAATCGACGTCTACCTAAATGACGCCGATATCATTAAATTAAGAAGCAGAACAATGAAGTTTCAAGGCGAAGAAAGAAGAAAAATGAATCCTATCATACTAGATGGGAAACAGAAAATCACGCGTCTCATCATACAACACTATCACGAGAAGTTTCTTCACGGGAACACTGCCACAGTAATGAACGAGCTACGTCAGAAATATTGGATTCTAAGTTTAAGAGCGACCTTAAAGGCGGTTGCCCACAGCTGTCAGCGATGCAAGACAAAGAAGAGTTTGCCAGAAGTGCCCCCGACAGGAGACCTACCAAGCGAGAGACTGCATCATCATCAGTTCCCGTTCGCTTGCACTGCCGTTGATTACTTTGGGCCGATGCAGGTCACTATAGGGAGAAGAGTCGAGAAGCGCTGGGGGGCGCTATTCACTTGTCTTACAACCAGAGCCATTCACTTGGAGTTGGTACCCTCTCTCAGTACCAGCTCAATGATAATGGCACTTCGACGAATGGCAGCAAGAAGAGGAACCCCAAAAACCATATTCAGCGACAACGGAACCAATTTCGTTGGGGCAAGCAAGGAGCTAGAAGAGGCTGCGCAAGAAAGGGGCATCAAGTGGAAATTTATTCCCCCGGGGAGCCCAAACATGGGGGGCGCCTGGGAAAGACTCGTGCGCACAGTCAAGACTGCGCTGGCGGCAGTGCTCAACGAGAGAAACCCACCTGAAGAAGTACTTCATACTCTTATGACTGAGGTCGAACACATAGTAAACTCCAGACCTCTAACCCCAATCAGTATGGAGCCAGAAGATGAAGAAAGTCTGACACCAAACCACTTTCTACTGGGAAGATCGTGTGGAGCAATGGCGCCGGGAGAATTCGACGACACAGAGTTGATTGGGAAGCCAAGCTGGAAAACTACCCAAAGGCTTGCTGACCACTTCTGGAAGAGATGGATCAACGAGTACCTACCGCTCTTGATGCCAAGGGCAATCAAAGGGAGGCAGACAACCGACCCGAGGGAAGGAGACATCGTGTTAATAGTCGACGCATCGCTACCCAGAAACTCATGGCCTCGAGGGGAAGTTATCAAGGCGTACCCTGGGCCAGATGGGAGAACCAGAGTGCTGGACGTGAGGACATCAGGCGGAGTGCTTCGGCGACCTACACGACGGGTCATCGTGCTAGTCCCCGCGGCTTCGTCGCTTCAAGAAGATGATGTGCTGCGCACCGTGGGGGAGAATGTTAGCGACGAATAATAATCGCATCAAGCAATTGTGTAAATATGTAGTAATTAGAATGATTAGGCTAGTTTGAGCAATAAAACTATTGTTATTATATTTAATAAGGATTGGGTAAATGTAGAAATGTGCATTTTATAAGTACCTTCAAATATATTGATAATTTGGTTTGTTTTTTATTTTTCCCACCTGGTGTCTCTGCTGATGCCACAAAGTAAACCCATAGTAGGGTAAACATAAAAATGCACATTTTACATACACCGTCAAGTAAGTTGAGAAACTGTGTTGTCCCGAAAAAGTAAGCAAAGTGTTAGGTAGACGTAAAAAGTGTAAATTTTACAAATACCCTCAAAAACAGTGATAAATAATTGTAATTCCAATTTTTGGCACTTGGTGTCTCTGCCTGTAGGTTGATGCAAAATTGGTTTTTTGTCATTTTTTGGTCTAAAAAATTAAGGTTTTTATAAGGTTTTTATGTAATTAAATAGAATAAGTTAACCCCTAGGCTATAAGATGAATTGTAAAGCAAAAGGGGAAGGTTTACCATAGAAAACTGCCAAATTAAGGTTCCCCATACAAAGTCGCATTAGTGCCGTGTGCAAAAATGGATTGCTCTGATTGGCTGAAAGAAAAAATATTAGGGTCGTGTGCAAATTTTAAAGGATCTGATTGGTCAGAGCTCTGTATAAAAAAGGGGTAGTTTTCTATGGCATTCATTCCGAAAACCAGCAGTATTATAATAAACAACAAGTAAGAAAGTACTCCGGAGTCTTATTAGCGCCGAACCTACTTTGAAGCCTTCAGTGTCTACCGCCAGCGATCCTACAAGTGCAATAGTCTACAAACTACTTAGGTACTTGTAGATCACACAATATTAGCGTGCGGGAAGCAAACCCGTGACATAAAGGGAAGCAGTCAAAAACAATCGTGCCGTCAAAGAATCAAACTGAAGAATTATTATTAAACTAAGAGCAAAATAGAAAAAAGCGTAACAAACTTTCAGGCAATTAACAATCTAATGTTAAAAGGCAACACTTTTCAGAACAACAAAACATAACCTTAAGCAATTTATGAACGGTCACGTGTTTCCCAAAAAGGCTCAGCACACAACTTTCAATACTGTTGAACTTTACTCCGGGACAAACGTTCGTGTGTCCTCGTTTATCTAATCTGGATTAATCTTCGGTATCCCTCGATCTCTTGGAGAAGAAGAGGAATATAGGAAACTTGTTAGGAACGCGGTGAGAATACACATTGCTTGTTGCCTTGTTACCCGTGGCTGCTGTTATCTAAAGCTGGGAAAAGAAGCTGAAACAAGCTTCTATTGTTGACACTTTTTGTTGTGGAGCCACTGAGTAACTCATGATAGCCTAGTACTTTTGCTAGTTAGTAACATACTTTCAGTTTCTAAGCTTGCAGGTAGAATTCTGTGCCCATGCCCTGCCCTGTATCTATTACAATCTATTATTTCTACTTTTTATTCAATATTATAAGCAACATCTATTAATAGATGTTGTTTATAATATTGAATACACATATTGTTTTACATTGTTTTGGTCCTTTGCTCTTGGTCCGTTTTGAGGCCCTAATATGACTTTTCCAGTTCTTGTGACGTAAAATAAACTGGAACTTAGACAGACAGGAAAAAAATATTCCCTCGTTCGTATACTAGAAGCCATCCGCCTTTTTATTTTCCATACAATAAACGCAGTAAAATCTTTAACTACGCTGTAAATAAAATACAGAAATCTTGTTATAGGGCCTTTGATTTGGACGTTAGTACACAGATAGTTTATATAACCTGAATTAACACATGGGATATTTATTATCCCAATTTGATCTTCCCGTAAGATAATTTTCGAGTTATAGCGGGTGACGCCACTAGCAACAGCTAAGTAGTCAAAAATAAAGCATCTCTAATAAATATAAATTATTGTATCATGAAAGACGATGAAGTGCCAACGACCAATTTATTTATAGATGTACTTTATCAAGACATCTTAGATCTCCTCCACTGTTTTGTATTCCCTCCACGCTGGCCTCGATATTGACTCAGGTCTGTCTCGTTGAATTCAGTCGAGCATCGCGTGAATTATGTTTAGCAAAATGGAACTGTTGATACAGATCGAAGTCCTTTTGCTAGCGAATAGGAATAGATAATTACAATTATTTTATTAATTAATTGGAACATTTGGATTAATAGGCGTTTTCTAGAAATAGATGAATAGTCTAAAATAAAACGTTTGCTAATTTTTATCACAGTATTATTCTTATTAAATGAGTGGGAGCTTGAACTGCCACCTTCGCAGTCGAGTCAGGCCAAAAAAACGTTGGCGGGATGAGTTGGACTCCTTTTTGAGAAACTGGCCGCAAAAGGTAAAGTTCAAAAAACAAGTGTAAGGATATGGGGAGGCCTTTGGCCAGCGTTGGGTCGGAAGGGGCAGATAAATAAAAAAGAAAAAATTATCGCCTACCGCGAATATTTCACGAGAATATCATCCCATTGTTTCTCTATGTCTATAGGAAGTTAGGTACTCCACTAATTAGGCTATGGACAGCCATGTCAATCAAGTGAAACGTGAAGAAAAAAAAACATTCATTCAAATTTTATTCGTTCACGTTGACATGACAGATGTGACAGTGACAGTGTTTGATTTATTTTCGTTACGGAATTTCTTGATTCGGTCGCCGCGCTTAAAGTCCGCTATAAAAGCTATGCAATAGCTTAAAAATGGACGAAAACATAATATGGCCCGAACTATCAAAAAGTTATCAGACTACCTATAGAAATGAGCTTCTAACTCTACATGGCATAAACCTACAAGTCCTACGAGTAACTTCACAAAGTCTACACCTTAGTGTTCGTTCACACAAAGGTCCGTTTTACAGATCCGCAGCGTAGTTGTACGTTCATACAACTACGTATGTAGTTGCATGAGCTATTTCACATCCAGAGCAGTATTACGGATCCAGTAAAATAAACTGATCTGACAATATATTTAGCAGTCCGTTATAAACAATTCATCAGAAAGTGATTAAGACAGTTCACATCGACGTACTCGATAAACAAAGCGTTTTAACATGCAAGGTAGCCAAATATTATAATCAATCCAATAACAAACCCATAACCCCTTTTCACGTAAAAACGGTCAGTCAACAATAAAGTAATTCATAAAAATAATAGAACGACATTCTTCATCATTGCCATAAGAAACCATATAGGGGAAGCAAATAAGAATGGGGGAAAAGGGAAAAATGGGGAAACGAAAAAAAATACGAAAGAAAGGGCTCTGGGCAAAACTTGAAAAATTTTCAGATCATTTGTCTTTTACCTTATACCCCAAGTGCGATGATCGATGTAAAAGCGGAAATAACATGCATTTTCCTCAAAGGTTTGGTCGGCAGGTAAATAATCCTGCTATTTAGGTCAACTGGAAATGCTATGCTTTACGCTAGACTGTTATAAGCCGTTTTGGGGTTAGGGATTATTCGAAGGTGACGGTAACAATAAGTGACAATTATAGTGCAAGTATCAGATACCTATTTAGATAGTTACTTCGCGATTTTTTAAATACGCTTCCTCGAAATCCGCTTCTTATGCACTTCGATTAGGTTGTTAGTTTTTTAATTTATCAGAACGTGTGTGGAAACCAAAATTTCTACAAAAAATACTGACCGAATTGATAACCTCCTCCTTTTTTAGAAGTCGGTTAAAAATAAGTCCAAGTTGGTTTAAATAGTCGGAGGCGATTGTTTTATTTGTTTTAGGGCTGATTTTTCAATAGTCAGATAACGTTTATCGGAGAAATAAAAATAGCGATTTGACATATTTTCTACAGATAAGCTGTCAAACCGCCATTTTTATTCCTTACATAAAAGTTATCTGACTATTAAAAAATCAGCCTTTAATTTAGCAGAGAGATCACTCAGCCTCTTCACGGTGTAAATATTTTTGATTTCTTATATTGTGTAAAAAAATATTTAAATACTTTGTTCCGGGCGGGAGTTGAACTTGCGACTTATAACCAAAGAGTCGATCGCTCGGCAACTGTGCCAAACATGCCATTAAGATGATAGATAAATAGAAAAAATACATGTGGCACTCGGAGACTGCCGCGGTGAAGTTATTGCATAACATTTTCTTTTATTTTAAAAGAAAAAATCGCTTACCGCGTATATTTAACGAGAATATAATTTATTTAAAATGTTTGTGATGCACTACTGTAATAAAGAACGTCTTTGTTGTAGGAGAATTTTATAAGTAGGTTTCCTTATGAAAACTCCTTTTGTAGTTGGCCGTTTAGAATCAAGAAAAAGAAAAGGAAATTGTTTTTATGACGAATATTTTTAGGATTGCTGAAGTCTCCCGAACTGAAACGACGTTAGACGTGGTTAGACGATGCGTGGTGTCAGGTATTTTTCGTTAGGTTTTTTCGTTTGGTTTTCAGAATTTCTTTATTCGGTCGCCGCGTCGCGCCGCGCTCAAGAGCCCGCGATAAAAGCTATGCAATAGCCTAATAATTATTATTATATAGCATTTCTTATTATGAATTTGTTAGTGGCCTTATTAGAGCCCCGGTTTTCAATTAATAGTATCGAGCAACATAAACAGTCTGACCTTAATCACAAGGTGTGTACGTGACTTTGTGTCTATCTCTTGGTCTATGAATAAAGTAGCGCGAAACAACAACAACCGCAACATTCCTAGTGAGATTGGTGATTATAGTTTCATAGAGTTCAGTGACTGAATAGAGAATGTTTTTAAACCTTGCTATATTCATACTTCATACATACATTCTAATTCTTGCTGCATTCTTGCTGCAAACATTCCAATCAGAAACCCTAGCCTGACTTTTCCCGTATCAGTGACGTAAACGGAACAGTTCTGAATGCTCAAACACACTGCGAACCTAGCGCGGTGGCGGCGGCGGGCGCGGAAATATTGAATGTATGAAATCGCTCGTGGCCACACTGAAGTGTCTAAGGCGGGGGCCTAGCGCGATGGTTACAAGCGATTTTGTGAGCCTAGGCGTTGCTAGGCAACAACCGATACAACGGGCGGGTGGTAGGTTTATCAAACCTTTTCGGTGTTTTAGTAGCGCCATCTAGTTACCAGAACATGCACTAAAGTACTACCGTTGGATGTTTTTGTACATATTTAAATTATTTTTACCGTACTTGAGTAGAAAAATGTAGAATGATTGATAATTTAGTTGTAAACAATCTTAAATAACCTATAAAAAATTTAAAATGAATTTCTTTAAATAAGATTTTATAGAAACTACTTTGTACCACCGGTTTGCAACACCTGATGTCGCCGTTACAAAAACAAACGCTGATCGGCAGTGTGGACACAGATCGCGCCCGCCGCCGCGCCCGCCGCCGCTGTCGCGCTAGGCTTGAGTGTGGACACACACTGAGAAGTATTGAATTTCTTCCCTACGTACTTTTTTTTCTTCATAATTTACCAAAATAAACCGTTGTTTTAACGGTTCCTCGAACAAAGAGTTTGTAGTACCTACGTACTTCATGCTTTTGTTGGGAAAAATAAAAACTCAAACAATAATACAAGGAACATAAAAAAGTATTTTTAAGCCTTTTGCTGAGAAGGTGGAAGTTTAAAATTATTCATTGTAGGCACTTCATTATCGTAACAATGTTACAGAAATTCAGAGAAAAAAACTTTTTAAGCAATCTTTTATAACATTTATTTTTGTAGGTAGTACCAAAATGTTTTACTTTTTTTTTTAAACTTACGAAAAATACGCTAAATAAAATTCCAATTTTGTAATTAGACTCGTTTTGCAAAATGAACTCCTTAGTTTTTGCAGTCCGTTAAAAAAATTGAAAAACAAAACATAAATTATTGATTCTGTTCGTGGTCATTACGCGCATAATTAATTATATATAATTATCTTACAATAAAAGTAATAAAAGAAGCTACAAAATATCCTTATGTCAAAAAAAACTTTCAGAAATTCTTGAATTCTTCTTTTATGAACTCAGCCCCTCTCTCTGCAATCATTACACTAGGTGAATGTATATTGCCACTAGTGATTTCAGGCATAATACTTGCATCAACCACTCTTAAGTGGGTCACCCCATGGACCTTCAATCTACTATCAACCACTGATGTCTTCGGATCAGGTCCCATCTTAGAAGTACCAACCAAATGGCTCATTGAAGTAACCATATTAGTACTTAGACATTCCCAATATTTTTCACTGTCTAACTCAGAATTATCACAAGCAGGCCAGTTTATTCTTCCCAAAAACCCTCCGATATTCTTGAAAAACGATGTTCTAGCTACTTTTGATGCTATCTTGATACCTTGAATTGCCACTTTCAGATCTCTTGGGTCGTTGAAATAATTTGTGAATATAAGGGGAGCATCTTCAGGGTTATTTGTACTTAAGGAGACATTGCCTGTTGAATATGGATGTAAAAGGCTAAAGCCAAAGAAATATAGTGAATGGTTTGTGTTCAATTCAGCAATGGAGTCAACTATTGAGTCTTTGTATCTGTAATGTACTTTTAAGAATTGTTTCAAGTTATTGGTGTTTCTCGGCATGATTGAGAGATATAGTTGGAATTCTGGATAATATGAGTGGGTGGAATAAAATGCTGTTACGTCTGTGAACATGCTGCTTTCGGCTAAGCTTCCCGTATGATCTAAAATGTAGTTAACGACATCACGGTGATACTCCTTTGTTGTTGGTTTATCTGGTCCATCACCATATACAGTTATTGGGACAAAAAGATGGTCCTGTAAGTTTTGTCCTACCATTGGAGAATCTACTAAACATGTGATATTTTTTGAACGAAGATGTTCTTTAGGACCAATTCCTGACAACATTAGGATTTGTGGTGAGTTTACCGCTCCAGCGCTCAAAATAACTTCATGTGTTGAGTAAAAATTTAAAATTCTACCATCTTTTTTCACTTCAACACCAAATGCTAGTTTTGAATCCTTCGTTATCAATATCTTTCTTACCAGGGCGTTTTTAAGAATGTTCATATTATATTTATTCTTGATCGGATCTAAATATCCTGTGTTAGTACTTTGTCTGATTCCATCAGCTGCTGTAACTGTTACTTTAACAGAACCCATAAGACCAGCGACGTTCAAGTCAGGAACGTATCTGATTCCCATTTCATGCCACGCCTTTAAGATTCCATTAGTTACATCTCTATTGGTGCTGTTAAATCTGTTAATAACTAATGGTCCTTCTTTGCCATAAAACTTGTAGATAGTTGGATCTTTTAATAATTTCTTGTTTTGTAAGCTTTCGGCTTTCTTGAAGCAACGGTATATGTCGTCCAATGTCCAGTCTATGTTTCCAGAGTCAAACCATTTTTGGAAGTCCTGATCGTGTCCCCGAATATAGTGCATTTCATTGAGGCTGCTGCTTCCACCGAACATTTTCCCTCTTGACAGTTTTATGGAGCCTTTAACAATTCCCTGATCTATTACTCCATTGTCCATTGATACAGATTTCCAGTTGAATTCACTGTCGGACATAGTGCTGTCTAGGCCTGGTATCTGAAAATATAAGAGGCGAATTATGTGGCTGTGTCATCTATGGAAAATTAAAATAAGATAATTGTATCGAATTTGCTTTCTTTCGAATTGTAAGGGGCATTTAGTAAATATGTTTTTTTTAGTGATTGTGTCAAAATAACCAAGCAATAAAAACGGTTCATTAGTATGTCCATATTTTAACTGCAAGGTTGGTGCAGTAGTTGAGCGTCCGACTGCTGCACTAGGTGTCAAAAATATATACCAAATATTTTTATCGTCTACAAAAATATTTGTTCTGGGTTTGGCTGTTTGTGAGGTGAAATGTTTCCAATAATGCCCATGACACAGGAGTTTTCTTTTTTATGGTAATTTTATCAAATGTGCCCTCCCACCCAGGGTGTGGCCGGAGGGACTGTCAGAGTCATACTGACTAAAGTCCACGGTGTCCTTTAATAGCCCTTTACGTGTTACGGTCCAGGGTCATGGCAGGTGCGCAAAATTACGATACAGGAGTATACTTTTAGTTTGGAGTAATACAATATTAACGCCAATATACTTGTAAAGGCTATAGGTCTTTTCTTCGATACTTACACGAGACTCAACAGGCTGGTCGCCTCCTGCTTCTATGAGCAATATTTTCCAACCTTTAACTTCACTAAGTCGTTTCGCGACCACGCTTCCTGCTGTTCCGCCACCGATTATTATGAAGTCGAAACTTTGGAAATCTGGAAAATAAGTTTTACTATGTATAAAATCTTTTTCTGCATTCAAATACGAGTGGGTAGTACTCCCTGGCAACTTTTCGTCGCGGTGAGTTGTTGTATCCCTGTATGGGAGACATCGGCGTACCTAGAGATAATTATATTCTAGGGGGCCTGACTTCCGTGGTTTCAAAATAAAAAGATGCAATTTGGTGAAAAAAAAATGAATCTTTCTCCACTCTTTTGGTCTTAAAGGGTGAGGTTCTCATTTCATCAGAATCTTTCACGCCCTCTTCCTAAGCTCATGATGAGAGAGTGCTGATTATGGTGTCAAATAGTTTTTAGCGGCTGGCTGATCTTCTTATCCTGACCAAAAGTCACCAGTGAGCGGCTAGCCTAAGCGTGGTCAAATAGGATTAAAGATTTTTAAGTTAGAAGTGATTGGGATGGTAGATATTTTACCAACGAAATAAACTATCACTTTTACTTAATTTTAACGGCCATTCATATCTTAAAATTTTCTTGCTACTAAAGTCCTGATGAATATACCGGAAACAATGTTGCCAACAATGATTTCCTTATGAAAACGATTTTAATTTGTTTATACAAAACGTTAGCATGTTTTCAGTAAAATTTCATCTGGGATGCTAAAACAACTTTTGCAGAATCATATTATGAATTGTAATAAAATAATTCTATATCCATTCTATTGCTTGAGCAAAGGAATCTCCGACAGTACATCATTGTGTGAGAAATGTTGATTTATTGATCGAATTCTATGTCTGTAAATGCTATAACAATATGGCTATCGAAGGAAATAAATAATATAAGTTGATACTCGCATCTCAGCTCTGGGCCCACTTACATTACCATCGATACGCTAAAAAGAAGCCCAGTATACATATAATAAGTACATATATGAGGGCTTACTTAAAACATTAGATTCCGGTACAATCTCGTCGTTGAGAAGACACTGTGTTGCTGCGATGTACTGCAGTGTGGCAGCGAATAGTTGAGGAGCTGCCCCCGTCGTGGGCACCAGACAGGATGCATTGCTTAGGCTGAAGAAAACAAATGAACAAATAGGGAATACGTATATGTATATGTGTTCATCTTGGGAACCGATCACTTTCCGATTTTTTTTATTTCGAATTTCATTTTATCGACTCTTGTTTACCATTATGTATTATATGACATATTTTTAGATTATCGAAGTATCATATGTCATAAGTATTACTTTACCGAATTATGTTTCGCCGATTTACAAAATAAATATTTGCTGTTAGCCGAAGACTCTTTTAAACTTTTTTGTTTGCCAAATGATTTATTTGCCATTTTTACACCACACCGAAACAAAATTTTACGGAATATTACTCGGTCACAAACACCGGTTATATCATAAAATGTCAAAATGTTATGCTGCAAAATATTGTGACAGAAACGAATCGCTTCAAAACCGACCTTACGCAGTCTTGCCTGCCCTACCCCTAGAGTGTAATTTAAATCCGCGTAGGCGCGGAGGGGTGGCGTGGCCCGCGAGCTGAGGAGCAGGTGGTTTTAAGGCCCGCCGCCGCTTCTGAGGCAAGCCGAAGCTGCGTTGGTGAGCGCTAAAGTGATCTGCGACGATAAGCTCGCGTGGGGCCACCCAGACTCCGCAGCGCCGGATCCGTGACAGAAACAATGCTTGCTGCATGTTGCATGCTGCGTACTTGCTTGCAAACTGCATGCCTGCCTGCAAGCTGCATGCCTGCTTGTATGCTTACCTGCTGCCTGCTTGCAACGCTTACTTGCTGACTGCTTGCTTGCATGCTTACCTGCTGCCTGCTTGCAACGCTTACTTTCTGACTGCTTGCTTGTTTGCATTCTTTCTTGTATGCTTGCAAGTATACTGTCTGCCTGCTTGCATATTGTATGCCTGCTTGCATATTGCTTACATGCAAACAAGCATGTAACACTCGTTATGCAACAATCACGACGAACATCAACTAAGTAATAAAATGCCAAAACATTTATTAAAAAGGAATATCAATGTTCAATTTTTTTTCACTGTCTACCTACGCCTAGAACGGTGCCTGTAGTTTCGGAGATAAGGGGGGGGGGAATGGTCAAATTTCATCTATTTTCTTGAATAACTTGGACACTATTTAATTTAAAATTACAAAAAAATACATTTAAGATCTTCTCAACAAGACCTTTCACTATATGTCACACGATGCAGTTTTCAACTTTTTTTTAATTTTCCCCTTCCCCCCCAAAAATTACCTCCCACGTACAGATTTCATCTATTCACGTCACACCTCTGTGCTTGGGTCACAGGAATTGATATGTGTACCAAATTTCAACTCAATCGGTCCAGTACATAGATTCGGAGATAATTGACTGTAAGCGACAGACAGACGGACACACGAGTGATCCTATAAGGGTTCCGTTTTTGTATTCGGACGTACGGAACCCTAAAAACAGCAAAAACTAGAAATAAAATTGTGTGCACAAACTTTCTAGTGAAAAAAGTGGTAATTAAAACAATGGCAAAATGAGTGTTCGGAAACTTAATACTTTGATCAAATGTTACTTCGGTCAAAAGTTTTTCGACCAAATGAATCGTCGGAGTAACGAAAAAAGTCGTATTGAAAATTGGTTAATTGATTAAGTGGCAAACGTGATTTCTATGAAGTAAAAAAAACGAAACGATAAAAGTTGAAAAGTTTTAGGTGAAATGAAATTCTGTCAAACATTTTTCGATATTATGATAGGTAACCGTTTTTCTTAATTTATATCAATAATCACCATAGCCCGGAGTAGGTTGATTGATTTAATGTACTTTTATCACTAACTGTCACAGAAATCATAACATGGATAAGCCATTTTCCCGGGATTTCATTTCAGTACTTACGGGATTGAATTGAAATACATGAATGCACGCAGGCGAAGCCGCGGGCAACAGCGAGTGCTTATGTCTCATCCTACATTTTCCTAACAATTTTAAAATTCTGGAAAAATCTCTTTAAAATCCCGGAATCCCGGAGGCAATTTAATTCCATATTTAAATATACGTTAAAGTTTATTAACCCAAATCAATCTGGGCTTCTTTTTCTACTCCGGGCTTCTTTTTCCACAAGTAAATTATTAAAAAAATAAATTAAAATAATGCATATCGCTGAAAAACAAAACTGTTCTCCTACAATTTTCTACCTGCACAATGCAAACGTTCGTGACTATGACAGCCGTATTGTGACGTCATTACTCATTCGTTTGTATACATTTATTTTTTGGACTTTAATTGGATAGGTTTAGTAACTGTTTGTGCTTTAATCAAGCAAAAATCACATTTACAATATTGTAATACATTTTAAGTGAAATATAAATCACTTTAAACGAATGTGTTTCTTTGACACAAATGAATTGTTTCGTCACTATCAGCACTATCGCGAATAATACGTTTTGAAATTGAATTTACTTTCACTAAAAACACGTAATATAAAATAATTAATTGTAAAATAAGTGATGAATTAAAGAATCTAAAAAGTGCACAAAATTTAAAAATGTGTTACTATGTGTATTTAAAAAATCATGACCTCCTTTCTTTTGAAGTCGGTAAAAAGGATTTGAATTACATGCATAATGCATATTCCTTATTAAACACATTACATTAGCGAAGCATTAAGAGCTCGTGGCTAAATAACAGCCCCATAGGTCGATTCTTCTGGTTTAAGAAAAATTAGTTTGAAAACAATCAGTCGACCCGATTCAGAGGAGCGCAAATACAAACACAATCATGAGATTTGAATGACATGGAATAACTTTTACTTCAATCCTACGTTTCCCACGGGATATTTTCGGTTTTTTTTGAGTAAGTTATCAAGTAACAAAATAACAGTCGTCAGTAACTTACCAAGACATTACTTGCAATTGTTTTCCACGGTACCAGCTTGAAGAATGCACGACCGATGAATGAAATGCAATGAATTGATTCTGAACTTAAAAGAAATGGCGTTCTTTTATTATACCTTCTATTTTTTTCTCTGTTCAAACATTTTTTTTAAAAAGGACACATGTGTGATGTGTGTGAATATATATAAACTAGTATTTGCGCGTTGCGCGAGCTGCAAGCAGCTCGCGGGGTCGTGTTTTGTAGAAGTATTCCTTACCTTTATAAAATTTTGATAATCCATAAGAATCTTTAAATGAATTGGTAAATCCATAGTCCTTAAAAGATTTTGTAAATTATATAAAATATTTTTAATATTTTGAAAACCCTTATGTACGGATTTATGTATGGACTTCTAAGTAAATCAACTGAATGTTTTTTTTTGCTCCTACAGTTGATTTACTTAAAAGTCTGTACGAATAAACTATAAAATAATATTCCTTGTAAGTGACTAAGTAAATAATGAAATAAGTTCCTACTTTTATGCTTTTCAAAACTACTCTATCCCGTACTTTTGAAGAAATATACAAAAAAAGGGAGCCATGCTGAAAACGTTTTTCTGGCACGGACCCCTTTTTTGCGTGTAACTTGAAAAATGTATAGCGTATTAAAAAGTTTCTTAGACGCAAGGAATGTACTCTATTAACACTTTATATGTACCGCATCTGATAATGTGAATTCGTAATAACAAATAATATATTGATGTAGGTGGTCGTGCTGAAAAAAAATTCTCAAGAAAATATCTAAAAAAGACAACACAACCTTAGCCAAAAACTATTAAATAATAATTGATGTTTGGCAAGTAACATATGTACCGCAGTGGTTTCTCATACAACTTGCTAAATTTGAAAAATAAACCATTGTTAGTTCATTCAGCACGGCCCTCTAAAGACGCCTATATCTTCACTACATAGTTTAAAGCAAAATCGCTTCCCGCTTCCTGTCCCCCTGTATGCTTACATCTTTAATACTTCTACAACGTTCTTTTATTATCCTTCTTTTCACATATACACACACATATTTTCCCTTAACTTCATTCATAACCCTTTTAATCAACATTTTACCTACATACCTACTAATTGCTAGCAA
Organism: Agrotis exclamationis; assembly: GCA_950005045.1. Taxonomy (NCBI): domain Eukaryota; kingdom Metazoa; phylum Arthropoda; class Insecta; order Lepidoptera; family Noctuidae; genus Agrotis; species Agrotis exclamationis. The sequence continues at coordinate 18,581,950 of OX465419.1, forward strand.
TTTCACACATACAAACACACACATACTTTCCCTTGACTTCATTCATAACCCTTTTAATCAACGTTTTACATACTGCTTGCTAGCAATTTCACATAAAGGTACACACACATACTTCCCCTTGACTTCATTCATAACCCTTTTAATCAACATTTTACATACTAATTGCTAGCAATGGACATAATACGGACTATGTGCGTGCAAAGTGTATGTGTACATGAAAAATAAATAAATATAAATATATGATTATAACAAATTGTCATTGATAATCATGGCAAATAAACACTCCAACCCAAACTATTCGTCAATTTAAATAAATAAAACGGAACGTAAGGTAGTTCGAGATGAATACGTACCCAATGCGAGGTCGTTATTGAACCATGTTACTGGACAGTAGAAAATCTGACCGACTGTTGATCGGGAATGGTTGGTTGCCCGGTCAACCGAATGATCTGTAAGTAGTTAGGCTTTGGATTCTGATCAGAGTCGGCTAACTGCAGAGAACATGCTCTGGTTGGTGATGAAGTCAATAGAACCGAGTGAATGCAAATTCGTCGTTGAGGTGAGTTGTCGTACCGGTGATGAGAGGTCAGTAAAGTGTGGTCGGTGTTGGTTGATTGCTGGGATGTCTTGCGTTGTCTGTGGCGCGAAAATCAGGATGGGTGTCGATGTCAAGTTGTGGATGCTATTTAGCTTGTGGTGGATCGGTAAAAACGAAAGATATGTCCCTTAAAATGGGTAAAAGTTGTTGTCTAATCAGTAATGAGTCGTAGTGTGCAAAGGTGTGGGTGGAGTCATTGTATTGGTTGAATGAGTTATATGGCATAGAGTTATGAGTTACAGCTTGGCCAGAACGTCTTGAAACGGAACTAATATTTTTATTTGCTGACAACGTTTTAAAATATTTGATGTAAACAAAGACGCAGGTTTGTAAGATTTATTATTGTGCCATAAAACTAACGTAATAAGTGAAAATAAATAAAACAAAATCATTCAAAGTGCTGGTAGCGAGAAGACAGTGGCGACTTCCGGTTTTCTACTGTTTTTTGCCAAGCTCAAAGCTGTATATGGCAGATACCAAAAGTCTTAGTTAGTTTTTATTAAAAAAATAAAAAATAATAAGCCGTGTACTGCTGTGTACCACGAAGGTGTGGGTTTAAACGGCAGATCCTAAATGTCTCAGTTACTTTTAACTGTAAAGTAAAAAATAAAGACCCAGGGACTGCTGTAGTACGCGAGATTGTAAATGGGAATGGCAGATACCAAATGTCTTAGTTACTTTTTATTAAAAAATACCAAGGCGTGGACTGCTGTGTTGCACGAAGGTGTGGGATGTCTCAGTTACTTTTAACTGTAAATTAAAAAATAAAGAGCCGGTTACTGATGTAGTACGCATACCGAAAGTTTTAGTTTTTTTTTGTGTATATTTTTATTTATGTATATTTAGGTTAAGGTATTTTATCTATGGGTCTTTGTTACCTGAAATAAATTATTTATTATTATTAAATATTAATCTTGCATGATATTCCTTTTAGTATTAATTTTTAGTATTACTTTTTAGTATACTTTTTAGTATATTATAGAGAAGTAAATTAAGCAGACCAAAAAATGTATGAATCAAAATGTAACTATTTTCAGTGCCACGCAAGAACAAGTAGTGCTTCAATATGCAATTCTTTTTCTTTTTAAGTTAGTTCCTTAATAATATAAGTTTTGTAGGTTCCATTCAAAAATATAGGTAAAAATATAGGTAAATATAAAAAATCTGACCCGTCTGAATTCAAAAGGCACACTTTATTTACACTTTGACTCGGTTTGGAAAGTTTTCTTTAAGAACCACATTTGCAATAATATGCTTTCTAGCGTTTTTCTTAGCTACCTGCTGACATTTTAATATGTATTATAGTTAAAATTTATAAAGAGCAATTATAATAACTACCTAAGTATAGTGTACATATTAGTTCGTTGTTTTTTGTTTGTTTTCCATTTTTTTTTTGTTTTGCTTTTTTTTCTACAATCTTGTGTCTTCTGTTCATGGTCAAAGGATGATACGAATTGAGCATCGTCGTCGAAATAGTAAAAGCGTATCCATAGTTTATGTCTATGATTCGAAAGAATGTTCTGCGGATTCTGTTCTGTGATCCATGCAACTTGAATTTGGAGTACGTTCTATGAGTGATCTTGAATGCTTAATTGTAACGACATGAATGTCACCGTGTAAATTTGCAGAATAAGTAAATAGACTATTACGGCATCAATGGAGATCCATCCAGATCTCGTATTCTATTCTATACAAAAATCAAAGCTGATGACGCAACTAAAAATATGTTTGTTTGTGAAGTAATAATATATTATAGTGGTCAGGTTTAGTGAATATTCTTCAGAAAGCGACGCCTTGAATACGTTTTTAGATTCGTGTTTTCAAAATTTTCAAAATCTAAATTCAAAGCTGGATCACGTAGTTACAATTTGTTTATGTGCCCTCCTTTCTTTTTTGGATCATTTTCTAAATCAGCACCTACAAATCACTCGAAAAAATTAGCCATATTCTGATTTTTGAATAAAATTAAAGTCAGTCATCTTGAATTAAAAAAACGGATGTCATATTCTAAATCAGCACCTCCAAATCACTCGAAAACGATAGCCATATCAATATTTTTGAATAAAATCAAGTCTGAGAAGTTGTCGAGAATAGAATAAAAATCAGGACCCTTAAAACATTATAAAACTAATTCAATAAAAAAAAAGAAACAAAATTAAAAAAAAAAACAAAAAAAATTGAGAATACCTTAGAATAGTTAAAAGAGTTTTAAAATCCATTAGAGCACTTAAAAGATTTTGAAACCCCTTAAGAACCCCCTAATCCAATCTAAAACCTTATTAATAACTCAGAAGGGAGGCATAAAATTAACTTTTTTTAACTCTCATCAGGGTAGATGAGATGCATAATAGTAAGTCAAAAACTGTACAGTTCTGGTATGATACGAAGAGAGAATAAAATAAGAGCAACATAAAAAAAATTTGAACTGCTAGCAGCCTTAAGTTTTGGTGAAGTTTACGAAGAGACAGACTGTAATAACGCATTTAATGTATTCCACGACATATTTACGCTCTTCTATAAATTGTGTTTTCCCGAAATACTCGTCAAAAAGACCAATAAACCAATAAAAAAACCAATGGCTTAGAAGGGGTTTAAAAATATCATGCTATAAGAAGAGAGCTTTGTACTATGCATATCAACACGATGCTATAAGTAAAAGTTACCACAAGAAAAGATACCGCAATTACAGTAACATGTTAAAAAATGCATCACAACAGATAAACCACAACAATTTTTTAAATAATTCTAAGAATAAATGCAAAGCGACATGGTCAATCATAAAAAATAACTTGAACAACGCTAATAATACTTTTATTAACAACAACGTCCATGCCGTCCTGATTTCGGAAACTTTGCTCAAACCCGAACTACTCTCCACCACCTACTCTCTTCCAGGATTCATCCTTGTAAGGAATGATCGTATTGGCAGGAGAGGGGGTGGTGTAGCGATTTATCTCCGTGCTGATTTGCCTTTCAAAATCCTTTCTACTTCTAACAATATTTCGGCTGAATTTCTTTTTCTCGAGGTTTGTGTCAAGGGAGCTAAGACCGTTCTTGGTGTTGTGTATTGTCCCCCTTCTCTTGATTACTTCACCGAATTCGAATCGGTCCTTGAATCATTGGGTTCTGAGTATGCACATTACATCATCATGGGAGATTTCAACACAAACATCCTTGCCCACAACTCCCCTCGAACCCGTAAACTCCTAAATCTGGTTGAGTCAGCTAGTCTCCATGTGTTGCCTCTACAACCAACTCATCATAATACTGCTGGTGATGATACTTGGCTCGACCTAATCCTCACCTCAAATCCTTCCTTAGTGTCCTCTCATGGTCAACTTATCGCTCCTGGTTTTTCCCATCATGATCTTGTTTTCCTGTCCCACGTCCTTAAACCTCCTAAACTCAAACCTTTGTTCCAGAACAGGCGTGCCTTTGCGCGGATGGATGTTGAAAAGCTTACGTCTGACGCTGGTGATATTGACTGGGCTCCTCTGGAAGAACCCACTTCAATTGACGACAAAGTTGCTTATTTTAATAAAGTTGTTATTAAGTTGTACGATGCCCACGCACCTTTCAAGAGAGTAAAGCTGAAGCGCTCGCCGGCGCCTTGGATGAATGATGGTGTCCGGTTGGCGATGCGACGTAGGGACCGCGCGTTTCGGAGGTTCAAAAAGGATCGGACAGACGATCTTTGGACCCAGTTTAAAACTGCTCGAAATCGTTGTAACCAGATGATACGCAATGCTAAACGCCGCCATATTCTTGATAACATCAGTTCTTCTTCTCCAGCCGATATTTGGAAGTTCCTTGGAACTCTAGGTATCGGCAGATCGCGACATTCAGATCTTCCCAATACATTTGGTTCAGATGATCTAAATCGTCATTTCTCCACTGTTCCCACCCTAGATAGTCTAACCAAATGTCAAACCCTCGGCTACCTTGCTGGTCTGACGCGACCTAATATTACTCCCTTTGTTTTCACCCCAGTTGACCCGGGAGAGATCAAGAAGATTATCCTATCCATTAAGTCCAAAGCTGTTGGTTGTGATAATGTCAGTCGACACATGATTGTGACTGTTCTCGACCAGCTCCTTCCTGCTATTTCCCACATCATTAACTTCTCTCTTTACTCCGGAGCTTTTCCTTCTATATGGAGGAAAGCCCTTGTCCGCCCATTGCCTAAAATTCCTAATCCCACACTCCCGTCACTTTCGCCCAATTTCCATTCTCCCCTTTTTATCCAAAGTACTTGAAGCTTGTGTTCATAAACAATTCTCCTACTTCATCTATCAAAACTCTCTCATTAGTCCACTCCAATATGGATTCAGGCCTGGGCATGGTACCGTTACTGCTCTCCTTAAAGTGACTGACGATATAAGGCGCGGTATGGAAGATACTAAAGTTACAGTCTTAGTATTGATTGACTTTACCAATGCTTTTAATACCGTCAGTCATGAAGTCCTTTAATCCATCCTTTCCTATCACATGGTCTCTCACGAGGTTCTGGAATGGTTCTCATCCTACCTTCAGGGGCGTCGGCAGTCAGTTCTTGCTGGTGATTCATCATAAAGCTGGCGTGATCTTGCAGCGGGTGTCCCTCAAGGCGGTATTTTATCTCCTCTTCTGTTTTCTATTTTTATAGATCTCATTACCACCGAACTTCAGTGTGCGTATCATCTGTATGCCGATGACCTGAAACTTTACTGTCAGGCAGATGTTGATAGCTTATCTGATGCTATCGAGGACCTAAACCGGAATCTAGGTATAATCAACGATTGGTCACATCGTTTTGGGGTAGCGGTTAATCCTAGTAAATGTCAGGCTATCATTATAGGGAGCCCTTATAGCTTGCGAAGGCTGACCAGTTTAACGGTACCGCCTGTTACCTTTGACAGGAAAATCATTCCGTTTGGGTCCGACGTCATGGATCTGGGTTTGCACGTTGACACCTGCCTTGACTGGCGTAAGCAGGTTGCAGCCGTCAGTCAGCGGGTCACCGGAACGTTGCGGTCGCTCTATCGTATGAAAAATATTCTTCCATCTCGCATAAAGGCAATGCTTGTACAATCCCTTATCTTTCCCATTTTTGACTATGGTGATGTGTGTTACTATGACCTGAATGCAGATCTCCTCAATAAACCTGACCGACTTCTAAATAACTGTATTCGATTCGTTTTCAATCTCCGTAAGTATGATCATGTCTCTGCACATCGTTCACTTTTAAAATGGCTGCCTATTAGACAGCGCAGAGCATTGAGGGCTTTGACAACTCTGCATTCTCTTTTGGAGAAACCTACCTCTCCTACTTACTTGACTCGTCATATCCAATACTTATGTTCTGCGCATTGCAAAAATCTTCGTTCCTCCCATAATCGGCTTCTACGATGTCCCTCCCACCGCTCTGGTTTTCTTAAATCTTCTTTCGCAGTACAGGCGGTCTTCCTCTGGAATGCGCTCCCTCTGAACATCAGGACGGTTACCAACAGGTTCACTTTTAGGCTCATAACGCACTGTCGATTGGTCGCCGGCGACTCGGTCGACATCGACTGTGACTTTCATTAGTTGAAATAGGTGTTTACGCACTTGGTCGCCGGTCGCTCACCTATGTTTCGGTCGCCGAGGAACTGAGTCGCTGGTGACCAGTCGACAGTGCGTGAACACCTACCCAAGGAGCTGGCAGACTCGACTTAAATTACTTTGTTGGTGGAATTTTCCCATCAATCCTTTTTATCTCTATTTAATTAATAATATATTTTGTTGTATGTATGTATTTATAATAATATTTATATATTGTCATAAATAATTTTCTTGCTGCACCTACTGCTCTTTTCTCTGCATCACCCGAAGGTAGACTGGCAGAAAATGCCTCAGGCATTAAGTCCGCCTATGTACTCTGTGCCTGAAGTTTAATAAATAAATAAATAATAACAAAAACTACTTAAATGAATTATTAATCCATGAAAAAAAAAATTATCATCCGAATGACATATATGTGATCAATTTAATAATTATTTCATTGAGCTGTCACAAAACTCTAATAATAATAATCATGACCTAAGCAACATTGACTTTGACAATAACATAAATACATTATTTTTGACTCCTGTAAATGAAGTTGATGTCTTTAAATTAATTAATTCACTAAATAACACGAACTCGACCGGATATGACGACGTAACCACTAAAATTATTAAATTAAGCGCGAAAATTACACCCCCCCCCCCCCTAGCTACCTTATAAACCTCTCATTTGAACAAGGTGTTTTCCCATCTAAACTAAAAGAGTCTATAATTATTAAACAACTTTTCAAAAAGGGCAATTTTCTAATATGGTAATTATAGGCCCATTACGCTGATCCCAATCTTTGCAAAAAATTTTGAAAAAGCAATGTGCTCAAACACACTGCGAGCCTAGCGCGGTGGCGGCGGCGGGCGCGGAAATATTGAATGTATGAAATCGCCGCTTGTGGCCATATTGAAGTGACTAAGGCGGGGGCCTAGCGCGATGGCTACAAGCGATTTTGCAAGCCTAGGCGTTGCTAGGCAACAACCGATACAACGGGCGGGTGGCAGGTGTATCAAACCTTTTCGGTCTTTTAGTAGCGCCATCTAGTTACCAGAACATGCACTAAAGTACTACTGTTAGATGTTTTTGTACATATTTAAATTATTTTACCATGCTTGAGTATAAAAATGTAGAATGATTGTTAATTTACTTGTATGCAATACTAAACAACCTATAAAACATTTTAAAATTAATTTCTTTAAACAAGATTTATAGGAACTACTTTTTACCACCGGTTTGCAACACCTGAGTTCGCCGCTACAAAAACAAACGCTGCGCGGCAGTGTGGACACAGATCGCGCCCGCCGCCGCACCCGCCACCGCGCCCGCCGCCGCCGTCGCGCTAGGCTTCCAGTGTGGACACACACAATGTATGGCAAAATAATTCTATTTATAGCCAAATATAGATTGAGACATGGTTCTGGACCCCCCACCCTGTGTTGGAATTTTTCATCGGTTATTTCCTATTTTTTATGTTTTTTTTTATAACATCATTTTCGAGAGTCAGTTTGGTTTCAGGAAAAATTGTTCAACAAGTCTATCCTGTTTTTCCCTAGTAAAACTTATTACCGAAGCTCTTAACAATAAAATGTCTGTTCTGTCTGTTTTTTTGGATATGAGCAAAGCATTTGACTTCGTCTCACATGAACGACTACTATACAAATTAGAGAGGTACCTACGGCATAAGAGGCAAGGCGCATGAATGGCTTAAAAACTACCTGTCTGATCGCCAACAGAGTACTAAAATAGTAAAAAATAATTTGCAGACGACACTACTTTGACGATTAAATGCTTCAATAAAACTGACATAGAAAATAATACTAACACTGAATTAATCTATACATATAATAAATCTGTAGAAGGGTCAATTCTGTACATTGAAAATATTGAAAAAATAAATAGCGGGGGGTGTTGCTGGATCGATACCAAACCCAAATATGTGATTAAAAAAATTTTTGTCTGTCTGTCTGTATATGCAGGCATCACGTGAAAACTAACGGTTCGATTTCGATGAAACTTGGTATAATTATACCTTATTATCCTGGACATAAAATGGGATACTTTTTATCCTGGAAAAATACATAGAAAAAAAATCTTATTTTTCAGTTTTATTCATAGACGTTGTTCTGTAGAACCGCGAACACACGTTGCATTACCCGCAGTGGATTCAGCGCCGTAACCTGTAGCGCCGAACGTCGGATTTGGCTTGAACCGTTTACGGCACACGCGGGCCACGCCTCCCCGACTCCTATACAAGGAGCCGCGTTCCGCGCCGCGCGATGCATATAAATTCTGAATTTTGATGCGAGCGGACGTGTCCAGTGTGGCGAGCGGTCGTCCGTGGAATTAATATTGTATGCGTGTAATTTTAAACCGTGCTTTTCAGCGCGATCTTTTTGATTACTGTTCCGATCAGTTATTTGTAAATACAAGGTCGGAATTACTATGAAAAAAAAATACTTACTACAGAACGCGAGCTCAACAGCAGTAGCTCAATAGAGGGATCTCCTTAATTATTATAGGCTTAGCCGTATTTGGGTCCAATAGATATTTATAAGATGTCATTGTCAGAGTTACTCAAAATGGAAAAATAAACCAGAAGACCGACATCCGCGCGGACGGAGTCGCGGGCGGAAGCTAGTAAATGTAATAAAATGGCTGGAAGACAATAATCTTCATGTTAAGTATGCAGCAAGCTTGATAAGTTTGTATGTGCTCTTCGCAAGTTACGATTAATGTCTAGTAAACAGTTCTAAATGCTTATCATGGGTATGTTTCATCGGTATTGCGTTACGGTCTAGTGATATGGGGTAATTCAGTGGATATACAGGGTGTTTGGCAGAACGTTGAACATACGAAAATGGTGGATAGGTGGGGTCATCTGCTACTTACTGAGCCCTAATTTATTTGGCCCTGGCCCACTGGATATTTAAAAAAATTTTTTTTCTTTCTTGTTTCACCATTTTCTTAACTTTAAAGTGTATTTGTTATTAAAAATGGGTAAAACAGGCAATATTGGCCAGGGCCAAATAAATTAGGGCTGAGTAAGTAGCAGTTGACCCCACCTATCCACCATTTTCGTATGTTCAACGTTCTGCCAAACACTCTGTAGACAGGGCGTTCAAAGTACAAAAGAAATGTATCAGAGCCATGAGCGGAGCAGAATATTTAGACCATTGCAGGCCGTTATTTAAAGAATTAAAAATTCTCTCACTTCCGTGTCTGTATATTTTTGAAGTTTGTTTATTTGTAAAATCCTCATTTATTCAAATTAAATGAACAAGTCTCTGAAAGATTAAATAAAAAAAAAATATTATTACCTCCTCAGAGATTGCAACTTTATAGTAGAAAAAATGACAGTTAAAATTTATAATAAATTACCACCTACCCTGACAACATTACAAATGTGTTTTTATTCGGTAAATGAATTTTTAAATCATACTTTCTGACATTGTTCTATTATTAATTTGGCTCTTTCGAAAGTCGGTGACAAAAAGTCTTCATCTTATCCTTATCCCTATCCTTATCATTATCCTTATCCTTATCCTTATCCTTATCCTTATCCTTATCCTTATCCTTATCCTTATCCTTATCCTTATCCTTATCCTTATCCTTATCCTTATCCTTATCCTTATCCTTATCCTTATCCTTATCCTTATCCTTATCTTTATCCTTATCCTTATCCTTATCCTTATCCTTATCCTTATCCTTATCCTTATCCTTATCCTTATCCTTATCCTTATCCTTATCCTTATCCTTATCCTTATCCTTATCCTTATCCTTATCCTTATCCTTATCCTTATCCTTATCCTTATCCTTATCCTTATCCTTATCCTTATCCTTATCCTTATCCTTATCCTTATCCTTATCCTTATCCTTATCCTTATCCTTATCCTTATCCTTATCCTTATCCTTATCCTTATCCTTATCCTTATCCTTATCCTTATCCTTATCCTTATCCTTATCCTTATCCTTATCCTTATCCTTATCCTTATCCTTATCCTTATGCTTATGCTTATGCTTATCCTTATCCTTATCCTTATCCTTATCCTTATCCTTATCCTTATCCTTATCCTTATCCTTATCCTTACCCTTACCCTTACCCTTACCCTTACCCTTACCCTTACCCTTACCCTTACCCTTACCCTTACCCTTACCCTTACCCTTACCCTTACCCTTACCCTTACCCTTACCCTTACCCTTACCCTTACCCTTATCCTTATCTTTATCTTTATATGGTGTCTACTTTTCCGAGCCTCCTCTATACGAATCCGTAAAAAAACAGACCACGGGTCTCTTAGTTTCTGAAATACGATTGGGAGGGGGAGAGGCCAAAAAGGGGGTTTGGCACGTTTCCCCCACTCGTGAAAGTTACTTGTAAGTTTGCTTGTCGTCCCCCTGAGTTACGCTTCACCCACTCAACCTTCGTTACGCTACAGAGGTCGCCGGCTCGCTTCGCTCGCCACCTCCCCCCTTCGCTCCACTCGGTCTCGCAGGTTCGCTCCACTCAGGACCTACCTACCACCGGAAAGCTATCGTGACCTTATCCCTACGCTACGCTACGCTTCGCTTTACCGCTACCTAGTTTTTCCGAGATACGATGGGGGGAGGGGTGAAGAGGGGGAGAGGGGTGAGTTTTGAAAAATGATTTTGACCAACTCTGGGCCCCTTGATATGAATCTGAAAAAAAAAGTTTGCAAGTCTTTTAACTTCCGAGATCCGCCTAAAGGGGGGAGAAGGCGGCAAGGGGGGGGGGGAACTTTGAAAAATGGTTTTTACTTTTCCGAGCCTCCTCTATACGAATCCGTAAAAACAAACAAAACACGGGTCTCTCAGTTTCGGAGTTACGATAGGGAGGGGGGGAGGGGTGCAAAAAGGGTGTAGACACGTTTCCCCCACTCGTGAAAGTTACTTGTCAGTTTGCTTGCCGTCACCCCTGAGTTACGCTTCACCCACTCAACCTTCATTACGCTACAGAGGTCGCCGGCTCGCTTCGCTCGCCACCTCCCCCCTTCGCTCCACTCGGTCTCGCAGGTTCGCTCCACTCAGGACCTACCTACCACCGGAAAGCTATCGTGACCTTATTCCTACGCTACGCTACTTTTTACCGCTACCTAGTTTCCGAGATACGATGGGGGGAGGGGTGAAGGGGGGGAGAGAGGGGACTTTTGAAAAATGATTTTGATTAACCCTTGATATGAATCTGAAAAACTTTTTCAAAAAAAAATGTAACCGCCTTCAAAAAACCATAAAAAACGGTAAAAAAACCTACAAAATAACTTTTCTTTCGGAAGTCGGTGTCTTTGTTTTCTTCATTTCATTGTCTTTTTTTTTGCCACCGACTTCCGAAAGAAAAGTTATTTTGTAGGTTTTTTTACCGTTTTTTATGGTTTTTTGAAGGCGGTTACATTTTTTTTTGAAAAAGTTTTTATTTTACTCTTTTCAGTTTAAATATTCAACCCAAATTCTTGTCAAATACAACATGTGCACTAGAATTTTGTAATCCATAACACCGGTAATAACATCGCTCATGTACACAATAAGCTAATAAAAGTCCCTATCTCAAAAACTACTGAACCGATTTTGATGAAACTTGCAATATTCCCTAAGTTAAATGACACCTAGTACAACAAAAAAAGAATTACTTAAATCGGACTTGTAGTTCCAGAGATATGCGAACTCAAACTAAATCAGTCGATGCCTACTCCTTACTATTAAGGAGTTCTACCTTCCATCATCAGCTCAGCTACATGAAATTATGATTACCATACGCAAGTGCTTAAATTACTTCATAAAATCTGCGAAAAACGGTGTGTCAGCCTATAAAATTCGAGGGTTGCCCTCGATTTCTCCAGGATCCAATCATCAGATCCCAACTTGGTGACTATGGGACCACCTCAGAAGTACCTCCTTTCGAACAAAAAAAGAATTGAAAAAATCGGTCCACAATTGGCGGCGTAATCGCGTAACAAATATACAAAAAAAAAAAAAAAAAAAAAAAAACATACCGTCGAATTGATAACCTCCTCCTTTTTGAAGTCGGTTAAAAAAAAAATGTTTTAAGTATGTTAACTTCCGAGATCCGCCTAAAGAGGGGAGATGTGGGGCAAGGGGGGGGGAACTTTGAAAAATGGTTTTTACTTTTCCGAGCCACCTCTACACGAATTCGTGAAAAAACAAAATACGCGTCTCTTAGTTCCCGAGATACGATAGGGAGGGGGGGAGGGGTGCAAAAGGGGGGTTTGGCACATTTCCCCCACTCGTGAAAAATACTTCTTAGTTTGCTTGTCGTCACCCCTGAGTTACGCTTCACCCACTCAACCTTCGTTACGCTACGGAGGTCGCCGGCTCGCTTCGCTCGCCACCTCCCCCCTTCGCTCCACTCGGTCTCGCAGGCTCGCTCCACTCAGGACCTACCTACCACCGGAAAGCTATCGTGACCTTATCCCTACGCTACGCTACGCTTCGCTTTACCGCTACCTAGTTTTTCCGAGATCCGAGGGGGGGGAGGGATGAGTTTTGAAAAATGAATTTGATATACTCTGGGCCCCTTGATATGAATCTGAAAAAAAAATTGTTCCAAGTCTGTTAACTTCCGAGATCCGCCTAAAGGGGGGAGAAGGGGGGCAAGGGGGGAGATCTTTGAGAAATGGTTTTTACTTTTCCGAGCCTCCTCTATACGAATCCGTAAAAAAACAAAACACGCGTCTCTTAGTTTCCGAGATACGATGGGGGGAGGGGTGAAGAGGGGGAGATGGGGGAGTTTGGAAAAATGATTTTGACCAACTCTGGGCCCCTTGATACGAATCTGAAAAAAAAAATGTTGCAAGTCTGTTAACTTCCGAGATCCGCCTAAGGGGGGGAGAAGGGGGCAAGGGAGGGGGGAACTTTGAAAAATGCTTTTTACTTTTCCGAGCCTTCTCTATACGAATCCGTAAAAAAACAAAACACTGGTCTCTTAGTTTCCGAGATACGCCGTGGAGGGGGGAGAGGGGGGGCGAAAAGGGGAGGTTTGGGATTTTTCCCATACTCACGAGAGTTGCTTGTTTACGAATCTGTCAAAATATACCCACCTTCCCCTTCACCATCTGGGAGAACAATTATGTCAGTGAGTGAGTGGTAATCGAGCTTTATATAGTATAACTAGTATTTGCGCGTTGCGCGAGCTGCAAGCAGCTCGCGGGGTCGTGTTTTGTAGAAGTATTATATAACCTTTATAAAATTTTGATAATCCATAAGAATCTTTAAATGAATTGGTAAATCCATAGTCCTTAAAAGATTTTGTAAATTATATAAAATATTTTTAATATTTGGAAAACCCTTTTGTACGGATTTATGTATGGACTTCTAAGTGAATCAACTGAATGTTTTTTTTTTGTTCCTACAGTTGATTTACTTAAAAGTCGGTACGAATAAACTATAAAATAATATTCCTTGTAAGCGACTAAGTAAATAATGAAATAAGTTCCTACTTTTATGCTTTTCAAAACTACTCTAACCCGTACTTTTGAAGAAATATACAAAAAAAGGGAGCCATGCTGAAAACGTTTGGCTGGCACGGCCCCCTTTTTTCGTGTAACTTGAAAAATGTATAGCGTATTAAAAAGTTTCTTAGACTCAAGGTGTGTACTCTATTAACACTTTATATGTACTGCAACTGATAATGTGAATTCGTAATAAAAAAATATAGGTGAAGGGGGTCGTGCTGAAAAAAAAATTAAGAAAATATCTAAAAAAGACAATACAACCTTATTATTATTTATCAACCTTAGCCATAAACTATTAAATAATAATTGATGTTTGGCAAGTAACATATTATGTACCGCATTGGTTTCTCATACAACTTGCTAAATTTGAAAAATAAACCATTGTTAGTTCATTCAGCACGGCCCTCTAAAGACGCCTATATCTTCACTACATAGTATAAACCAAAGTCGCTTCCCGCTTCCTGTCCACCTGTATCCTTACATCTTTAATACTTCTACAACATTCTTTTATTATCCTTCTTTTCACATATACACACACACACACACATATTTTCCCTTGACTTCATTCATAACCCTTTTAATCAACATTTTACCTACATACCTACTAATTGCTAGCAATTTCACACATACACACACACATACTTTCCCTTGACTTCATTCATAACCCTTTTAATCAACATTTTACATACTAATTGCTAGCAATGGACATAATACGGACTATGTGCGTGCAAAGTGTACTCGTATATGTACATGAAAAATAAATAAATATAAAACTATGATTATAACAAATTGTCATTGATAATCATGGCAAACAAACACTCCAACCCAAACTATTCGTCAATTATAAATAAATAAAACGGAACGTAAGGTAGTTCGAGATGAATACGTACCCAATGCGAGATCGTTATTGAACCATGTTACTGGTCAGTAGAAAATCTGACCGACTACGACTGTTGATCGGGAACGATTGGTTGCCCGGTCAACCGAATGATCTGTAAGTAGTTAGGCTTTGGATTCTGATCAGAGTCGGCTTACTGCCGAGAACATGCTCTGGTTGGTGATGAAGTCAATAGAACCGAGTGATTGTGAATTCGTCGTTGAGGTGTGTTGTCGTACCGGTGATGAGAGGTCAGTAAAGTGTGGTCGGTGTTGGTTGATTGCTGGGATGTCTTGCGTTGTCTGTGGCGCGAAAATCAGGATGGGAGTCGATGTCAAGTTGTGGATGATATCCAGCTTGTGGTGGATCGATTAAGACGAAAGATATGTCCGTTAAAATGGGTAAAAGTTGTTGTCTTATCAGTAATGAGTCGTAGTGTGCAAAGGTGTGGGTGGAGTCATTGTATTGGTTGAATGAGTTATATGGCATAGAGTTATGAGTTATATGGCAGATACCAAAAGTCTTAGTTACTTTTTATTAAAAAAATAATAAGTCTTGGACTGCTGTGTTCCACGAAGGTGTGGGTTTAAACGGCAGATCCTAAATGTCTCAGTTACTTTTAACTGTAAAGTAAAAATTAAAGACCCAGGGACTGCTGTAGTACGCGAAAGTGTAAATGGGAAGGGCAGATACCGAATGTTTTAGTTATTTTATACTAAAAAATAAAATAATAATAAGGCGTGGAATGCTGTGTTGCACGAAGGTGTGGGATGTCTCCGTTACTTTTAACTGTAAAGTAAAAAATAAAGAGCCGGTTACTGATGTAGTACGCGAGTGTGTAAATGGCAATGGCAGATACCGAAAGTAGTTTAGTTTTTTTTGTGTATATTTTTATTTATGTATATTTAGGTTAAGGTATTTTATCTATGGGTCTTTGTTACCTGAAATAAATTGTTTATTATTATTAAATACACCTCTAGTGTAAACTAAATAGAATATTAATCTTGCATGATATTCCTTTAAGTATTAATTTTTAGTATTACTTTTTAGTATACTTTTTAGTATATTATAGAGAAGTAAATTAAGCAGACTAAAAAATGTATGAATCAAAATGTAAATATTTTCAGTGCCACGCAAGAACAAGTGCTTCAATATGCAATTCTTTTTCTTTTTAAGTTAGTTCCTTAATAATATAAGTTTTGTAGGTTCCATTCAAATATATAGGTAAAAATATAAAAAATCTGACCCGTCTCAATTCAAAAGGCTTTGACTCGGTTTGGAAAGTTTCCTTTTTTTGTTTGTTTTCTATTTTTTTTGCATGTTTTTGTTTTTGTTTGTTTGGCATTTTTTTTGCATTATATTTTTTCCACAATCTTGTGTCTTCTGTTCATGGTCAAAGGATGATACGAATTGAGCATCGTCGTCGAAATAGTAAAAGCGTATCCATAGTTTATGTGTATGATTCGAAAGAATGTTCTGCGGATTCTGTTCTGTGATCCATGCAACGTGAATTTGGAGCGCGTTCTATGAGTGATCTTGAATGCTAGATTGTAACGACATGAATGTCACCGTGTAAATTTGCAGAATAAGTAAGTAGACTATTACGGCATCAATGGAGTTCCATCCAGATCTCATATTCTATGCTATACAAAAATCAAAGCTGATGACGCAACTAAAAATATGTTAGTTTGTGAAGTAATTTTTCAGGTTTAGTGGATATTCTGCAGAAAGCGACGCCTTGAACACGTTTTTAGATCAAAGGTTTTTAGATTCTTGTTTTCAAAATTTTCAAAATCTAAATTCAAAGCTGGATCACGTTGTTACAATTTGTTTATGTCCCTTCTTTCTTTTTTGGATCATTTTCTAAATCAGCACCTCCAAATCACTCGAAAACAATACCCATATCAATATTTTTGAATAAAATCAAGTCTGAGAAGTTGTCGAGAATAGAATAAAAAAACAGGACCCCGTAAAACATTATAAAACTAATTCAATAAAAAAAAGAAACAAAATTAAAAAAAAAAAAAAAAAATTGAGAATACCTTAGAATAGTTAAAAGAATTTTAAAATCCATTAGAGCACTTAAAAGATTTTAAAACCCCTTAAGAACCGCCTAATCCAATCTAAAATCTTATTAATAACTCAGAAGGGAGGCATAAAATTAACTTTTTACCCTGATGAGATGCATAATAGTAAGTAAAAAACTGTACAGTTCTGGTATGATACGAAGAGAGAATACAATAAGAGCAACATAAAAAAAAAATTTTAACTGCTTAGCAGCCTTAAGTTTTGGTGAAATTTACGAAGAGACAGACTGTAATAACGCATTTAATGTATTCCACGACATATTTACGCTCTTCTATAAATTGTGTTTTCCCGAAATACTCGTCAAAAAGACCAATAAACCAATAAAAAAAACTAATGGCTTAGTAGGGGTTTAAAAATATCATGCTTTATGAAGAGAGCTTTGTACTATGCATATCAACACGATGCTATAAGTAAAAGTCACCACAAGAAAATATACCGCAATAAGGGTTCCGTAGTCATCATCATCATCATCAGCCGAAAAACGTCCACTGCTGAACATAGGCCTCCCCCTTAGACCGCCAAGCCGAACGACAATTCACCTACGCTGCGTCTTCCGGTCCGTGGTCGCCACTCGAGAACTTTTCTTCCCCATCGGTTGTCAGTTCTACGAGCGATGTGGCCTGCCCATTGCCACTTCAACTTGCAAATTTTATGAGCTATGTCGGTGACTTTGGTTCTTCGCCGAATATCCATGTTCCGGATTTTATCCCGCAAAGAAACTCCGAGCATAGCTCTTTCCATCGCTCGTTGAGTGACTCTTAGTCTCTCTAAAAGGCCGGCAGTCAGAGACCACGTTTCAAAACCATATGTCATCACTGGCAACACACACTGGTTAAACACCCTTGTCTTGAGATACTGTGGGATTCTCGATGAGAAGATATCACGTAGCTTCCCAAACGCTGCCCATCCGAGTTGGATTCTTCGGGCGACCTCTTTCTCGAAGTTGGACCTACCTAACTGAACAATCTGTCCAAGGTAAGTGTAATGGTCTAAAACTTCGAGAGTATCATTCCCAACAACAACCGGTACGGGTACCACATGGAAGGCCTTTTCATAGTCCACAAACGCTAAACATAATGGCCGATTATACTCCTCTGTCTTCTGTAAAATCTGGCGGAGTGTGTGTATGTGGTCTATAGTACTAAAACCTTTTCGGAAACCGGCTTGTTCGGGAGGCTGGAAGTCATCAAACCTGCGATCGAGACGGTTCGTAATGACTCTTGAGAACAGCTTGTATACATGGCTCAGAAGTGAGATTGGCCTGTAGTTCTTCAACAAGGTGTTGTCACCCTTTTCGAAGAAACAAACAACCACACTCCTGTGCCATGCTTCTGGCGTAGTACCTTCGAGTATGACGGAATTAAATAACTTCTGGAGGACCAGAAGTACCGGTTTTCCACCCGCTCTCAGAAGTTCTGTTGTGATTCCGTCTTCACCCGGCGCCTTGTTATTCTTTAGCTGTTTAAGAGCCATTCTAATCTCGTACAAGCTGATGTCCGGGATATCCTCAGTGTAGTGACGAGTCAGTTTAGCTCTTGCGTCTCGAGCTGTACCGACACTGGGTTGTCGTGTTGATGTGTATAACTGTCCGTAAAACCTCTCAAGCTCTCTCAGGATCTCTGGCTTCGTCGAAATGATGCTGCCGTCGTTAATCTTCAGCTTTGTCATTTGGCTTTGCCCAATAGACGAATTCTTTGCGAAGACTTTTGAGCCCTGGTTCCGCTCGATTGCCTCTTTGATCCGTGCCGCACTATAGGCACGCAGGTCACGTCGCATTGATTTAGAGATTCGTCTATTGAGTTTGCCATATTCCGACATGTCAGCTGAAGATTGCAGCCTCATCTCGGCCCGGTCTTGCATCAACTTGATGGTTCCGTTCGAGAGCTTTTGAGGCTTATTGCGGCGAGGTGTCTTAAAGATCTTGGACCCCACAGCTTGGACAGTTTCCACCAACCTATTGTTAATCTCGTCCACAGTTTCGCATTCGGTTAGGCACTGGAAGCGATTGTGCAGTTCGAGTTGAAAGTCTTCGGGGTTCTGGATGTGGGCATGTCGGAGCGTGGACTTCACCAGACGAGACCTTTCAAGCTTCATATTGATATTCAATGTGCCTCTGACGATTCGGTGATCGCTACCGGTTTTCAGCTTGGCGATTACAGAGACATCACTGAATATTCGCTTCTTGGTCGTCATGATGAAGTCGATCTCATTTCTGGTAGTGCCATCGGGGCTCATCCACGTCCACCTCCTGGATGGCCGCTTCTGGAAGTAGGAGTTCATTAAATGAAGTTCTTCCTTTTCCATGAAGTCGAGTCGCTGGCCCCTATGGTTTCGCTGCCCGTACCCAAATGGCCCCACTCTCAACTCATCGCCATTCCGTGCGCCCACCTTCGCGTTGAAGTCCCCCAAAACAACGGTGAAGTATGTTTCGGAGGTATGTATGGCCTCGGATATCTCCTCATACAATGCCTCTACTTCATCACCAGAATGTGTCGAGGTCGGCGCATATACCTGTATGTGCCGACCTCGACCTTCAACGAATACCGGTTGGTTATTCTGAGTATAAGGTATGCTACCCTACTCGACACACTGTCGACTTTCACAACGTTGTTGATGAGGGACCTGCGGACGAGAAATCCAACACCACCCTGGGATTTACGGTCTCCTTCCCGGTAGAAAAGCATGTTGCCGGAATCTAGAACTATCGTGTCCTGACCCTCTCTTCGGACTTCAGATAATCCCAAGATATCCCAACGCATTTTGCTCAATTCTTCCTCCAGCTCGATAATCTTCTCATCGGTCCTCAGTGTGCGGATGTTGTGTGTTGCCAGGGCCAAAGTCCGTTGGGGGTGGTAGCGGGGCATCTGCCGGGGATTCTTAGCACCCCCTGCTCCGCCGTTACCCGATCCGCTACCCAGACCAGGAATAACGGAGCTGCCGGGGACTGGGGGCCGTGTGCTATTGTTGTCAATCATAATGGGGGGGGGGGGTTTGCCATAATCCCCACGCTTGGCAGGCGGCTTTGCGATCTCAGTAAGGTCACCGAAAGTTTACAAAGGACGCTGCCGCCCGTCCTTCGGTGGCTAGACGTAGTTTAAGGACGTACCCGGGTCCACCAGTTCCGTAGTAGCAAGCATAGATTAGGGATATAATTATATTGAGATTAGTAAGTAATATACACAAACAATAAAAATAACTTTGTTTTTCATAGTGCTCAAACACACTGCGAGCCTAGCGCGGTGGCGGCGGCGGGCGCGGAAATATTGAATGTATGAAATCGCCGCTCGTGGCCATACTGAAGTGACTAAGGCGGGGGCCTAGCGCGATGTCTACAAGCGATTTTGCGAGCCTAGGCGTTGCTAGGCAACAACCGATACAGCGGGCGGATGGCAGGTGTATCAAACCTTTTCGGCCTTTTAGTAGCGCCATCTATATACCAGAACATGCACTACAGTACTACCGTTGGATGTTTTTGTACAAATTTAAATTATTTTTACCGTACTTGAGTAGAAAAATGTAGAATGATTGATAATTTACTTGTATGCAATCCTAAACAACCTATAAAACATTTAAAAATGAATTTCTTTAAAGAAGATTTATAGAAACTACTTTGTACCACCGGTTTGCAACACCTGAATTCGCCGCTACAAAAACAAACGCTTGATCGGCAGTGTGGACACAGATCGCGCCCGCCGTCGCGCCCGCCACCGCGCCCGCCGCCGCCGTCGCGCTAGGCTTCCAGTGTGGACACACACATAGTGTTTGTATGAATGGCAACGTTATATTTGCGGTTTTTAAAAATGTACTATATCTCAAAAACTGCTAACTGTATCTCATCCAAACCAATTTTCGTTGGAAGTTTTTGTTGAGGTCTACATTATATGTTTTTTTAGATTTATCATTCTCTTATTTTAGAAGTTACAAGGGCATTTTACCACTTTGGAAATGTCTCTCGTGCAAACTGTTCAGTTTAGAAAAAAATGAAATCAGTAACCTCAAAACCTCAATATCATTTTTAAAGACCTATCCATAGATACCCCACACGTATGGGTTAGGTGAAAAAAAAATTTTTGGGTTTCAATTCTAAGTATGGGGGGCACCCCCAAAATTTGTTTTGTTTTTATTTTTGTATGAAAATCCTAATGCGGTACACGTAATACATCTACCTACCAAGTCTCAACAGGATAGCTGTTATACTTTCGACAAAAAGTGGCTGTGACATACAGACGGACAGACAGACAGACAGACATGACGAATCTATAAGGGTCCCGTTTTTGCCATTTGGCTACGGAACCCTAAAAATGCATATCAAAATCACAACAGATAAACAACAACAATTTTTTTTAATATTTCTAAGAATAAATACAAAGCGACATGGTCAATCATAAAAAATAACTTGAACAACGCTAATAACAAAAACTACTTAAATTAATTATTAATCCATGATAAAAAAAATTGATAATCCGAATGACATATGTGATCAATTTAATAATTATTTCATTGAGCTGACACAAAAGTCTAATAATAATAATCATGACCTAAGCAACATTGACATTGACAATAACATAAATACATTATTTTTGACTCCTGTAAATTAAGTTGATGTCTTTAAATTAATTAATTCACTAAATAACACGAACTCGACCGCATATGATGAAGTAACCACTAAAATTATTAAATTAAGCGCGAAAATTACACCCCCCCCCCCCCTTAGCTACCTTATAAACCTAAACCTCTCATTTGAACAAGGTGTTTTCCCATCTAAACTAAAAGAGTCTATTTATTAAACAACTTTTCAAAAAGGGCAACTTTCTGATGGTAATTATATGCCCATTACGCTGATTCCAATCTTTGCAATTTTTTTTGAAAAAGCATTGTATGACAAAATAAAGATTGAGACATGACATAACATCATTGTGGAGAGTTCATCATCATCACCGTTTGGTTTCAGGAAAAATTGTTCACCAAGTCTAGCCAGTTTTTCCCTAGTAAAACTTAAACTAAAACTTACCGAAGCTCTTAACAATAAAATGTCTGTTCTGTCTGTTTTTTTGGATATGAGCAAAGCATTTGACTTCGTCTCACATGAACGACTACTATACAAATTAGAGAGGTACGGCATAAGAGGCAAGGCGCATGAATGGCTTAAAAACTACCTGTCTGATCGCCAACAGAGAACTGTTATCTCTAAGATAGTAAAAAATAAAAGGACGACATATTGCTCAGAATTAAAAACTAATAGTTCTGGCGTTCCACAGGGAAGCATACTGGGCTCGCCACTATTCACATTATATATAAATGACCTCAGAAAATGTTTAAAATATGAATGTATACAATTTGCAGACGGCACTACTTTGACGATTAAATGCTTCAATAAAACTCACATAGAAAATAATACTAACACTGAATTAATAAATGTAATAAAATGGCTGGAAGACAATAATCTTCATGTTAATATTAATAAATCCAAAATAGTTCAATTTCAAACATGCAACTCGTCATAAACACCATTGCAGTAACAACTCGACATGATAATACCCATATAATTTTGCAACCAGAACCAGATGCTTTATTTTTAGGTATAATAATTGACAGCAAACTGAACTGGAAGGAGCATGTAGAAAGAGTATGCAGCAAGCTTGATAAGTTTGTATGTGCTCTTCGCGATTAGTGTCTAGTAAACAGTTCTAAATGCTATCATGGGTACCTATGTTTCATCGGTATTGCGTTACGATCTAGTGATATGGGGTAACTCAGTGGATAAACAGGGTGTTTGGCAGAACGTTGAACATACGAAAATGGTGGATAGGTGGGGTCATCTGCTACTTATTGAGCCCTAATTTATTTGGCCATGGCCCACTGGATATTAAAAAAATTTTTTTTCTTCTTGTTTCACCATTTTCTTAACTTTAAAGTGTATTTGTTATTAAAAATGGGTAAAACAGGCAATATTGGCCAGGGCCAAATAAATTAGGGCTGAGTAAGTAGCAGTTGACCCCACCTATCCACCATTTTCGTATGTTCAACGTTCTGCCAAACACCCTGTAGACAGGGCGTTCAAAGTACAAAAGAAATGTATCAGAGCCATGAGCGGCGCAGAATATTTAGACCATTGAAGGCCGTTATTTAAAGAATTAAAAATTCTCCCACTTCCGTGTCTGTATATTTTTGAAGTTTGTTTATTTGTAAAAAAATATCCTCATAAGTCTCTGAAAGATTAAATAAAAAAAAAATGCCGGGAAATTATTAGTACCTGCTCAGAGATTGCAACTTTATAGTAGAAAAATGCCAGTTGTATGACAGTTAAAATTTAAAATAAATTACCACCTACCCTGACAACAGTACCAATTAACAAATTAAAATTTAAAATGGTTGCTTGGCTCTTAGACATGTGTTTTTATTCGGTAAATGAATTTTTAAATCATACTTTCTGACATTGTTGACATGATGATCTTTATCTCTATCTCTATCCTTATCCTTATCCTTATCCTTATCCTTATCCTTATCCTTATCCTTATCCTTATCCTTATCCTTATCCTTATCCTTATCCTTATCCTTATCCTTATCCTTATCCTTATCCTTATCCTTATCCTTATCCTTATCCTTATCCTTATCCTTATCCTTATCCTTATCCTTATCCTTATCCTTATCCTTATCCTTATCCTTATCCTTATCCTTATCCTTATCCTTATCCTTATCCTTATCCTTATCCTTATCCTTATCCTTATCCTTATCCTTATCCTTATCCTTATCCTTATCCTTATCCTTATCCTTATCCTTATCCTTATCCTTATCCTTATCCTTATCCTTATCCTTATCCTTATCCTTATCCTTATCCTTATCCTTATCCTTATCCTTATCCTTATCCTTATCCTTATCCTTATCCTTATCCTTATCCTTATCCTTATCCTTATCCTTATCCTTATCCTTATCCTTATCCTTATCCTTATCCTTATCCTTATCCTTATCCTTATCCTTATCCTTATCCTTATCCTTATCCTTATCCTTATCCTTATCCTTATCCTTATCCTTATCCTTATCCTTATCCTTATCCTTATCCTTATCCTTATCCTTATCCTTAAGCTGTAGTGACCTTATCCCTACGCTACGCCACGCTTCATTTTACCGCTACCTAGTTTCCGAGATACGATGGGGGAGGGGTGAAGGGGGGAGAGAGGGGACTTTTGAGAAATGATTTTGATCAACCCTTGATATGAATCTGAAAAAAAATGTGCCAACTTGCCAAGTCTTTTAACTTCCGAGATTAGCCTAAAGGGGGGAGAAGGGGGAAATTTTGAAAAATAGGTTTTACTTTTCCGAGCCTCCTCTATACGAATCCGTAAAAACAAACAAAACACAGGTCTCTTAGTTTCTGAGATGTGATAGGGAAGGGGGAGGGGTGCAAAAAGGGGGGTTTGGCACGTTTCCCCCACTCGTGAAAGTTACTTGTAAGTTTGCTGTCCGTCACCCCTTAGTTACGCTTCACCCACTCAACCTTCGTTAAGCTATGGAGGTCGCCGGCTCGCTTCGCTCGCCACCTCCCCCCTTCGCTCCACTCGGTCTCGTAGGTTCGCTCCACTCAAGACTTACCTACCATCGGAAAACTGTAGTGACCTTATCCTAACGCTACGCTACGCTTCATTTTACTGCGACCTAGTTTCCGAGATACGATGGGAGAGGCGTGAAGAGGGGGAGAGGGGGGAGTTTTGAAAAATGATTTTGACCAACTCTGTGCCCCTTGACATGAATCTGAAAAAAAAACTTTGCAAGTCTGTTAACTTCCGAGATCCGCCTAAAGGGGGGAGAAAGGGGGCAAGGGGGGGACTTTGAAAAGTGGTTTTTACTTTTCCGAGCGTCCTCTATACGAATCCATAAAAACAAACAAAACACGGGTCTCTTAGTTTCCGAGATACTATAGGGAGGGGGGTGGGGTGCAAAAAGGGGGGTTTGGCACGTTTCTCCCACTCGTTACTTGTAAGTTTGCTTGTCGTCACCCCTGAGTTACGCTTCACCCACTCAACCTTCGTTACGCTACAGAGGTCGCCGGCTCGCTTCGCTCGCCACCTCCCCCCTTCGCTCCACTCGGTCTCGCAGGTTCGCTCCACTCAGAATCTACCTACCACCGGAAAGCTATCGTGACCTTATCCCTACGCTACGCTACGCTTCGCTTTACCGCTACCTAGTTTCCGAGATACGATGGGGAGAGGGGTGAAGGGGGGGAGAGAGGGACTTTTGAGAAATGATTTTGATCAACCCTTGATATGAATCTGTAAAAAAAAATTTGCCAAGTCTTTTAATTTCTGAGATCCGCCTAAAGGGGGGGGGGGGACTTTGAAAAATGGTTTTTACTTTTACGAGCCTCCTCTATACGAATCCGTAAAAACAAACAAAACACGGGTCTCTCAGTTTCTGAGATACGATAGGGAGGGGGGGAGGGGTGCAAAAAGGGGGGTTTGGCACGTTTCCAACATTCGTGAAAGTTACTTGTAAGTTTGCTTGTCGTCACCCCTGAGTTACGCTTCACCCACTCAACCTTCGTTACGCTACGGAGGTCGCCGGCTCGCTTCGCTCGCCACCTCCCCCCTTCGCTCCACTCGGTCTCGCAGGCTCGCTCCACTCAGAACCTACCTACCACCGGAAAGCTATCGTGACCCTATCCCTACGCTACGCTACGCTTCGCTTTACCGCTACCTAGTTTTTCCGAGATACGATGGGGGGAGGGATGGAGGGGGGGGGAGGGATGAGTTTTGAAAAATGATTTTGATATCCTCTGGGCCTCTTGATATGAATCTGAAAAAAAAATTGTTCCAAGTCTGTTAACTTCCGAGATCCGCGTAAAGGGGGGAGAAGGGGGCAAGGGGGGGAACTTTGAGAAATTGTTTTTACTTTTCCGAGCCTCCTCTATACGAATCCGTAAAAAAACAAAACACGCGTCTCTTAGTTTCCGAGATACGATGGGGGGAGGGGTGAAGAGGGGGAGGTGGGGGAGTTTGGAAAAATGATTTTGACCAACTCTGGGCCCCTTGATATGAATCTGAAAAAAAAAATGTTGCAGGTCTGTTAACTTCCGAGATCCGCCTAAGGGGGGGAGAAGGGGGCAAGGGAGGGGGGAACTTTGAAAAATGGTTTTTACTTTTCCGAGCCTCCTCTATACGAATCCGTAAAAAAACTAAACACTGGTCTCTTAGTTTCCGAGATACGCCGTGGAGGGGGGAGAGGGGGGGCGAAAAGGGGAGGTTTGGGATTTTTCCCATACTCACGAGAGTTGCTTGTTTACGAATCTGTCAAAATATACCCACCTTCCCCTTCACCATCTGGGAGAACAATTATGTCAGTCAGTGAGTGGTAATCGAGCTTTATATAGTATAACTAGTATTTGCGCGTTGCGCGAGCTGCCAGCAGCTCGCGGGGTCCTTTTTTTTGGAGAAGTATTCCTTACCTTTATAAAATTTTGAGAATCCTTAAGAATCTTTAAATGAATTGGAAATTGGTCCTTTAAAGATTTTGTAAATTATATAAAATGTTTTTAATGTTTTGAAAACCCTCATGTACGGATTTATGTATGGACTTCTAAGTAAAGAATGTTTTTTTTGTTCCTACAGTTGATTCACTTAAAAGTCGGTACGAATAAACTATAAAATAATATTCCTTGTAAGTGACTAAGTAAATAATGAAATAAGTTCCTTGCTACTTTTATGCTTTTCAAAACTACTCTATCCCAGAGTAGCATGGGGTGCTAAGACAGGTAACCTCCACGTGCGTCCGTGGACTGGAGTTCCCTCTCGGATACGTCCGGGGGGACGATCAGTTTTTCGGGCCGGTGCGCCCTGGGATGCGGGCAAAAACTCTTCCTTAGGCACTGTGTGCCTAAGGGGGTTTCTTTGCCCGTATGCAAATAGCCTGTCGGGTGGAAGCTCCAATGCGTGTCCCTCTGATTAGCAGAGGGCACAGCAGCGGAGCGGGCTTGCGGACGGTGAGTAATGGGTAAGCTCGCCGTCCGACCAGGGACCAAGCCCGGGTCGGTGGCGTGTCGTGTTTCACGCGTCACCGACGGGGCCCCTTATGGGGCCAAATGCCTGCCGGGGTCGCGGATTTTTTCTTAATCCAGGATACCGTGGCCCCGGAACGTAAAGGGCATCCGAAGGAACACGGGTGGATTTTAGTCAGTAAGAGTCTGACAGTCCCTTCCGCCCCACCCAGGGCGGGAGGACTCATTTGATGATTTTGCCACCCTAAAAAAAAAAAAAAAAAATCCCAGAGTAGCATGTGTATTGGAGTGTGCAATATTACCAAGATAGCATTGATTTTTTATTTCCTGGTTCGATTCAGTCACAACATAGTAATATCCGCGCTACCAGAAGATAATTATGGTTCCTGGTGCGCTTTATTTCAACGTATCATCATTAGAAGCCTAATCCACCTAAACTACTCGATTTACATAACACTAAATCATATCTAAAGCTCACCCTTTTGTCTTTTAGTAATAAATATATGATTTGATGTTTAAAAAAAATCCGTATTTTTTGTTGAGGGACGCTTGGAATTAACTGTTCGTAAAAGTCCAAGTAGGTCAATGAGTCAAATTCGTCTCTTACGGGGCGGTTAAAATAGGTAATAAGGTCCGAACCAGCTTGTTGCGCGGCTTCTACTTTAGTGCCTGGTTTAAAATAAACGGTTTGTTGATTTTCTAAATGCACTGACAGCTGTTTGACGATGGGTTCGCGCGCGGTCACATCGAATTCCAACGTCCTCCAAGCGGCGTCGCTGGAGTCTATATAACGTTTTGTGACATACTGCTCTATTTCGTTATTTTCATGTTCTTCCGGTACGACAGCTACGCGCCATTCGTCAGGACCCTTAGTGATATATTTAAACAAATACTTAACAACCGTGCGTTGCGAGGAGACTTCCAAGTTGATATGAGCATCGTATTTTAAAAGAAGATTTGCGTTATAAGGAACTACCCAAGTATCATTTACAATTACATCATTACCACGATATTTTATAATAGCTTCGTTTTTACTGTCTCTACACAAGTTAATAAATACTTTTTCATCAGAAAAAGTGGTGGCTGTCTCACGTTTTGGAAAAAATTTTGAACATTTACTTTTCTCACTATCCCAACAAGGTAAATTAGTTCTGTGCGAGGGACCGCAAGTACCGTGAATCATGTGATTCAGAAAAGCTTTTCGTAATCTTCCCTCTGCCTCTGATGCATCAGGAATGTCTGCTCTAACAAATGTATCAATATCTATATTTTGGACAGGCCCCCACCTTCAACCCTAAAACAAATGTGAGCGTGTGGAAACCTCGCTTTTGAAATTCTATGACGTGCATCATATAAATACATTTGCCAAACCTATTACCACCTCGGGTATCTCTTAATAATTCTGCCAGCTTTAAATTAAAAACTCTAGCACACACAGAAGTATTTACATAGGTGCTTTAAGTGGATTGTTGAATTTCAGGCCACTTGGGATTACAGTTAAAGGTCAAGAAAAATGATGGGTTTCCCAATTTGCTTACTACTTGCAATAGCATCACTATATTTTCCTTTCATGTATCGCGCAGTAAAAGAGCTGGGCCAAAAACGCGACCTGGTACGAATCCCTCTCCCTGAATCGTTTCATCTCGACGAATTTGACGCGCGACTTCAATGCTCATTTCAACTTCTTGCAGTGGAGCGGACCTCAGTGCATTATCAGAGTTATGTTTTTGTGGATTTCATATAAAACGTAGGCGTTCTTCTATGATTCGGCAATGCATGTCAACTAACCATTCTTCCGATAGCCTGCCTATATCAGAAAGTCGTGGCTCCGACAATAACAAGCAGCGAACGTATTTTGCTTGGGTTAATTTATTTCCATTATTATCTACTTTGTTCGAGTACCAACCCTCATTACCCTCAGGATAAAATAATGGATACTGAAAACTTTCATGTAACGGATGCATTATATCTACAGTGTGTGGTTTCTTATCACCGTTTTGCCAAACTGCTATGCAATGAGGTATAAAATTTTCGCGTTCTGTACTAATAATGGCCGCGACTTCTCTACCAACAAGTAAATCTCCTAAAATGTTCCCGTGGGTTGAGCGAGACGTTTGCTGAAATTTAATAAATGCCTGATCGGATGGTTATTAATCGTTTAAAACATTCGATATAAGGATTGACGTTATGTAAAAATTTGGTTATGCAACTAATTACCTGCCTATCAAGTTTCATATTTTTTTTGTTCGCGTTCGTTTGTATCGTTAATGTATAGTCCTAAATTATTTACGCTACCAGTGTAAGCTAAATCAAAAACTCTATGATAGACTCGACCTTGAATTTTAAGGAAAGATATTCCCGTTGGTTTTTGTTACCCGTGAGAAACGCCTAAGGCACTGAAGGCAAATAAATTATTGTACCCTCGCGGCCTACTCAGAAACGACGGGTGAGAGTAAAACTTCTCGGTTAACGGCATGAAATTTTGTATGTTGTAGGCGCCCGATCCACAACACCATTGTTTTCTAGATTTTTCTTCTTCAAAGAGACGCGCATTACAAGTTGGACACCTAAAAGTGTCTGAAGAAGGCAAGCACGTTTTTTTTAAAGAAAATATTTTTATTACGTTTAACTCAGTGTCCCTCTTCTGTGCTATTAAGTTTTTAGATTGATGTAGCGGTGTGTCAACACGACGGCTGTTTTTATTATATTTGTCAGTGGCTATTTGATTTATTTCAGGGTTCTGCTTAGTATAACGGTGTACAGCATCGCGATTAACTTCTGGATTTTCTATTGTATATTTTATTACGGCATCGCGATGAATTTCTGGATTTTTCTTGGTATATTTTTTAACAGCATCACGATGTATTTACGGTTTTTTTGTATCATATTTTTAACCGCATCCAAATGAGCGTTTGCTCTAGTACATTTCCTGCCACGTTTTTGTTTTTTGGGTCGACCTCTCTTTGTTGACGCCACTTTGGTGTCAAACACTACCGGTTCAGGGGTTTCTTGAAATCTAAACAATATAGATTGTGATTCTGATAATTGACTATGATCTGTTGATGCCGGGCATTCGAAGTCTATTATAGACTCGATAGACGACGGCAATAGCAATGCAGATCATACAACTAAATTTTCAATAGTTTGATAATTGACGCGTAGTCTGTGTATTGAATACTGACCTACACCTATATTTCGCATTAACAGCAATCTGGCTAATTCGCGAATTGAATAACATTTAAACAAACGTGCTATTCCACATGTAGAATTTAATTTGTTATATTCATCTACTGCATGACTGTTAGATAAATAAATAAAATGCACCATCGAATCTCCAAAAAGAAACTGTAGAGTCTTGCCCGGTAAATATCATGCTATCCGTCTCATCATTGTGGTTTGCGTCGAAAACATTGGATTCAATTATGTTTGCAAGAGTTAAAATACCGTATTCATTTTCTGAAATTTGAGGATATACTCCATTTGTAATCCAATTGGCGGTCATATTTTCAATTTGCGCTCTATTGTTTCCGACGACAATCTCCGTAGGCAATTCCTCGGGGTTCAAAAATATGACACCCTTCGGTAGAAATGGTTTAAGCGACATTTATATAAAGTGTCTCCACTTTGGAGAATGACATCGATATCATCACAAGTCAGATTTCGATGTCTGCAAACTGACAATACTGACGCGCAAGCGGACATTGCCACACATTGAGCGTTATTACCCTTATAATTGCTACTCCCTTGGTGTGTAGTTCCTAAAACATTAACAAAAATACAAGGTCAAGTGCAAGGTAGATATAAAGTTACAAGAGGGAGAATATTTTGTAATGACAAAACTTGTCCCCATTGATTGGATAAATGGATTACAGACAGCTCGCTGACAGACAGACGAAAATAGGCAAAAAACAAAATAATGTTTATTTTTATTTATTAGCTTTCCTCCAATTTTCAACTTATTTTTATTATTTGTTATTATGTATAGCAGCAACCGAAATCCATATTCTTGATCATGAGCTACAGCCCACTAACAGACAGATGGACCGACGGACGAACAGCAGTCTTAGTACCTACATAATAAGATTCTTTCCTAATTTTGAATTGAATTTTGCAATTCATGAGTCGTAGCAGGTTCTAAGTTTGCTTATATCTCGAAAACAATGCGTCCTATCGCAAAAATAATGAAAAACGTGCCCTCTTTTTTTGGATCATTTTCTAAATCAGCACCTCCAAATCACTTGAAAACGAACCCGTATCAATATGATTTTATTCAAACGGGATACGAACCCGTATCCCGTTTGAATAAAATCAAGTCTGAGAAGTTGTTGAGAATAGAATATAAAAAAAGAACAGATAAAACGAAGTTACTGTATACAACTTAACAAAAGTAATCGACGCGACACCACACTGTTCAATGCGACCGAATTACATAAAATGGTTGTCTTGTTTTTTACCGATTTATCCTACTGGTGGGAATCAGTAGGACAAATCGGTAAAACAAGTGAAGGTCGGAAAACATTTGCTTAACTACAGCAAGAAAAAAAAAAAACAGGTGCAAGCGATTTTCGACCTTATTGACATTTATGCAAACACCGGATTTTAATAAAAGAGCAATGTTAGATAACGAGAATGTGAGAAAAAACAAAGTAAATTTGGCTTCTTTGGGCCCCTTGATATGAATCTGAAAAAAAAAAACTTTGCAAGTCTGTTAACTTCCGAGATCTGCCTAAAGGGGGGAGAAGGGGGGCAAGGGGGGGGAACTTTGAGAAATGACTTTTTACTTTTCCGACCCTCCTCTATACGAATTCGTAAAAAAACAAAACACGCGTCTCTAAGTTTCCGAGATACGATGGGGGGAGGGGTGAAGAGGGGGAGATGGGGGAGTTTGGAAAAATGATTTTGACCAACTCTGGGCCCCTTGACATGAATCTGAAGAAAAAAATGTTGCAAGTCTGTTAACTTCCGAGATCCGCCTAAGGGGGGGGGAGAAGGGGGCAAGGGAGGGGGGAACTTTGTTATGGAGTATTGCAGTGTTGTGTGGAGACCTCACTATGCCACTCACATGTTACGTCTGGAAAGGGTACAGAAACGTTTTGTATGGCATTTAGCCTTTAGTGAGGGGAAATCCAAGCGCCTGCCCTCTTACAAAACCCGCCTATCTCATTTTAAAATGCAATCGTTATCCATGCGCAGAGATATAACCGATGCTTTATTTATTTACAAACTGTTGCACAATAAGATCGACTGTCCCAGTTTAGTGAAGCTCATTAGGTTCCGTGCACCCTCTCGATATCCTAGGAATAAAATAACACCCCTATGTCCTCCACTTCGAAAGTCTGTGCTTGGTGCGAATTCTCCAATACCTAGATTGTGCAAAATCATTAATGGCCGCAGTGACATAGTAGATGTACACCACGACAATATCAATAAATTCATTCGAGCTTTTATAATTAATAATCCAATGTAGATTTAATTTAATTTCATACGTGTTTTCTATTATTTTGTGTTTGTGTTTTCTTTTATGTTTAGTCTTTTAATGTAATTTTCTAATTTATAATTCATTATCATTTTAATTGGATTCATTCATTAATTAATCAATTGTAAGTTAACTATAATTTATAGAGACATTCTGATGCCAATGTTTTTTGTTTTATTGAATTTGCTGTTAATTTTCTTTATATTTTATCAATTTTGTTTTTTTGTATGTACCTACCTATATTAATTTCATATGTATGTTATTTAAAGCCGTTTTTATTCATTGTGCATGTGGTGTTAACCTTTAATTAATTGTTGCACTTGTAAATGTTACCCTAATAATTAAGTTAGTAATGCACTGTGTAAACAATTGTTGGTTAACCTTAATAAATAAATAAATAAATAAATAAACTTTGAAAAATTGTTTTTACTTTTCCGAGCCTCCTCTATACGAATCCGTAAAAAACAAAACACGGGTCTCTTAGTTTCCGAGATACTATAGGGAGGGGGGTGGGGTGCAAAAAGGGGGGTTTGGCACGTTTCCCCCACTCGATACTTGTAAGTTTGCTTGTCGTCACCCCTGAGTTACGCTTCACCCACTCAACCTTCGTTACGCTACGGAGGTCGCCGGCTCGCTTCGCTCGCCACCTCCCCCCTTCGCTCCACTCGGTCTCGCAGGTTCGCTCCACTCAGGACCTACGTACCACCGGAAAGCTATCGTGACCTTATCCCTACGCTACGCTACGCTTCGCTTTACCGCTACCTAGTTTTTCCGAGATACGATGGGGGAGGGGTGAAGAGGGGGAGATGAGGGAGTTTGGAAAAATGATTTTGACCAACTCTGGGCCCCTTGACATGAATCTGAAGAAAAAAATGTTGCAAGTCTGTTAACTTCCGAGATCCGCCTAAGGGGGGGGGAGAAGGGGGCAAGGGAGGGGGGAACTTTTAAAAATTGTTTTTACTTTTCCGAGCCTCCTCTATACGAATCCGTAAAAAACAAAACACGGGTCTCTTAGTTTCCGAGATACTATAGGGAGGGGGGTGGGGTGCAAAAAGGGGGGTTTGGCACGTTTCCCCCACTCGTTACTTGTAAGTTTGCTTGTCGTCACCCCTGAGTTACGCTTCACCCACTCAACCTTCGTTACGCTACGGAGGTCGCCGGCTCGCTTCGCTCGCCACCTCCCCCCTTCGCTCCACTCAGGACCTACGTACCACCGGAAAGCTATCGTGACCTTATCCCTACGCTACGCTACGCTTCGCTTTACCGCTACCTAGTTTTTCCGAGATACGATGGGGGAGGGGCGAAGGGGGGGGGGGGAGGGATGAGTTGTGAAAAATGATTTTGATATACTCTGGGCCCCTAGATATGAATCTGAAAAAAAAAATGTTCCAAGTCTGTTAACTTCCGAGATCCGCCTGCAGGGGGGAGAAGGGGGTCAAGAGGGGGGGGACTTTGAGAAATGGTTTTTACTTTCCCGAGCCTCCTCTATACGAATCTGTAAAAAACAAAACACATGCCTCTTAGTTTCCGAGATACGATGGGGGGAGGGGTGAAGAGGGGGAGATGGGGAGTTTGGAAAAATGATTTTGACCAACTCTGTGCCCCTTGATATGAATCTGAAAAAAAAATGTGCCAAGTCTTTTAACTTCCGAGATCCACCTAAAAGGGGGAGAAGGGGGAAGGGGGGGGGGAACTTTGAAAAATGGTTTTTACTTTTCCGAGCCTCTATACGAATCCGTATAAACAAAAAAAACACGGGTCTCTTAGTTTCTGAGATACGATTGGGAGGGGGGGGAGGCCAAAAAGGGGAGGCTTGGTACTTTTGCCCTTCTCATGAGAGTTACTTGAAAGTTTGCTGTCCGTCACCCCTGAGTTACGCTTCACCCACTCAACCTTCGTTACGCTACAGAGGTCGCCGGCTCGCTTCGCTCGCCACCTCCCCCCTTCGCTCCACTCGGTCTCGCAGGTTCGCTCCACTCAGGACCTACCTACCACCGGAAAGCTATCGTGACCTTATCCCTACGCTACGCTACGCTTCGCTTTACCGTTACCTAGTTTCCGAGATACGATGGGGAGAGGGGTGAAGGGGGGGGAGAGAGGGGACTTTTGAAAAATGATTTTGATCAACCCTTGATATGAATCTGAAAAAAAAATTGTGCCAAGTCTTTTAACTTCCGAGATCCGCCTAAAGGGGGGAGAAGGGGGTCAAGGGGGAACTTTGAGGAATGGTTTTTACTTTTCCGAGCCTCCCCTACACGAATCCGTAAAAAAACAAAACACGCGTCTCTTAGTTTCCGAGATACGATGGGGGGAGGGGTGAAGAGGGGGAGATGGGGGAGTTTGGAAAAATGATTTTGATCAACTCTGGGGCCCTTGATATGAATCTGAAAAAAAAAATGTTGCAAGTCTGTTAACTTCCGAGATCCGCCTAAGGGGGGGAGAAGGGGGCAAGGGAGGGGGGAACTTTGAAAAATGGTTTTTACTTTTCCGAGCCTCCTCTATACGAATCCGTAAAAAAACAAAACACTGGTCTCTTAGTTTCCGAGATACGCCGTGGAGGGGGAGAGGGGGGGCGAAAAGGGGAGGTTTGGGATTTTTCCCATACTCACGAGAGTTACTTGTTTACGAATCTGTTAAAATATACCCACCTTCCCCTTCACCATCTGGGAGAACAATTATGTCAGTCAGTGAGTGGTAATCGAGCTTTATATAGTATAATAATAATATAAAGTAAAATTATTAAATAACAGAATAAAACACTGGCACATTTGAAGGAGAATTAACATTTAATTACGAGAATAATGTCAATAATTTGAATTGAGAACCTCCGCCTTCTGGAACTCGATGAAATAATAACAGTACCACTTTATTTTTAAGTCAATAAAACTGCAAGTTTACCAAAACAGTGCGCTGTGCGCTGGTTTGGTAAACAGAGAACTCGGCAATGCAAATGGAATATCATTCTTATTTACTCAAAGTGACTGTACGACCTTCGTTTCTAAACGAGTTAGGCGGTGCACGGTGTCCTGCGTGAGCGACAAATACGACGCGACGACGCGACGCAACACGAAGTAATTTTTAAAATGATATTACAATAGTTGTGGAAATAGTTCGAATTGCGTCGCGTTGCGTCGTTTTCGTTGCTCACGCAGGACACCGCGTTAGGGTCATGCACACCGAGATGCGACGCGACGCGACGTGACGCGACGATACTGGAAAGAGTAGAAAATAAAGTTAGAATTTTAATCGCTTTTTCTACGATTCTACGTTATCGGTGAAATGTGTATCTTTTTACGTAGTAAATAAAGTAAGATTTTGAGTCGCTCGAGTTCTATTAAAAAGTACGCGCAGCGTCGAGTCTTGTGAATTGGCCCTTATAATTATGTTATTCTGTAGCTGTGTTTCAATATAAAATATAATTGTGATCCAAAGCCTGGTAAAATAAAATATACATGTCGCCGATAGATGTCGCTACCGTACAACGTACAGCGCCATCTATCAATTCAATTCACAACTAAACATCATGTGATTAGAAACGCAAGCGCGCCCCACCGCTTGGACACGATCGTCGGTAGAGGGGATGCAGCGAAGACGCACAGAGACCGAGCGTTAGCTCAGTCTAGTTCGGACAGTCTTGGCAGTCGCTCAGTACCAACGCACGTGTCTGTTTCTGTTTAAATAATAAATCGTTACTTTAAATAAAGTCAGTGAAAATTATAACCGTATTTCGTTCGAGTACACAGTGCCCACGTTAATCAAAAATTATGTCGGATCGTGAGGAAGACCCAATACTTCGCACCTCGGCCACCCTCGATGCGACATCAGAATTGGGATACACTCGAGCTGAAGAAAATGTGGAGAATGGAGCGATGACGTCACGCTGTGACGAGAGCTTGCTTCGTACGCTGTTGGCAGCCCAAAACCAGAACATGATGTCCCTCATAGAAGCCGTCAGGGGTCCAGCAGGTACCAAGCATATTTCTTTGCCTGAATTTGACCCGGATAAGCCGGATGTAGACGCACGTGCTTGGTGCACTACAGCGGATCTGTGCTTATCGGAAGTTCCGCTTCAGGGAAGTGCGCTTATCATCACCTTAAGCAAGGCCCTGAAAGGAAGTGCTTCACGTTGGCTAGCGCAAGTGTCATTTGCGGGGATGACATGGTGTGACTTTAAAAGCCTGTTTTTATCCCGTTACGACTGCGTGGACACACCAGCCGCTACGCTTGTCAAACTGATGAGTAGCAAGCCTAAGGAAGGTGAATGCTATGCTGCTTACGCTGCCCGCTTGCTTTCTACACTCACGTCACGCTGGCAAAATATGAGCGCCGAGCAGATAGCCATATCCACAGTGCTGGCTCACATGGCACAATTTGATGGACGCATTCAAAGACTGGCTTTTACTACCGATGTCAACAACAGGAGCAAGCTTCAGTGTGAACTTCAAGCGTTCTCATTTTTAAAAAGGAAAGCTTCCAATGGCAACACAACCGAACCTGCACCAGATGTCAAGCGATCGAAGTTTCAGCCGTCAACTTTGAAGTGTCACAACTGCGGTAAACCAGGTCACAGAGCGGCTGACTGTCGATCAAGGGGTGAAGTGAAGGGTAAGGCAGTCTATTCTGCGACCTCTGCATCAACTTCTACGGGATCGAAACAGCGTCAAGATGTCATCTGTTTTCGATGTGGCAACACCGGACATTTTGCTTCTAAATGTCCACGAAGCAATGGCGGAGACAACGGCACACGAGGTTCGAGCAGTTCAGTGGCAGCGCCTGCACCAGCAACGAGCAGCGAGCGTCGCGTTGAAGTTTGTTACGTCAGCAATCCTAGTGGTGTGTTGATGAACTCTGGTGAGTCATTTCCATTTTATTATGATTCTGGTGCCGAATGCTCTCTAGTGAAAGATAATGTTGCATCAAAATTTTGTGGCAAACGTGTAAACAACATAGTAAATTTAACGGGAATCGGTCACGGTAGTGTGCAAAGTACCCTACAAATTTTATCCGAGGTTATGATAAACAATTTACGATTAGAGATTTTATTTCATGTTGTACCGGATAGTTGTCTTAAAAATGATATTTTAATTGGTCGCGAGATTTTAGATCAGGGGTTTAACGTTAGTATGACGTCTGATAGTGTTGTTTTATGTCGTGAAAAAATTGTTAAATTATGTGACGTTTCAAATAAGCTCGAAAGTGATTCTACTTTTCAAATTGATTTCGATAGTGTTAATACCGATATTCCGACGGAGTTTCGTTCCCAATTGAGTGCTCTTCTGTCAGAATTTTCATCGTCATTTTCTAGTGGTGTTTCTAGATCCCGTGTTACAACAGGACAGTTGCAAATTCGATTAATAGACCCTAATCGTACAGTCAATCGTCGCCCTTATAGGCTAAGCGCTAGCGAACGCGAAGTTGTTACTGCTAAAGTACGGGAATTAGAGGAAGCCGGTATAATTAGGCCAAGTTGTTCGCCTTTTTCCAGTCCAGTGTTGCTCGTTAAGAAGAAGGATGGTTCAGACCGCATGTGCGTCGACTACAGGGAACTGAATGACAACACTGTATCGGATAGGTTTCCACTACCATTGATAGAGGACCTTGTCTCTAGGTTAGGCGCCGCTACATGGTTCACGTCTCTTGACATGTTATCAGGCTATCATCAGATCCCAGTCCATCCTGAATCAATAGAGCGAACTGCATTCGTCACACCTGACGGTCAGTGGGAGTATTTAACCATGCCGTTCGGTTTGAAGAATGCAAGCTCAGTATATCAGCGGGCTGTTATGAAAGCATTAGGTGACCTTGCATATGCTGTAACATACGTTGATGACATTTTGGCGATAGGGTCATCTGTAGAGGAGAGTTTAGTTCGTCTTCGTACTGTACTCGATAAATTGACAAAGGCTGGTTTTTCCTTGAATTTCGCTAAGTGTTCATTCCTTAAGCGCCGAGTTGAATATTTAGGATTTGTTGTAGAAAATGGTCAAATAAGACCCAACCCAAATAAAATTGTAGCTTTGTCCAAACTTCCGCCACCTAAAACCATCACTCAGCTGAGGCAGTTCATTGGTCTGGCTACTTATTTCAGACAATTTGTGCCACAATTTTCAAAAATAATGGCTCCTTTATTTCGTTTAACGAGTGGTAAGAATAGGTCCATTGGTTGGGAACCCAGTCATGAGGCCATTCGTCAAAAAATAATTTCCCATCTAACCAGTGAGCCGGTTCTAACAATTTTTGACCCTGCACATGCTATCGAGTTACATACCGATGCTAGTGCTGAAGGATATGGTGCAATTTTCATTCAAAAGATTAATGGGAAACAGCACGTGGTTGCTTATTATAGTCGTCGTACGTCCCCAGCCGAATCGAAGTATCATTCGTTCGAATTGGAGACTTTAGCTGTCTTTAATGCGATAAAGCATTTCAGGCATTATTTGCTAGGTCGTAAGTTTACGGTGGTGACAGACTGCAGTGCTGTCAAAGCTTCCAAAAATAAAACTGACTTGTCTCCAAGGGTTCATCGTTGGTGGGCTTACATGCAGTCATTCGAGTTTGACATTGTTTATCGCGAAGGCAGTAGGATGAGTCACGTAGACTTCTTTTCTAGAAATCCTCTTGCTACTTCTAATGTAGCTATCTCTCGTGTGGAACAGAAGCGTGTCGATTTAGCTGAGCTTTCTAATAACTGGTTGCAAGCTGAACAGGAAAAGGATGAAGAGATCAGCAAGATTGTGTCTGATCTTCGTAACGAAGTTTTTCCCGAGGAAACTCGCAAAACCTACGAAATACGCAA
Organism: Agrotis exclamationis; assembly: GCA_950005045.1. Taxonomy (NCBI): domain Eukaryota; kingdom Metazoa; phylum Arthropoda; class Insecta; order Lepidoptera; family Noctuidae; genus Agrotis; species Agrotis exclamationis. The sequence continues at coordinate 18,620,828 of OX465419.1, forward strand.
AAATATTCTGTTTCGTAAGATTCAGCGTAACGGTCGTACCAGATGCCTGCCTATTGTACCAAGAGCGCTCAGGTGGTCCGTAATCAATAATGTCCATGAGTCAGTTATGCATTTGGGATGGGAGAAAACTCTCGAAAAGATCTACGAGCACTATTGGTTTGAAGGCATGTCCAAATACGTGAGGAAATTTGTGGATAATTGTGTCACTTGTAAGGTAGCCAAGCCTCACTCTGGCAAAGTTCAGGCAGAACTTCACCCAATTCCCAAATTTAATATCCCATGGCATACCATCCATGTGGATGCTTCCGGTAAACTGTCAGGCAAGAACGACATCAAAGAATACGTGTTCGTCATCATAGATGCATTCACCAAATTTGTTTTACTTCGGCACTCACTCAATATTGACACGAACAGTAGTATTTGCGCTATTAAGTTTTGTGTAGCTTTGTTTGGTGCTCCGAAACGCATTATAGCAGACCAGGGTCGTTGTTTCGCGAGCAAAGACTTCTCTAGTTTCTGCGCTACTAACAACATCGAGTTGCACTTAATAGCTACTGGAGGCAGTCGTGCAAACGGTCAAGTCGAGAGAGTAATGAGTACCCTCAAGAGTATGTTGACAGCTGTAGAGACTAGTCGTGATCAGTCTTGGCAGGATGCATTAGGAGAAGTTCAGCTGGCTATGAACTCTACTATTAATAGGGTGACTAAATCTAGCCCTCTAGAGTTGATGATAGGAAGGGTAGCACGTCCGCTTAGTTTAGTGACCGCTGATGATGGTGAGGTTGACGTTAATTTGGACGAGACTAGAGAGCACGCGACACAGAACATTGAGAAAACATCAAAGTATGATAAGAATCGTTTTGACCAAAATAAGGCCAAAGTGTCTAAGTTAGCCATTAATGATTATGTTTTGATTGAAAATGAGGAAAGGAATCAGACTAAATTAGATCCCAAATTCAAAGGCCCATTCAAGATTATTGAGGTATTAGACGGGGATAGATACCTACTGAAGGCGCTTGACTCTAAGCGAACGTACAAGTACCCCCATGACCGCGTCAGAAAGATCCCCGATCACCAAGTGCCTCGAGAGTTAGATGTCATAGTTGATGACAGTGGTAGTGAAACCACATCCGATTAAGAATGGCGTGTGTACTCATACTCGAAACTCTTGACCGCACCTCATGAGTAACATGTGGCGATGGGTCTATTAACTCTTGACCGCACCTCATGAGTAACATGTGGCGATGGGTCTATGAGAAGTCGTTGGTGCGATTTCTGTCTGTGTTGGTGCACAGAGCGCTCTATGTGTTGTAGCACATTTTGCGCAAGATGTTTTGAGAATCGTTGATGCGATTCTGGTCTGTGTTGGTGCACAGAGTGTCTCATGTGTTGTAGCACATGTGGCAGTGAGTATGCAAAGAATCGTTGGTGCGATTCTGATCTGTGTTGGTGCACAGATTGTGACGAAAGTTTGATGAGTTGAGTACGCATTGCCTTTGAAATTAGTTTCAGATTTGTGGAAATAGTTTTCCGTTGATTACCTTGTTGATCGGATCTCTTCCAATTACTTGTTGTGCAGGAAGCACTGTGTAGGAAACCCTAATGACAGGGCATTATAAATAATGACAGTTGGTTATTGTATGTGCGTAGATTTAGTGGAAATAAACTGTAGTGAAAATGAGTTACTTAGTTTCTATTGGCAGGATAGCCGAGCTATTTTTACTCTTTGAGTGTATTTTGTCCACAGGTACTACACCCGAGGACGGGTGCTAGTCAGGGATGGCCGTGTCGCCGATAGATGTCGCTACCGTACAACGTACAGCGCCATCTATCAATTCAATTCACAACTAAACATCATGTGATTAGAAACGCAAGCGCGCCCCACCGCTTGGACACGATCGTCGGTAGAGGGGATGCAGCGAAGACGCACAGAGACCGAGCGTTAGCTCAGTCTAGTTCGGACAGTCTTGGCAGACGCTCAGTACCAACGCACGTGTCTGTTTCTGTTTAAATAATAAATCGTTACTTTAAATAAAGTCAGTGAAAATTATAACCGTATTTCGTTCGAGTACCCACACAGTGCCCACGTTAATCAAAAATTATGTCGGATCGTGAGGAAGACCCAATACTTCGCACCTCGGCCACCCTCGATGCGACATACATAAAATATTGTAAGGTTTGGAACAGACCTGAGGAATTTTCCTTGTTTGTTAGTATGATGTTGCTGTTTAAATCATAAAAGTAATAGGTATCGAATATTCAATATCACTTTATCAAAATCACAATAGCATCGTATTGAATTCGAATGACGAGAACCTCCGTAGCGCAGCGAGGAGGGAATTAAGTTAAGAATCCTTAGTGTAGCGAGGGATTCAAGTTAGCCCAAGACAAGGCAGCTTTACTTCCGAGGAGCGTAGTCAGCTTGTCACACCTACTGAGAGGAAATAAATTTGATGTTGTACACCGGTACGCCAACCTTCAAACGTGAAGTGGGCACCACAAAAACCAATCAGCTGCCCCCATTACTGCTACAACTCTTTGGTAAAAGTTTTCACACTTTGTTTTATTTGAGGTTCCAAATTCAAATCACTTTATAGACCAGCGGTTGATAATGAAATTCAGTACAATATTATTGCCCGGCTAGAGCGGGGGCAGCAATGACTTGCTTTACAGTAGGTTTACTTGACATATAATTTGACATTTATGAGCAGGATGGTGTGAAAAAATTATAAAAATAACAGACCAGTGCCCTAGGTCAATTAGGTATACAGGTAAGTCTTTCAAAGATTTCAGGTCACAATAAAGACCAACCTGAGTAAAAGGAAAGCCAAAAATAGCACTCGGAATACCGCGAAGAATAAAAATAACTGAAAGAAGTCGACTTACAAACCAACAAAGAATTAATAGCTACGTTAGTTAATTAGTTTCCCTTTTTAACAGGAAAAGTCTTTGAAAGAAAATATAAGAAGTGTTCTAAGATTATTACATTTTAAGGAAATATTCTTACCATTCCATGAAATTCTTCTCTGCAGGAAGAAAAATTGTTTTCGCCATAAAGCGAAGATAATAAAGGGGTTAAAAGTTATTACGTGAAAGACAAAAGGCTGAATAATGAACGAAACAAAGGCGACGTAGGCTAGCTGTAAATATGATTATGCGAGCCCTGCCTACCTTTGAACCGTGGAGTATTTAGAAATGGAGTGCTGACTCATATAAGTAACCAAACGAACATGAACAGCCAGTAGAAAAATATGTAATAGATTCTTTACACAATTTTGTGAATACTGGGAGGCCTTTGCTCAGTAGCGGGTCATTCATCATCATCATCATCAGCCTCGCTAATGTTCCCACTGCTGGGACACAGGCCTCCTCTCTGTGAGGGGGAGTGGGCCATAATCCACCACGCGGGCCCAGTGCGGGTTGGCAGATGTCACTTGTCTTCGAATTTGATGGTTCTAGGACATACTGGTTTCCTCACGATGTTTTCCTTCACCGTTTTGAGAGCAGTGGTAATGAAATAAATTAGACAAAGTAAGGCGCCAGCCTGGGTTCGAACCCACGACCTACAACTCGTAAGTTGGAGCCGATACCACTGGGCCGCCACTGCTCAGCGGGTCATTACAGCCTAGTAGGTACTAATAGTAAAAATACTGGTCTGGTATGAACGAATTAGAGTATCGATGATAGTGAAGTTATAGTTCTGAGTCAATAAAAAAAAATGAAAATGGAACTATAACAATCATAAATGCTTTCAAAACATTGCTGCTCAGCATCCATGTCTTGAGTATTGGGAGTGGTCCAAGCCCTCGACATTATAGAAAAGATAGCTCTCCATCTTTTCCTACTCTATGTTCCGTACTGATAAATAATGACCTCCTGCTACCAAAGGTACAAAGGTGTTCGTAATTATTAAATTCATTTTAAATTGTACAACGCCATCACTTTATAGCGCTTTGGTAACTTACATATAAATGTACATGTACGTGTGAATATACACCGTGTTCTTCACGTTATCCATAAACTTTAGCAAATACTTCTATGGCTTATACAAATCAAATCCAACAAAGGAAGTAGTACTTAAAAAGGCTTCGTTACAAAGATATTTGTAATTTCATTTAATGAAATTTAATTGAGCTATGCAGTGAGAAAGTATCTTAATTTGAAATCTATCAAATACTATTTGCATTTCATTTGTTTCAGCCCGCCAAATGTTATGAATGACGTTGCCAATTCGGATAAAGAGGCATGCATATCGGGTTATTTACGTCTAGGTATTTAGTTTGTATGAAAATTAACAAAAAATAAAAAATAAGAATTTATTAATGTGTCCATAATGAAAAATGCTTACTTCCGTGGTTTGAACATCTGGTCGAAGTTTATGTATATCGTCCGGAACACGGTGTATATATAGTTATTTTTATATTTACAGTGTGTTTGGTTTCGGGATGCCAATATTTTAAGGGCAAACGACAGGGTTGGCGTAGTGGCTAGTCAATCGACTGCTGCGCAGTGTGTCGCAGGTTCGATCCCCGCTCGGAATAAATATTTGTATGATCTGCAAGTAGTTGTTCCGGGTCTGGGTGTTAGTGTATGTGAATTTCTATGTTTTTAAACGCACCCACGACACAGGAGAACTTCATAGTGGCGCCTGTGCAGATTTTTTCATTTTGCTCGAAAGACTTTACAAAAGAGACAATCTTAATTCGTAAAGAGTTACTGGGCCAAGTTTTAGTATCTTTTTGAATACAGATATCATTTCTGAAATTAGAAGAAAAATGCCAAATGTGTACCAAAAGAATGCAACGAACTGCTCTCATTCAGATTCCCTCCAAATTAGCAAGCGACTCAAAAACGAATCTTTTTTAAAATTTCAAAAAGAGAATCATCACATAACTGGCAAACAAGTTCCACCTCAAAGGTGTCGCCATTTCAAAAACAACCCTTGCACGTAGTTTTTGAACTAGCTCGCTTCGTACGCCATTTAGTGCAAGTCAACAAAGTAGTATATTCATAGGCGAGGCTCATTCCGTGTCTAAACGTTGTTAAAATCTATGTTTTAGCTCAGACTTTACTCAGGCAACGTAAACAGTCTAGTTCATGAAAACAAGTTAAGGTGCGGCACTATTGTAGGCAGGGAGATAGACTGCAGTTTCTTCAAAAATGATCGTGATTTTAAATAAACGTTTAAATGATTATTTAGATTATTTAAATTGTGATTCTGCCAAACTAATTCTACGAGTATGGAATTTGGAAGTAGTGTAATCTTTTATCAAATATTTTTAAAACATTGGATGAGTATTGAGAACCTAGTTCATGAAAACCTATTTGTTCTATTGAGTAAAAGTTAATTTTGTCATTTAAATTGTAGTCTAGATGTATATTGCAGTAAGTGGAGATTTATAATTTATTTATTTAAGCTTACGATTGGCAACATAATTAATACCGTAAGTTTGATCAATAAACTTAATATCAATATAACAAAAAATTGACACACGAAGAAACGCCAAAAATAAAGTGGCTAATTTGGCCATTTATAATTTATCTCTTATGAAATTATGTAATTAAGTAATATTGATTGATGAATGGCGCAGTGAATTATTTGATGTTCTCTCATTTAAAGATATGAAACTTTCTATTTATTTATTTTCCAAGGTTTTTGTGGCACCTGTGTAAAAATAATCAATTCTGAACCACCACTTCTTGATAAAAAGTCATAATGAAAAAAAGGTGGACTCATAAGAGAGTGACTAATATCCAATTTGGAAAGGTTTGACTATCATTGATAGTTACTAGCGAAGCTACTTCGCAAGAAAATACTTCCATGTCTTGGTAATTATAATTTATTATTTTATGGGTACACTCAGTTTTTACCTTGGTATTCAATACACAACATTTAGTTCCCAAAAACACATATTGCAAAAATATCGAACCATTTATGAAACTAAATTACTACCTCCTAGACTATGTTCGCGATTCAACTCGTTCGCGTCGCATCGCAACTAGAGGTGTGTTCCGCACGGCAACCATTAGGTAATTGAATACTTGCCTGATATTCACGTATTGCTCGCTGTTTCGCATTTTATTTCCATGAAATAAAGTACATGTACGCCTTCAAGTTACTGTAGGTAAAAGTAGGTAGATTCAATATAAAGCCTCGTTGGTAGCATGATTGTAACCGCAACTATTAAGCATGAGGCCTTGAGTTCGATTTCAAGATCGAAAAAAAAAATGTGATTGAGTTTTTTCGTTTCAGGAATTTCCAATTACACCATTATTAACTCTGAATTTGTGCCCGGTTAATGGCAAGGTTCAAAATTCACCCTCTAGAATATGGGACTTATGTGTACTTAACTGGTGAAATTTTGGTATGCTATGAGTACACCTATGCCTATCCATTCATGCGTACCTATTGCCCTGGACCGGGATAGTTCTTTGGGGAGGCTTAAGTTTAGCAGTGGATGGCAATTGGCTGAAGAGACCCATCTACTACTTTTGCACCTGAGAAGTTGAAGAAATTCGTTCCAACGACAGCCTTCAACTTTTCTTGTTTACCTTTCCTTACCTTTACGCATGTTGGGCTAACGGTAAACTTGAAATTTCGGGTTGTTCACCATACGATTTCAAAGTATGCTGAACTCTGTGTATGTTTATTATTAAACATTGAACAATGTGTGTAAGTTTGTACCTAATAAATTTAGTTGGGAATTGTTTTTAGTTTAGGGACTAAAGTAAATCTATGTAGGTAAGTATTAATTAAATAAATATATAAAAATAATGACCGGAAGACGCAGCGTAGGTAGGCCTCTCACTAGGTGGACCGACGACATCGTGAGGGTCGCGGGCAACCGATGGATGCAAGTGGCGAAACGTCGTTCGGCGTGGCGGTCTAAGGGGGAGGCAGTGTTCAGCAGTGGACGTCTTCCGGCTGATGATGATGATGATAAAAATAATATTGCGCTTTAGAATTAAATTTCAAAAAAAAATTTAGCGGTCTACCTCGAGCAACGACAACACATGCTACCTGCAGCGACGGCTGAGCGATTCCACTGGCGGTGGTATGCCTCATCAGGGCCGCCTGGGTCATCACCATCCTGTCGGAGTCCGGCACCAAACAGTATTCACTGAGTTCCGTCGGTGCGCAGAAGTTCCAGTTCTTTCTGGGTGAGCTTGCTCCATCACATCTCTGCTTCTGAGCTAGATTGAGGCCACGAGCGAACCCATTGAAATAAAAAATCTATAGAAAATTCTCCGGCCATCAAGACAAATCAATTTCTTCATCAGCCCAGTAAGTTCCAGTTTTGGCAGACGCTGTGAATCGATCTTAGAAAAAAACATAAAGTTACACAAAAACAATTTATACTAAAACCAGAAAACCAAGCGCTGTTCTAAAGATTACTTTTACTTTAAAAGTTCGCCTAAAACGACAACTTCGTCAACATTTTAGAGAGAACTAAATTTTCAAGGATTTTTTTGCCGATTCTGTAACATCATACATTTTGCATAAAACATCAAACTTTGAAAGAAAACACTAGAGTAAAAAAGTTGTCCAAAATACACAAATTCTAAAGGTAAAGTTTGGGGGTGGAAACTTGGTCGTGACTGCGATGAATCTTGCTCCGACATTCTAGGGCCAACATGGGGCCAACAGAACGATTCACCGCAGTGCAGTGAGTTCACCTGTTAGTCTGAAACTTTGTTTGTTTACCATTTAAGGTGGTTTCAATTTCGGGGACTGATTGCAATGGTACTGGAGGATTGCAGGAGGGATATTGTCGCATAGAGCTGTCGTACCGTATGATTGCCTTTGAACGGATATAGAATTTCAGAAACAGTGGGCTGCTGGTCTCTCTCATATAAATATTTGCTACATTGCTCTTTAAACACAGAATATTTTCCGGTCAGAATGTTTGTTTGAACATCCTCTCATAATTTCATAATCCTAACAACATTTAAATGCAAAACTAATATTTGTTACGCAAACCACTGAACTGATCATCCAGAAATTTTGCATAATAGAGCTGAATAATGCAGAGACAAGAATAGAAATAAATAAATAGAATAGGGACTAGACTATTACCACGAAAAATTAACTGTTCCCGAAAAAAAATACATTTACTTTTAAATTATGATAATAGATGGCGCTAGATGTACGATCTGAATTGATCTGCGAATTCTAAATTAACGCGACCGAAGCCGTGGACCAAAGCTACCCACAAATATTAGTCAGGCAACCTTTTCATAATATGTCTAAATATCTCTTATAATATGTAGGTAATACTAAAAATACGATACTTACAAAGATTTCCTAGATCCAGAGTGGCGACATTTACCGCATTGCAGTTAATAAGGTCCTCAGAACAGATAAAAAAGATAAAGCTAAGTCTGAAGTGTCACTAACAGATATTCTAGCGACTGCGTCGAGAAAAATATTAACGAAACAACTCGGAATTATATTTCTACACTGTCAGTTTTCTCGGGACAAATTATTTTAAGTGAGATTTTTCTGTAAAGGATTTAGAGTTAAGGCTATTCTCTCACGATACCGTTCGCTGGGCGATAAAATTAGGCATTTTGATGCAGCTTGCCGCGAGGAGAGGCGGTGAGCGTGTCTGAACTGAACGCGCGGGTAGGTCTCACTCGATCAGTGATTTAGTTCGATCATAAACATTGAAAAAATGGTTAAAGTCTTAGCAATTGGGTGTTACATAATTATAACCACTACGTATACGCATAGGAAGAAAAAAGATTTTTAAGTCTAAGGGCGTCAGATCGTCACACACTGACTTTTAGTTTGACAAGTTCAGTTAAGAAAAGAAAACATGTCAACTTCATAACAGTGACACAAAGTTATGCCAGTGTTTTACGGTACACTGAACGGTGTAAAGGTGACTCGTGTGCCGAACGTTGCTCAAATGCACAGTGATCTGCACGGAGAGGAAGACGCGGCGCGGTTGCGACTTTACCGCGCGGCCGTGCGGTGTCGTGTATGAATGGTCTTACAATTTCAATCATCCGCAACATTTTTAACTTCGAATTAAGATTATTTTTTTATTATTTATAGAGAAAAGATATTTCAGCTGCATTTCATTTTTTTTTATTTCATGGCTCTCGAGAGACTAGACTCCTAAATATTTTGAATATAAGATGTTAAACGTTAAAATAAGATTAATACAAATAAACCCCTAAACTATCGCATAAACTGCAAAAACAGTTATACATACCTATTAAGAAAAACGCTGCGTTCATATCGACAAATATACGTTACTTGTTCAATCAACAAAAAATAGTTATCCACATAAATCATTGACCACTCTTGAAACCTAAGCATCATACTACCTTGTACTTAGCTACCCAAAACTTGTAAATACATATTCATGTTTTAACTAAGCGGAGGGGAAGTTGGGCTAAGTTGTAACAAACTTTGTGTTAGTTCACCGCTGTTTGAAACACCTTTGCAAACTGCATGACTTTTAGTTCAGATGGCAGCTTTCAAACCAAAGTGAAAAGAATTCAAAAGATACCGGTAGTTACCGGTAGTTACGGTTAAACTTGTTTGTAAAGAAACCCGTATATCTTTGGTGTTCGTAGGTGTACTTATTACCACTCTATTTTTAACCGATTTTTAAAAAAAGGAGGAAGTTCTCATTTCGGATGTTTCTATTTTTTTTACCCGGGCCTGGACGGGAGGGACTGTTAGACTTGTACTGACCTAAATCCACGGTGGTACTACAATAGCCCTTTACGTTCCAGGGACACGGTTATCCAATGAGACAGTCTCGCGACCCCAGCAAGCTACTTATTATTCTTGGAGTCTGAAATATTTAATTACAATTATTTAAAAGAAAAGAAGCTTAGGATGTCATCCTGTATATTAAGCTTTGATTTCCTAGGATAGCGGTGCCGCCATATAGCGGCCGTAATACAGCGGTGAATGACGTCACTAGAACGTTGTCTATGTAAACAAAATGACCCTATTAGAGAGCGGTAACTAAAGCTTTGGTTTCCTAGGAAAGCGGTGTTGTCTTATAGCGGCCGTAACGATGTAGGACGGTATTATGAATTCGAAACTCGTGAGTCTTTAGGCTGTGGGAAAAAGACAGAGCTATACAACTCGTCTAGCGCCATCTCGTTCACTGAGCGAAACTATTCATGCTTTAAGACATCATAGTAGATCACCTGTATTATGAAATGAACTTCAAGCAATTGTTTAGAAAAAAAATGAAAAACTGAATGAATTTATTTGATTTTGACAAACGAAATTAATGTCTTAGCGAGTTCACTGAATTATTTTGACTGGACAGTTTAACACCTGTCCTCGATTTAGGAATAATAATATAAAGACTAGTTGTTCCCAATGGTTTCACTCCCGCTGCTCCGTTACTTTTGGTCGTGGCGTGATGTTTTACAATCTTCCTTAATGGATGAACTATCCAATACAAAAAAAAAAATTGCAATTCAGACCAGTGGTAGTTCATGACATTAGATCATTCAACCAAACAAACAAACTTTTCAGCTATATAATAAAGTAGGTATAAAATATAATAAGAAGTGAGTTCAAAAAACTCAACAAGCTTCATTTTCATCCAACTATTGTCACGTCCTTCCCACCAACACATACTCGTAAAACAAAATAACACAGCAAACAAAATGAATTCAGTGGTTCATTTCAATTCATAGCTTATTAAATACGGCATATAAATGGTAGTTTACGAGATGGACGCATAAAACACGGCGCAATTTATAATCACCTTGCACCCGAGGGATGCAAGCGCGTGTTCATTTTATCCCGCCTCTCCTCTGGGAACGAACCTGAATTTATCATAATTATATTGAATATTTTCTACGGGAATGATCAACATTAAAATAAATTAGTATTTTGTTATTCTAACGAGAGAAGGTTCTATTTAATATTATTAACGTAATTAAATGAATGTGATGATTTATTGTCGAATAAATCGTATTAGGTTTAGAAATGACGATCGTACTTTGTTTTCTAAATTAGAAGAATGCTACTATGTCTTCAGGCGCACATTTTTCACTGTCAAACTGTTATCGACATTGTGCTCATTGTAATAATAACCGAAATCATCAACACACATAAAAGTTGCTCTCCAGGAATTGATTGTTCCTACAATGCCGTGTGAAGAGTTTCGAATATGAATCTCGATGGCTATAAGTTAGTAGAACAAAACAAAACCCGCTTGCGGTTCGTATTTTTCAGTTCACGGTTTTTTTTTTTAATTTGCGACGCATTCGTTAATGCGTATACCTAATAATACCTATTTAAAAATATTGACTAAAGCCTCCTGCAGACACACGCGATTAATCGCGCTGCGACAACGAGCCAAGCTAATTTCCACTCTAAATGTACTGCGAATGGACCGCGACATGTCGCCCCGCGCGATTAATCGCGTGTGTCTGCAGGAGGCTTTATGAGGAAGTATGGCAGAGGAAGATATGATGTGCCTACTCCGAATGGTTTGGTGAGATAGATAATGATGTTGCTATATATATTTATTTTTACTTTCGGTGGGACGGTTTGAGCAGCGGTAAACTGCAGTGGGTCTAAAACAGTCACTTTAAGCAATATTCCAAATGATTCGCTTTTTGCATTTCCAGCAACGTCATTTGCTATTATTTTATTCACGAAGCGAATCATTAGGTATATTGCTAAGTGACCGTTTTTGACAATTTTGCGCTGCATGGCGCGGCATCAAAATAGAATGAGAAAATCATTTGTTAAAACTTGCTACGTCTACCTATACAGTATACATAATATCATAGCTCTTAACAGTACTTTTTTTTTAGCGTGGTAATATCATCAAATGAGTCCTCATCAAATGAGGCTGAGGGCAGCCCTGGGTGCGAACCCAGGGCTGCCCTACCCTGGACTGTCAGACTTGTACTGACTAAAATCCACGGTGTCCTTCAAATAGCCCTTTACGTTCCGGGGTCACGGTATTCGTTAGTCCCGCGACCTAATAACAGTACTTAATATTCCAACAAACTACATATTTATTTAAGTAATACTAACGGCACATGTGACTTAGGTGTGACATTCAAGTTCGTTGCTCCGAGCATATTGCGAGGCGTGTCTGGGACCTATTTAATTACAACTCCTAGTCTACTAACGCAGGCGGTATTATACGAGTAAACTTAACACATAGACGAAACCTTTAATGTTAATACTTTGTTGAATTTCTAGTCGGGTACATGCGTTTGAGATTGAGCTAATATTCGTTGCAGGTCGATGACTTCGGCACCTGAAAAGTTTGAAGAAATATTTTTTTTTACATATTATTATGTATTTTTTTTTTCTTGCTTGAAAATAGGCACTCTGAAATGGTGATATTATATAGTAACGTGAGGAAACCAGCATGTCTAAGAACCAAAACTTAGTGACATTTGATAGCACAAGTCTAAACCTCTGTGGTTTTAGGTTGCTATTATTAACAAAAATTTTGTGTTTTGTTTTTTACTGATAAATAGGTGCGTCCCCACAGAGCGACCAGCGTCGCGAGGCATTTTCCGCGCGAAGCAGCTCGGTTGGTGTGGACGTGTCCCGGGCGAGGCAAGTGACAGCGCTGCCATGGTCGAGCGACCGAGCCATCCAGTGTCGGCTTTTGTTTTGCTCGCGTATATTGTTTCGTGCCTCGGTCGAAAAACAATAGATGCGTCCACACAGAGTGAGCAGCCTGGCTTGTCAGTTTCCTCGCGCAGCAAATGCCTCGCGGAAAAAAAGGGCGGGAAACTCTAACAGGGCAGACGCGTCTTTTTGTTACTTACTTTTCAATTTTTCAAATACTGTAATTTTGGATCAATAGTTGTAGTCTTAGTGTTGTAGTGTAAATATTTATATTTAGTATTAGTGTTTTTAATCTTCTTTAGTGGTAAGTGTTTTTATTTATAATTATATATAGGTCAACATGAATGACCCGCCTGACCCGGGGGCCATAGTTCCCCCGGCAGGCAGTTACGTTACTATTATGTCCAATGAATCGGGTATGGAAACAGATGGGTCATCTGCGTCCAAAAAAGCTCTAAAACGAAGCCGTGTACATATTTGCAAACACTGCAATAAACGCCGACGTACTCGCAAGGGCCACGGATCCGAAACTTCGGGTTGTGGTTGTCCAGACACGAGCGTGACTATCGAGCAAGAATTAAATGCCCGGAATGACCTTTCTACCTCATTGCCAGTTACTGTGACCCCGCCATCTCAGACCCCAGTTCCACCTCAGACTCCAATTCCATCTCAGATTCCAGTTCCCTCTCAAATTGGAAGAAACATGTACAGCAAAACGGACATTGCACCTTTTATAGTACATATACAAAAGATTATTACAGGTTCTAATGATGGAACCACACTGCACCCCATTACATTTGGCAAGTTTTTAAAACAAAATAATTTCCAAAATGTTATTAATGGCAGTGTCAAAAAAATTGGGAGGAATAAGATAAGCCTTTCTTTTTCCGATTTTGAAAACGCAAATTCTTTTATTCAGCATGATAGCCTTGTAAAACATAATTTTAAAGCATTTATTCCCACATTTAATGTCACTCGAATGGGCTTAGTACGCGGAGTTCCCGCGGAATGGTCTCCGGAGGAAGTTATCAGTAATATATCAGTTCCAATTGGTTGCGGACCCATTTTGAAAATCAGGCGCTTAAATTTTAAATCTATTGTAGAAGGCAGCACCACATGGAAACCATCTCAATCTATAGTGGTAACTTTTGATGGACAGATCCTACCAAAGAGAATTTTTATGTGTTATAATGCTCTCCCTGTAGAGCTATATATATTCCCTACAGTACAATGTTTTAACTGCTGCCGATTTGGACATACAAAACTGCAGTGCAGGTCCAAACCCAGATGTTTCAGATGTGGCCAGGGACACACTGGGGATAGTTGCGAAACAGATCAAGACAATGCTTCTTGCTGTCTTTGTGATGGTTTTCATTTTGCTACCAATAAGTCTTGCCCTGAATTTTCAAGACAAAAACTAATTAAAACATACATGGCTCAAAATTCCGTCTCATATGCTGAAGCAGCAAAACTTCATCCTGCTGTTACTAAATCGTATGCTGACACACTTTTATCTTCTCCTAAAAACATTCCTTCCATTTCTTCCTCTAATAACAAAATTCCTACTACTACAAGCTATAAAAAGACTGTATTTCTTAAACCACGCTCCCCGCCTAAAGTTGAACAAGGATACAATAAACAAGCTCATAATTCTATAATTCAAGATTTTAATTCTCACCAACCATCAAATGGTTGTGCCTTTATTAATCAAAATATTGAAGAAAAAAATACAGTTTTTTCCCTTAATGATTTTCTTTCAGCATTAAATAGTCTTCTTTCTCAGTTCAACATTTCACCGTCCAACGCTGCTTCTTCTTTTAATGTACCCCAATTTATTCATAATGGACAGCACATCCAAAATAATCCAGTGGAACTGTCGCAGTCTAGTAAACAAAAAAAGTGATGTTATATATTTATTAAACAAATATGAACCATTTGTCTTTGCTCTAGCAGAGACTTGGCTCAAATCCTATCACATTTTTAAAATTAATGGTTATTTAACCATTAGAGAAGATAGATCTGATGGGTATGGTGGTGTAGCCATACTTATCAAGAATTCTATCCCTTTTTCATTAGTTACACTACCTCCTCACAGTGAGGAAATATCTATTGTAGCTATACAAGTATATAATACTTGCCTTGTATCTATATACATTCCTCACCCTTCTTCTTCTGTGCTTCAAGAGATGAACAATCTCTTTTCGTTTCTTCCAAAACCATTTCTTATACTGGGAGACTTTAATTGTCATCACCAATCATGGGGTTGTTCAGTATCTAATTCTTATGGGGAAGAATTACTAGATATTATAGACATTCATAACTTATGTATCTTGAATTCAGGAGCACCCACTCGTCGTTCAGATCCAAATCAGAACCAAAGCGCTATTGATCTCTCTATCTGTTCGCCAAATCTGGCTTCTTCATTAACTTGGTATACCCTGGCCTCTACTTTTGGTAGTGATCATTTTCCAATTGTAATTTCTTATCCTCTCTCTAAACCAAATACACCTAAAAGGAAATCAAATCTCATACATAAACTACCCAATAGCAATAGTAATGACTGGGAGAAATATAAGGATATTGTTGACAGAAAGGCTTGTTCATTGCCTGTTATTTCTGATGATAACCAAAATAGTTGTGCTGAAGCTCTGGCATGCATATTGATAGAAGTGGCGAATGAAGTTTTTCCTAGAAAAAATAACAATGTTAGTTCAATTCCATCACCTCCTTGGTGGGATTCAGAATGTAGTGAAATAATTAAAAAACGTAAAAGGGCTGAATACAATTATAACCATGATATGTCAGATATTAACTTTGAAATTCTTACTAACTTAATTACAGAAACTCGCAAACTAATTAAGAAAAAGAAATTTGAATCTTGGCGTAACTTTTGTTTATCTATTTCACCGAATACACACCCCTCAATTGTCTGGCAATATATTCGTAGATTTAGATCCATTTACAACAACCATTCTCCTATCCCTGATTCTTTAGCCAGCGACTTTTTAGACAGGTTAGCTCCGCCTTGGGTTCCTGAAAATAACCTGTCTCTCACACTCAATAACCAAAATAGTAATTCGACGCTAGATTCTTTGTTCACTCTGACTGAATTAAAGGCTGTTATTAACAAAACTAATGATTCAGCCCCTGGCATTGATGGCATAACTTATTCTTTTTTTTCTCATTTAAATGATAATGTTCTCAGTTATTATTTACAACTCATTAATTCTGTAATGAAAACAGGAAACGTCCCTAGTGAATGGAAACGTCAAATAGTGTTGCCATTCCTTAAGCCAAATAAAACGCCTTCTGATGTTTCATCATATCGTCCTATAGTTTTGTCTTCAATTCTCATAAAATTAGCGGAACATTTAATTAAAAATCGACTAGAATGGTTTGTGGAAAGTAAGGGCCTTCTGTCCGAATCACAATATGGCTTTCGGAAAGGAAAAAGTACCACTGACTGTTTAAGCATATTAACATCTGATATTAGAATATCATTTTCTAATAATCAAGCTACCGTTGCGGTTTTTCTCGACATAAATGCAGCGTACGATAATGTGATTTTGTCAGTCTTACGACATAAATTAAAGACCTTGCAGGTTCCAGAAATCTTGCTGAATTTCATTATTAATATTCTGGCTGAACGGTCCGTCAACATGTCAATAGGGAACTGCGAGGTTTCTCAAATTGTATGGAGAGGTCTCCCACAAGGTTCTGTACTCAGTCCGATTTTATATAACATATACACATTTGATTTAGATTCATCATTATCTAAACATGTTAGTGTTGTTCAATATGCCGATGATTTGTTGTTATATACTTCAAACCAATCTATTGAACAAGCTAGTTTTGCCATAAATTCCGCACTATCCGATTTGTGTTCTTGGTTACATCTTAATGGTTTGGAGCTATCAACATCTAAAAGCGCAGCTATGCTATTCACCCGAAAACGAAACATTCCCCACATAAATATTCTCTTTAATAATACACCCATTCCAGTCACAGACAATTTCAGATATTTAGGTGTAATTTTAGATTCAAAACTAACTAGTGTTCCCCATTGCGAGTTTATCGCTAATAAATGCGAAAAGCATCTAAACATGCTGAGATGCCTTTCTGGAGTGTGGTGGGGTGCACATCCTTTCTCACTCAAACTAATTTATAATGCAATAATTAGAAGCTCATTAGATTATGCATCCTGTGTTCTTGAACCAGGTAGCGTTTTGGCTTTTAAAAAATGGGACCGCATCCAGTATAAAGCATTAAGAGTCATTTCAGGTGCAATGAAATCTAGTCCCACAAATGCTTTACAAGTGGAATGTGGAGAAGCCCCTTTACAAATTAGAAGACAATATCTTTCTGATAAATATTTGTTCCGGATTATTCAGTTTTCTGCTCACCCTCTCATTCCTAAACTGCACCTTTTAGTAACGCTGATGGAATCTTCTGATTACTGGTCACATAAACGTGCTCCTTGTTTAGTTATTAGCTACAAAAAATACCTTTCTTTATCTTCTCCTATTCATCGATCTAACAAACTCCCCATATTTAGCTGTAGTTATGATAGTTTACTGTTCAGGCCTAATATTGAATTCAACTGCGTAAGTAAATCCGACCCCGACGTTTGTTTAAATTTTAATCATTTTCTTACTGATCATTCAGACTACCATAACATTTTCACTGACGCTTCAAAGCTTTCTCCAACGAGTTGTGTTGGGGTAAGCACTTTTCATCCCCAGTATAACATCATGCAAAAAGTAAAACTCCCTCCGGAGACTTCCGTTTTTACGGGAGAATGTTTTGGAATTTTAAAGGCTATGGAATACATCCAAGTTTTTAAACTTAAAAAGGCTATCATTTTTACAGATTCCAAAAGTGCTCTTCTAGGTATCGATAAATGCCTGTTGGGAGATAAGTCCCATTATCCCATAATTTTTTCAATAAAGGAATTTGCGTACAGAATGTTTTCCAAGGGAATTGACTTACTTTTTGTGTGGGTTCCAGCCCACACTGGCATTGAGGGTAATGAAATGGCGAACGTTCTCGCGGCAGATGCTGTGCAGTGTGGGGACATAGTTCCAAATAAAATTTTTTGTGAGGATATTTCAGAACTACCCAAAACTTTTCTACGGGACACCTGGAAGGTGGCTTGGGACACGAGCAGTGCACAGAAGGGTCATTATTTTCATTTAATTCAACCCGATGTTTCAGATAAACCGTGGTTTGGCAGGGCTAAGTTTGGCAAGATGGAGACTTCCACCCTCATTCGTATGAGGCTTGGTCATGTTTGCTCTCCGGCTCATCTTGCCAGACTTAAAATTATAAACGATCCTAGTTGCTCTTGTGGTATGGACGTGGGTGACTTAAACCACATTTTTTTCTCCTGTCCTCTATATGACCGTTCTTCCTTTCTTAGTGACCTTATATCTCTCCAAATTCCTTTTCCTACCTCAATATTTTCTTTACTTTGTACAAATAGTTTACCTGTATATAAATGTATAGTATCATTCATTATCTTCAATGACATTAAATTGTAATTTTTTTTTTTTGTTTTGTAAATACGTTTGTCTATTTTTGTTATATTGATATTAGATCTTTGTACCTTTTGTATCCCTACTGATCCTTTATCACAGTCCTATATCCTAAATTCCGTGGTTTCTGTTTTTTATAATATTATAATATCGTTTCCCTATCTTTAATGATCAACATTAAAAAACTTGATATTGGTTTAATGCACAAACCGTGCGAGCCAAAGCGGGGAAAAAAAAAAAAAAAAAAAAAAAATGCCTCGCGAGGCTGCGCGCTCTGTGTGGATGCACCTAATAAATAAAAAAAACAACCACTCTGGTTCTTTTTTTTGTTGTAAAAGTCATCGAATGAATCCTCTTATTCTAGATGGAGTGGAAGGCACCATTAAAATCTTACGGAATAAAAATATATCGCGTTTCTTCCAAATTCTGTAGTTTCTATCCCTCATAAGAAAAAAACGTAGATTCAAGTTTGTTTATAGGGCTTTATAGACAAAAAACAAATAAAAGAAAGATCAAAACCCAGGCTACCCAAAATAAACATCAAACTTGTTAGTAACAACACTGTTTTACAATCTTCTAGGAAGATTGAGTACGTAACATTTATTTTAAAAGTAGCCAGTATACAAGTACATGGTGTTAACTTTTAACTAGTTGTAGCTCCGTTTACGAGCGGGTCCCAAAGGCTCTCGTTTTATATCGAGATATTCCTAGCGCTATAAAGATTGAGGAAAATCTAAAGGCAGTGTTCCGTAGTCGTATTCTTTTCTTTTTGTTTTTACAAAAATCGGAGGGATTAGATTTTATTATCATGATGGTAGATTTTATAGTTTTTTTATAAATTTTATATGCAGATTATGGCAGTCGTGACCTTAGACTGGTGAGTAGATACCGCGTATGGGCAAACGAAGTAGGGGGACACCCTGCGGCACGATGGATAGATGATTTTAAGAAGGTGGCTTGCAATGGATGTGTACTGCCCGGGACCGAGATGGTTGGCGTTTTTTGGGAATGGATTACGTTCAGCTGTGGACGGCGATTGGCTGAAGAGAGAATGCTCAGTCAATTCCTACAAAACATTCAAGATCTTGATTGACGCTTTTTAAATGTTGTGTTGTTTCATATGAAAATTTGAAGAGTTAAAATTATTCTGTACCTACTGAACCCTAATGTTGTGTAACTATTTATAAATATTAACGAAAGTGCAAGAAGCTAGGGTGCCATTAATTTATCGCTCCACTATGAGCATAAAACTAAATTATCCTGATTTTATTATTTTTATAACTAGGTTTATATTTTAAAAATATTATTTTCGTATTTGGACATTATATTAGTGCTACAAACTCACCACAGGTACCTACTCCGGGCAGCATTTTTTTTACTAAAGTTGGGCAATGTCCTTTCTTTAGCACCTTGATTTTTGAGGTCGAAAGAGGCCATTTTAGCAGAATCATGAAATGAATTCGATAATATTCGTTAACTAACAATGATACATGAGAAAGAATTAGAAAAAAGATCTTGAAATTCATATTTCGATTCTGCTAAAGAAGCCTATTTAGACCCCTTAGCAACATGGCAATACCCTTACAATCCAAATATGAACTGACATACCACTTTTATAACCCTACACTGAATCAATACGTTATTTTATTAAAGGAAAGTAAACCTAAAGTATAAATGCCACCAGCACGGTAAGCGTAAAAAGCCATTTGTCACCATCGCATCGTGGGGACTAAAGCGCAACTTTTTGCTCCGGGATTTCGGAGAGCCGGCGTGTTAACATAGCTCGCGTCGGCTTATGACGATATAGCTTGCTTAGTAGTTGAAACATTATTATTTTTTGGGGTAAAATTGTTTAGGGACATATTACTTTGGTCCTTGGATAACTCGCAATAATAACACTCTACCTATGTATTTTTTACATACTACATACTTTTACATTACTTCTATATACTTTTTAGAGTTCTGTAGCCAAAGGGTTTTTTTTTTATCATGGTAAAATTAATGATAAAAAAAAATCATCAAATGAGTCTTTGATGATTTTATTTTATTTGATGATTTTGATGGCGGGGCGGGACGGACTGTCACACTTTTACTGACTAAAATCCACGATGATCCTTCAATAGCCCTTTACGTTCCAGGGTCACGGCTACCTAATGAGACTGTCCCGCGACCCCGGATAGCCGAAGGGTAAAACGAGACCCTATTACAAAGACTCCGGTGTCCTTCTGTCAGCCTGTTCGTCTGTCACTTGTATCGTAAGAACCTTGATAGTATTTCTATTGCCGTTACAACAATAAAAATGAGAAAAAATGGGGAAAAAAAGTATGTTTAAGGGGAATCTAATCCGCGACACGTATTGAAGCAGTCGATAGCTCAGCCACAGCGCCAACCTCTCTGTCAATCATATTTCAAACTTTTCGTTCCTAAAAAAACATGCACCAGTTTGTACGGCAAAGTATAAACTCCAATTTACAAAATCTAAAAACAACATGAACAAAATCGCGAGCCAAAGCAAGTAAGGTTTAATTTTCAGAAGTCAATCATACTGATATTATCTCTCGACCCACTGAACATGAAACATCTAGTTTCGCTTTAGTTCGTCAAAAATATTCTACACTGAAAGCCTGAAATATGACGCACGTCAAAATTACATATGTATGTAATATTTTTTTAAGCTCAGAGCTTTCGAGGCAATATGGGACTTGTAATTACTGTGAGGACATCGGTCTTCCATGTTATAATTGGATTTTTAAAACTAATATTCGTCCCGGGTTTGACGTTGTTCTTTATTCATTTTACAGAGAAGTACCGGTGAATTTGTTCAATGAATCATTTTGTTTAAATTTTTGTGGTTATTGCAATAAGCTGTTCATTAAACAGACTTTATTAATATTTCTTATTAATGAAGTCTGTTTGTTAATGAAATAAATTTTGAAAATTTTGTAAAAAATATTCGAACTCCGGACTCAGAACATCCGACGCTCTTTCCAACCGAACCATCGAGGTTCCTACCTACAAGTGTCGAATTCTTGAATCCATTTCTTAATTACTTATTATTGTTTGTATCAAGTTTAAAGTCACAAAGATCATCTTGTTAACAAAATTATCGTTGTGACAGTTTTGGGTTCCAAAAATGCGTTTTGTATGGCAAACTCGTGCATTTAACTTATTACATACTTACGGAATTAAAATAAAACATTAAATATGTTGATGTTGATGGTGTTGAATCGTCCATGTTTAAGCAGGGCGTCCTACTGGTGTAGAACGCCCTGCTTAAAGATAGACGATGATTTGAAGAATGTGGCTGGCAGCGAATGGATGCGGCGGATTTCCCAGGACCGGGAGGGTTGGCGCTCTTTGGAGGCTTATGTTCAGACTGGACGACAATAGGCTGTGATAATATATCAAACATGTAATACCAGTTAAAAGACAAGTTTCCCAAGAATAACCTATACGTTAAAAGCTCAACGGCCTTCCCAAGAAGTTTACTTACACCTCCATTCCATTCTCCAAAAATATTATTCTTTCCTAAACTAACAGTGTACAATCGATTCAGCAAATCCCAAACAGATGGGCCTTAACCGTATTTATATGAGCGAAAAAACCCTATTATAAGTTTATACAATGTTTTGGAACACTCTTAAAGTTGCGAAAAGGGGTCCAAAGTTTCTCACGGCCTTGCGTCATTATTTATGAATAGTTGGACAAAAAATATGAGTGAAATGCCTGACTGACAGGGCTGATATTTTGTTTTTGTACCAAATGGACGAATAAGTATGCTTTAATAATTCAGTATTTGTTTTCACATGTAATATCTAACGTGTCTAAACTTTACCTAGGGATCAACTTTTTTCTAGCAAATGATGTTGGTTTTCATGGGTTTGCTAGAGTAGGTAATCTTAACCACTTGCACAAAATTCCTTTATTTCACTTTCAGCGTCTTGAGGTCCTGTTGGGATGAGGACTTTATCCAATAGTCAGTGGGATAATGAAGCAGGAACATTATGAAATCAGACTTACATTTATAATCTGATAATAAACGCCCCAAGTTCATGTTAAAAGCTACAAAAAACGTACCTCTTACAAACCAAAACAGAAACAAAAATTTACACACGAGTGCGCACAAACTGAATATCAAATAATCCGTCCTTTTCCCACGCATCTAATAAATCCGCCTGGTTCACTCGTTCATTCGAATACATCGCTTAATAAGGTCAATTTCATCGTCCCAATTACTGAATCATTCCGCGTTGTACAAATAAAAAGGCATAAAAAGGCACCCTTTTCATGCGGCATGGCTGAATAATTTGTTGTGACAAATTGTCGGCCTATTCAAAACAAGCGACCGTCAGTGCCTGAGTTACGTGGCTTTTGTGAGCCTCCCGCAATTCAGAAGACATTTTTCTGCGCTTATGGACAGATACTGAGCTTTTTGTGTTTGTTTGTTCGTAGAATTGCGGGGGAATTCTTCGGCGATTTAGTTTTAGTAGATTATCGGGTTGTTTGAGTTGCTTTTTTTTTTTTATTTTTAGGGTGGCAAAATCATCAAATGAGTCCTCCCGCCCTGGGTGGGGCGGGAGGGACTGTCAGACTTTTACTGACTAAAATCCACCCGTGTTCCGTCGGATGCCCTTTACGTTCCGGGGCCACGGCGTCCTGGATTAAGAAAAATCCGCGACCCCGGCAGGCATTTGGCCCCATAAGGGGCCCCGTCGGTGACGCGTGAAACACGACGCGCCACCGACCCGGGCTTGGTCCTTAGTCGGACGGCGAGCATACCCATTACTCACCGTCCGCAAGCCTGCTCCACCGCTGTGCCCTCTGCTGTTCAGAGGGACACGCGTTGGAGCGTCCACCCGACAGGCTATTTGCATACGAGCAAAGAAACCCCTGAGGCACACAGTGCCTAAGGAGAGTTTTTGCCCGCATCCCAGGGCGCACCGGCCCGAAAAACTGGTCTTCCCCCCGGACGTATCCGAGAGGGAACTCCAGTCCACGGGCGCACGTGGAGGTTTCCTATCTTAGCACCCCTTGTTTGAGTTGCTGAGCCTAATTTGGTGGTTATTTATGCTAAAGGAAGGTCAATGTTAGATACTAGCAGTTTTCCGCGGTTTCATTCACAGCCACCTTAAAAACACTGCAATGTAAGAATGAATAATACTTGAGTCACTTACGGATCACTTCGTACATAAGAAACTAAAAATATTTGAGTAAAGAAATACCTTGAACAAAATTTAAACCATTATAATATTATAATTAATAAAAAATCATCAATATTATATTTGACATCGTATCAATTATCTTAAATGTTATTTGGCATCTCAAAGCTGCGAGTCGAAGAAGGTTCACGATAAGTAATATTAATTAAAACTTAAAAATCTGATTTGAACTATTAACCTTCAGATAATGAGAATCTAGTGACACAGCAAGGTTTAATAAATAAATTATCTTAACTTAATATTACAAAAAGAGGTAAAGTATGTATGTTTGGTATATAGTACGGGGCAATAATAATAACTACTTCTTTTCTAAAATTCAGACAAGTTTCAAAAAAATCATTCATTCATGAAAACCTACACTAACTTATAGTCATCCAAACAATATTTTAAAGGCGATAATGAGTTCGTTTGTGACGTTTCCGAGCCTAAATTGCTGAATCGATTTTAATGAATTTTGGTGCAGAGTTAACAGTTGAAGGGGTGAATTATGGCAAACGGTTCCGTGGTATAAAAACTAACCATAAAACAACCGAAGCCACGGATAAATGCTAGCCATTAAAAACCAGATTACTTTTTGCTAAATTCAATTCTTTATTATCACGAGATTTATTGTGAGGGACAAAAAAAGGCCACAGCAAAAATATCAAATGCTAACTCAGTAACTTGTTTGTAAAGCCATAATTTGAAATAGCATACGAATCTAGAAAGTTTAGAGATGCAAGGCTCTGCCTGATTGCTAATAAATTATCTTGGATGCCCTCCAAAACGGCTACACGACGTATATTTCAAATTTGTTGAATGTGCCCGTGGGTGGGTTTGTGGAATCGATAGATTTGAATCATGGGAACTGGTAGCTACGTTCTTATGTTCGCCTGGTAAAATACGATCGCCAATATGTCTGTAAACTTTTCTTTTTCATGGGAAAATCTATGGTAATTTATGATGGTTATTTTTTATGCTCAAGAGCAAACATTTTTTATTTAATTGGGCAAACATTCTAAAAGACCACCGATTTAAGCGTTTTAAAATAACCCCAACATAGGGCAGACTAATAATGACAGAACTATGTTGTAAAGGACAAATTCATAATTTAGCCTACCATAGTAAACTAGTCTACCAGAGACTTCAAATAAAGTAAAAGTTACACAGAGAAACCTCTCACATTCATGCTTCTCGGGTGTTTTCGAGGTTTCTCAATGTGAGTCTGAAGGTTACATTAGATATGGATACAGAAACTACCGAAAAGTCAAGTCAGTTCATGAAAACAAAGAAAGCTTTCAAAACGCCCGCTAATAGTCTTGTGTTCCTGAAGAAAATTAACTAGATACAAAAACTTAGAAGTTATTACACTCTAGATTGTATTTTTGCGAACGGTGAATCGCTCAACCACGTTGACAGCTGACACTATCACAGAATCAGGACTTTAGCTCCATTTGTAACACTTATTGGCAAAACGAATTTAGTGCCAGATCCTTGTACCAATACAAAATGTTCCTAGTGTTCATCAATCAATCAGGCCGTTGCTAAAAATAGAATCCATTTACAAGAAGAATTTCAATAAAACTAGCCTTTTCAACGACGAAAATCTTCTACATGAATAAAACGGTACTCAGAGACTGGCATCTCTCCCTTTGGCAAAGACAAGACGCATTTACAAGACACCCTTTGTTGCTAATGCATTCGTCTTGCATTCGTCGTCGGCGGTATGTTTGTGTCGACTGCAAGCCGTTCTAATTGAGATGTACTGTGTCTTAATTGCTGGGTATTGGTGTGTATTATTGTGTATTGCTGTGTAGTGCACAAGTGTGTATTCGTGTGTTGCATCGTCTTCTCAGAACAATATTATTATTGTTGTTGTGAATGCTAGTTTAGTTTGTTTACTGTGCCGGTTATTGGAGTTACAGTTTTGAGTGTAGTTGTGTAATGATATGAGATCAAAATGTTAGTTTGACGAAAACTTTGTAGAAGACGATGATGAATGAATGACGGAGATGACGATGATGTTTATTTTGTAAAATTGGGAATGACTGACTGAAATTAATTTATTCACAGAACTGTATTATAAGGGCTGATAGGTTTAAAATTCATACAAAACACTCTCAAGGGGTAGATGTCAGTAAATCAACGTGATGCATAATTTATAATGAACTGATTCATTTAGTTTAGGTAAATTACTAATTTTATTCCAAGTATTTTATCTAAAATTCGGCATCGCTTGATTTACTTACTCTAAAAAGTCGTTATAAAGAATATTTATTTGTTTAAAATCTTGAACAAACAAACCCAATTACAATAAGTTGTACCTTAAATTAAGCTTTGTGCTGGGCAAATGTAAGTATTATTTGTTTAATAATATTGATGTATTACATTATTATCCTGTATGTGTGTGTCGGTGTGGTGTGTGTGGGTGTGAGTGAGTGAGTGAGTTTGTGTGTGAATGTATTTGCGTGTATGAGTGGGCTTCATTGACTTCCGATTTTATACTATTCTTATTTTGTTAGCCTGGCGACTGTTTTTATTTGTGTTAAATTAAATCTACGTTAAAATTCTCCTTTTCACTAACTTAATTTCGTTATTAAACAGTTCAAATCCTGAATGATGTGCGTTGTTGGACATAAAACCGTTTTGTTTACGAGTTTGCCTTCGTATTAAAATTTAATCTTGTCTATGGGATATTTAGGTTTTGTAAACTCGTATTGTTGATTAATGTAATTTTTAGGGTTCCATAGTATTCCCGTTTTGTCATGTCAGTCCATCTGTCACCCGGATAAAACTACAATAATGGTTTTAAAAATAAACACGTATATGGAAATATGTATATTTCTCGTGAATAACACTATATTTTAAAGCTATTGAAATTATTATAATTTCAAAAATGCTATATTGGTATATCGATGGATATTATGAAGCATAATAAGCCAACAATGTTTCCATTGCTGGGACACAGGCATCTACCCTGTGAGATGGAGTGGACTGTAATCCGGGCCCAGTGCGGGTTGGTAAATGTATTCGTAACATTTCTTCGAATATAATTATAGTAAAGTAATTATTTTAATGGTAATAACCGCAAATTAAAGTTTTAATCAACACACATCGTTAAACATCACCTCAATTAACGGATTCCTCTTAACCAGAGTTATTTTGCCCCTACTACGAAAAATTGTGTTCAGAAAGACGATAATAATTAATCAGGCAAAAAATTCTTATTTAGTTTCGTAATCTATTACAGCTTATTGATTGTGTTTTTAAAAAACCTTTTAGCCAGCTGTGTTTACCATACCAGCAGGGATTTGTGAAAAAAAAAACGAAAGAAACCCCCTGGACGACACAATGTGGAAGCATCTGCTAAATAAGGTTTGTCCCTTATTCCGTATCCTCCGGCGGAAGAAAAGGTTCTTCTACATTGTAACTCTTGTCTGATAGATGGCGTTGCTGTCACACATTCAAGGTGCATTTCGTGAGCTTTATTTGTGCTTCAAAGCCTTTCCTTTCCAAAGCCTAGTAAAGGGCCACTCGCTTCCAGACCACGGACCATGCCCGGGTCGACGGCGGCGCGTTGTGTTCCACGCGCGCCTCAAAGAGCGTCAGCAAGATGACGGGGCCCCCTCTCTAGAGAGCCAAAGCCTGCCGTGGTCGCGGGACTTATCCCATTACCGTGACCTCGGAACATAAAGGGCTACTGAAGGACACCGTGGATTTTAGTCAGTACAAGTCTGACAGTCCCTCCCGCCCTGCCCGGGGTAGGAGAACTCATTTGATGATTTTACCACGCAAAAAAAAAGCCTTTCCCATTCAGTCTAACCAACATTATAATTTTTTAATGTTTAGATGGATAGATAATAATTCATTATCTTTTGATCTATTGTTTGGTTCATCAGAGTACCGATGATACCAGTATAATTTGGGTACGCGCGGGCTATGCCGCTACCAAAAACATTATGTTTTTCATAAAATATAGCTTCTTTTAAAAACACCTTCTTTTTACAACAGAACCCCTCTATAAAAGTCATACAAATCCAGAAGAACCACGGTAATGAGTTTCGCCAGCAAAATTGCCAGAAT
This sequence comes from Agrotis exclamationis, assembly GCA_950005045.1. NCBI lineage: Eukaryota > Metazoa > Arthropoda > Insecta > Lepidoptera > Noctuidae > Agrotis > Agrotis exclamationis. Next base: position 18,648,229 of record OX465419.1, read on the forward strand.
AAATCAACCCACAGCATATTTAGCATAAGATAAGAGCAACATTAGATGACATCATAAGATTGCATTATTGCAATAAATAATGGAAGCGGTCTTGGAAGGGAAGACTTTGGAGGCAGCCGGCAAGCGTGGGTCCAACAATAAATTTCACTTGGGGAAACTACTGCGAAATATGTGGGAAGTTTGTAGTTTGTTAACGCTCTAGGTAATATTTCGGAGATTTCTTGGTGATATTGTTTGTAATAAAGGATGTTAAAGTTCTACTTGAACGGTAATTAGCTAGCTTATTAATTTGGTACGTTAAATCCGTTTAGAAATCATCATTAGGCCTAAATCTTTGATGATTACAGACTTGATGTTTTGTTATTTGGAATTCTGGGAGTATTATTTTTTTTGTTTAGTGTAGATATTTACCTGTCGTATTTTTATTTCTACGACATTTATTCTATTGTAGTAGAGTCGTTTATGCTTAATTTCAATCGGTTTGCGTCCCTCTCTTTTCTCAAATATGTTTCTAATTACACACTATAATAATGGATGGTTCCTTACATTCCTAAGGTATTTTTTTCTTTCCTCGTATTATCAAAGCCTATGTAGGTAACAACAAAATACTAAATCGTTTTCAAAAGCACAGATTCACCTTGATTTTTAGCACAAACACCTTTTAAGTTTTTCGGAAACGGATCGTAAAACGTGTCTAACGACTTGCTAACGAGAGTATGAGAGAGAAAACGGAGAAAAACGGATCAACCCAGGATACAGATGAGTACAAAAGATTAAGGAAATAAATGTGATTTACCGCCCCCGACCCGAATTTAACAGCACAAAGTTCTTATAATAGATAATTAGCAATTTATCTCGAAATTATTTTGGAGTAATTTTCTTTAGCCAAAAGTTTTGCTACCAGAATTTTATTGTAAACATAGGTTAACATTGTTTAATTTTTATGCGAAAGGTAAAATACCTATTTCTAACTTGAATTATGGATCACTGGGATAATTGTTGTGAATACTTATAAAATTCCTGTAACCCGAATATAAAATAGAATCTCTAATTTCAATATAAGTAAACAATATTGAAATACAAGCTCCTATTTTATCGGTTACCTACTTCATCGCAGACTTTCCTGATATTTTCACCTAAAATACCTAAGTGTTCAAGATTATTCTGTAAACAAAAGTAGTCATCATCATCATCATCATCAGCCGGAAAACGTCCACTGCTGAACATAGGCCTCCCCCTTAGACCGCCACGCCGAACGACAATTCGCCACTTGCATCCATCGGTTGCCCGCGACCCTCACGATGTCGTCGGTCCACCTAGTGGGAGGCCTACCTACGCTGCGTCTTCCGGTCCGTGGTCGCCACTCGAGAACTTTTCTTCCCCATCGGTTGTCAGTTCTACGAGCGATGTGGCCTGCCCATTGCCACTTCAACTTGCAAATTTTATGAGCTATGTCGGTGACTTTGGTTCTTCGCCGAATATCCATGTTCCGGATTTTATCCCGCAAAGAAACTCCGAGCATAGCTCTTTCCATCGCTCGTTGAGTGACTCTTAGTCTCTCTAAAAGGCCAGCAGTCAGAGACCACGTTTCAGAGCCATATGTCATCACTGGCAACACACACTGGTTAAACACCCTTGTCTTGAGACACTGTGGGATTCTCGATGAGAAAAAAAAAACGCGGGTAGGTGTGAAAATAAGATAGACATAGCTCTTGTATTAATTTTATATTTAAAATAATAATTAATAGTATTTTCCTTTTATTTCAATAAATTATTGAAGAATTACCTCTACACAACGGGTAGTAACGTTTGCAGCAAATTTATGTGACTCAATCCATAAATAAACACCACCTGCCAGCTCATCAGTTCACTATCACTGTTTTCACAATCACTAGACACAAGTGGATCAGCAATGTCTCAACTTGAAGAGATTATATCCGCACAGAAATGCTTGGAGGACAGCTTTGTCAGGAAGATGGGAGAATTGGAAGCGCAGATACAATGTGCTGGACCTGCAAAGGATACCGTCGCGAGGGTTGCCGAGGAGTTCCGTTCCTTTAGGGAGCTCATCTTCAGCATGCTGAGTTTGCTAAGGAAGCAAATAAGTGAGTGCGCTAGTCAGGTTGACGGGTTGGAGACCAGGCATCGGCGGAAGGCTCTGATTTTCCAAGGCATACCGGAGGTTGAGGGGGAGGTCTGCAGCACAGTCATCACGGAGGTGTTAAATAAGAAGCTCAGCCTAAATATCATCACTGCATCCTCCATTAAGGTCTGCCACAGGCTTGGTACAACCAATAAGGAACACCATAGGCCAATCCTTGTGAAGTTCTCCACTTATGACGACAAGTCTGCGGTCTGGAAGGCGAAGACACGTCTGAAGGGTACTGCTATCTCAGTCAAGGAGTTCTTGACAAAGGCGCGGCAATCTGTCTTCGGGAAAGCGAGGCTGCACTTCGGCATGAGGTCGTGTTGGACTCAGGACGGTGTGATTTCTATTAAAGCACCAGATGGAAGTAGATACAAAGTCACATCGTCTGAAGAATTGAGTCCGCTTTTGGTGAAGTATCCCAAGGTTGAAGGGTCTGGAGACAGCCTGAAAAACAAGAAGCATTAAATATATGTCCCGATAAATAACAGCAGTCACGCATTAGGTAATTAGTACAGGTTTATCTTACCTTGATTTTGCCATAATTCATTCAATGTTTAATAAAATGTTTAGCTTTGTTTACATTCACCTCGTAACTTATTAGTTGTTTATCTCAGTTTATAGTTCTTAGTATACAGGGTGTCCAGTAATGAATGGATAACCTTGGAATGGGTCATAGTAGAACGAAAGGCGATTCAGAAAAAAATACAAAAAAAAATCAATACCGAGTATTGCCTAAGATATGTCACTTTTAAGAATATTGATAATTTTTGGTACCCTACTTTACATTCTTGCACACCACGACCACAAATTGATGAATTCCATAATTTTTTTTACTGTTAAAATAATCTACATTAACTGAGCTAATAGATGAGCAGTAAATAGTAACACTGCTACTAAACAGCTTTTTAAAAAATGAACTCGAATTAGTACTTTAGTGAAAAAATTGAGAAAAATTTTCATTGAGACAAAGTTTAAGCAACCATAGCATGAAAAAAACGTGGCAACACAGGTGACCAATAATTTTAAAATAATGAGCACTTAATGCAGATTTTGAAATGGTATTACTTATCATTGTACCTAATGTAAATAATGAATTATTGCTAATTGTGTTTGAAAGGAGAGAAAATTGCTGCTGAGAAAAGTTTGAAATATTCAGGTATTCCAGGTAAACCCCACACATTTTAAGAATTTCACCGAAAAAAAAAAAAGTCTCATCTTCTAGACGCTTCGAATGACACCTATTTCAAATCTGTTGGATACCTTCACCCACCTTCACCCAGGTTAGGTTAGGTAAGCCAATTTCTCTCCTTTCAAACACAAATAGCAATTATTCATTATTTTCAATAGGTACAAAGATGAATAATACCATTTTGAAATCTGCATTAAGTGCATATCATTTAAAACTTATTGGTCACCTGGATTGTCATACGTTTTTTTCGTCATCGTACCTATTGAAGATAATGAATAATTGCTATTTGTGTTTGAAAGGAGAGAAATTTGCTAACCTAACCTGGGTGAAGGTATCCAACAGATTTGAAATAGGTGTCATTCGAAGCGTCTAGAAGATGAGACTTTTTTTTACTTTCGTGAAATTCTTAAAATGTGTGTGGATCGTTAAAGTACCAGTTACAATAAACATTGAAGCGGTAGCTATAAAACTTAAAGTCTCAAATATTGATCATATTTTGATCTCAGCCTATCAATCTCCTAATCTTCCACTTGTGACCCGTGACCTAGATTCTCTTTTCCAAGTGGGAAGTCGTGTAATCATTATGGGTGACTTGAATGCAAATCACAAGTACTGGTACAGCAGCTACATAAATTCCCGTGGCAGAGTTCTCTTCAATTACTTGATAGACCATGAGATTGACATACATTCATCGGACACACCAAGTCAAGTTAATTACCGCGCGGATTTATCAGCTACAAATCCCGACATTATCTTGTCCTCGAATATTTCTACTATTAATGAGGTACGGGCCATTCCGGCACTATCATCGAACCACTTTCCAATAACTTTCACGGTTGGGGGATCACCTGAAACAAGGCGTAATACAAAAATTTTCAATTATCATAAAGCAGACTGGCAAAATTACCGAAAGACTTTAGATGATAATCTGTATCTTTCCTCCAACACTTTTAAGTCCACCACAGAAATCGACAGCTCAGTAAATTATCTTCATAACTGCATAAAGTACGCGAGAGACAAATATGTGCCAACTTGTAACATAATTTACAAACCACAAAGTCTTCCATGGCATATCAGGAAAGTAATTAGATACAAAAACTACCTACGCCGTGTCGAACAAAAACTTCCAAAAGGGCCATTGAAAAGAAACTGTCGCAACCTGATAAATCAGCTTCAAGATAGAATTAAATTGCTAATAAGAACACATCTTGATAAAATATGGAATGATAAATTAACTAAAGTTGACAATCCTCGTTCTGATATCTGGCGGGTTGTTAGTTCCTTGAAGCCCAAATCCAGCAACATTCCTCCGCTTCAAAATTCAGATGGTTCTTTTACGACTAATACCGATGAACAGTGTAAGGCTTTAGCCAAATCTTTTCTAGGCAACATGTGTCTTACTACTAGTTGGACGAGTCCCAGTGTTGATGCTGACGTGCAAAAGTCTATCGATCTGTTAAATGGGTACTCGATATCTGAATTGCGTCAACCCATACGACCGTTTGATGTACGTAAGGCTATTAACAAACTTAAAAATCGTAAATCGCCCGGCGTAGATGGTATGCATAACATTTTATTAAAGAACCTGTCCTTAAAAGCGATTGTTTATCTGACCAAAATTCTCAATGGTTGTTTATATGTTGGTTACTTTCCAAAAGCCTGGAAAGTGGCAAAAGTCATAGCACTCAAAAAACCTGGTAAGGACGATACAATACCATCTAATTATCGCCCTATAAGCTTATTGCCAGGGCTTGGAAAACTGTTTGAAACTCTAATATGCAAACGACTCATGCGGTCCTCTGGTCATTTACTCATAAATGAACAATTCGGTTTTCGTGCTTCGCATTCAACCACCCATCAACTTGCACGAGTGACTGAACATGTCTCCCACAACCTTAACCTGCATAAATCGACGGGAATGTACCTTCTTGACATTGAGAAGGCATTTGACTCAGTGTGGCACGATGGCCTACTACACAAGCTCATTAACTTTAAAGTTCCCCTCAGCGATGTCAAACTTATTCAATCTTATTTAAGTGAGCGACAATTTGCGGTACACATTGATACCTCTACATCTCCATACATGCCCATTCCTGCTGGCGTTCCCCAGGGATCAGTTCTCGGTCCACCCATGTTTATCTTGTTTATAAATGACATTCCAGTTCAAAGATGTACAAAGCTAGCTTGTTTCGCTGACGACACAGCCTCATATACGTCAGATTCTGACATTGATCTAGTCATTAGCCGATTGCAGATGTCTATTGATTTGTTGTACGAGTATTTCACAATATGGAAACTCAAGCTAAATGAGTCAAAGACAGAAGCCATAATGTTCACGCGACAACGTAAAGTTCCCACTCGCTGCCTCAAGGTTGCTGGTCATAATATCCCATGGCGCAGTACTGTACGCTACCTTGGTGTCACCCTCGATTCTAAACTTAAATGGACTAAACATGTCGCTAATATCCGTGTCAAAGGAGCACAGGCCCTCGGAGCGCTGAGTCCCATTTTAAACCGCAAGAGCAATCTTAGTACCTCAACCAAACTCCGAATTTACACGACTTTAGTCCGACCAATCCTGACGTATGCCTGTCCGGTATGGAGCAACACTTGCATATCAAATTATACCAAAATGCAAGTTATACAAAATAAAGCAATTAAAATTGCTTTTAATACAGCTTTCCGAACAAATTTACATGATCTGCACATTAAAGCAAAATTCCCTGAATTAAAAGAATTTATATTAAAATTAACAAAAAACTTTTATTTTAAAAATGCCCAAAATCCTAATAAACTAATTTGTAATATAGGCCAGACTCGATTATGTGATCTTCCGTATGTCGATAGATACGGTACTTATCGCTTACCACATCACTGTCTTTTGTACTGCGACGACCGGCATAGCCAAAATGACGAGCCGTGAGTGACGCTCGTGCTTCCCCTCTATCGCCCTGCGACGATAGCAGCGCGGGAGGCAGGGCGGTTCTCGACGCTCTTAATTAAAGTGGTCACGTATTGTGATATTTTGTGTAGTTTTACCCACTAATTTTAGTTATAAGTATAACAAGTATTAAGTGAATGTTAACATATTATTCACAATTTAGAACTCAAAACTGTTTCTGTATTAAATTATGTTTAAATAAGACTATTACAAGCTATTGTTGTGAAATACTTTTGTAGGCGCCTATTTAGCCTGATAAAGTGAAGTGTATGAAGATGGTCAACATAAATATTTTGTAAGTACGCTGTATTTGTGATTGTTTATAAAATTATTGAATAAAGGATTTTTGAAACTGAAAAAACTGAACTGCTCATCTATTAGCTCAGTTAATGTAGATTATTTTAACAGTAAAAAAATTATGGAATTCATCAATTTGTGGTCGTGGCGTGCAAGAATGTAAAGTAGGGTACCAAAAATTATCAATATTCTTAAAAGTGACATATCTTAGGCAATACTCGGTATTGATTTTTTTTTGTATTTTTTTCTGAATCGCCTTTCGTTCTACTATGACCCATTCCAAGGTTATCCATTCATTACTGGACACCCTGTATATACATATTTTCTGACTTAACATGCTCCAAGTTCACAATTTTATTCATGCAAGTTACACAGTTACTTTACCCTCAATTTATTTATATTTTTTCCGTGACTGTCAATCAAAACATATTTAACCATAGACATTTTTTTTTTTTTTTATACTGTAATCGGATACGTTCACCAAATCTCAAATTAAAGTTCTTTAAGGTGCGTTCCGAATACTGTATTTCGATTGTTTTCTTGTAAACATAATTGGCTGCTTTTGTTTCCTTTTTGTTTATATTGCATATACTGTGTTTTTCTTCTGTTTTTTGTTTTATGATGTTAGCTGGCGGGTGGTGCAGAGATGCAAGCGTTGTACCAACAGTTTGTGTTATTCTCCTTCATATATATTTATTATTTATTTTATTTATTTATAGTCTCTGCTTTATGGAAACAATTTCTGATGATGAATCATTTTTTTCTGCCAATGACTCTGCTGCTTCTTCTAGTGGTAACAGTTTTTGTTCGGTTGAAGACACTCTTGGTGCCCTGTTACGTCAAACATTCGACCAAGATCTTGGCCGAATGTTTATAGTTTGTCACATAAATGCCCAGAGTGTTCCAAGCCATTACAATGAACTGTACGAGACTTTCACCAACAACAATGTTCATGCCGTCCTGATTTCCGAGACCTGGCTCAAACCTGATCTGTTGTCGACCACTTACTCTCTTCCAGGATTCGTTCTTCTTCGGAATGACCGAATCGGCAAGAGAGGGGGTGGGGTAGCAATATATCTCCGTGCTGATTTTCCCTTTAAAATTCTAGCAACTTCTTCCCCTAACAGTTCAGCTGAATTTCTTTTTCTAGAGGTTTGTGTCAGAGGTGCTAAAACTGTCCTTGGTGTCGTCTATTGTCCCCCTTCCCTAGACTACTTCACCGAATTCGAATCGGTTCTTGAGTCTTTGGGTTCAGAGTACACACATCACATAATCATGGGGGACTTCAACACCAACCTCCTTGCCCATACCTCCCCTCGATCCTGTAAACTCTTACACCTGGTCGAGTCAGCTAACCTGCACGTGTTACCTCTCCAACCTACTCATCACAACACTGCTGGAGATGATACTTGGCTCGACCTAATCCTCACCTCTAATCCTTCCCTAGTCTCCTCTCATGGTCAACTTGACGCTCCTGGATTTTCCCGACATGACCTTATTTACCTGTCCTACATCCTGAAACCTCCGAAACCCAAGTCTACTTTCCAGTACAGGCGTGCCTTTGCGCGGATGAATCTTGAGAAGCTTGTGGAAGATGCTTCTAATATTGATTGGAGTCCGATGGAAGAAGCCATTACTATTGATGACAAAGTTGCAATTTTTAATGATCTTGTGCTTAAGCTTTATGACATTCACGCTCCTATCAGGAAAGTGAAGTTGAAGCATCCACCTGCACCGTGGATGAATTCGGAAATCCGGATGGCAATGCGACGAAGGGACCAGGCCTTTCGGAAGTTTAAAAAAGATAAATCGGAGGATAAGTGGATCTTCTTCAAAACTGCTCGCAATCGCTGCAATCAGATGATACGTAACGCAAAACGCCGACATATTCTTGATAATGTCACCTCTGCTTCTCCTGCTGATATTTGGAAGTTCCTTGGAACTCTAGGTATCGGTAGATCGCGGCATTCAGACCTTCCTAACACAATTGGCTTAGACGATCTAAATCTTCACTTCTCCACTGTTGCCACACTTAATAGTTTAGCTAAACTTCAAACCTTGGATTACCTTAATGGTCTGACGCGACCCAACATAAGTCCCTTTACCTTCAACCCAGTCGATACGGGAGAGATCAAGAAGATCATCCTATCCATAAAATCCAAAGCAGTAGGTTGCGATAACATTAGTCGTCACATGATTGTGACGGCTCTTGATCAGCTCCTGCCTGCAATTTCTCATATCATCAATTACTCCCTTTATTCCGGTGTTTTCCCTTCCCTGTGGCGGAAAGCCCATGTACGTCCACTACCGAAAATTCCTCATCCTACTCTTCCCAGTCACTTTCGTCCAATTTCCATTCTCCCCTTTTTATCAAAAGTACTTGAGGCCTGTGTACACAAACAATTCTCCTCCTTTATTCACCAGAACTCCCTCATCAGTCCTCTCCAATCTGGGTTCAGGCCCGGGCACAGTACTGTCACAGCTCTCCTTAAAGTGACTGACGATATAAGGCGGGGAATGGAAGACACTAAGGTTACCGTTTTAGTGCTGATCGATTTTTCCAATGCTTTCAATACCGTCAGTCATGAAGTCCTTTTGTCCATCCTCTCCCATCTTATGGTCTCTCATGATGTATTAGACTGGTTTTCATCCTATCTTCGGGGGCGTCAGCAGTCAGTTCTCGCTGGTGACACTTCATCCAGCTGGTGTGATCTTGAAGCAGGCGTCCCTCAAGGCGGTATTTTATCTCCACTTCTGTTCTCTATCTTTATAGACCTCATAACTACCCAGCTTCAGTGTGCGTATCATCTTTATGCTGACGACTTGCAGCTTTATTGTCAGGCAAGTGTTGACAATGTATCCAATGCAATTGAGGAGCTGAACAGGAATTTAAAAGCGGTGAAGAACTGGTCTGATCGATTCGGGGTGGCGGTTAACCCAGCCAAGTGTCAGGCTATCATTGTAGGGAGCCCCTACAGCTTGCGAAGACTGAGTGGGTTGACTGTGCCTCCGCTTATCTTTGATGGTGCTGTCATCCCGTTCAGCTCTGATGTCAAGGATTTGGGTATGTATGTTGACACTTGCCTTGATTGGCGTAAGCAGGTCGCGACTGTGAGCAAAAAAGTCACTGGAACGCTGCGGTCCCTTTATCGGTTGAAGAATATTCTCCCATCTCACGTAAAGGCAATGCTTGTTCAATCCCTTATCTTCCCCATAATTGATTACGGTGATGTGTGTTACTATGACCTGAATGCAGATTTACTCAATAAACTTGACCGACTTCTGAATAACTGCATTCGATTCGTCTTTAATCTCCGAAAATATGATCACGTTTCCGAACACCGGTCACTTTTAAAGTGGTTGCCCATTCGCCAGCGCAGAGCATTAAGGGCCTTAACCACCTTGTTTTCTCTTCTTCACAAACCCACTTCTCCGTCCTACCTGACTACTCACTTCCAATATTTATGTTCTGCGCATAGCAAAAATCTTCGGTCTTGTAGTAATCGTCTTCTACGATGTCCCTCTCACCGTTCTGGCTTTCTTAAATCTTCTTTCCCAATCCAGGCAGTTTTCCTATGGAATGCGCTTCCTCGGAATCTAAGGACGTTATCCAGTCAGTTCACTTTTAAGTTGAAAGCTCGTGAGCATATTACTAAGAAGCTGGCAGATTCATCTCAAAGTTAATTGATTGTTAGTTTTACTTTATTTCTCTATACTGTGTATGTATGTATTGTATGTATGTATTATATGTATCGTAAGTATGTATGTATTGTATATATGTAGTAATTTATATTTAAATTCATTTTCTTATTGTCTATTAGTATGTTGCACCTACTTTGTCTTTGTCTCTGCATCACCCTAAGGTAGACTGGAAGATAATGCCCAAGGCATTAAGTCCGCCGCTGTACACGTTTTATTAACTTGTGCATAAAGTTTAAATAAATAAATAAATAAATAAGATATCACGTAGCTTCCCAAACGCTGCCCATCCGAGTTGGATTCTTCGGGCGACCTCTTTCTCGAAGTTGGACCTACCTAACTGAACAATCTGTCCAAGGTAAGTGTAATGGTCTACAACTTCGAGAGTATCATTCCCAACAACAACCGGTACGGGTGCCACATGGACATTCGACATGACTTTCGTCTTGTCCATGTTCATTTTAAGGCCGACCCGTTGGGAAACGATACTGAGGTCGCTGAGCATAGCATTGAGGTGCTCCAACGATTCTGCCATGATGACTATATCATCGGCAAAACGAAGGTGAGTGATGTATTCGCCATTGATGTTGATGCCGAATCCGTTCCATTCCAAGAGCTTGAAAACGTCCTCCAACGCGTTCGTGAACAGTTTCGGAGAAATAACGTCTCCCTGTCTCACGCCTTTCTGCAATTGGATTGGTTTCGTGCTCTCTTCCTGAAGTCGGATGGACATGGTGGCGTTTCTATACAAACACTTCAACACTTCGATATACCTATAGTCGATATGACCTCGTTGGAGGGACTGCAATACTGCCCAGGTTTCGATTGAATCGAAGGCCTTTTCATAGTCCACAAACGCTAAACATAATGGCCGATTATACTCCTCTGTCTTCTGTATAATCTGGCGGAGCGTGTGTATGTGGTCTATAGTACTAAAACCTTTTCGGAAACCGGCTTGTTCGGGAGGCTGGAAGTCATCAAACCTGCGTTCGAGATGGTTCGTAATGACTCTTGAGAACAGCTTGTATACATGGCTCAGAAGTGAGATTGGCCTGTAGTTCTTCAACAAGGTGTTGTCACCCTTTTTGAAGAAAAGAACAACCACACTCCTGTGCCATGCTTCTGGCGTAGTACCTTCGAGTATGACGGAATTAAATAACTTCTGGAGGACCAGAAGTACCGGTTTTCCACCCGCTCTCAGAAGTTCTGTTGTGATTCCGTCTTCACCCGGCGCCTTGTTATTCTTTAGCTGTTTAAGAGCCATTCTAATCTCGTACAGGCTGATGTCCGGGATATCCTCAGTGTAGTGTCGAGTCAGTTTAGCTCTTGCGTCTCGAACTGTACCGACACTGGGTTGTCGTGTTGATGTGTATAACTGTCCGTAAAACCTCTCAAGCTCTCTCAGGATCTCCGGCTTCGTCGAAATGATGCTGCCGTCGTTAATTTTTAGCTTTGTCATTTGGCTTTGCCCAATAGACGAATTCTTTGCGAAGACTTTTGAGCCCTGGTTCCGCTCGATTGCCTCTTTGATCCGTGCCGCACTATAGGCACGCAGGTCACGTCGCATTGATTTAGAGATTCGTCTATTGAGTTTGCCATATTCCGACATGTCAGCTGAAGATTGCAGCCTCATCTCGGCCCGGTCTTGCATCAACTTGATGGTTCCATTCGAGAGCTTTTGAGGCTTATTGCGGCGCGGGGTCTTAAAGAACTTGGACCCCACAGCTTGGACAGTTTCCACCAACCCATTGTTAATCTCGTCCACAGTTTCGCATTCGGTTAGGCACTGGAAGCGATTGTGCAGTTCGAGTTGAAAGTCTTCGGGGTTCTGGATGTGGGCAGGACCAGGTCGGAGCGTGGACTTCACCAGACGAGACCTTTCAAGCTTCACATTGATATTCAATGTGCCTCTGACGATTCGGTGATCGCTACCGGTTTTCACCTTGGCGATCACAGAGACATCACTGAATATTCGCTTCTTGGTCGTCATGATGAAGTCGATCTCATTTCTGGTAGTACCATCGGGGCTCATCCACGTCCACCTCCTGGATGGCCGCTTCTGGAAGTAGGAGTTCATTAAATGAAGTTCTTCCTTTTCCATGAAGTCGACCAGTCGCTGGCCCCTATGGTTTCGCTGCCCGTACCCAAATGGCCCCACTCTCAACTCATCGCCATTCCGTGCGCCCACCTTCGCGTTGAAGTCCCCCATAACAACGGTGAAGTATGTTTCGGAGGTATGTATGGCCTCGGATATCTCCTCATACAATGCCTCTACTTCATCATCGGAATGTGTCGAGGTCGGTGCATATACCTGTATGACCTTCAACGAATACCGGTTGGTTATTCTGAGTATAAGGTATGCTACCCTACTCGACACACTGTCGACTTTCACAACGTTGTTGATGAGGGACCTGCGGACGAGAAATCCAACACCACCCTGGGATTTACGGTCTCCTTCCCGGTAGAAAAGCATGTTGCCGGAATCTAGAACTATCGTATCCTGACCCTCTCTTCGGACTTCAGATAATCCCAAGATATCCCAGCGCATTTTGCTCAATTCTTCCTCCAGCTCGATAATCTTCTCATCGGTCCTCAGTGTGCGGATGTTGTGTGTTGCCAGGGCCAGAGTCCGTTGGGGGTGGTAGCGGGGCATCTGCCGGGGATTCTTAGCACCCCCTGCTCCGCCGTTACCCGATCCGCTACCCAGACCAGGAATAGCGGAGCTGCCGGGGACTGGGGGCCGTGTGCTATTGTTGTCAATCATAATGGGGGGGGGGGGTTGCCATAATCCCCACGCTTGGCAGGCGGCTTGGGGATCGCAGTAAGGTCACCGAAAGTTTACAAAGGACGCTGCTGCCCGTCCTTCGGTGGCTGGACGTAGTTTAAGGACGTACCCGGGTCCACACAACAAAAGTAGTGAATATTATTATTTATTCTCAAATAATTTATCAACGAAGCCTTGTCATGAAAAGTCAGTGAAAAGTTTCTGAAACCCAAAACCTCATCTATTCAAGACCATTGTCAGTTCTCGTCAGCATCTGAGAGTTGTCAGATAGTCCAGTTATATTGAAAAAGTTCACATCCACGCTATTCTAGCGGCAATATATCAACGAGTCCTCAAACTTTTTTGACAGCTCAGCAATAGCTGAATTCCTATTCATTTTATTGGATTCGCCTTTTAGTATAACTTTTGGCAGGAATAAAGAACCTTTTTACGTTTGAGTGACATTTTAATCAAAATAATAATATTTATCATAAAAACCGGAAGGAAAAGAAAAACTTTTGTTGTATGGGAGCTACCTGGAATATTTATTTTATTCTGTGTTTTAGTTTATTTGTTGTCATAACGGCAACATCATCTGTGAACAACTGTCTATATCACGGTTCATGAGATACAGCCTGGTGACAAACGGACGGACGGACAGACAGACGGAAAGCGGAGTCTGGGTTGTAGGGTCCCGTTTTACCCTTTGGGTACAGAATCCTGAAACAAGGCCTATCTTTTTACCGTTGCATCCCTCGTGCTATCGTTGTAAGTAAATCATACCAAGTGAACTTGTAGTTTACAAGTCTCGAGGACAATATAGATCCACAGTAATGAAAGAATTTTCAGAATACAAAACTTTAACTATAAAATATTTAGGAATAGATAGTTCAAGAAAAGAGTTGAACAGTACCGTAGAGTTAAATACCGTACAATTAAAAGCCTAATAAGACATTATTATGTCGTTCTAGGTAGATAATGTACATTAACCCGGCGCCAATGACGTGAAAATAATTACGGTGACGATGACACCGGGTCATGGTGACCCGGTTTTTATTAAATTTTTTTAATGGCTTTTTTTAGCTCCCTTTATTTTTATTGTTTTGTATCAAAAAAGGGTATTTTGGTTAGGTACTGAAATAAATGTAATACTATTAAATCAAATAAATCAACATTTATTAACATTTTCAGCAACACATGCAAAATCAACTATAAAAACGTAACAAGTTGATATTTTTTAATTTTTAGTTATTTATTATTAGAAACAATAGTAATTTATAGTCTAGTTGACTAAGAAAGAGATCAAAAAAACTTATTATATAAAAAAAATAGCGATCAGTCTCCTTCTTCTTCGATCACAGCCATCGAACTGCTGCAATAATTGCAGTATGGTACAAAATGCTCTGGACATACAAAGATGCGGCATGCCCGACAAGTGTGAGATGTTTTCTTGTCCTTCTTTGATGGACACATTTGATATCTTTTGCGAGATCCTGGAACGCTGAGATAAGTGGTCATTATCGTCAATGTTCGAAACAGCCTGAAAATCTTCATTGTCATAATCCGTGTCTTCTAACAATGCCTTTATTCTCTCCGGATATATGTTGCTGACATTTTTATAAAAAACCTAAAAAATAACAAAGAAAATCAACATTGAACACTAAAGTAACAAATAAAAGTAAGTCACAAAATTACGACGCCAGCGATGACGCTGGGTCAAACTTACCCGTTTCAACTTGACGCACGCGTATCTCACTCTGCGAACAGTATCTACACTGATGATATCAACGAAGTCTGTAGAGGAGGGCTGTATCTCCAGCTACACGAACGTTCAAAACATGCGACCGAAGCCAAAAAAAATTATGTCCGTTTAAAATCGCCTCGGGTCAATATGACCCAGCGTCATTGGCGCCGGGTTATAATGTGACATTTGTTATGGACATGCCTACATTTCGCGTGTAACCACAGTCACGCATACCATAAGTTCGCAACCCCTGAGTTAGGGTCTGTCAAAAATATTCGTACGTAGCGGAAATGTAATAAATCTAGGTTGCGTTCATTTACTTTATTGAGCCATTCGTGGTTTATGTGCGTGGAGGAACCCGTTTGTGGGAACCCTGAATGTGCTAGTATTGTGGTTGGAGCTCAGATTAATACTTGAATAGTTACTGTGTTGTAAATCAGAATGTATAATGGTTGAGTGTGACCGTGTATTACTATAGAACTTGTAAAGCTTTTATATCAAGAATTTAAAAAAAAAAACGACAATTTTTTTAAAGCGTTTATAAACCGGCCTGTATTTTTTGCACTGCTTATGAACTCGTTCACAACCTTATCACTGTGAGCGGTGAGTTATTGTACGGCGGCGAGCGGTAAAGTCAAATGTATATATTATCAATTAATGTATAGAAATGTTTGAAACACGCCACGAGGCGCCGCCAGTGGCGAATTATTCGCGTACTTACAAAGTAATTAATGTCTTATTCGCACCGCCCGCCACCGCTTAGACTGTTATGCTATTTAAGAACAACGGGCTGAAATTAATAGCTATAGTACCACTACCACCTTAATGACGGGGCCCCTCCTTTAGAGGGCCAAAGCCTGCCGGGGTCGCGGGACTCTCGAATTACCGTGACCCTGGAACGTAAAGGGCTATTGAAGGACACCGTGGATTTTAGTAAGTACGAGTATGACAGTCCCTCCCGCCCTGCCTTGGGTGGGAGGACTCATTTGATGATTTTACCACGCTAAAAAAATGTTACCATTACCACAGTGGCCAATTTTGTTTCCTCTTTATTTTCAAAAGTTATTTCACTGAATTCAAGCTATAAATAATATAATTGTTTCATGAGAGCCTGCTCGATTTAATTAAGGAGAGATGGTGCATTCCCTGTATATTGCAATCTGAAATTGACACACATTGTGTGGATAACCCATTAAATATACACTGTCCCTTACAAACTCACATATTAATGGAATACGAATGAAAATGCTGGGTTAATTTTCTAGGAAGGGTAATGCATGGTATATTTCTACGTAAGGAAAGATGCTTTATTCAACTTATTGTGCGTACTGTTAAACGCGCACTTGGGGAAGGAATTAGAAAAACAGTGGTTGGGCAGAGACTGCGTCAAGTGGCTTCAGGCTCTCGGGCGACGACGAGGTGGTTGTCTCAGTTGTAAGAATAACGGTTCTTCTTCTTCTTCTTCCTGCCCTTATCCCATTCTACTTGGGGTTGGCGCAACACGTTTTCTTCTTCCATTCTCTCCTATCAGACGTTTATAACTTATAAAATTAACTTATATATTGGTACCCCAGTTCTATGCACTTGTGGATTTTTTTATTAAGTAAATGGGTATTATTATAACAGTTTGCATCGCGATGTGACAAAAACCCCTTAACGCAATCGTAGGTTTTTTAGAAACCTACATGGACAAACATTTTCAACCGTTCTTTTTTCGTAGTTCCATTTAGCCGCAAAATGCACAGCGGTCGCAAAACGGGCAATCCGCGGAATGCCCAATTCGTGCGAGTGTCCAGAACTTTCGTACCTATTGGTACGAGTATTTTCCGGCCGAACATGTGGCGAGGTTGATTTGATTTTGGTGTGGTTGTTACTTGGAAAAATTTGTCCAATCTGTACAGGATACGTTAGCTGTGTTGTCTTGAAAACAAAAGCATGAATAATAGAGTGGACGTTTCTCTACTGAGCCGGTCATGAAAATTGCAATAAATATAAAATAGTACGGAACTTTAACAACTTTGGGCGAGTTCTTGATCATTAGTTAAGCCAAATATTTAGTCAAAATTCGAAAATATTCTTAAAAGAACAGTAATAAATTAAACTACTCGCTCTTATTACGTTAACGGAAAATATTTTAGCAATTTCTATAAAACTCTCTTCCTGACGCCTTAGCTTAACGCCTTCAAACATGAATGTTACTCGTACATGCATTAGTTCTAAATGTGAATTATTAATTTTATTATTATGTTTATTTGTGTCAAAAATTAATGTACAACTGTTTCAATATACTTCAACTTTTCTCGCGTGGTCCTGTTTCGGGACCGACTGAATCTAGATATTGTTAATAATAATATTGTATTAATAATACTACCAATTTATGACGTAAACAAATAGTAAATACATTTATCCAGTGTAATGTGGAGGCGACCAATTGGTCGGTATTCAATTGTCAAAACAATTGTTAAAAAAATGGCCACAGTTCATGATTTATTTAAAATTGATAAGACAAATTAAAAATTAATTAAGTATTTGTCAGCGTTACGTTGCGCACTCGTGCTAGTGACATTTACAAACAAAAATATTAACATTTAAACAAAGAGAAGTTACTTTTTACTTAACATTCAATTTTCACAACCCAGTAAAGCCGAAGAATCGTAACATTAATCCCAGCAGTTACTGGTTTTATTTTTCTTTGTGTTTCATCCGGTTTTCAAAGTTTTTAATTATTAACAGAAGTCATAACAACAACCAGAGTGCGTAACCACTGAAATAAATGTCCCCTGACTATACGCGAAGGAAATTAAACTTTGTAACAGCGTGACAGTTTAATTAAACAGTTTTCATATACGAAATATTATAATGTGTTGCTTAATTTTGAGTTCAAAGGGCTTTATTAGTTCTTCTTGGTTCATAAATTGATTTTGAAGTCAATAAACTAAATACTAATAATAAAGTAAAATACGTTTCGTATCAAATTATTTAATTGCAAGACGTATTTTTGGACTGTCTCATTAA
The DNA here is from genome assembly GCA_950005045.1 of Agrotis exclamationis. NCBI lineage: Eukaryota > Metazoa > Arthropoda > Insecta > Lepidoptera > Noctuidae > Agrotis > Agrotis exclamationis. The sequence goes on from OX465419.1 coordinate 18,666,027, forward strand.
TCGTTTTTTTTTGGTAAACATTTGAGAATTCATTTGTAATGAGCATTCTTGCTAATGTTACATTACAGAAAAACAAACGCGAGCGTTCAAAACATTTTACCGAGCCGACTGTCAAGTCTCCATGAAGAAAAATTTTTGACGACAGTTCGACTAGAGCGTTCGCTAGAAAGACCGTAAAAATGTTCGTAGCGATGTTTGGCTCTGTTCATTGTTCAGTTCGACAAAATTAAAAACGGCGAATGCTCGATGTTCTGTTAAAAGTGAATGCTCAAAACTTTCAGAACCTTAATATGAGGGGTTATATTTACTCTGTGGCCTAGTTAAGCGACCATACAGATGGTCGTTGGCCTAGTTAAATTCATCATCATCATCATCTCAGCCATAGGACGTCCACTGCTGAACATAGGCCTCCCCTTTAAATCTCCACATATACCGGTTGGAAGCGACCTGCATCCAGCGTCTTCCGGCGACCTTTATAATGTCGTCTGTCCATCTCGTTGGTGGACGTCCTACGCTGCGCTTGCTAGTCCGCGGTCCGCAGTTAAATTACTGTTTTAATAACATGTTAAATCTTAATCTTTAAAAATGCGAAAGCTAGTAAAGATGGTGTTTGTTACTCTTCCACGCAAAAGGAGACACAGATTTAAGTGAACAGATAGCTAATAACCTGGATTTATACAACCACATAAGTTACTTTTATCCCAGTAGTACATTTTTGTGGGACAATTTTTGTTTTTGGATTGTAAAATCAACAAATGAGTCCTCCTGCCCTCTGTGGAGGGGAAGAGACAGCCAGCCTCTAACTGACTAAAAGTTCAACCTGTTGCCTCGGATGCCCTTTGCATTCCATGGCCACTGTTGAAGGAAAATTGCGAAGCCGTGAACATAAACTAGTTTATACTATTTTTATAAAGCATCCATTTAAAAAGGATATTAATATCCTTATCCATTTCGTTTTAACTAACTGTAATAATTTTCGTGAAAATAAGGCATTACGTCAAGTCACGGGAGATTCCATCTGCCGCATACCGCATAGTTTTCAAGATTAAACCAACCGTACAAACATACGCGGTCAGGAACTTTGACGTCATAACTTATTTAAGTTCCTGCGTTATCCATACAGGCTGTTACATTTTCGTAAACTATAGCGTGTTTGGTTTTGGTAAACTGTTTTAAGGAACGGTGGTCACCGTGTTGATGTTTTCTATTTTATGGCAATTTATAAGTTTCGAAGAAGAATGCCAAAGATAGATGAATGGATTGTGTGAGGTATGCTATGAAAGAAAAAGGAGTAAAATATGATGTTGTGACGTCTCACAGGGGAGAATGAAAGAAGCCATACATTGCTGTAAAATATTGCCCGTTTCTGTATTCCTTAAGGTGCGTCTACCTTAAGGAATACCTACATACTGTTTCATCAATTTTGTCCACTTACCCAGATTTAAAATCAAAAAGCTTTGCTTTCACCATTTACCCAGTATAATAAAATTAATTACGTAAACACGTACATGTTTTAAACTCCACACCACAAGGCTGTGTTAGACCCAAAAACAAATGGCCACTTATGGCATTTTGTCCTTAATCCTTTGGCGGTTAGTGCGGTACAACTCTCTTTCAATTTAATTAAACATTGAAAACTACGCGGTTAACTGTCGAAATAGTTTTACATAGAAATATTGGCAATGGAATAGTTGAGGCTTGTAGATTTAATATAACTATGCCCAGAAAATGCTGAGTTGGTAACCCTTTCGGTGTGGACATGATCAGTGCATTTTACTGTTGTATTTTTTTATTTATTTCCGTTTTTTTTTCTTATAAATTTCTTTGTGATTGCTGTTTTTGCTAGTTTTTTTCCGGCGGTTTCGATTGTGTTAATTTCTAATTTGACAATCTATTCGGCGCCATCTATTATATGAGGAACATTTTTTTTTGCTTTAATTGGGAATAGTAGGTACTTTTTTTTAAATAGCTCGAAGAATTGTGTAAAAGCACAAAAGAACAATGGACGTACTTATTTTAAATTCACTCGAATATTCCATAATACTGTTAGCTTATCCAGCGCTACTAGATCCAACAAACTATTTGGATAATTTGTTTTCGTCAATCAAAACCACAAACCTATGGGGAACTGAACTTTTGTCCACTAACATAACAATAAACTTGTGATCTTCAGAGGGATAAGTTTAGGTGCATAGTCACCCCCAGTCACTGCAGGAGATACCTACCTACTTAGGGTGTCTGTACGTCCACCCTTAACAAACGTCACGTAAGGCCGCAATACTGTCAAGGGTGTGACGGTACATGAAAATATATGATAAGTTAAAGGAACCTACGAAGACCTACAAGCCTAACAGTCCCTACGACCCTAAGCCCTATAAGCCCTACAGCCCTAACCTACCATATACCTAGTGTGTGATAAATAAATATATAAAAAAGTTCAGGATGTTTGCACCATGCGACCTAAGGTTACAGACGGATAACGGACAGGAATACCAGGTTCGGGAAGGGTACACTCACTGCCAGTCCCGCAGACTCACGAGACTGATCAGAGACGGCTAAAGGTGTCTTGGCCACAGTGAGGGGTAATGAGACAAGAATATAAAAAAACGTGGGAAAATTCAAATCTGATTTATTTACAAGATGTTCTGCTTATATACTACTTTTTCTAAACACACACTATTATACAAAGTCAATGTGTCCTATGCGTGTAAGATGCAACCGAATCATTCTTTTAACTGGGCCGCGCGTAAGCCAGGCCGAGTGCTGAGTCAATGTCCAAAGGTAACATTGAACAGTGTCGGATATTGCAGGTTGATTTCTAGCCACCGTAGGCGCGGGCCTTGTAGCGCGGCTCTCTTCTCCGTCCGGGTAACCATCGCTGGCAGCGTCTTCTTACGCGGCTATGGCTGCAGTGGAACCTTTCCTGGCTGAAGTTGGCACCGGTGAGGACGGCTCTGATAAAGCCGTCTCCGGCTAAGCCAAGTCCGTTCAAGCTGACGACGCCCGCGGGACCGGCGCCGGCAGGAAAGAAGAGAAGCCCCGGTGGATAACCGGCCATCCCAACCCCCTCCAAAGACCCTTGCGGCTAACGCTTATTGGCAAGTTGCCGGGGAGAACAGGCAGGCTGGCAAGGCGTCCAGGTCAAACAAGGGTTGCGGGGAGACTCTGCGCCCTTAAGACCGCAGATGTGGTGATTACACTACAGACCGTGACTCAACTTTCGGAGTGTCCTGTCTGTATTAAATTACGCTTCCTCCAGGCGAATATCAACCACGCCGCTGCTCAGGATCTCTTGTTCCAGAGAATGGCGCAGTGGTCGATCAACGTCATCGTGATGACTGAGTAGGAGATGAGACCCCCTCCCTAGAGGGTGTGAGAAGAGTGAATATACCTAAAATTATTCTCTGTAAGGCACTCCAAGCCAAAACGATCAAATATTTCCATGAATACATTAACAAGGTATTCCAAAAAGATAACAAGTGTTAAGTGTCAGTTGATTTGCATTTCATCAACATAAAACGCCTGAGCGAGATTTTATAATTTATCGAAGGTATAGCCGATCCTTTGAAAGCCCCTTTAATAATATATAAAGGGATGAAGGATGTAACGAAATTAATATTTTATATTTTGTTTAAGTATTATGTGGGTGGGCCTTATGTTGGGTTGGGGACAGTTAAAAGATTGAGTTCCGAACGAGCGCGTTAATGGACTACAAGCTTTGTCAATTATTTGGGTCAGCGGGTCAGGTGGAAGGTGATTAAAAGTTTATTACAAGAGGTGTGTGGGCTTCGCGATCGTCAGTATTTGATTAAACATTGATGGACTTTAAATTCTTCTATTATTAATGTATTAAAAAAACTCGTGTCACGGTGTTTGTATTTGTAGTAACATTCCTCACGCAGAGAAATGTCTGGCTACCTATACGAGAACTTCTGGTTGCAACCGTGACAGCAAGACCCACTAGTTGACTTTACGACATTTCTAGTAATAAATACTAAGTAAGTAGTAGAGATAACAAGGACTTAGTATTTATTACTAGAAATGTTGTAAAGTCAACTAGTGAGTCTTGCTGTCACGGTTGCAACCAGAAGTTCTCGTATACATTTCTCTGCGTGTCCGAATTGGCTCAGCCAACCTTAGTACTTTATTTGGTAGGATTATGAATAGGCCGTGAAGTAGTTTTCACATTGGTACTCAAACCTTTATTTAAAGTAATTCGACGCGCCGAGTGAAGTGGGGAGTCTACTACTCTTTACTTAAATAATTTAACGTTTTCATTCCATCCATCTATCCGTCCATCTATGTTCGTTTCTCTTTCATACAAAGGGCCGTAAAAGGAACAGAAAATTTAACGAAGCAGGAACAGAATACCTAATTAAAATTACATTTTAGAATATTGGAAAAAAAAATGGTCCAAATCAGGAATATTTCACTGAAAAAAAAATCGGTAATACCAACCGATTTTTCGGTAATATTTACCGTTTTGGACAGTAAAAATAGAGCCTATTGTCCAAAGCAGTAAAACTAACTGAAAAAAAAACAGTTGAGTTATGACAGTAGATTTTATTGTGCATTTGCTACTGGTCGGTTATTCTTACTGCTTGTTTAAGTTAACGTTAATGTTCAAATAATTGAAATAACTGTTTAGCTCTTTACTGTAAGTAGACTTTAATGTTCATATAGTTGAAATAACTGTTTAGCTCTTTACTGTTTTTGCCCATTTCAGTGCACTGTCCGTAATTAATTATTTTAACGTATAAATAAGTTCCCGGAACCGTTTTTTTTTACTGTTCAAGAACAGTAGAAAGTCTCGTTTTACTAACTTCGGAAGGAACCAAGAATAAGTCGTTTTAACTATCAAACAACACAGTAATAAAACAGTTTCACACCCCATTGATCAGGCACGTCATTCTCGCAACTAATGAAATGTTAAATCAATCACACATAAGCTTGGCAACCAAGTTATTTATTAGCCCACAACCGCACTGCCTCTGATTGATACTGCTACATAAACCAAATCAAACGGTGTGCAATGAAATTAAGCATATTGTTAATTGAATTATAGCGGCCATACACCATACTGCCTATCGTACAATCGGCATGACGATCGATTTGATCAAATTGGCAGTTCGTCCATATACACCATACACCATACTGCCTATCGTCCAATCGGCATGACGATCGATTTGATCAAACTTCAAATCGGCAGCAGTGATGCCAGCTTAGCAACTTTATAGCTAGATCTAGCCATTATTCGGTGACCGACAGCTACAATTTTATAAAACTTGTGGCTTAACTTTTTAGCTACTTTTTTACCGACTTGTTTTTTTACCGGTTTATCCCACTGGTGGGAATCAGTTGGTAATACAAGTGGTCGGAAAACATTTGCTTATCGTTAAGCAAATGTTTTCCGACCTTCAAGCGATTTTCGACCTTATTGACATTTATGCAAACACCGGATTTTAATGAAGGAGCAATGTTAGCTAACGAGAATGTGAGAAAAAACAAACTAAATTTTAAATGTCAATAAGGTCGAAAATCGCTTGAACCAGTTTTTTCCACTCCACTCCACTGTAAAAAGTGTCGTGACAATTTTTTCTGCCTAGCCCCCTTTCGCAACGCGTCATAAGGAACTTCGTTCCAAAAAAATAAACGTTTCGAATTGAGAACCTCCTCCTTTTTTTTACGTCGGTTAAAAAGTAGCTACCGAATATTAGCTAGATCTAGCTATAAAGTTGCTAAGTTGGTATCACTGCTGCCGATTTGAAGTTTGATCATTCCGATTTGATCAAATCGATTTGATCAAATTGGCATGATCAAATCGGCATGATCAAATCGGCATGATCATGCCAATTTGATGGATTCCACGCCCACACACGGTCAAATCTAACTGATCAAATCGGCAGCGTCATGCCGATTGTACGATAGGCATGATGGTGTATGGCCGCTATTAGTTCATTCTGTTGTTTCAATGTGTTTGAAGTTTTGGTGAATTTGTGAGTTATTTTTGTGCTACCTTATTTATCGTTCTTAGCATGTTCAGCTTATAATGTTTCCAATGCTGGGACACGGGCCTCTGCGAGAGGGAGTCGGCTACAATGTGAGTCTAGTGCGGGTCGATGGATGTCACATGTCTTCAAATTTTTGGCTCTCAAAACGGTGAAGGAAAACATTGTGAGGAAACAGTCATCTCCTAGAACGAAAAAAATCGAAGACTTGTGACATCTGCTTACTCGCACTGTACCTACTTCTTTTGGGGATGGAAGCTCACTCAGTCAGAATGTTATAGGCTACTAGCTGACCCGGCAAACGTTGTTTTGCCATATAAATAATAAAAAAAAAAAAATTAGGGGTGGACTACCCCTAACATTTAGGGGGATGAAAAATAGATGTTGGCCGATTCGCATAGATACCGGATAAGCACAAAAAATTTCATCAAAATCGGTCAAGCCGTTTCGGAGGAGTATGGCATCGAAAACTGTGACACGAGAATTTTATATATTATATTAGGTATAATTTTAGTGTAACTTGTCCATAAAATATATTAAAAAATCTAGACAGCTGACACACTCAGCCAATTTTCAAAAGAAAAATAAAAGAAACGAACAAAACATTTTTTCCAGCACATTCTAAACCTCTGCAACTGGTTAAATTGAAAGCTATGCTTAGTAAAGCCTATTTTTTCAGTTCTTTTTTACGAGTACCTACCACAGGACCAATTAATTAATAAAAAGGTTTCTCAAAAACTCCAAAACATAATCTTTTGTACATAAAAATTACTAGCGAAACAAATGACGACGGTATCTTATTTCGGTCAGACGCCAACGCCGGGACGGGGAGCGCTTCCTCGGCAAAAAATTGTAAAGTATTCACGAAAAGACACTGATAAATTACTCCGTGTTTTACAGACACATCTGACGATTTATTACGGCACCCACATACAAATACTATACCATACATACACGATAAATACGTAAATATACGCTCACAGAATGTCCAATATATCTTGGAAGCCGATAGAGACGCTGGTTTGCGAAGAAAACTGTCAAAGAAATGTCAAATTCCATACATTTTGAACTTAGTTCTATTTTTACCGCGTGTCAAGTTACAATGGTCTTGAAAGTAAACATATGCTTACATCGACGTTTGTGGAGGAAAGAAAGATCGATTGCTCTGTACAAGGCAAGGGAAACGTTTTATTCAGCCTTATTTTATTTTTCATTAGATGTGATTTTTTCGGTGACAATTTATTTGGGGTATATTTATGGTGATTGGGGATGTAAAATAAGTAAACGAGAACCGAGACAAATAAATTATACGTTTCGAAAAAAGATGAGGTGTCTAAGGGTGAGGTGTCTAAGGCACCCTAATTGAACTCTATAACTTTATTCACGTCCGTTCTCAGTATAAATAATGTGACACTTTCTTTATAGTTTTGAAATCATCAAATGAGTCCTCCCGCCCTGAGTGGAGCAAAATGGACTGTCTGACTAAAATCCACTGAGTTCCTTTGTTTGCCCTTATGTTTCAAGGTCAGAACAAAACATGCTAAACTTAAAATATTGTGAATCTAAGCCAAGAGCAGAGTGTAAATGCAAAAGTGCACTTTTATTTTGAAATTCATGGTGAAAAGGTATTGCTCTAACAAAAATTTTGTGACTGTTCATGAAATGGAAATGGCCGAACTAAAATATTCGTTTACGAACAAAAAACACCAGAAAACATTCAATAACCTTCCAAATTCTGAAGTCAGAAAAAAGCCAACACATTTACAACTCCACACCTGCCATTTAGAAAAAGAAACATTCGTATTCTCAACCAGAATAGAAAACGGTAAAAACCTACGGCCATTTTTCTCACTCATTTTCACATTTTTGCGTGCCCAACTTAGTTCCCAAACAAAATACTTTGTGGGGGAGGGAGAGGGGAGTGTGGTGAGGGACAGCATCATCTGTCAAGGTCCAATCCACACTTAGGTCGTACTTAAACCCTTTATGTTTCGTTGAACCACAGTGAATACATAAAATGCATAGGGACAGAAGGCTATGTCTATGTAGCGATGAAAATGATCGTGAACCTGAGCATTCACTTGTAATGAGCATTGTTACGAATGTTATATTACAGAAAAACAAATGAGAGCGTTTTAGAGAGTAAGTGCGTATGCATAATGTGAGTGTCGAATTTTGCTAACGGATTTAAGTGAAGGAAAGGTCAAAGAATATTAATGTGGATCTTATCGGTCAATTTTTTGGTCCATTTTTTTGCTCACTCTATTCTTATTCGATTGAGTACATGATATTATTATAAAATCATTTTAATGAGTTATTCCATTTAACAGTTCCGCGACCCATATTCTAACTCATTTCAAACCCTTATCAATTTTTTCGACGGCTGCCATTGTCAATAGTTGGGTGTGTCCAACGACCATTTATATCTAGACGCCTCATGCACGATCTGACTAAAGAAAATTATTCTGCCAAGTCGCTGAGGTACGACGTAAGCGAGGGGGACGGGGTACTGCGTTCTGATTGGCTAACGGGGACGGGGTACTGCGTTCTGATTGGCTAAGTCAAGGACAGTGCGACGAGGGGACTCACAGGAGTGGTCGAGTCAAGACGGTTATAAGACTTTTTTACCTAATGTGTTGACAGACATCGGTCGCCTGTGATTAGGAGTCTAGATATAAATGGTCGTTGGGTGTGTCCCTGCCCAAGATTTCACGTTTTGTAAGAAGTTGACCTACTGCATGAAGCTGTACAGTGGCGAATATTTACCGGTCCTCTTTATGCTTGAAAAGAAAAATAACCGAACACAAAAAGGCCTTTTCTACACCCGGATGCGCCTGAATAATTTATTAAGAAGAATTCTCTAAACAAAGGAGGTTGAAGTGTTTTATGGGGTGTTTGCATAATAGGCTTATTATGTGTGTGTGGTAATAAAGTGTTTGTTTCGGTAGTGTCGCTACAATGGGGGCGATGGACTGTGGTAGTGACAGTTTTATTTAAGTAGGCTAATTTGTGAGTTTGAAAGTATGATTTTGAAGCATTTTAGGGCTGTTTTATTTTAATAAAAATAATGGTATAATGGTTCGAATACAGAATGAGGAGAAACGTTCATGTAAAAACTCTGCTTAGCCAATTCAAACATTGACAAATATTTAAACGGTAATACCTATTGTTTCCGTCTCAAAAATCAAGTTTTACCGAGACTCAGCGAACAGCAAATGATTTTTATATTGAATTTTATTTCCACTTTTCCATGATACAAGTTGCTATGTGCTACGTATGCAACTTGAACAAACCCGCATACAAGTTACAAGTTGAACTTGTGTATTTTTTTTTCTAATTCAAGCAACTTGTATACAAATGTGACGTCACATATTCAAGACTTACTTAATGGAAACGAGCCTTAGGTTTGCAATACTTATGCCAGTAACTTGCATAAAAGTATGCAAGTAGCTGGCATCACATTGTATCATTCACCAATCAGAAGTCATATAGCTTGATGGCATGCAAGGTACTAGCTTACTCTTGTGCAAGTTATAACTGGCATGTGTATGTGACTAGACTATGTTCCATGGAACCTAACCAGTACTATTAAGAATTCTGTGACCTAACGTAGGTTAATCGGTGTGATTATAAACGCCTGCACTGTATAGGTATACGTCTAAATCAGAATTATGATAATTAATTATGATAATTCAATTCACTAAGCATTAACCAAATCACAACACGAAGCTCGTAGCCTAATGTGTTGATAACGCCTCAAATCAATGGAGGATATAATGATCAAAATAATTATTATGTAACACTAGCTTTTGTCTGTTGATATTCAGCTGCATCTGGTTCGACTGGAAGCCGACCCCAATATAGTTGGGATAAGGCTCGGCAGATGATGATGACTAGCTTTTGTCTGCGATTTCGCTTGCATTAATTTAGAATTTGATGATCAATTTTGTGACATGTGGCACCATCTTTATCATGAGATACGTACTCTTTATGTACGTTTTTTTGACATGACATCGTATACGTGCATGATATTCGGTTCAATAGTGTAAACGTGAAAAGATAGTAAACAGACGTAAGAACATATTTTTATAACATAACTAGCTGACCCGTGCCCACTTTGTTGGGCGGTAAAATGTGCATGATAATATATCTTTAATTTATAGCCTATAGCACTCACGAAAAATGTAGCTTTCTACCAGTGAAACAATTTTCAAAATCGGATCATTACTTCCGAAGAATACCCCTACATACAAACTTACAAACTTTTACCTCTTTATAATATAAGTATAGATGTATAGATATAGAAGTATAGACTAGCTCTTGCTAGTGGCATCACCTGCTACTACTTGAATATTATTCCACGGGTAAGTAAAATCGGAATAAAAACTTTCTTATGTGTCCAATGAAGTCCAATCTCATTAAAACCCGTTCAGTGGTTTTTGCGTGAAAGAGTAACAAACATCCATACATCAATCCCCATAAACTTGTAATATTAGTATGATCTAACATTGCTCAGTCAGCTCGAAGCTACAATTAGGTGCGGCATTAATCGATAGTTAAGACGATCTGATTGATTATAGTTGTGTGTGCTGATACGCAGTGGTGGCCCAGTGGTATTGGCCTCGACCTACGAGTTGTAGGTTGTGGGTTCGAACCCTGTCAGGTGCATTACTTTGTGTAATTTATTTCAACACCACTGCTCTCAAAACGGTGAAGGAAAACATCGTGAGGAAACAGGCATGTCCTAGAACCAAAAATTCGAAGACATGTGACATCTACCAATCCGCACTGGGCCCGCGTGGTAGATTACGACCCACTCCCTCTCACAGAGAGGAGGCCTGTGTCCCAGCAGTGGGAACATTTATAGGCTGATGATGATGTGCTGAAACAAGAAACAGGTGGTAATCACACATTCACATCACGCCACTTTCCTAGGCAACTGGGCTTCTCCTAGTTGTAATGTCCTTTTGTGCCTATTGGCCTTGTTTTGATCTGTGTCCTGCTTGCATGGAGGGAAGTGGAAACTACGTAATAGTATGTTCCTGCTCCTCCACTATTCTTTTCTGATTAATTTCGTTGTAGGATCCAAGGCACATAAATTCATTCTCCAGGACACGTCGAGCTTTATTGTCTCAGAGCTTTTCTGGTGATCGCCACTGTTGATTCGGGCTTTCAGGAGTTGCAGTGGTTTGGGAATAATGTGATGGGTTTGTCCCGAAAAAATCGCACCCTTAAGAGGTATACTGTGTGCCCCGTTGATCTCGAGGTCGCGAGCGGGCCTGCTGAACGTGGGGTGACTGAATTCGGCCACGGCGATCAATCTCAGCGTTGATTAGCCATCTGTTCGAGAGATGTCATAGTTTACAAGTGTGTGCGCAGCCACAGGTGTACTCAGTGTTCCTTTACTCTCATAGACCGATGGGACGGCAGTCCGACACGACTGGAGAGACATCAGGCGCTAGTCCAAATGTGACGTGCTTTCCGAGGCACGGTGGTCGGTAGTATCATACCACCATCTTCAAAACACTGAGCTGCTAGTTACTGAGTAACTGTAAAAGAACCGGAACTTTTACACTTATTAATTAATTTATTAGTTTTTTTTTACTTCATCACTTTTAGCATTTAATTCTACCTGAGTTTACTTTTTTACCTGGTTTTAAGTTTGCCAACATATATTATGGTCACAAACAAGCAAAATAGACTCGCGTGCAAATATGCCTACTTATGGCTTGATGGTCATAAGTACGCGTATTTGATAGCGTGTCTGTCACCCACTTTAGAAATGAAAGTTAGAAATGCCCGTGCTTATGGGTTGTTCGTCTCTAAAGCTACCTTAAGTAGGGTTGAGCCACGCGATGACTTATTCATGCAGCCAACTGTCGCAAACTGACCTGCTATTCGTTCAGAAGTCAGTTTAGACGTATGTTACATTGCCGTCACGTAATCGGGGACTACCGTAAATGTCTGCTCTTTATGGTAAACTTGACCTTGAAGATTTTTCTTAGTCCGTGTCACTTTTTTAACAGCGCGCTGGCTTGTATATTGTTTTAGTTTTGGCTCTATGTGATGTCGAGATAGAAAATAAGGTTATTTGCAAAACATTAACAACCTTTACGGGCTTTTTCGTGGTACAATCATCAAAAGAGTCCTCTCGCCGGGACGGGACAGGACGGACGTCAGACTCGTAGTGAGTAAAATCCACGGTGATCCTTCAATAGCCCTTTACTTTCTAGGGTGACGGTTACCTTGGGCATGCGGGCGGCGAGTAAAGGGCGACTCGCCGCCCGACCATGGACCATGCCCAGGTCGACGGCGCGTTGTGTTCCACGCGCTACTCAAAGAGCGTCAGCAAGATGACGGGGCCTCTAGAGGGCCAAAGCCTGCCGGGGTCGCGGGACTTATTCCATTACCGTGACCTTGGAACGTAAAGGGCTAATGAAGGACACCGTGGATTTTAGTCAGTACAAGTCTGACAGTACCTCCCGCTCTGCCCTGGGTGGGAGGACTCATTTGATGATTTTACCACGCTAAAAAAAAAAAAAAGGTCACGTTTACCTGATGAGACAGTCCCGCGAAACGCGTTCACGGGCTTAAAGTACTTATGGTTATAACTTTTACTATTAAACTAAACTTGAAAGATCAAAAAGAAATCAAATGTTTCATACATTGTCAACGGAAAAATATTCTATTTTGTATGAAGACGAACAAAAACTCGTAAGTCAGGGCATTTTCACTTCTAATTATCGAATTACTCAACCTCAATTTAAAACAATAATATAAATAGAAATATTCTTTATTTTATCCGGTTACACAACTTGACTCGCACATTCCATCCGTACAGTGAACTATTTACATGCAGCTATTCGCCCGTCAACTGTCCACTTGACGTCGCAAAGCATTCTTGACACTGCACTGGCTCGAATACTAGACACTCTCAATAGACGAGGATCTTCTTTGATAGGCTGTGTTGTAAAATACTCGTATATTAGATTTGTTAAAGAGACATAACATTCTTGGGAGTACTAGGCATCTGCACTATTAAGTGTCATTGTTTTACAAGTATGAACAGCCCCCGTATTGTCTAACTGGTGTACAACTGTAGCGATAGGTTGCTTAATCTTGACACCTCTAATTTTATCGATATTGTAGTCTGGTGTTATCGACTGTTACGCGACTAAGTTGAGGAGTACCTCATGAGCATTAGAATAGTTGGTTGTATAGAGTATTTTATATTTTTGTGGTTTATATGCAACTGACAGGTAAAATTCGCGCTAAGAATGGGGAAGTTAAATGTCAGTGTCTGTCACAACGGTCACAACAAAGAAGTTTTCTGTGAAAAAAACGATTTATCATGATTAAATATTGTGTAAAAGGCTGTAAAAATGTTGGAACACACATTTCGATACCTAATTCAAACTATTAAGAAATAATGGGTAGCTGCTGTGACTGCTGTGAGAACAAAAATTGTATTATCACTAACGAAAAGTTATATAAACAAATAACCACCCTTGCGAAGCCGGGACAGGCCGTTAGTTGAGTTTATTAATGAAATTCTATGATTATACCATAACTAAACAATCGAATACACCTTTCAAAATAATATCTACTTTTCTATTGGAGGTTAAGTACCAGTATTGCATCGCTCTCTAAATCATAAAATGGTTCGTCTGGTGGAAGAATTATCACCTGTAGCGAGGTTTGTGGTGTTAAGAAATTAAATATATTGTGATATTTCTCTAATCTAAATAGAAATAAGAAGGGGTAAAATTACTGACATATAACATGATATTTTATTTTTATCAAAATAGAAAGTCAGAAGCAGTATTATATTCTTGGTAGAGGAGAGGACAGGTAAAACATACTTTATCTTAAAAATTTGAACATCAACTATAAGTAATTATGGATTTAATACAGTAAAATAAAATGTATAACCACTCAATTATATCTTTTTTTTTCCTCTTACAGTTGCACCGCGGCGTCTTAATTCAGCTTGTGGTTTTGCATTGAAGATTAACCTTTCATGTCACTCAGCCGTTGAACTCAAGCCCAAGTTAAAAAAGAATTTATAATTAAAGGTAAGTTCACAAATCATCTAAATAAAAATAGACTCCCCTTAGGACGACCCACTGACCCTCGCATGCTTATTGTTAAAAACATAACTATGTTAAAGAAAAACAATCTAAAAGTTTTAGCATAGCTTACTTACCATAAATGCACCTTAACAATGGTTGTATCACATTAACATTGTGTTTTTAGTTTTGCGAAGTACCTAATGCGAGCTTAAAGCCAAAACCAAAAACAAAGCTGCAGATTCCAGGAGGTCTGCAGCTGCTACTGGTGGAGGCCCAAGCAAAATCAAAATTATCTATAGAATTTGGGACCTATTTATATCTTAGTTCTTTTTCTTTTCTCATTCATCTTACTATTAAACTTTGCTATCATTTTCACATTTAAGTATTTTTTTATGTGTTTGTTTGTAAGTCAAATCATTGGATATTGTGTGTTTGTAATAAAAAATAAATACTTTACAGATACCATCTGTTGATAAGGACACGCCAGAGCCTTTGGCTGACGAAATTAGGCTTGCAGACTCGGTATCCTCCTGTCCTGTTTCTATACCAGCATCAGACGATTCTACCAGTGACCCTATGGAAGAAGAATGGCTTGATAGTCAGTCCCTCAGAACCACGCCCACTCCCTCCGTTGATTTACGCGCTTAAGATGAGTCAAGTAAGTATTTCAAAGAATCAATCAATAATCATAAAAATCAATGCCACCTTATGTTGTAATTTTATGACTCAAGAACGGGCTCACTTATCCAAACCAAATGTTTAGGCTTTGTTCGAACTATTTAGTAGATGGTTTATGTGAAGTTTAAACAAAATTGGTCAAGCGGTTCTTCATTTATCAGTTTTTGTATACGTAGCGAAGCACGTACGGGCCGCTAGTATAGTATATTTTAAACATTTTGTTGCAAGTACTAAAATAACTCTACCTAATTCCGACCTCTGTTTATTATATATATTCTGATCAATCACATGACTTGTCTTTGAGAATAAAACGTGTTACAAATGAAAACCAAGTTGAAGATTATGATAATTCATAAATAAATATTTCTAGGACCCAGACAAGCTCTACCATCCACTGGGCCGCGTCCAGTCAGAAGGTTGAGTAGACAATGTAGGTATAATATTCTATTTGTTAGTTTACAACAGCCATTTTAATAAAACAGAAGTCAATTGTAAAATTAATTATTTATATTCATTACAGTTCCTGAAAATACGCCTCAGTGGGCTTACGAAATTGAGAGACGTCGTGTTGTTGCAGAGGAGCAACAGGCAGCCGCAATGGAGGGGCTGGCTGTCGCAGGGTGGCTGCAGAAACAAATGGGGCGACAAGCAGCTGCTACAGAAGCTTTAGTAGACATTGTCAGGGCCATGAACCAAAAATAACAAGCCTTTTATTTTGATTCATGATGTAAGGATATTGAGGAGCCACTATTCGTATTCTAATATGTATTCTTAATCAGTAGTAAGTTTAGTTCAGTAGTAAGTAATGCTACAAAATTATGCCAAATTGTGAAAAGCTTTACTCCACAGTGTTCCTAGTTTTGATTCTCCTCCCAAACAAAATTGAAACAGATTGAGGTGCCACTTTTATGTTCGTATAACTACTGGCCCTATAGACAAACAACAGACGACAATCGTTATCGCTCAGCAGTCTTTTTCAACTTTATACAGCTTGTAGAGTTGAAAATCTATTGGAGTTTACAGATTGTTTTTGTTTCTTTCGTCATCTTTCAGCAGCCTTTAATAGATTTCCAACTTTATGCGCTAGTGTATATAGTTGAAAATGTATAAGTGACTGCTGAGCGATAACGATTATCGTCTGCCTGTTTATCTATAGGGCCAGAACTATTACACTACAAAATCGATGATTGTTTCAACAATTTTTTAAACTTACTACAAAATAAATTAACTTAATCAAGATCCAAAAAGTGGATCCTCAATCCAAATTGTGATTATGTCTAGTTTTAATAATATTTTTCTTCTTTTCTCTGTAGCTTGTTTATTACACATTTGTGTTAGTTTTATACTACTTAGGTCATAATCTTTGTTATTAATTTGCATACCATTGTTAAGGCAGAATGTGTCCTGCCCTAAAATATGTGGTGCCACAAGCTAAAATAATGTTCATTCAACTATTATCGTTCAGGGGCAGAATGTCCAATTCTCAAAGTCCCAAAATCTTCAATTCCCAATTCGAGACATTTGATAATCTGTATTTTGATGTATCTTTTGTAGATAATTTAAATTCATAATCTTTATTTGCATAAAATGTGGTAAACAAAAGGTGTGATATCATATTTTAGGGCAGGACACATTCTGCAATAACAATAGCATGCAAAATAACAAAGATTATTACATAAGTGGTTTAAAACTAACAACTGTGTGTGTAATAAACAAGTTACACAGAAAAGAAGAAAAATATTACTAAAACTAGACATAATCACACACAATGTATTTTCTAAATACCATAATCAAGATCATGATTTTTATAATTACATATTGAAACAAATATCCAAGTAGCTTAATATTACCAATTTTGTCTTACCTTTGTTTTATAAAACTTAGGTGTTTGTTTGAGTTCATAATTATAATACATAATATATTTTAAATAATAATAAATTATTCGTAATATTGTAGTCTTTTGATAGTGATTGTTGTAAAAAAAACGTGATTTAGACTTATAAATAAACCAAATTTTAATTCCTTAGCATAAAATGTCAGCAGGCCTGTTGGTCTAGTGGTTAGTGACCTTGTCTGCTATGCCGGAGGTCGTGGGTTCGATTCCCACCCAGGACAAATGTTTGTGTGATGAGTACAATCATTTATTCTGTCTCTGGGTGTAATTATTATGTATGTATTTAGAAATATATAAGTATGTTTATCAGTTGTCTAGTACCCATAACACAAGCTCTGCTTAGCTTGGGACTAGATGGCGTTGTGTGATAGAACTTGTGGAATATTATTATTATTCTGATGCCAAATCATCATTTTTTTCGAAATTTTTATTTTGATATTCTTTGAGTTGGCTGGCGCCTGAACTACTGAAAAATTTTCGATCAAATTGTCCTCAAATAATCATAGAAATATGCTTCTGTTGATAGGTTATGTATTATTACGCTATGTAGCGTGGTTGATAAGCAATTTTGTTTTGTATAGCTGGCGCCTAAACCACTGAACAATAGTTCTTAATTTTTTTTATTATAATAGATTATTTTGTTATATAGGGTTTTTGTAAATAAAAGTATTTATTATATATTTTAAAAATTGGCTTTAATTTCATTTCATTCATTCCAATCAAAGCTTGTTTCTCAATTTAAATAATGAAGCTACAGTCCCAGACACAAGACATAATAACTGTGAAAGTACTGGTAGTTGTCCATTCCAAAGCCGAGATCTATGGAGAATTTATTTATTTTTTTTAAAAATATTAAAAAATGTAATTTATAAGTTTTGACGCCTAGAACGCCTAAAACCAATGACCAGTGGTCCACTTTGGCCCTGAATCGTGAAAATTGGAAGTCATGGGGAGAGGCCTTTGCCCAGCAGTGGGATGATGTAGGCTAGCAGTATCAGTATCAGTAATTTATAAGTAAAAAATAATAATAAAGAAACAGTACTTATACAATATACTTAGGCTATGCAGCTTTAAAATAATGAGATTGAATTTATACAATGCAAAACACCTAGATAATTGATAAAGAACAATTTACAAGATTGTGAAAAAACAACATTGCAGATGATAATAATAATAGAACTCAAACAATATACTTAGGCTATGCAGCTATATAATGAGATTGAATTTATACAATGCAAAATGTCCTTCAGCAGGACAACCTAAGCTTATACTAATAAAATACCTAGTTGTACAATCTTCAGCAGCTCCAACAATAGTATTTAATGCTATATAAATGTTTCTCACTTTGCAATGTAATTCCATGTAATATTCTTCAGGTGAACCGGGAGCTGTGCCCAAGATAGGTGTCATCATCCATGGGCGCTGTGCATATCCAGAATCACCTGAAATATAATATTTGCTTTATTTCATATTTCCCATTCAACGTAACGGTCTGCACAATAGAACTATCTTTTTTAGTTCTACCATTCTAACTGCATTGATATGATTAATCAATCACTTTTGGTAATTTATGCCAAAATAATCTATTTAAATGCCAATGTAAATGATATAGTTACCTACCTAATAGCCAACAGCTCTGGCGATTCCTTTGCAGTCTCTCCAAATAAGTCTTGAAGGAACATTAATTCGAAACATAAGAATCATGAGCAGCGCCACCAAATGACGCATTTACATGTAGAATATTGAGATGTGCATCACAAATCTGAAACAATTTTTTTTACTCAATATATAAAGATGGTATATACATTTAAACACAATTATTAAACTTGTTATTACTCACCAATAAAACATTCAGAGAATTATAATTTTTTCTATTAAAATATGTTTCTTCATGATCATTAAGCCTAATTATAGCCACATGAGTACCATCTATGCACCCAATAATGCCTGGAAAGTGCAATCTTTCCATAAACCTGAAATCAACCATACATATTAAAAATTAAAATTGAATTCCTTATAGATATTTATTAAATTAGTTTATTGAACAAATAAAAAACACATAGGTTAAAAGGTTTACAAAATTAAATAGAACAAACTAACTCCTAAGTAAAAATATACTCTTGTATCTCAGGAGCCACAGTACCTGTGAAAATGAAATGTTATCAACAGAGTCAGTAATTACAATAGGTGATCATTGATGCATATAGACAAAGAGAGACTGACTGAGAGACTAATTTCAAAGTTTTGAATATGAGCTTCTTTGTACATGTAGATAATGCCTCTATGTGGGTGCTCTACCTTAGTTTTTCATCAATGTAAACACCTAGTTGACACTAGGGACTATGGAAAGTGACTTTTGCCAAACTATACAAATGCATTCAATAGTTTTCACATGAAAAATTAACAAACATCCATTTATCCATCCAAACAAACTTTCACTTTTATAATATTATTAGTAGGATAATTAGTAGAGAGCCACTTCCATTGCAATCCGGTTAGTATTATTATACAATAAGTGCAGTGTCATTGGCGTAGGTGAACATTTTCAATAGAGATAGACATTTAGGTAATACTTATTATAGGCACATAAATATTTTATAAACTTACTGTGTCATGATGACTTGTCTCTCTACCTGAGACATGGGAAATTTTATGTGGTCAACAGTACTTCCCGGACATTGAGTGCATCAGTAACCTGTTGTAAACACTTACTAAATGTTGGCTGGGACATATTAAACAAGTAGGAGGGTACTGATATTACGTTGGTAAGATCCATTTGCATAAAAAATGAAGCCAAAATCTGCAACAAACAATAAAAATAGGATGACTTACATGATCATACTCTTTCAAACAAGTTGGGAACAAAACTAAATAAACGTGCTATAGAAATAAATATTTACTTTTAGTTCATTGCGAACAGCTGTTTTTCGTAAAGGTTGTGAATGGTCGTTGGTTGTGGTAAATACGGGCGAAGTTCTTCTCAAACCTGTTGAAACGCAGCTTTGTTCAATCGAAAATTTGCCATAAATTCCTTCTCTGGCAACTGCAACGGGTCACTTAGGTCACGT
Organism: Agrotis exclamationis; assembly: GCA_950005045.1. Classification (NCBI taxonomy): domain Eukaryota; kingdom Metazoa; phylum Arthropoda; class Insecta; order Lepidoptera; family Noctuidae; genus Agrotis; species Agrotis exclamationis. Next base: position 18,685,747 of record OX465419.1, read on the forward strand.
AGGCGTCTTCTCTCCAGTCGTAGACGAAGTCGTTTCCTCTCTTCTTCAGCAAATCCCAGCAATACTATACGCGCCATTCTCCAAAATGTTTCGCAAAACAATGCCCGCGATGAAAAAAAAAATTGCATATTGTGCATAGACTTATAGGTATGACTGACTACTGTATGGCCAATTTTATTCAGCTATTGCTCAGTCCATCTTTTATATCTACGGCACAGACCGCTCGACCGGTGGCTAGCTTAAAACACTGCTCATGAGCAGTGTCTTAGACGATGCCACTTTCCACCCGTTTGATTATAAATTTGATGTTGAACAATCGGAATGCAGCGAAATGAACGCATCAAATAGCTGTCAAAGGCATGTCAAAGGGTAAATTTCAATAAACCTATTAAATTTAAATGTTGCCTTTATGCAAATATTCTAACGTTCTAGAGGCACTTCTCAACTTAGTCGCATAACAGTCGATAAAATATAGAGGTGTCCAGTAACTATCCACTTATGCCACAGTTTCCCACCAGTTAGACAATCGCCCTGCAGAAAAGTTGTTAACTGTAGCACTCATCATCATCATCATCTCAGCCATAGGACGTCCACTGCTGAACATAGGCCTCCCCTTTTATAGATCTCCACATATACCGGTTGGAAGCGACCTGCATCCAGTGTCTTCCAGCGACCTTTATAAGGTCGTCTGTCCATCTTGTTGGTGGACGTCCTACGCTGCGCTTGCTAGTTCGTGGTCTCCACTCTAATACTTTTCGACCCCATCGGCCATCGACCATCTGCTCTGTGAGCAATATGGCCTGCCGATTGCCACTTCAGCTTGCTAATCCGGTGGGCTATATCGGTGACTTTAGTTCGTCTACGGATCTCCTCATTTCGGATTCGATCACGTAGAAAATCTAATATATAAAAATCAATGCCACTTTTCGTTGTAATATAATAACTCAAGAACGGGCTCACCTATCCAAACCAAATGTTTAGGCTTTGTTCTTCGATCATTAAAATAAACTAGATAAACAGTCCCGTACAAAAACGAACTTATAACTGTCCTCAAATAGGTTCGTAGAATAGAAAGAGAAAGAAACATAACTGGTCAACATTTACTAAAAGAAATTAAACCGTATCCGAATGAGTTAAAGTCGGATTTAGAACGGACATAAAAACACATTTTTTACGACCGCGACTCGCTGTCGCCTCGCCGCCTACCTGCCCGCCTAGCCGCTCGCCGCCGAACAAGGAATAGTGGAGTCGAACTGTAGATATTTTTATGCGGTTATTATTAATGATCGCTAAATATTTTTTGGGTGTATGCTTTTAATGGGTGCATGTGGTTATGCATAATGAACATAATTATAATTTACCTGAATTTAAGTATATAATATATTTGTTAAATTAAACTTATACCTATATCAGAATATGTAATCATTTATTTTTCTTGTAACAATAATAAAAATTGTTTTTGAGATAGACAGATTAATTTTGTGTTTATTAGCAACTAGAAGACACAGATAAAATACAAATACAATTTGACAAAAGACCTTAATAAAATTTATAAAAAATAGGTCAACAAAGCTGTTTTAGGTAGTCTTTTGAGGCCTTTATTGGTCAGATATACATCACTTTCTGATTAATACTTTGAACATATAACGCTCCATTGGGTCGGCTTAAAGAATTCTTCGGCTCTTTCGCGTGCTACAACAGCTATCCATTTTCCACACCGCACGGGATCTCGAGGAAAGCTTTAAAAAACAAAAAAGCACTCAAATATTCAATCACGTAACATATAAAATTATATTTATAATAAAGAAGTTTAATTAAATAAAAGTTACTATAGTGGTGCCAATCCTCTGCCTAACCCTTTGGAAATACAGGCGTGATGTTGTATTTGTGATTAATTGAACAAAACAAATAATTAAATTTTAAATTAAAAAGAAAACAATAGCGTCTCCACCAAATAGAACAGGATCAACACATGTTACCCGAATAAATCAAGTAGCCGTGCGACAATACGAATCGTACGTTTAGTAAAAGTCTTTTCAATTTAGGTGCTTTATAAACCCCGCTGATAATTTCGTCAATTTTAAAATAAATGTTTTACGGCGATTTCTGGACGAAATATCAGTATTTATAGTACAGTGATAGTTATTATATATTGGTAATATTTGTACTTACTGAAAAAATGAAATTCCATCCATTTTCCGGTCCTGGAAGAGTGATTTTTGCACTTTTTAAACGAGCACGGAGGCATATTTACGTTCCGAGCGTTAGAATAGTACTAAAAGAAAAGGATGACCGATCTCTGATTTGGTCATTCTTTTGGTGAGGACGTTTTTTGTCGCTCATTGTGTATCTAGTTTATTTTAATGATCGAAGGCTTTGTTCGAACTATTTAGTAGATGCTTTATGTTAAGTTTTCACAAAATCGGACGAGCGGTTCTTAATAAACCCGTGCGAATCTGGGACGGGCCACTAGTAGAGTATAAAAAAAAAGAAACTATTATGTGAGCTAACATAATTTCTAGACGTATCGAAAGATGTAAACGTCATTATTTTCTAAACGAATCCAAAGCTTGCGCTACGCTAGACTGTGGCACCGTAGCCAATTCATTCGTAGCAATTGCTAAGTGCTACGTGCGTAGCAAATGCGTACCGCATACGGTGTATTGCTGCAATCAAATTCAAATGCGCTGTATAAATGCTGACTGCGTGCTGCTATATCACTTATAGGTACAATAAGAGTTAGATTTCAGTAAATCATCAAATTAGTCCTCCTGTCCTGGGTGGACAGGAAGGGACTGTGAGACTCGACCCGACTAAAATCCACCGTGTTTCTATATTTGCCCTTTACATTTCAGGGTCACGGTTACCTAACTGTTTAGACAGTCCCACGACCCTGGATAATAAAGTTAATATTAGAACTGAGTACAAGAGCTGGCAGTATTGCTGTTGTGTTGCTTTCCAGTGTTTTTTTTTTAATAATATTTGCCTTTAGAATGTTGTTGGACAGCTTCGTAAAAAACTGTTATAATCAGGAACTTAACTCAATTAACAAATTCTTAACTAACCACAAAAGCTATATTCCCAGCACAGTTAAGATTTCAAAAATTAAAAAGCAATTTCCTTGCGAAACGGTATTCGGCTCGAAGGACCAGTCTTTGGCGACAGCTAATCATAATAATGAGATAAGAATTTAATGGGGCTCCTATCTGGCCCCGAAGCTGCGGTCTTACAATACCAGTGTTACTTGACCTTAATGAAGAAGTAATTTAGATGAAATATAGAGGTCTTTCCATTTGGCGTGAAACAAGTTATTTAAGAAGATTACGCAGTTCCATTGGCCCTATAAAACACTAATGTCTTGTCGCCTGTTTCGCAGATACAGCGGAATATAGTGAGGGAGCGACAGTCGTCTTTTTAATAATGGCCGGTGCACGGTGTTTTTTTTTATAAAATATTAATGGAGAATTAGGGGAACACACTAATACTACGAACTACTTTTTGTATTGACGAATAACAAAACTGGCAATTTTTATCACACTGTGTTAGATAATTTGGCATACAACTCCTTTCTGCCGGAGCTAGTTTTTTTGAAGTGAAAACTTCTTTAGCGGCGTTGTACACTTTTTTTTGTAATGGGTAAAAAATGTTAAACTCGCGTCAGGGTCACGTGACCCTGATCGAAAAAGCGTAAGGCGTAATTTAAATAAGCACCATCTATCGCTCTTAGCGTGAACCACGTAGAATGCGACACAACACACTTCCCTCACTACTTCTAAATTAGACCGTAAGTTAACGTGGCGCTACCGTCTACGTCACAAATAGATTTCTTTCACTCAATGTTTTGAAGAGGCAAACGATAGCTTGCATTTTAATCGTGCAACGCCATCTATCGAGCATATATGAAAAAAATTGTGATTTGACACCTGTACGACACTAACAAGATGTAACAAAATTCGTTAATTTCATTTCTGTACCACTCCAGTTTTAAAATAAAACACAGTAATAAAAAAGTATTCACTTCTACCGGCACTCCCGGAGTGCAACTTAGGTAGCGTTTTTTTTTCTATGAAGCGTTTATATGTATTCTCCTTTATGCTTGACGTTTAATGATTGGTAATACCAAAGTATCAAGACTCTGTTAGTAACAAATATATAGCGAATTCATTCGTAAAGAGAGCACACGCATTTTATAAATCAAGTAGAAAAGTGAAATCAGCGTGTGACTGTGCAGTGATCAACGTTAATAATTTCAGGATGTTAAATCTTGATCTTGATTAAAACACGGGCTTATGTCTGCAGTTTTCATAAAATTCGTCATTCTAACACGATCACATTGTCGTTTTGCTAAAAGTTTGTAACCAGCTTTTATTAGTCGATCATTGGTCGGTCAGTGGTCTCATAATAAAATGGTGTTATAACGACATTTGAACATTTATTCATGCCAGATTTCATTTATAAATATTTTTAAATATTATTTATTAGTGTCATAAGCAATCTGAGGAAGTTTGTAAATAGCAAAAACATTTTTACGAGATTACCATTATTATGCCATCTATTTTAATAGAATGTTAGTGGTTGACCATGGAAAGTCATAATGACGCCGATGTAACGCTCAGGCTCAGAATTTCCACTTACCAAAATGTCCACCGTTTGCAAACCTCCAATTCCCAAAATGTCCACTTCCCTTAATGTCCACTTCCATAGTAAATTACCAAACATGTCAAAATTAACAATTACGAAATCATTGATAGACCATTCCACAATTTTAATACATATCAGACTTGAGGCCTAGAAATGTTGCCTGTTTGATAAGAAACAGTGTACTTATCCATTCGTACTAAAAACATTGGGATGAAAATACTGCGCAGTCTCTGATATTTCGACTAATTACATTTAGTACAAAGCTCTCATGAGCTGGCGGTAAATCTTAGAGAATAATTAACGGAACTCATTTAATAGAAACGCTAAGTAATATTTAGTGGAAGGCCCTTGGGTGTTGAATCAAAAGGAAAATGTTTACTTAGGCTCACTTTATTATGAGCACAAAATAGGGACGCAGGTAATTTTCGTGTATTTTGTAGTTAATGTAATGAGTAAGAAAAACGACCTGTAATCCAATAAAATAATATTTACTTGTAAGATTTTTGTAAAAACATGCTCATTAGTTATAATTAGGTTGGCATCTTGAATAACACGATGCAATAACAATAATGTACAACATCCTTTTATTTACAAACATTTCATTAAATCATATTCCTGATATTGGTTTTTACACACGAAAAAAGCGTAAGTATGTACAGAAAACCTTTTCAAGCTGGGTAAGAATTGAGCAATGGCCGTTAATAATATTAACTTCTATCAGACCAAGGTCTGGATTTTGTCCGCTTAATATTTGTTAAATTAGTTCGTGCCTCCATATGAAATAACAATTATTTATACCATACCTGATTGGGAGGTGCTGATGGCCACCCTAATAGAAGTCCACAGCGGTGAAATGGCGCGCGGTTACTTGCATACTGCATACTTGCGTGAATGCTACGCGCTTGATTGAATGCTTGCATGCATAACTAACATGTTAATGACGAACTAGAAGACGATCAACGTTAGGGGCACCCTGAGGTTAGGTTTGGTAAGGTTCCTTTAAACCCCGCAGATAGAAATGTGGCTTCTCCAATCGCACACTATTTTACTCGATCACCGGCTATTCTCATTTAGTTGTTACCGGCCGTCATGCAAGTTTTGTGTAACAGGGTTGAATTTCTAAATTTTATTCATTAATTTTAGAATAACGATGTAAATTGAATTTGTTCCGTTAGTTTTATTAGCTTTACCACTTACCTAATAAATAAAGAATCCTTTTTTTGGGGTGTGAAATCATCAAATGAGTCATTCCACTCTAGGTGAAGCGGAAGGGCAGACAGCTCAACACAACGCGACAAAAATCATACCTAATCCTTCCCGGTAAAAAAAGGGTGGGCCGCTAGTTGCTTCCAGGTCAATTTACCTCTTTGGTATTTTATATACTCGAATATGGGCGAGGTCTGGCTTCTAGGAATGTAACGTTAGTCCAATATACGGGCCTGGACGTCGTCCAGTTGGACGGTAGCTCACGGATTGTACACTTTACGAGTATACAATATGGGCTGGTGACACGTTTGGTTGCCTCAACTGTGGCTACTATTCTGGTGTTACCATAAATAACAGTTTAATTTAAGATGTAAATAGGGTTTGGACTACGGATGACAGATGGCATATTACTCGTATAATTACTGATAATTACCGACTTCCACGCAGGCATAGCCGATGGCATAAGCTAGTTTATTATGAATGTGAAAGTTTGTGACGATAGATGGGTGCATTGATGCTTGTTACTTTTTTACGTAAAAAAAAAATATTGAACGGATTTGAATAAAAAAAATAAGCAAAAAAAAAAAAAACAAAAAGGCATACCGATTGATTATAAACTGGATTAACGCAAATGATATTCGAATCTCGTAGGACAATCATCGCTGCTCTCAAAACGGTGAAGGAAAAGTTAAGAGGAAAACCGGCACGTCTTAGGGCTGATTTTTTAATAGTCAGATAACTTTTATCTGAGGAATAAAAGTAGCGGTTTGACATATTTTCTATAGATAAGCTGTCAAACCGCCATTTTTATTCCTCAGATAAAAGTTATCTGACTATTGAAAAATCAGCCCTTAGTGTCTAAACACACTATGCCGAAGTTAAGCGACCGAAGTTCAGCACAATTACGCCTGCAATGCTATTTGAATTACTGACAACACATATGCCAAAATTACGTCGCGTCATAGCGTACAGCCTAACTTCGGTCGGGCGTAAGTTCAGCGGCAACTTATTCTGTGACCACACATTATACGCGACCGAAGTTCGGTTCGATTACCGACGCAGATCCGGGGGCGGGGAGCAGCAGGGAGCCGCCTGCGCCGAATTCTGCCGCGTAAGTTCGGCACTTATGGTGTGTCATATCAGCTAAATACGTCGGAACGTGAAATCAGCCGCCGAACTTCGGTCGCGTAACTTCGGCATAGTGTGTTTAGACACTTTATCCTGTATCCCAATAGTGGGAACATTGATTTATAGGCTGATGATGAAGCCATTAAAAATACACACATCATATCTACTACAATATTTTTATTACTTCGGAGTCCCTATACTATACCGAGCTGTCAGTATGTCACTGTAAATCCTCAGTTACTTGGTGCAGTGTTCACTGTTCAGTTGCGTATCTTTCCGGTTTGACGTCCGTTCAGCTTTGCCAACCGACCGTGTACTGCACTGACATACACTTTCAAGCACCATAGAGTATGATTTTATGTGTACACTGATATTTTATTGTTTCGTTGAAATGTTCTTACACTTTCTTATACTTTTTTTAAGGATCTTTTCCTTTAGGAGTGGGGAGCGGACCCAGTGCGGGTTGGTAGATGTCACATGTCTTCGAATTTTCGGTTCGAGGATATGCCGGTTTCCTCACGATTTTTCCTTCACCGTTTTAAGAGCAGTGGTGATGAAATAAATTACACAGGCCAATGCGCCTGGCTGGTTTCGAACCCACGTCCTAATACTCGTTAGCCGGTGCCGATACAACTGGGCCACCACTGCTATGCCATGTGTCATGTGAGCGTTTAATTTTTTTTTTCTCTTTTTTTTTCTAGTGATATACAATATAATGAATCCTCTCACTCTGGGTGGAGCAAAAGAGACTATCAGACTTGACTGAATAAAAATCGTGCTTTTCCATCACCCATTTGTCTGACTCTTTTCCTTCCATCACGCGACCCCTAAAAATGAACTCTATAAACCACGAAAAATTCAGGACAGGATTTAATATGACAGCGGCAGTAATTTTTGCAGTCAGCGAGCAACTAATTTATGTTGGCTGTTGAACTAAATGAGATTTTATTACCTAGGGATCCTGGTTGCCTGGTACTGGTCATAATGTGCACGCTACATGATGGTTGTACTTAGGGGGTAAAGCTTGGGAGCATGGATGTGTGTGGCCACAGCTGGTAATAACCTACAGTCTTCAAATTCAGCTAAATTACAGTATTTTACACGAAGCGACTGCTTTTCTCAACATTTTATTTATAGCGTACTTGAATTATTTATTGGGTATATCAATTTACCGGCAACGTTTTTACGTTTCTTTGTACGGCCACATTGTTATTTAATTTTAGTTAGTTTATTTTTTCTTCTAAAAGTACATTTTATATTAAAATAAAGGGTACCTTCAGTCCCTACATGAAAAATTAGAAAATAAGCCATAAAAACAGACCACGTAACATTTATATCAGCGCATCTCTCAATTCCAATTCGACAAAGTAACGACGAGGAGTATCATCAAAGTGATGGCAATTTTCCCGTAGTGGAGACAGTACATAATATAACGTTATACATATAATTCAACGTGTCTTTTCGTCTACATGGGGTCCATTACGGTAGTTAGTAATCCATTAACGGAACTTTGCTTTATGGGAGAGTGAAGCCTTGCTTAAACATTACACTTTCATAATTACAGTAAAGATCATATTTATGTCAACAACATCTAATAAGTTCACGGAAGTTTAAAAATCATATCGGATTTTGAATAAAACCTTTGAGGTTAGAATTCCCAAAATTTTAAACACGAGTTTAAAGTATTCATTGGTGACATTTGAAAAAAAAAATGAGGACCTTTGTTACTTGCTTCCAGACTCAGTGATTTTAGCTGTGCATTGATGCCCCCCTCTTTCGCAACGCGTGATAAGGAACTTAGTTCCAAAAACTGTTTATGAGATACAGCTTGGTGACAGATGGACAGAGAGACAGATAGACGAACAGCGGAGTTTTAGTAACAGGGTCCTATACCCTTTGGGTACAGAACTCTAAAACAAAACATACTTTAAGAATAGGACATCATCTGCCAATGATGCATAAGAATGCAGCTGGATACATTATCAGTAATTAATTACCCTGCAGTGACTGCCTACCTGGTGGCCTACCATGAACTGTTAACGCGATCCAGTTTAGGCTGTGGGAAAGAGATGGCGCTAGACGACTTGTATAGCTCTGTCTCTTTCCCACAGCCTAAACTGGATCGCGTTAAGAGCTCGTGGTAAGGCCCCTGATCTCCACAATACACCCACCACCACAGCTGAGCAATACTTTCAGGTTCTAATATCTAGTAACGGCTGCCAAAGACCTACAAATAAAACAGCCAAAGAGCCAACGACTGACAACACAAATTCAATAAAAGTTATTGTCTATACTTCGTTTAAAAGCAGCTATCCACCGCATACAATATACATGTTGCATATTTGATGTTCAGTGATTCCATACAAATGAGTCTATTTATGCATAAACTGAAGCTCTTCAAACATATTGGATGTACTTATCTGACTTGAAAGAGCTTGCAGCCACCGATTCTATGCATAACATGGACATAACTGAATAACACGCTTGTACTCCAGTTGCTTCGTAGGCAGATGTATGAAATAGCCCCTTTATGTTTCAAATGCATGTAGGGTTTGAGAATTCTGTTAGCCCCTTGGTACACTAGGCAACGCGAGTCTCCGATAACTTACGACTTTTGTATCCATTGACGCGTACCTGTGTACAAACCTCAATTTATTTGTTTTGTGATACCAAAATATAAGGTATCGCAGATTTGCGTGGCCTAGTGTACGAAGGGGCTTAGTGTCAATACATTGGGATTGTATTTGTTAAGTGTTAAGTTTACAGTAGTGGGATACAGTTAACCTAACGTCACCACCCGATAAGGATAAGGCCCTCAACAGAGAGCTGCAGCAACAGCTGTCTGTATACCCTGACGGGGCCCGTAGGGGCCGCATGGTGCAGGAGTTGCGGAAATGTCTGAAGAGGGTGAGGAAGGCAATTGAAGGAACAGGGCAGGTTTTAAGTCAGTAAGAGTCTGACAGTCCCTCTACTCCACCCAAAACCAGATAAATCATTTGAATTCCCTACCCAAATTAAACTAACAAACCTAGTCTCACCGCTGTTACTAAGAAGGTTGTCCCTAATACAAAATTCAATAAAACTTTTGCCCAAACCTAGGTCCGTTAGATTAGCAGTCTAAATTGCTGCGTCTAGACCAAAAAGGAAGTAAATCAACTCTTTTCATGCAATAAAAATAAAGTTACATAAAAACGACTACAAAAAATAGAAACTAAACGATCACATTTCCTTTTATGAAAACGACCAAGAAAATTCCCAGTTTTCTAGACCATAAAAATACAACTATCAGATAATTTTAATTGTCCGACTCCATTGTGAAATTTCCGCAAAAAGTTCAAATAGATTTTCAAGCGAACGAGAAGCGCCATGGCCGTTTTGCATTGTTAGATAAATTCTTCGACGCCGATGCCTTAAGTTCCTTAGTTCTTCTCCGCCATTTCTTTTACTAATTATTGCCCCACAGAGGCAGTACTGCGGAAAATGGGCGTAATAAGATCTTTTGTAATCCCATTTATTAATTTTCGTCTCTCATTATTCTCTTCCTTTACAGCGGCGGTTGGTTCTAAACAAGTCGGTCGTGTTGGCTGTGTCGGCGAACGTAATTATAATACCGAAAAGATTTCTGTGTCACCCGGATACGATGTTTCGTTTTAAAGCCGTGCTGTTTGCGAGGTAACAAATTGTTATTTGTTAAGACTGGTAGACGATTGAATAAGATGTGTTGCTGTTTCAATGGCTCAATGTTTTATTTATTGATGAATAAAACGAGTACAATTCCTGGGGACTGGTTTATTGAATATACGTATATTGACGACTGTTTTTTTTTTGTTGCTTGCTTATTTTAAGTGGAGTTCAATCGGCAATGAAACTGAACAGGGTCCTCATATTTAAACTGCGTTCCAGAGCTATCAGTAACAATGCATAACATGGTGTTCTCGAACGTGATTCAGAGTTGAATACTGTGCATTAAAAGGCTTATGGCCAAAATTTCAAATATTTTCAGACAATAGAGACAAGAATTGTTCACGATAAGTTTTATTCAGCCATTATATACAATCATGTATCTACATAATACTAACGTCTTCATTACCGTTTAGTATCTGTTTTAGTATCCACAGACACACTAAAACAGCAGCGCAAGTCCCCAATAAGTTCTCAAATCTGTCTCTAACTACTCAGGCATTATTCGACCAAATCCAAATTCCATTACGACTAGACGCTCTGTAACTAAACTGAAACTTCAGATACAAAGCACAATCCACCGCTATCATTGTGAGCGACTAATTACGACTAAGTTCACCTATCTTATGTCTCACTAATCTACAGTATTCGCTGCTTAAGGATAAAGACGGTGCGTTGTATCGTTGTATAGGTACGGAATGAACTCGATGTGATCGGTGCTTTGGAGACTGTAATTAAGTTTGCGAGATTCTGAATGTCGGTGTGTGTTGTTTCATGTTGTTTTATTTTCCTTAAACATTTATAGATAACGAATTTCTCGTGTACATATTTCTTTTTGGTACACTTGGGCTTTAATGAAAGCCGGTAACTGCAATAGATCGTAACTGGTTCTCTATTGTGTTACCTAACTTTTTTATCCAAAATCTAATGTACAGACGCCAGCATATCAAGCTACCACAATCTGCCAAATTTCTTCAATAGATTTTCAACCTTATCACAATAGTGGAAGGTTAATGTTCAATTGGTAAAATCTGATAGTTTCGGGTAGGTTGACCTGCTGGCGTCTGTACCATATTTTTTTTTGTCCTAATCATCATTTGTCCGAATGATCACTTGCCCGAACTTTTTGTCACATAATATCAAATGCCATAACATTGAAATCCCTACATACAAAATGTCCTAAATCCGTTTTTCATAAATATTGCAATCCAACACAAAACACATAAAATTGTTTTCCATAAAAGTTCTAAGTTCTAAATTCAAATTACCTAATGTTTATTAATCCTAATAATTTTGTAATTAATCAAGTTTGCATTATAAAAATTTTTGTTATGCACCGCAATGCAAGTAAGCATGCAGCATGCAAGCATGCAGCAAGCAAGCATGCGGCAAGCAAGCATGCGGAAAGCAAGCATGCGGCGAGCAAGAATGCGGCAAGCAAGCATACGGCAAGCAAGCATGCGGCAAATAAGCATGCGGCAAGCAAGCATGCGGCAAGCAAGCATGCGGCAAGCAAGCATGCGGCAAGCAAGCATGTGGCAAGCAAGCATGCGGCAAGCAAGCATGCGGCAAGCAAGCATGCGGCAAGCAAGCATGCGGCAAGCAAGCATGCGGCAAGCAAGCATGCGGCAAGCAAGCATGCGGCAAGCAAGCATGCGGCAAGCAAGCATGCGGCAAGCAAGCATGCGGCAAGTAATCATGTGGCAAGCAAGGATGCGGCAAGCAAGCATGCGGCAAGCAAGCATGCGGCAAACAAGCATGCGGCAAGCAAGCATGCGGTAAGCAAGCAGGCATGCAGCAAGCAAGCAGGCAGGCAGCATGCAAGCAGGCATGACGCATGCAAGGGAGCATGCAACATGCATCATGCATGGTTTCTGCCACGGCTCCGGTGCTGCGGGGCCCGGCGGTCCCACGCGACTTTCTCGTCGCAGATGGTTTAACACTCACCACCGCGGCTTCGCCTTGCGGGCCGCGGCGGCGAGCATTACAACCACCTGCTCCTCAAGTCGCGGCCCGCCTCGCCCCTCCGCGCCTACGCGATTTTAAATTACACTCTAGGGGTAGGACAAACAAGACTGCGTGGAGTCGGATTTACAGCGATTCGTTTCTGTCACTAAAACCTAATGTTTAGCATTTTTTTAGGACTAACTAATTTTATTACAAATGAATATTCGGAATCATAAACATTATGTAATACAATACTTAGGTCATGTGATTTTATTTCTTTCAAAATTAGGAGGTACAATTATTATAGAAGTCAATATTATGACAAAATAGTTTTAGAAATAAAGATAATTATGTAAAACAATATTTCGAATTTTTCAACATTATGGTTAGTGAAGTTTATAGAAAACGTTTTATGGATTATGATTTTCGGACTAACAATTTTAGGAGATGAAAAGAGATACCATCGTAACTGCATACAATTCAAATGTGAATTTAATCTGATGTATGTTTGAGACTTTATTTTTTGCAAAATGTTTTCAGTTTTATTAAAATAGGTACAAATTTCACGCAGGCAGAAATAGACTTTTTTTGCGTTGTAAAATTATCAGATGAGTCCTCACCACCCCCACCCAGGACAAAGCAGGAGGGACTGTCAAACTTGTACTGACTAAAATCCACGGTGTCCTTCAATAGGCCTTTTCGTTCCGGGGTAGCTCGTTAGTTCCGCGACCCCGGGTAAGAGGTAAGACATAGACTGTAATACCTTTATCTGAAACCCATACGTTTATTCTGAACCACAGACACTTTGATGGGTTGCAGTACCATACAAACCTTAAAGTTGATGATAAACTTGAGCCACTTGTAATGAAGAAGGTATATCTGTCTCTCATTATCGCCATATTTATGTTTAGTTGTTACCAGATTTAAACAAACAATTCGCATATAATGTCTTCTATGCCACCAGAATGAAAACGTCCATATATTACGGTGAGTGCCAATTAATTCATGAGAGTAAAATGTAATGTACCTAATTATCTGTATTGTCTCGCGTTGTCTTTAACCATCCCGCGTTGCCTCAAATGTGCGGGATTTGGGGTAAAATAAATAACATCATTCGGATTACAGACGGTACGTATGTGAAAATTATTACAATTTTGATTCTGTCTTTTTAGACAGTGTCGTGCGTGGTGAACATAAGTTTGCCGTCCAAGAGACTAGGTCCAGATGTTGCTGGTGAAATTAGTTTGACGTAAATCGAGATCAGAAAACTAGTATGCAGAACTTGGTTTTTGAATGAAAAAGAGTTTTATATCAAAATCCTTAAAATGCACCCTAAGTTGTTATATTATCTGCTGGGGTTGCAGGACTAACGAATACCGTGAACCCGGATCGTAAAGGGCTCTTAAAGGACACCGTGGATTTTAGTCAGTACAAGTCCGACAGTCCCTCCTGCCCTGCCCTGGGTGGGAGGATTCATTTGACGATAAAACCACACTAAAAAAATATTTGTTATATTACATTTATGACTACATATTATGTAAGTTTTTCATTTTGTACGTGTCTGCGTTTGGTTCAATAACAGAATAAAAGGCATTACATATTATACTTTTGCATATAATTATAAATAGGTATGTTTGTGAAGTATTTAGAAATTTGCGGTTGTAGAATTAAGTTAACGATTATGTAAATACATACCGTAAGTAAAAACATTACAGGAATCACTTGAAGCACGTGATTCTTCGAAGCCTCTCTTTGTCTAACAGACATCACGGAACAACTATCAGAGTATTACCAGAACAACACTTCGCACGTCTAAATGTTATACAAACTAAGTATGCAGCAGACAGTATTGATTTTTTGCTTTTCAGAAGCTGACTGAAACGCAAGTAATAAGCGATTGTTGCTTAATTAATTATCAACGATATCAAAATATAATGCAACAATATCACAAGATGGGGAGCGGTCCTAAGACTAGTCCCTGTGGAACACCTCACAAAATCTCTTGACAATTCTATACTTTTCAACCCGAAAAAATGTTCTGAACTATCAAGTAAGCCCCAATGATGAAATTTCAATGCTGCACTTTGTTACAAAAGAAAAAGAACATGCTTAAATTAATAATGATCTGAAAACGAAAGCTTGTATTTAGTGGGTGATGCTGTCAAATGCTCTTTAGAAAGACGAAAATACCTCACTTTGCAGATGGATATTTCCAGTTCAAAAGATTTTCACATCAATTAGAGCATCAGATTTTCTAACTCCCTGAACATTTTTACATTTCAAAGTCCACTCTTTTCATGAACATCGCGCAATCTGATAGAAATCAGTGTTGCGGGTAACTCAATTGTCATATGCTCACCAGTTGTTCGGACCAAACGTTTTAAAGTAACCTAATGTGTGCGCACAGACGATATGAGGATGATAGGGTTGACCAACATTTGTAATTGGCTGAATATTCTACTATATGGCGGTCTAGATGGTTGTAATTCCGTCTTATGAATATGGAAACTACGGGAACATGCGTGACAGAATTATTAACTGAATGGACCTGGAAACAGTTGAATGGGTTTGATTATGGTGTGACACGTGTGACATTAGGTAATGTATTTTCATGCAAAGGGAATGTAATAAGTAGGGATCCTTAAGCTCAAGTTTCGGTAAACAAATAGCATATAACAGTGGACATTAAATTAATGTGTTTTATCCAACCGACAAATAAATTGGTGTTGTTTTTCCTCTTACTAATATGCTTTAATAACAGTAAGTAACCCTAAAACCTCCAATCCTGGCACACACAAACCTCCACTCTCAGAGTGGAGTGGGCCAATAACAGTCAACCAATATGCTTAAAGGATGACTAATAAAATCTTCCAATACCTTTGCCAAACAACAATAGAAATACAACCGCCACAATAGTAATATATTTCGCCAACCCTGAATGTAATCGACCGAGCGGACGGAGACGTCAATTGGGTTTGGGTTCCCCCGCTCGATATGCAGATGGCCCCTCGTTAGTTGCCCGCTCTTATGTACCCACCTTTACAAAGTCGTGGTGCCTAATACATTTACTTGGAGCGAAATTGAAACATGTTGAATGTAACTGGCCTGTGTGGCAAATGTAACATGAGGATAGTGCAATTGCAATTTTCGTCTTTGTATAAGCTTGCTTTGATAGATTCAACATTCAGTTTATCCGCTTTTCGCTTATTTACTTCAAAATTATCCATATAAATCATGTGTTTTTTTTTATTTCAAAGGCGGTTTGTTTATTTCAAAATTTTTCTCCTGTGCATCAAACAGGGACAGCGCAAATCTCGTAATCATGTTAAAGTTGTCCATAATATGTTCCAGTTTGTGTGCATTTTGCAAACGAACCACATTATACTTGTGCATATTGTGCACGCAAAGAAATGTCTGGCTACCTATACGAGAACTTCTGGTTGCAACCATGACAGCAAGACTCACTAGTTGACTTTACAACATTTGTAGTAATAAATACTAAGTAAGTAGTACTTAGAGATAACAAAGACTCACGGTTGCAACCAGAAGTTTTCGTATATGTACAATCTTTGCGTGTGTGATCGCAGCTTTGATACGTACCGTGGAAAGTGTTCCTACCATTCAAACCTAGACAATTAATTATGAAAAGAAGTGACGGTAGTCAAAATTAAACTTGAGAAATTCTCTCCCGAAGAGATGCAGCATCTAGTCACGTCATAAAATATATTTGACTAAATATATCTTCAAAATAATGTATTGGCATTGGCTGAGTGATGGACTGCTGCGTTGATATGTCGCGGGTTCGATTCCCCAACAGAATAAAGTATTTGTTTAAAATAATAAATACACGTAGTTGTTCCTGGTCCGGGTGTTTGTGTATGTGAGTTTAAACGTATGATAACGGAGGCAATGTGTTTAAAATAAAAGAAACAGCCCAATTGGTTGAATTGTTTTAAAATTTAGTTGCTAGAAAATGACCCATACATACTGACAAGGCAATAAAAAAGCTTATAGGTAATAAGGTTTCAATAAAATCTTGTAAAAACTGGTGTTCTTGCTTCTTGTACCACAACCAAAAGTCTTTGTCTGAGTCAGCGTTTATTCTATAATTTTGTTTTGTTAATGGACATAAAACAATATAGTGTTTTTAATATAATTACCTCCTCTAGCTGAGAATATCTTCACTCTAACAACTTGCTTACAATGTTATCTGCTAACTAAATTTCCAGATAATTGTGGGAAGCAATTCAATTTATTGTTTTAGAGTCGAAGGAAGTTTGATGAATTGTTTTATTTTGTGCCTAGTTGCGGAAAACGAATTTTAAAGCTAAATAAAAAAAAACTCTGACCGAAATAGGACTTCCTCCTGACTGACTAATAACTCTCCCTCTCGAACTACTGCCACAATGTCGTTATCGATTAAATAAATCGGTTGAGAATTAACGTTGTTTTCGAGTACCAGCAGATGGCGCTACTAGTACAGTAAACAGACTTAGTTTTCACTGCAACAAGTACGTCATCATCTGCTTAGATTAGATCGACTTCCATTCTAACTGGATGCAGCTGGATTGGCTTTATTGACAGTATTCTCCATGATGAAGAGAATTCCTACCAACAACCCAATCATTGAGTAATAAGATATCTTGGTAAAAGTGGTTTTAGCTTGGCTCCTAACTAATAGTAACAACTGTGATTTACAAGTAACAATCGGGATGAACAGCTTTTTCTATCGTGCTAAAATCATCAAGTAAGTCCTCTCGCCCTGGGTGAAGCTAGAGGGACTATCATAGTGCTTTACTTAAACTCATAAGTCGGGACAGTTACCCAGGTAACGGAACAATGATGACCCAATGGTCCGCATTGCTCTCTTATTTAGTAGAAGTAGTAGAAGCTCTTAAATTCTGACAACCAGTCTTAACATGGGGTATCGCATTAGGAGGCGGGCCGCGTGAGGGTGAGGACACACGACGACCATGGATCATGCCCGGGTCGACGGCGCGTTGTGTTCTACGCGCGCCTCAAAGATTGTCAGCATTATAAAGGACCAAAGACTGCCGGGATTGCGGGACTAATGAATTAACGTGACCCCGGAACATAAAGGGCTAGTGAAGGACACCGTGGATTTTAATCAGTACGAGTCTGACAGTCTCTTCTGCCCTGACCTGGGTGGGAGGACTCATTTGATGATTTTACCACGCTAAAAAAAAATGTTTGTCCCCCTATGAAGTCTCTCTTAGGGTCAATTTATACTAGCGCAGAGTCGAAGCGCATCGAAGCGTCAAATTCTTTACAATTAAAGCGAAGCCGCACGAAAGCCACGCATACGCGCGTATTCGCCAGAATACGCGCTCTCTCCTACGTTATTATTTTTGGAATGTTTGTCACTATAATTTTTGGCTTTTGGATTAAATAGGCATTCATATTTTTGCACCAGGTAAATTAATTTTTCTTCGGGGTTCATCGTGATCAACACCGACGCAGGCCAATTTCCGACTGATGACGCGTAGGTTCGCATGGATACGCGAGAATGCGCGCGCACCAATCAGCGTTGTTCACGCGCAGATGCGCGAATTCCGAAGAATGCGCGCGACTTTTTAAAATCTCAGAAGTAATGTGTGCGTTACGCTGTGGAGTTAAGGTTGAATTTGTTATGTTCAGTTTTGGAAAGACGCTTCGATGCGCTTCGACTCTGCGCTAGTATAAATTGACCCTTACATCACCAAGCGCAGTTTTACTTTGAAGATCAACCTGTGCTTTTGTTATTATTTCACCACAAGCTCGGGCGGATAAAAGTAGGTATCCTAAACAGTTTCTTTACAAAATAATTTCAAAAACATACTGTCCAATAATAAACCTTCATTATTTACTTCTTAACCCTTGAAAAGCTCACGCAAGAGCGGGATACCCACGTCACACGATAAATCGGATAGTTCTGACGTGCCATCAGCTGTGCACGAAATAAGCTCCTTTGTAACGACGGACGGTTAATCCCTAACACGTAAGCGAGGTGAAACGAAAAACTAATGGTGGCAATTGAGGGTTATAAACTGATGGCTTGTAATGGTATTAAACCTTATACAACGTTCTTTTAGAGTATGAGAAACCTAAAAATAGTTTGTTCAGAATTAGTAAGTGAATCGATTCCAATTATGTTTTACGGGTACACTACGATAATACGAAAAACTTTATTCCGAAATTCATAAATACGAATTTCAAAATACCTAATAAATACCTAACAACTCCGATTGATCATTATTTCTATTTTCATAATTCCGAAATTTCATTATTCGTAACGTTTATAATTATTATTTTCAAAATACCGAGTTTCAATAGACCGAATATCAAAAATTCCGACTTAATAATATTCCGAAACATCAAAAACACGAATTCCGATTCTTAAAAATCCGTTTAATAGAATTCCGAAAATTTAATCGCTTGTCAGAGAAAAGTATGCTTTTAAAACGCCTTGTCAAAATGCTTTTTAATTGCCCGTGAGAGAGAAGTAATTCTTAACTTTTCAATAAAGAATTTCTTTTGAATATGAATATATTCGTTTCAAATAAAATATTTTTTTTGAATAATTAAAATAATTAATTTTTGAGTTACGTATTTTCTTTCATAATATTACAAAAAAAAAACCCTGTGAGAAGAACGAAACCTGTCCTAGTCGGAGTGCCCAAGATACACATTGCTTGCTGCTTTGACCGCATCCTGAAATAAGAGCCCCGCTTAGCGGGGCTCCAAGGTTTAAAGTAACCTAACACGAAGGGGATCCCCTTTGAACCTAACCTGTCCGAGTCGAAGTGCCCCAAGTCCCGAGCTCGCTTTGCTCGCTCCTGGATCCTCAGTTCTCCTAATAATAATAACAATCCTGAAGGCAGAAAGTCAAAGTCCAGAGGATACGCGTCGCCACTCCGCGCCTAAACACGCTTAAATAATACGAGTAACTCTCTAGGAGTACGGTAGACAAAACTACGTGGATCCGGTTTTGCAGCATTTCGTTTCTGTCACTGACTTTGTATAATGAGAAAAGAAATTCCGATTTTCAATATTCCGAACAAAAAAACAGTTTATTCGGAATATTGAAAATCGGAATTTCGTTTTTCGGAATGAGAATTCATCGAGCAGTACATTTTTTGAATATTTGAAAATCGGAAAACGAAGAAATCGGATATACGACTTTCGGTTTAATACATTTCGTGCTTCTTAATAATTCATTGTGATTTTTAGGTATGATATTCGGAGTTTTGAAAATCGGAATATCGAAATTCGGAACAAAATATTTCGGAGTATTTGGGTGTTCCCATGTTTTACACCATGTTTTACTGTGTAATAGTAGTTTATGAAACTGGTACATAATGAGGGGTATAATACACGAGTGTGAGTTTAAAAAACGAGCGAAGGGAGTTTTTTAAAAGTATCACACGAGTGTATAATACCTAGTTATGTACAGTTTCATACACTACTTTATCTACTTTCATTGAACACGAATTTATCAAATAAAAGATAAAGATTGACACAGTATTATGGCGCCAAAATTCCCGTTATCACCGCGCATGGGCCACAGCACGCGCAGCCACAGATAAAAATCAAATGGATGTGTAATCGTAATCTGTATCGTAATGAAAAAATTTTTTATTATAATATTATTTTGTTAGAGAAATAGTGTCATAATTTAATTTTTTAATTTCATTTCGATATTCTGTGTGTAAAGTACGTCATTATAAACTCGTTTTGAGTTTTGTATTTTGAATTTAACGATATGAGAGTAGATAAAATATTTTAATGAAATATTATTACTCTATCACCTATTCCCATAAATATTGTCAATGAATAGTACCTACTGGAGAAGCGGGTTGCGTGAGGGTATTGTGCCGCGCCGCGTGATGAGCATGTAATATAATCTTTCCGTACAGAATGTAAAGACATTTATTTCATTGAGTAAACCTATTAAAATGTTTCTTTCCCGTCTAAACGTAGTAACAAAATTACAATCTAAGTTACTTATTCTTGTAGCCCAGTCCAACTCAGTAACCTTGTCGAGAATGCAGTCCAAATAGATTAAACATTCCTTTGGCGCTAAAGTATTTACGAACTCAGTGTTCGACTCTTTGTCTTAAGAACATTTAGAATTACATTTTATAAAGCTTTTGGAGTCGAAAAAAAAATCGATTTGTCGGTCTGCTCTCTCAGTCTATCGACGAAAACAAGGGCCTATAAGAAAGTAAATCGAAATGTTCGAGTGAAGCCTACTCCCTATTAACTCTGAATTATTTGGTTTTGACGACACATTGGGATTCAGGACAACTGTCCAATTATGTTGTCACCAATTTTTAGTACGTTCTGACTAATTTTATGCCCGTAATAGTGACAAAGAATACGAAACCCCTGAAACGTCGGCCGAAGCTACGGGTTTCATGCTTAAATAGTAGTGCTTGCCGATCGAGCAATCGCAGTTATGCTCATAGTTCATACTGACGAAGTCTTCATTCTGTTCCTAACATCTTATGGTGAAGTTGATAAATTGATGAGTAGAAAATAAAATAAAAAAAATATTTTTCCACAAAGGGATTTCATTCAAAAATGACAACCTGCGTAGGAACTCAGGTTGTCATTATTAAACGTGAGTAGTCATGCTATCTAGGGAGATAGCATGACTTTTCACGTTTTTTGACGTAGAGTAAAAGGAAACCTTGAAGTTATTTTGAAAGAAAAAATTAGTTCCTAGTTCGTACACTAGAGACGCCATAAATACTTCAAGTACACTCTACGCAAGATTTGTGATAAGGCCTTTGGTATTCAGGTACTTTAGTTTAGAGTGGAATCCGACTTCAACATAATTGGAAAAAGATTAGGCAGATAGTGTATAAGCTCGTGAATAAATTATTACAGCCGCACAGGCCGATCTTTCGAGTTAAGCCGCGCTTGCCGAGGTTGGTCTGTGGATGGGGACCATCTGTCATAGCGAGTTTCCTCTATGCCTCGGAAAGCACGTAAAGCTGTTGGTCCCGGCTATCATTTGCAAATGTTTGATAGTCGTTACTGTTAGTCAGAAGCTCTAAAAGTCTGACAACCAGTCTTACCATGGGGTTCTCGTATTACCCTGTTACTGGGTTGTGGAGGTCCGATAGGCAGTCGCTCCAGTTTACAGATATCCAGCTGCATCTGGTTCGACTGTAAGCCGACCCCAATATAGTTGGGAAAAGGCTAGGCAGATGATGAGATTATGTATACTATAAGATAGTTAACTATAATAATATCATTTCAATACATCTGTGTCCCCCAAACACCATTAATCAGACGCTATATGAATCATAATATTAGTCAATAGCATGATTAATTAATAACAGTATCAGCAAACTGTCGTAGCACAAACCTATTAACCCTCCTGCAGACACACGCGATTAATCGCGCTGCGACAACGAGCCAAGCTAATTTCCACTCTAAAAATACTGCGAATGGACCGCGACATGTCACTCCGCGCGATTAATCGCGTGTGTCTGCAGGAGGCTTTACATATTATAAACATTATTATTGGTGCTGTGTCCATTTAGAGGCCTTGTCATCAATTTTCACGTTTTTGTAATGTCCTTTCATTTTCCATACAATTTACGTCATACTTTACGTACTACTAGTCAGGTGAAGTGCTTTGTGTCACTTATTTCATCACCGCAGCTCAAAACGGTGAAGGCAAACATCACGAGGAAAGCGGAGGCATGTTCAAGGACCAAAAATTCGAAGACAATATGACATCTACCAACTCGCACTGGGCCCGTGTGGTGGATCACGGCCCACTCCCTTTCACAGAGAGCAGGTCTGTGTCCCAGCAGTGGGAAAATTGCAGGCTGATGATGATTATGAAAGACAGTAGATAATCACGGTTGTACGTACAAATACCGGCATGGATCTTGAGCGCTGACCATCACCTGCGCAGAAGTGAGTTATTAGGTTCCTTAGATGAACTGAGGAACGGGGAAAGTGTAGTGATTGGCCCGCGTAGCGTGCCGTAGAGCATCGCGTCATAGCCGCCACTCGGGATTCGTTGTTTTGTGCGTTTTGTTTTATTGTGCGTTTCATTTGTCGATAAGTGTACGATGCGCAAAGCGATCCCCACTCTTACGCCGAGCGCTCAAGAACCGTGCCGGTATCTGTACGATACTCTCCGCTCTTATGCATTCCCTTGTTCATGACAAATGACATTCGGGACAACCCCTGAAACTTTTTGCATAATTTACTTTTTACTACCTATTTCCTTGTTCGTACTGTCCTACTTTCAAATAAAATCGTGTGTGGAACCCACCTTGATAAGTAGTAGTAGGTAACAAGGTTTTATCACGCAAATGTGAAGTCAAATTGTTAATAAATCCACATAGTTGAAGTTTTATGGTCACAGTTTACATATTAGGCTCTGTTTTTTTCCGCGTTTGAAAATGGAATGATGGGTGTGTAGCTTCTAAACGAATTTAGCTAATAACGAGTACTGCCGTACCACAAAAAACTTTTAAACGTCTGTTGAACACTTGTCTAAAAAATTGTCAGATTATGTCTTTGAAATAAGGTCCGTTTTGCAGTCACACTTTTTTAGACAAGTGTTCAACAGATGTTTAAGTTTTTGTAGTAAGGCTGCTAGTGTTTATTTGAAGTTAAATAAGGTCATAGTTAATATCACATTGGTATACAAGTTGCTTAAATTGAAAAAAAGGAAAAAATCTGCAGTTCAAACTACCTATTTGCAATTTGTAACTTGTATGCTGGTTTGTTCAAGTTGCACATGATTTGTAACTTGTATTATGGAAATGTGGCTTTACTATGGATCAGCTAATGCAAGGTACACATTGTACCTTCCCATAAATCCGACACCAATCGAGTTGAATGAATACTTCATCGTTAATTAATGAATCAATAGGTAACATTGTTAACATCATATCTATTATTTCTTATGAACAAATACACACAAAATAAATACAATAAGAAGCTTATGAAACAAACAATACGTAAAAAGCAATATTTACGCGTAATCGCATTTAGGAGGGAACGCCGTAGGACGCCACAATACATAACGAGGATTGAGGAAGACACGGCATATAAATATATATATTTATATGTATGTAACCTGCTCCGTTAAATTATATTACATACGTGTTGGTACAGAGACGCATTGTCACGGTGTACTCAAATATAATGCTTTTGTTACGCCTGAAAGAAATGCTTTGATGTAGTTGCATGTATCTTTACATGAATGTTGTTAAAAAAAAATTGGTCGTTGAAGTTTCACTTTTTTAACCAAATAAAATAATTATACAGTTTTATGGACATGGAATGGCGGCGAATTGTGAAGCGAGCCACCACCCCTGATGTGACGACCACGACCACTCTGCCAAGAGTGTAGCGACTGAGAAGAAGATGGACAACTTTTATTTCATTTCATTGAACAAAAATGTAGGTAAGGGGCAGATGTCTTTTTTTACTACTTCAAGTTATTTCCATATTGTTGTGAGTTTGAATGTTTGTACAGGCGTCGTACCCACGTCACAGAAATTATTACTTGTATGGGTCAACGTCAGCTTATCTAAATTTCGGTTATTTATAATAAGAATTGCACGTTCACAGCATTTTAAAGTACTTATCAAAAACCTAATCACAGGTATTTATACATAATTATACAAGATGAATTTTCCAACTGGGCGTGGATGGCTATATCCGATGGCCTCTTTTAATGAAAACTTAAACAGCATCATTGGGTTTTAGAAAAATCAATAATCCTGGCCAAGGATCGAACTGGCTGATTTTGTAAAAAAATTAACACCTGCATTATTACACTATTCGGTAGTGTCCCTAATACGGATCAAATTCTGGGAAGTATGTATTTTCACATAATTATTTGCACGTTACTTAAAGCTCAGTCCTAAGCGTACCAGTACAGGTAACTGCCCACATTATGATAGCAAAAATCGATAGTGTGACTAAACCCTTACATGCCGTGTTTACGCACACGATAGGCTCTAATTAGGGCGGACAGTCGCATGATGATTTGTGCCCCAAGTAATGTGAAACAAAATCATGATGCTAGGGTTTGTATGAAATCTGGTCCCACCCTCCAATAGCAACATGTCATTGCATAGGTATTTTCAAGCTTAACATAAAATACTATGGCACCAAGTCTGAAATATTACTCCGTTCTGAGATATGTTTGATTTAATATGGCAGTTTAAGATATAACCAAATGTTTTTTTTCGTAACATATTACATTTTGGTGCAGAGGAGGAAGAGGAGAATGCTCGGTTCTAAATAATAACAGCCGCACAGGTAGAGTTTCCATGTCAAGCTGCGCTTGCCGAGGACGGTTTATGGATGGCTGACCACTGACCATGTATCCGAGTTTCCTCCGTGCCGAAGAAAACACTTAAAATTGATTACGGCTCCCCGGCAGACTTTGGCCCTCTAAGGGCGGCCCGTCATTTTTTTTTTAATTTTTGACATTAACAAAAAATTATGAGTTCTCCTGCCCAACGGCACATGAAATGCCAATTCAGTTAAATGTAATTGTAATCTTGTCGATCGCCGCCCGTTACGCGTGCCGAAAACAATACGTCTGACAGAATAAAATAAAGGTTTCCGTAAAAACAAATACATTTTTACCCGATAACGGAGGGTTTTACTGGTTTAGATGACGAAAAGGATGTTATCTAACAAGAAACTGACTTGAAAACTTTAAAGCAACAACGACGATGCGTCTCTCGTCACTCGTGCTTCTCCCGGCGCATGCTTCTCCCGGTGCTACCTTCTCCAGGCGCTACCTTCTCCCGGCGCAGGCTTCTCTCGCCGTTGCTTATCCCAGCGCATGCTTCCATAGCGTTGCTTCTCCCACCGTTTCATCTCCCGGCGCTTCCTTCTCCCGGTGCTTGCATAAATGACTTGAAAACTTTAAAGTAACCACGACGATGCGTCTCTCGTCTTTCGTGCTTCTCCCGGTGCATGCTTCTCCTGGCGCATGCTTCTTCCGGCGCATGCTTCTCCCGGCGCTTGCTTCTCCTGGCGTTTACTTCTCCCTGTGCTTGCTTCTCCCACCGTTGCTTCTCCCGCCTTTGCTTCTCTCACCGTTGCTTCTCCCGCCGTTTTTTCTCCCTGCATTGCTTCTCCCGCCTCTGCTTCTCCCGTGTTTTCTGGGGCACGGCGGAAACTCGGATAGATGGTCACCCATCCATAAACCGTCCTCGGCAAGCGAGGCTTGAGATGGAAGATGGACCTGTGCGGCTGTAATTATTTAGAGCCGAGCTTCTCCTCCCCCTCCTTTGCACCAAAATGTAATATGTTACGAAAAAACATTTGGTTATTATCTTAAACTGCCACATGAAATCAAAGATATCTTAGAACGGACTAATATTTCAGATTTGGTGCTATAGTATTTTTTGTTAAACTTAAACTTAATATGAAAAACTTAGTATGAAGAAGAACTATCTAATCTATACGAAATGAAAGCATCAGTCCCACAAGGCTCGGTGCTAGGACCCATGCTCTACTCTGTCTATACTGCAGATTTGCCCAATACTGATGGTGTGACTACAGCGACCTACGCAGATGACACTGCATGTCTTACGAATGACCAAGATCCAACGCAGGCATCACAAAAATTACAAGTCCAGTTGAATAAGATTGAACTTTGGCTGAAAAAATGGAGAATACGCCCTAACGTAACTAAGTGAGTACAAGTGACTTTCAGTCTTCGAATGGGTGATTGTGCCCCAGTCTACATGGAAAGTAAACCACTGCCAACCAGTAACACAGTAAAATACCTTCGACTACACCTAGACAAAAGACTAACCTGGGCCAATCACATTAGGGCCAAAAAAAAAGCAGCTACCTTTGAAATGAAAAGTTTATCTTGGCTTCTAGGGCGAAATTCAAAATTATCACTACGCAACAAATTACTTGTCTACAAAGTAATAGTAAAACCAATCTGGACTTACGGAATAGAACTCTGGGGATCTGCCAGCAACTCCAACATAGAAATTTTGCAACGGTTCCAAAATGTATCACTTAGAACAATCTCTAGTGCTCCCTGGTGGGGTGCTAAGACAGGAAACCTCCACGTGCGCCCGTGGACTGGAGTTCCCTCTCGGATACGTCCGGGGGGAAGACCAGTTTTTCGGGACGGTGCGCCCTGGGATGCGGGCAAAAACTCTTCTTAGGCACTGTGTGCCTAAGGGGTTTCTTTGCCCGTATGCAAATAGCCTGTCGGGTGGACGCTCCAACGCGTGTCCCTCTGAACAGCAGAGGGCACAGCGGCGGAGCGGGCTTGCGGACGGTGAGTAATGGGTATGCTCGCCGTCCGACCAAGGACCAAGCCCGGGTCGGTGGCGCGTCGTGTTTCACGCGTCACCGACGGGGCCCCTTATGGGGCCAAATGCTTGCCGGGGTCGCGGATTTTTCTTAATCCAGGATACCGTGGCCCCGGAACGTAAAGGGCATCCGACGGAACACGGGTGGATTTTAGTCAGTAAGAGTCTGACAGTCCCTCCCGCCCCACCCAGGGTGGGAGGACTCATTTGATGATTATGCCACCCTAAAAAAAAAAAAAAAAAAAAAAAAGTGCTCCCGGGTTCGTCAGAAACACAGAAATTCACGAGCACCTAAATATACCAACAGTGAAAGAAGAAATATGTAAAAAATGCAAATCATATAAAGAAAGACTGAAGAAACACAGTAATGTCTTAGCCAAGAACCTTCTGAATAGACAAGGGGATACAGTCCGCTTAAAGAGATGGCAAATCCTGAACTTGGATCAGAGACTATGAAAACTTAAAATCACAACAACAAACCATATAATGTGAATGCTCGATGGAAAATCATAAAAACTATCTCGAACTAAGACCTCATCTGATTATGGCTATAAAGCCGATGGCAGATATAAAGAGAAAACAAAAAAAAAAAAAAAATTAAAATACCTATCCAATGACGTATTACATCTTGCTATTGGAAGGTGGGACCAAAATTTGCGTCATCCTTTCATTTTTCTGGTACATTTTTAAAGGCGAAATTGGGGATGGCATCGTGCGTTCGTTATTCATTATACGGAGGGTAAGACCTGTGGTAATATGATATATCCATCGTTTGTTGAAACAAAAATATAAATAAAAATGCAGTGTTTTTTATTTCAATTTGTTTTGGAAAAAACATTTGTTAGGGTTGCGTTTTAATGATCGCAATCTTTAACATTTATGAACTTTCCCTGTTTAGGGCATCTCCTCCTGACATTTCATTAATCTACCTTTTCTTAAACACCTTTCATCAACATCCTCAAAGTTTGAAATCATGTTACTTTTTTTGACTTCTAAAATAGTATTTAATATTCCATTTACTACAATATTTAATATACAGGAGGTAGATAAAGGAGAGCAGTGGTGGCCCAGTGGTATCGGCCTCGACTTACGAGTAGTAGGTCGTGGGTTCGAACCCCGTCAGGCGCATTACTTTGTGTAATTTATTTCAACACCACTGCTCTCAAAACGGTGAAGGAAAACATCGTGAGGAAACCGGCATGTCCTAGAACCAAAAATTCGAAGACATGTGACATCTACCAATCCGCACTGGGCCCGCGTGGTAGATTACGGCCCACTCCCTCTCACAGAGAGGACGCCTGTGTCCCAGCAGTGGGAACATTTATAGGCTGATGATGATGATGATGATGAGGTAGATAAAAATTAAATATATCCACCATTTAACACTTTACAATACATTCATCTATCTATCTTCTTTTAAAATATAAAAATCAATTGCTGTTCGTTAGTCTCGCTAAAACTCGAGAACGGCTGGACTGATTTGGCTAATTTTGGTTTTGAATTATTCTTGGAAGTGCAGGGAAGGTTTAAAAGCTAAGGCGGTATGAAGTTTTGCCCGGTCAGCTAGTTTAAATATAAATATTTCTGTACGAAATTCCGATTTGATTTTGATTCCACTCAATGTTGGTGTAAATCATGATTGATTTCAATTCGTGATAATTTAGTCCGGGTCGGGCAAACCGCTAATTCGTGTGAAGTGTTCTGAGAGTGACAGCCAGTCATATTACGAGTACGTCTGTCGTTGTCAATAGTATTCCTATTGACTACGACAGGCGTAATATGACTATAATTTAACTGATTACATAGTTTGTTTTATTTAAACTAACTCGTCATCCGAGTTCTGCTTGGGTGCAAATAGAGAAAATCCTTAAAAAATTTAAAGAACAGCCCGAAATAAAACGGAAACACTGTTAACAATATTTTTTGGTGAACCGAATAAATAATTAAAAAAAGACCTTTTTTATTTATTCATTAATTTGGTCTCCAGTCTAAGCAAAAGGATCAGTAGCTATAAATTGAAAAAATTAATTTACAATTCACTTATAAGTACTTGCAAAACCAAAAAAATGTAATAAAGATCTGTGTAGGTAATTGAGGTTGACTATAATAATTATCTGAGTAGGTACTTCAAAGCTGAGGTTTTAATCTCAAGTCATCAGCATAGTGGTAAAGTTTAAAACAATCGTCCACGTAGACGGTGGCGGCGAGTGCTATAAATGTTTTTCCGTGAAAATACAGTTTTTTTTTTTTTTTCTTAGCCTGTACTGTCCCACTGCTGAGCAAAGGCCTCCCCCAATTCCTTCCAGGAACTCTTTTCCTGGGCCGCTTCGAACCAGCCCCTATGGTAAGCGTCCAGGTTGTCTCGCCACCTTTTTCTGGGCCGGCCTCGGCGGCGCCGTCCATCTCCCGGAATACAGATAAAAAGTTTTTTTCCGCGATGGATATGGGATCTAGATATAACGTTTTTGGAACGAAGTTCCTTATCGCGCGTTGCGAAAGGGAGCTAGACTGAAAAAATTAAGACGAAAAGTTGTAACGACACTTTTTGCTATAGTGAGCTATTGTAAGCCGTGCGGCGTGCGCATGTTTCTCTGTCTGTATCTCTCTCTATCTCTCTTATAGAAAGCAAGCCAGATATTTTCGTTTCGTCTTTCTATTTCGCATTGAACAGTGTGGTGTGGCGACGATTATTTTTGTTGAGTGTATACAGTAACTTCGTTCCATCCGGGTGTCCCTTGACACCTCTCAAGTTTTTTTTTTGCTGAACCTAACTTCCGAATGACAGATGACAGATTGAGGTCAATTATCTATCTATTCTTATTGCATTTACGTCACTTTATTGACTCCCTTTTTCCTCAATTGAAAAGTAACGTGAGTCGCATTCGCTGAGTACTTCTTAACCACGTGACCGTATACCGTACGACCGTGTCGTCGTTGGGAAACTTTTGTTTCTTTTATAAGTTTTTTAGGCTTCCGTACTCAAAGGGTTAAACGGCACCCTATTACTAGAACTCCGCTGTCCGTCTGTCTGTCTGTTTGTCTGTCCGTCTGTCATAAAGATATTAATGAACCGTGATGACAGTTAACATTTTCATAGATGATGCATTTCTGTTGCCGTTTTATCTATTACATTATTATAATAAAACAGTAGAACCCGAGTGTCTGTACATTGGATGTTTTTACCAAAAATTTAAAGGTGGCGAACAAAGAAGAGCAATAGAACACAAAAAAAAAGTTTTAAAAAAAAAATATTACCGACTTCTAAAAAAAAAACAAGCACGAAAAAGGGTTAAATAAAACTACCAAAAAACTTTTCTTTCGGAAGTCGTTGGCTTTGCTTTTATATTTCATTGACTTTTTTTGCCACCGACTTCCGAAAGAAAAGTTTTTTGGTAGGTTATTTAACCCTTTTTCGTGCTTGTTTTTTTTAGAAGTCGGTAATATTTTTTTTTTTTAACTTTTTTATTTTACCCTTTTTAGTTTAAATATTCAACCCAAATTCTTGTCAAATACATTATTTTCTTACATATGCACTAGAATTTTACTATCCGTAGCACCGGTTATAACACCGCCCATGTACCCAATAAGCAAGAACACCAAAATAAATGATTTTTTTATGGGACCAAATGGCAGGTATACTGCATTTAACAATAACCCATATGGGTGCAAAGTTCTCATCAGTATAAATGAATTAAGTCCAAATACAAGATAGCTGCTATAAACCGTTGAGGAGTTCCCTGAACTGTTCTTCGTCTTCATCATCAGAACCCTAATGACAGTTACAACCCATCTAGGTGTAAAGTTCTCATCAATATAAATGAATTAAGTCCAAACACAAGGTAGCTGCTGTGAATCGTTGAGGAGTTCCCTCGACCGCCTCTCGGCTCCATCATCAGATATACTTCAGACCTTTATTAAATTGTAGTGCTTTGAAATACTTAATGAAAAAAAAACTAAATCAGTTGATGCCTACTCCTTACTGTTAAGGAGTTGTACCTTCCATCATCAGCTCAGCTACATGAGATGACGATTACCATACGCAAGTCCTTAAATTATTTCATAAAATTTGCGAAAAACGGTGTGTTGGCCTATAAAATTCGAGGGTTGCCCTCGATTTCTCCAGGATCCAATCATCAGATCCCAACTTGGTGACTATGGGACCACCTCCGAGGTACCTCCTTTCGAACAAAAAAAGAATTTTAAAAATCGGTCCACAATTGGCGGAGTAATCGCGTAACAAATATACAAAAAAAAAAAAACATACCGTCGGCGTCGAATTGATAACCTCCTCCTTTTTGAAGTCGGTTAAAAAGTAAAAAAAATTGTCTGTCTGTCTATTCGCGATAAACTCCGAAACGTCTGACAGAATTTAATTGCGGTTTTCACTAGTATATTCTGCTAAACTGGGCGCAGTTTTTGTGTTTGTTTGGTGAGAGTCGGTTAAAAAAAAACACGTGTGGCACTTGGGGACTGCCGCGGTAAAGCTATTGCATTGCATTTTTTATCAACTTTTGCAATTATAATTATTTATTAATTATTATATTTATTACTATACTAATTAGGCTATGGTCACCCACGTCAATCAAGTGAAATGTCAAGAAACGTTCTCCTCCCTCTCCCTCTCCCTCTCCTTCTCCCTAAATTTTGTGCACATAGAAGTCACACAATATAGATAGGCTAAGCAGCTATATAATACAAAGAAATATGAATTTATAATAGAGAATATTGGTTTATGTGCCATAAAACCAAATACGACGCGGTCGCAGTCTCAGGCAACAGCTAGTCTATACATATAATAAATCTGTAGAAGGGTCAATTCTGTACATTGAAAATATTGAAAAAATAAATAGCGGGGGGTGTTGCTGGATCGATACCAAACCCAAATATGTGATTAAAAAAATTTTTGTCTGTCTGTCTGTCTGTCTGTCTGTCTGTATGTGCAGGCATCACGTGAAAACTAACGGTTCGATTTCGATGAAACTTGGTATAATTATACTTTATTATCCTGGGCATAAAATAGGATACTTTTTATCCTGGAAAAATACGTAGAAAAAAATTTGTAACAAACCTTATTATGGAACCACTGGCGACACCTATTATCAAGTAGAACATTACGCCACGCCTGCCTCCGTTGATTTCTAAAAAGGTTCCACCACTCACCAATAGATGGCGTTGTGCCTATGACGCGCATTTCTGAATCGCGGTGTTAAGATTCTCCGAGAGTTAATGACTACCGCGACTTTATTATTTTTCTGTGTGACTTAACTAGCAGTGCACTTGCGGGCTACGTCCTAATTGGATTAGCTACACAAGACTCCGCTACAAAGTTTTATCATAAGGTTAAACAGTAATTCAATTCTGTTATTTTTGGTTTAGAGGACCAAAAACCCCTGCCTTCGTCCTCCCTGGGAAAAGGTGGTCGGGACTTGTCCTATTTTATATAAGTAATTTGTACGTTGTGGACAATAAATCTTTGTCAAGAAACCGAACTTCTCTTCGTGCCGGCAACGGTGACTAACATCCCTTAAAAATCTTATTTTTCAGTTTTATTCATAGACGTTGTACTGTAGAACCGCGAACACACGTTGCATTACCCGCAGTGGATTCAGCGCCGTAACCTGTAGCGCCGAAAGTCGGATTTGGCTTGAACCGTTTGCGGCACACGCGGGCCACTCCCCGACTCCTATATAAGGAGCCGCGTTCCGCACCGCGCGATCCATATAAATTCTGAATTTTGATGCGAGCGGACGTGTCCAGTGTGGTGAGCGGTCGTCCGTGGAATTAATATTGTATGCGTGTAATTTCAAACCGTGCTTTTTAGTTATTTGTAAATACAAGGTCGGAATTACTATGAAAAAAATACTTACAACAGAACGCGCGCTCAACAGCAGTAGCTCAATAGATCTCCTTAATTATTATAGGCTTAGCCGTATTTGGGTCCAATAGATATTTATAAGATGTCATTGTCAGAGTTACTCAAAATTGAGAAATAAACCATCCACGCGAAGACCGACATCCGCGCGGACGGAGTCGCGGGCGGAAGCTAGTCAACAATAAATCCAAAAAAAAACAGAATAAAATTAATATTTAAGGTGATTACTGGCTACCATACAACTAATATCAGGGGGCACGGCAGTGCCCCCGCCAAAGTCGAGCGCAAAGCAAACACTGCCGTACCATCCTTTACTGGAACCATTTCGCCGCATTTTCAGGCCCCTATTTGAGAACCTCTGGATAGGACCAGAACGCAGAAATTTTCGTCATCCAGTAAGCTATAATCACATACATAAAATCCAAAATTTCAAGTCTGTATGTCATTCAGTTCCGAAGTTAAGCGAAAGCAAAGTTTTGCATTTACGACACTCACTTATGATCATCAAAACAGAACTAGTACTTGCGACAAACTCAGAGAGCTGAAATTTGGTACAGAGTTAGGGTTTAATGGCCCAATAAAGGGAAAACTATAAGAACTAGGATAATCGAAGATCCCGAATACCTGATGGTGACCCTTATTAGAAACCACAAGAGCCCAACCAAACTATTAGAGATCCACATATACCGCCTTTACAAAAAATATTCAACTTGGAGGGCCGCTTCATTTGACGTCAAAAAGAAAAGGTCAAAAAATATTTTTTTTTCCAAGTGTCTACAAAAAGAAGTGATATCCCACCAAAAACATTCTGTAAAAAACTAGCCAAGGTCTCGATAGAGCTGCTTATAATAAATCTAGACAACGTCGTGCCAAGTCTAAGGTACCTGGGCATGCGGGCGGCGAGTAAAGGGCCACTCGCTGCCAGACCACGGACCATGCCCGGGTCGACGACGGCGCGTTGTGTTCCACGCGCGCCTCAAAGAGCGTCAGCATAATGACGGGGCCCCCTCTCTAGAGGGCCAAAGCCTGCCGGGGTCGCGGGACTTATCTCATTACCGTGACCCCGGAACATAAAGGGCTATTGAAGGACACCGTGGATTTTAGTCAGTACAAGTCTGACAGTCCCTCCCGCCCTGCCCGGGGTGGGAGGACTCATTATTGATGATTTTACCACGCAAAAAAAAAAATTATATTATAGTAAATGTTGTGTGATTTGGCCCTTGGTTAGTGGGTACAAGTCAGGATTGGTGCAATGGTGTCACGGAGCACCTGGTTTTGTACTGTTGTGTACCCTTCAACGGCCAAGTCTCACAACATTTACTATAATAATAAAGAAATCGCAGTAAGGAACCTTAGACTTGGCACAACGTTGTCTAGATTTCATTACTTTCTAGAGATAAATAAGCAGCTCTATCGAGACTTTGGCTAGTTTTTTACAGAATGTTTTTGGTGGGATGTTTTTTTCCGTTTTATAGACAATGGTACAGAACCTTTCGGGCGTGAGTCCTACTCGCACTTGGCCGGTTTTTTTATTTGTTACCCAGTAACACGCTGAAAAATTTAGAGTATGTGTTATAACGCGATTGAAATCTGTTGGTCCTTTGTGCCGACGTATGAAACTGAAATTAAATTACAAAGCTTCAAAGGGCAGGGACAGAGGTCGTGTATCGAAATTAAATACCGTAAAATTGCAAGAGTGATTTAAAAATTTCGGCTTTGACTTTGTTTTGCAACCATAATTAAAACCACTGAGAAACAGATTTGCGGGTCATGCCCTGTTTGCGGACGGCGAGTAAAGAGTGACTCGCCGTCTGATTATATCTCTGCTCGAGTCGACGTGACGAAAAGTTAAATGTCTGTTAAATACTTGTCTAAAAAAAGTGTAACTGCAAAAGAACCCTTACATCAACGCCAATGCCGATTTGTAGTTGACAGTTTTTGTCTGTACCTGTATAACTGTATACAAACTATTTTCTATTCATCATCATCAGCCTATAAATGTTCCCACTGCTGGGACACAGGCCTCCTCTCTGTGAGAGGCAGTGGGCCGTAATCTGTCACGCGGGCCCAGTGCGGGTTGGTAGATGTCACATGTCTTCGAATTTTTTGGTTCTAGGACATGCCGGTTTCCTCACGATGTTTTCCTTTACCGTTTTGAGAGCAGTGGTGTTGAAATAAATTACACAAAGTAATGCGCCTGACGGGATTCGAACCCACGACCTTACTACTCGTAAGTCGAGGCCGATACCATTGGGCCACCACTGCTCCATTATTATCTATCTACTCCATCTATTTTCTATTGGTTTAGATAAAACGATTGCGGAATGTATTTTGTAGGTACGTTGGTCCAACAATGTATGTCGGCCGTCATAAACACTCGTCCTCAGCAACGAGAGTGGTGTGAGAACATAAAATATTAGTATAATAATCCTCTTTTCTTTTCTTTTCGTACTAAAGAATGTTTGGTTTTCCTACCTATATTTTTGTCTTATATCTCCATTTATAAATACAAAATGTTTCTTCAAGATATTGGAAGATTTAGGACAATGAAAAATTGGGGTTTATAACGCTTGGACGTAATGAAAACGAATTGATCAGCTGGAATTTATAACATAAATAAAACTTCCAAATACGTGCCGAAAGCGCCGATGTTTGCGGCAGTCACGTGTTCGTAGCCGCGTAGCACAGGGTGTGCTACGTCGTAGCTGCGCGTAGCGTAGCGGATCTTTCATTACGGTATTTGCTTATAATTATGTATTGTTACAATTATTTGTTGGACCGGGCACAGGTTGATATTTCGCGGCTGTGTTTATATAAAAGTAAAACATATACCTGCATTCATTGGCGTAACATTCCTTTAAATCGTTAGTTTCACTTCTCAGCATTAAATCTCTTTTCTAAAACCTTTTAAACTGTTTCACAATATTCATTGGTTCCTAAACATAGGTTACTTGTTTACTTTCCACATGACAGATAGGTCACACGTCAGTTTTGACAGTTTAAGGCGCCATCTGGTGATCGCCGATTGACTATTATAAAATAATCGATATTAAAGCATATTGTTCAAAACCTCTTAAATAGTATCGTTTGACCCATTCTTTAATAATTCTCAGTTTTTAGTAAAAGAAATTAATAATAAAATAAAATATCCGAAACGGAAATGATTTGGTTTTTTCAATAGGGACTTTTTTCTCGAACCTTCCTTAGCCGCGTCACATTTTTAATCTGTGAACGTTGGCGTATTTTGTCTCTGATAATTGTGTTGACAGTTTATAATTGTGTTTTTACCCAAATGATAAATAGGACCAATACCCCAATAAAAGCTGTTACTGAATCAATAATTGGAAGAGAACGATAATGGAGAATGGAATAGTATTGGATATCGTTGTGTATAATGTGTTGCAGACTTTTAGAAGTGTCGTTGGACAGTTTTAAGGTGAATTTGTGGTGCTGGAGTTTCTTCTTGTTGACCGGGTAATCATTAATCTCCTTGGAAATCGGGGAAAGTGGCTTGTGATGGGCACCCAAACTCCAGCTTGATATCCGGTGCAGGACATTCGTGGTCGGCAGAGGAAACGTCGCGTCATTCGCCTCTGAACACGCCGAAGTGAATCACAAGTTCTGGTTCCCAGTTGTAAAGGATTCTTAATTGCACATTCCTGGGTTGTGGCTTCGACCAGCGACCGGCTTTTCAACCTCATCCATAGCCGCCGAGGTGTCTTTCTCCTGAGCTAATTGACAGGCCCCAGAGTAGCTCGTTCCGCCGCTGAGAACCAGAAGGGTGTCTGGAGCCCAGACGCGGAACCCGTTCCTGGAGCACGCCTGAAGCTTCCTGCGGGGACGGCTGCACGGCTGGCGGAGCCCGCCCGGCTATCGCGCCGTGCGAGACGGTTTTTTTTTCCTACCTCTTAACTTTTATTTTTTATCTTAGTACGGTTTCGGTGGAAACCGGACCTTATAAAACCGGTTTATTTTGTACCCGGTTTTGATGTCGGTACTTAACCGAATTTTACTTTGAGGGTCTTGGGCTCGTTCTACTTTCATCCGGAAGCATTGTGGACATCTTCAGCACCAGGATTCGGGATTATTGAAGTCCCTGGCGCCCAATAACTTAACTAATATTATAAATACATATAACTGGAAGGTTCGGTTAATTTAACACTTAATTTTATTTTTTTTACTTGATCGTAACGTTTCCTCGGAACAGTACTCGGGTATCTCCAACTCCCCACGCCCCAGCTCTTTCTGTTGAAGTTTAAACTGGCTAGCTAGGTTTAAATATTATTAATAGCTAGAGGAATTTACATTTAATAATTATGTAAAAATTCATTCTGGAACTGTCCATAATTAATGTCGCATGGAAGTCAATCTATTATTAAACCGTGTTTGAATTTAATGTGTTGTTTCCTTCTAGCGTGATCCTTAACCCATAGGGAGAAAATATTTTATGTAACAGTGGCGACCAACGTGTGTATTAGTTGGAGATAGAGGTTACGTCTATTGCTGTACCTTACAAACCGGAGTACTGTTTCTAGAACCTTCCATTTATTTTAATCTTAAGTAAGAAAAACCGTCTTGCGGAATCCTTTGTTCATGTTTGTGCCGTTTTATACAATTTTACAATTTACAATTATTTACCTTGTACAATATTTACTGCGTTATACAATTCAGTTTCGTTTTACCGGTGCCCCAATATACTGTACCAGGACTTTTGTCCTTTGTTATAAGAAAACCCTATTGTGATAATACTCTTTAAGACTGCTATTATTATAACTGCGTTTACTATAGTTAATATTTACACATTGCTCAAGTTTGTAAATTGTGACGGCCAGTTTTAACTTCTGTTCAGTTTTTTTTTCTCACCTAGTTTCCATTATGGAACGACCAATTAAATTTAATTTGCTTCGGAAAGATGAGCTTATATATGAAGTACTGATCCGGGACGTTAAACCCGCCTCAACCGTAGAGGAACTACGTATCCAAATTAGAGACCTCAGTAAACTGGTTTCTTCCGATGAAATCGTGGAGACGGATAGAGATCCGGAGGCGGAATTAAAAGTAATTAAGGCCAAATTGCCGGAAATTGGTGAAGTACTGTATAAGTACCCCACCAGTTTTAAAAAATTTAACCGCGCCAGGGCTTTGGGTTTCCATCTCTTTCATCGTTTGAGTAGGATAACTTCTCCATCTGAGCTTGATGCCGATTACGCCGTCGTTGACAAGCAACTTAGCAGTTACCTAGCAAGAATCGATTCGGTTAACGCGAGCTTTCACCAATCTTTTACTTCCGCCGAGGAGGCACCGGAGGTGTCCAGTTTGCAGACGAAGGACGTCATCATTTCCTGCAAAAAAGACACGGTCAAGACCCTAGGTGTGAAATTTAACGGGACAGGTTGTGTGAAAGCGTTTATTGAGCGTCTAGAAGAGCTTTGCGAGGCCAGAGGTATCGACGAGGCATCCTTGCATCAATCTGCCCTGGACATTTTTTCAGATGGAGCCTTATTATGGTACCGAGGAATTAAAGCGTTGGTTGGTAATTGGCCGGAACTGAAGAAGCAGTTACTCATAGATTTCGCTCCACCTGATTACGACATGCGTCTCATGTCGGAAATTACGAACAGAACGCAGGGGTTGACTGAGCAGTCTTGTATTTATATAGCGGTCATGGAGAACATGTATAATAGGCTTTCTTACAGGGTACCAGAACACGATCGGTTGGCGCGGATAAAGTACAACATGAGACCGGAATACACTTCGGGGTTGTCTTTGTTCACCATCAATACGCTCAGCGAGTTGAAGGAAAAGTGCAGGCAACTGGAGCTGGGCTTCCACAGCAAGGCTCAGTTCCATGAGCCGCCCAAACCGACGTCTTCTTTCGTCGCAGCGGACTTAGCTTACCAAGCCCCGAAGGGTTCAAGGATTGAGGCCGTGCAAACTGACTCGGGTTCGTTGTTTTGTGTTCGTTGTAGGGTTAAGGGGCACTCGTTATCGAATTGTAAATCGAAGGAAATTGTGTGTTACCGTTGCGGCAAGAAGGGCGTACGTGCACCATCGTGCCCTACGTGTAATAAAAAGCAGAAGGAGGTTCAGTCCTGTCCGACCTGCATTTCAAAAAACTAAAGTCCCGGAACTACAGCCAACATTTTGATAAGTCCGATTGGGACAATTATTTAAAATTTTTAAAGTTATTTTTTAGTACATTAAGGGTGGATACAGTACATTATAAGACTTCGGACGATAGTCGTCCACATTTAACTGTTTCTATTTACGATGAGCAGTATTACGGCTTACTCGACTCGGGTTCTTGCATTTCGGTGTTGGGTTCTGATGTCGGTCAGCACTTTATAAGGGCTGGTGCAACTGTGCACGCCGATAATCAGTTGGGCAGCGTAGTAACTGCCAATGATTCGCGAGCATCCGTGGAGGGTTATTTATTTTTACCTGTAACTCTCATGGGAGCAACTAAGGTTATTAAATTCTATATTATTCCGGATATTACCACACCGTTAATTTTTGGTGTTGATTTTTGGAAGGCCTTTAATTTGGCACCAAAAATTTTTAATACTGTAGCGCGTAGGCATAATATAATGAGTTAGTCTAAGGCACATTAGTTACTGTATAAATTCACTGGAGTCAGACATTCGACACAGTCGTCCAATAAACCTCAAACCGAGAACACGCATATCATTTTGCCGCCCCTTCTGTCAACAATCACTCACACACTCACATTACCGGCAAAGTGGTGACCCGACGTGTGCGCGCGCCTCTTATAACTCTCGCACAATTTAACCGCGCGCGATAAACGACCCGTGATATCAAGCCGCTGCTCAACCACAGCCTGCAACCATGTCTACAGCTGCACTACCGACCTCGGAGCAGCCACAGCAGATGACGGCAGTTACCATCACACCAAGAATACCGGACTTCTGGCGAGACCGGCCCAGACTCTGGTTCCACCAATTCAGCGCCATCGTAGACCCTCAAAAGGCAAGTGACCTCCACAAAAGTCAACTTTTAATAGCTAGGCTAAAACAAAGCGAATTAAGTGACATTAGTGATATTTTAGAAAACATGCCCGAATCAAATAAATTCAAAACGCTTAGACAGCAAAGTATGGGTACATGAATTGCCTATAATACTCTTAGGTTTACGTACAGCGATTAAAATAGACTTAGGATACAGCCCATCACAATTTTTGTATGGTAGTAGTATAAGACTTCCAGGCGACCTATTCCAATCTAAACCTTCATCCAATATTAACGATCGCGAATTTATAAAACAATTAACGCAATCTTTATCATCAGTCCCAAATCTTAGCATTTCAAGCTCACATAGCAACACAAACAATAACGTATTCGTTCAAGAAGATTTATCAGCTTGCTCTCATGTATTTATTAGAAACGAGGCAAGGCGAGCTTTAGTACCACCGTATGAGGGCCCATTCAAAGTCTTATCGCGGCATAATAAATTATTTAAGTTGGAATGTAAAGGTAAACAAATCACGGTGTCACTTGATCGCTTGAAACCAGCCTATTTATTAAGGTATGACGACGTGTTGGTCCCACGCCCGGAGAGCACAGCGACCACTCATAACAACACTTCACACCCGCCGAGCGATAACACGCCACTCAAGACCGTTCCACAGCCGCCAAGCGATACGACGTCATCCGACACCGCAAATCCCGATTCACAGCAAGTTACAAGATCAGGTCGCATCGTTAAGAAGACCGT
Organism: Agrotis exclamationis; assembly: GCA_950005045.1. Taxonomy (NCBI): domain Eukaryota; kingdom Metazoa; phylum Arthropoda; class Insecta; order Lepidoptera; family Noctuidae; genus Agrotis; species Agrotis exclamationis. The sequence continues at coordinate 18,726,292 of OX465419.1, forward strand.
GAGATTCAACATGTGAACCGTCACTTCGTCGTCAATCACAGCCCACATCAGCACTTCACTGCCACACGACAACAAGCACGCATCACCCAAGTCTGAAAAAACACCTCGACTCTATAATGGGCCAACCAGCCAGCAAAATGACGTATGATCGTAGCACAAAACAGCGCAGCTGCGAGCAGCAAAGCCAAGGTTGAGGATGACAACTCCAGCAACAGCTTCAAGATGCCCTTGGCCGTAGTCGTCTTAATCAGCACAGGCGTAACCCTCTGCGTACTCTACGTGGGATGGCGATACTGCAAACGTCTCGTCTAAACCGCCATAGAGACAAGAATCAGCCGCACCATCACACAGCACGCCAGCATTAGAACACCGCCCATCATGCAGACAAACCACCCGTGCGTCAACCCTAAAACAGCATATAGTGTGGCATAAAGTGAAAAGTGCGCGCTAATAGTGTCCGACAACCGTAGCGTTTAAGTACTTTTATCTTCGTAGACATAAATATATTGTACTTCTAGTTATAATTTAGTATTGGGGTTCAACAATAAAATTTAGCTTCAACTAAGGGGGGAGGACTGTAGCGCGTAGGCATAATATAATGAGTTAGTCTAAGGCACATTAGTTACTGTATAAATTCACTGGAGTCAGACATTCGACACAGTCGTCCAATAAACCTCAAACCGAGAACACGCATATCATTTTGCCGCCCCTTCTGTCAACAATCACTCACACACTCACATTACCGGCAAAATACTTTACCATTTCAATATATAAAACGTAAAAGAGGTCATACTTGCGTCTCGGAGGTTAGGCACCTACAGCCGTTTGATGAGTTAACACCGGACCAGAAGGATGAAGCGGAGTTATTAATTAAAGATTTTGGAAAGGTCTCCTTTGAGGTGAAAGGATTAGGTCGTACCCATCTGCTGCGCCATAAAATAGACACGGGTGATGTTCCTCCTATTAAACAGCGTTATTACCCGTTGTCGCCTGAACGCCTCAAGGAACTCAACCGTCAGCTGGATGAGATGTTGGAGATGGGAGTGGTGGAACCTAGCAATAGCGCGTGGAATAATCCGGTTCTGTTGGCTCCAAAACCAAATGGAGAATGGCGATTTTGCCTGGACAGCCGAAAACTAAATGCGGTCAGTAAGCAAGATGCGTATCCACTACCCTACATCTCCCGCATCTTAGACCAGTTGCGTGACGCGCGTTATCTTTCGTCGATTGACTTAAAATCGGCTTTTTGGCAAATAGAACTGGACTCTGTTTCGTCCAAAGAAAAAACCGCCTTCACAGTCCCTGGTCGAGGTTTGTTCCAGTTTAAAGTTATGTGCTTTGGGTTGACTGGAGCCCCAGCCACTCAACAGCGATTAATGGACAGACTTTTCGGTCCGGAGTTCGATAATAAGGTCTTTGTGTATTTGGATGACATAATTATTTGCTCATCAACCTTCGAGGAGCACATTTCGCTTCTAAAACGGGTTTTAGACAAGTTAACGCAGGCTAATTTGACAATTAATTTACCTAAGTGCTGTTTCTTTCGACGTGAACTAAAATATCTAGGTTATATAGTGGATGAGCGAGGCTTACACACTGATCCGTCGAAAATTCAGTCAATTGTCGACTTTCCAACCCCTACAACTCGTAAGCAAGTAAAAATGTTCCTTGGAACGGCCTCATATTATAGACGTTTTATTAAAAACTTTAGCTCCATAGCGGCCCCTTTGAATGCGCTTACGAGTACTAGTAAAAAAGCGCCACCTTTCAAATGGACGGCTGAGACCGAATCCGCGTTCTCAACCTTGAAAGAGGCATTGGTGTCGGCTCCAGTATTAGCTTGCCCAGATTTCTCTCAACCTTTTGAGATTCATTGTGACGCGTCCAGTTTTGGGATAGCGGGCACTCTGACTCAGGTTGTAAACGGGGAGGAGCACCCAATTGCTTACTGTAGTCGTTCGCTTAATCCGGCGGAACGCAATTATTCGGCGACGGAGCGTGAGGCACTCGCGGTAGTCTTCGCCGTGGAACACTTTCGTCCTTACGTAGAAGGCGGGCCTGCGTTTAAAGTGATAACCGACCACTCTAGTTTAAAATGGTTCTTTAATTTAACCAATCCCTCTGGGCGATTGGCCCGTTGGGGTTGTCGGTTATCACCTTACAATTTTACCATTGAGCACCGCAAAGGTAAGGACAATGTGGTTCCAGATGCCTTATCGCGTGGCGTTCCGGTGCTGGAAATTAAAGCGTCCGACACTGACACTTGGTTTAAGGGGGTTTGGGATAAATGCGTCAGTACGCCTAGGTCGTGCCCTAACTATATTATAAAGGGGGATAAACTTTACCGCTATTCAAAAAATAAATTCGGGGTCGCCAGTGATAATGATTGGAAGCAGGTAGTACCGGAGAGCAATCGAGAAGAATTGCTAAGGAGTCACCACAGTGGCGAATTATCACCACACTTTGGAGTATTTAAAACTTATAAAAGACTCGCTCTCCGATACTACTGGCCTAACATGTACAAAGATGTAGTTAGCTACGTTGGTAAATGTGATAAGTGTGCTGCATACAAACACTCACAACAGCCTCCTTCCGGTCTTTTAGGCGATGCGAAAGACTGTTCCAAACCATTTGAAACAATAAGCATTGACTTGGTAGGTCCGTTACCACGGTCAAGATCGGGATTCACGTACCTGTTGGTTGTCGTGTGCTGTTTCACGAAGTACTGTCTACTGTTTCCTTTACGTAGAGCTGTTGGTAAAGCTATAGCACAGAAACTGGAGGACGGCGTTTTCCTGGTACACGGTATACCCCGTACGGTGATAGCAGACAACGGGACGCAATTCACGGGCAATGAGATTCGTTCACTACTACAGAGGTACAAAATACCTCAAGTTCACTTCACACCTCGTTATTGCCCAAGCGTGAACACCGTAGAACGCTATAACCGTACCATAATGACCGCAGTATCAATACTCGTGGAAGATGATCATCGATCTTGGGACGTAAACATTTCTAAGATCCAATTCGCTATGAACACCTCCACGAATGAAGTTACTCGTTTTACTCCGTTCTTCCTAGTGCATGGCAGAGAGGCAGTTAGTAGTGGTGATGTCTTCGGCATTGATACCGTAGCACAGCCCACTCTAGCTTGCGCTTCTCGCAGTTCTTATGCAAACCAGCTGGGAACGTTAGGTAGTATCTTCGATAAAGTAAAGGATGCGCTCATCAAGTCACATACTCGTAGTGCTCGTTATTATAATAGTGGTAGGAGACACGCGGAGTTCGAGGTTGGCGACACTGTGTGGAAGAAAACATATCCACAGAGTGACGCCTCCAAATTCTTTATGGCCAAATTGGCACCTAAATACGAAAAATGTATAATTAGGAAAAAACTTTCACCCTTAGTGTATGAATTGGAAGGCTGTAGTTCCGGCAAAAATCTGGGCACATGGCATATAAAGGATTTAAAACCACCATGTGGCCATGTTTAATTTTTTTTTTAAATTTAATTAATTACAATTTAAAATGAAATATTTTGCATGTTGTAGTTGGTCGCAGTAACCATTGAGGGCTGTATATGCCTTGTGGTTGCTGGTGTGTATTTTTGTACTATGGGATTTATTTTCACAGCGCTATATTACAGTTGGATAAAGGTATTTTCCACTGTTTTTACGGTTTGTAGTGGTACACAGGTTTCTACTGTGTCCACATTTGTTAACCATATTTGGAAGTGGTTGTTGCATGATTAACAACCCTTTTGGGAGCCTATACCTCCGGACTGCTGGTAAGGCGGCAAAGTGATAGTCCTGAGATTGGAGGCCATTATGGCGGGCGTGTAGGCTGCATTGATGGAATACGTTCAAGATGGTATTTTTTTGTTAGGGCCGATGGCCGTCACTGCCCATTTATGAATGACGGTTGGCCGATTGGCGTTGGCTTGGAGAATTTAAGTGCTTTCAGTGGATGGTTTGGGTACCAGTCCAGCATTATCATCGGCAGTTACTCATTTGAGATGTGAGGCGTGGTGTACGATTGAGTAAGGTTGTCTGTCCTATATGAATATAGTGGGTCAGACTGGGATAGTTCGTCGTCGGATATTTGTGCTATGTTTAATCTCTTTGGAGCTTGTCTTTTACATGTTTGGAAATGGATTAGACTCGTCCCAGGAGTAATAATTTATGAGACATATCACAAAATGATAGTATTCGTACACCAGCTTCCATATACGTATTTCCCCAATCTTGCTGTCAGGCTTGAACGGTGTAGTTTTGTTGGTGAGCAAGTTAGGTGCTTTGGAGTCTGCTTTGACGCTGGAGGGCCAGCGTTGAGATTTGCCCTAGTGGGTCAAATCTCTGGTGGTTGGGGAGGTACTGTTACAATTATTTGTTGGACCGGGCACAGGTTGATATTTCGCGGCTGTGTTTATATAAAAGTAAAACATATACCTGCATTCATTGGCGTAACATTCCTTTAAATCGTTAGTTTCACTTCTCAGCATTAAATCTCTTTTCTAAAACCTTTTAAACTGTTTCACAATATTCATTGGTTCCTAAACATAGGTTACTTGTTTACTTTCCACATGACAGATAGGTCACACGTCAGTTTTGACAGTTTAAGGCGCCATCTGGTGATCGCCGATTGACTATTATAAAATAATCGATATTAAAGCATATTGTTCAAAACCTCTTAAATAGTATCGTTTGACCCATTCTTTAATAATTCTCAGTTTTTAGTAAAAGAAATTAATAATAAAATAAAATATCCGAAACGGAAATGATTTGGTTTTTTCAATAGGGACTTTTTTCTCGAACCTTCCTTAGCCGCGTCACATTTTTAATCTGTGAACGTTGGCGTATTTTGTCTCTGATAATTGTGTTGACAGTTTATAATTGTGTTTTTACCCAAATGATAAATAGGACCAATACCCCAATAAAAGCTGTTACTGAATCAATAATTGGAAGAGAACGATAATGGAGAATGGAATAGTATTGGATATCGTTGTGTATAATGTGTTGCAGACTTTTAGAAGTGTCGTTGGACAGTTTTAAGGTGAATTTGTGGTGCTGGAGTTTCTTCTTGTTGACCGGGTAATCATTAATCTCCTTGGAAATCGGGGAAAGTGGCTTGTGATGGGCACCCAAACTCCAGCTTGATATCCGGTGCAGGACATTCGTGGTCGGCAGAGGAAACGTCGCGTCATTCGCCTCTGAACACGCCGAAGTGAATCACAAGTTCTGGTTCCCAGTTGTAAAGGATTCTTAATTGCACATTCCTGGGTTGTGGCTTCGACCAGCGACCGGCTTTTCAACCTCATCCATAGCCGCCGAGGTGTCTTTCTCCTGAGCTAATTGACAGGCCCCAGAGTAGCTCGTTCCGCCGCTGAGAACCAGAAGGGTGTCTGGAGCCCAGACGCGGAACCCGTTCCTGGAGCACGCCTGAAGCTTCCTGCGGGGACGGCTGCACGGCTGGCGGAGCCCGCCCGGCTATCGCGCCGTGCGAGACGGTTTTTTTTTCCTACCTCTTAACTTTTATTTTTTATCTTAGTACGGTTTCGGTGGAAACCGGACCTTATAAAACCGGTTTATTTTGTACCCGGTTTTGATGTCGGTACTTAACCGAATTTTACTTTGAGGGTCTTGGGCTCGTTCTACTTTCATCCGGAAGCATTGTGGACATCTTCAGCACCAGGATTCGGGATTATTGAAGTCCCTGGCGCCCAATAACTTAACTAATATTATAAATACATATAACTGGAAGGTTCGGTTAATTTAACACTTAATTTTATTTTTTTTACTTGATCGTAACGTTTCCTCGGAACAGTACTCGGGTATCTCCAACTCCCCACGCCCCAGCTCTTTCTGTTGAAGTTTAAACTGGCTAGCTAGGTTTAAATATTATTAATAGCTAGAGGAATTTACATTTAATAATTATGTAAAAATTCATTCTGGAACTGTCCATAATTAATGTCGCATGGAAGTCAATCTATTATTAAACCGTGTTTGAATTTAATGTGTTGTTTCCTTCTAGCGTGATCCTTAACCCATAGGGAGAAAATATTTTATGTAACAGTATGTAGCATGACTGTGAAGATTATCTTCTCGAGTCAATTGACTCAAAGTTAGATTACATGGTTGGTTTGTTCAATAGAATTATGTTGTTGGTTTGTCCAATAGAATTCGTGACAAGAAAGTGAGCCAATCATTCAATGGCCCAGGGGCATTTTAGAACGGATGTTCTAGATTCTTTTTAACCGAAGAAAAGAAAAAAGAAGGAGGTTCTTAATTCAAAATGTATATTTTTAAGCTATTGCATAGCTTTTATCGCGGGCTCTGAGCACGGCGCGGCGACCGAATCAAAAAAATTCCAAAAACCTAACCAAAATACTGTAACAGTTTAGTTTTACACAACAAATTAAATTTTATTTTAGAATATAAAATACAAGAATGATATCAAAACACAATTCAGCACTATAAAGTTCACTGTCACGCACAGAAGGTTAAGCCTTGGTAATGACCTCCAGCAAGAGGCCTCCGCAGGTAGGACCGCAGCAGGTAGTGGCCCCAACAGGCAGGACCGCAGCAGGTAGAGAGAAGACTGAAGTAGACCGTCGACTGCACAAAGGGCCGAGTTAGAACGCCGCCGCCGACAGGTGGTATGCAGCACGCACTGGCCTCAACAGGCAGGACAGCAGCAGGTAGAGAGAAGACTGAAGTAGACCGTCGACTCCACAAATGCTGAGATAGACTCCAGCAAGTTATAGTATTCTGCCAAGAAGGCTAAGTTAGACAGACGTCTGCACAAAGACTAAGATAGAGTCTCCACTGCACATAGAGTGTTCACTGGACAGAAGTCTGAGATCGAAAAGCTCTCTTCTGCCAACGGCCTCTGCTTTTATAACCCATCAGCTCGTTGTCAAAATCAGTCTTCTTTTCTATTTTCAAATTAGTTTCTTCAATTGTAGTGGAACCCGACTATATCAGACCTCCTTCGTGTGCGTAAATTTCATAAGTAAAATTTAGAATTAAGATATTTAGTACAATCATAATATAAAAGATTAAATTAGAATTAAATACAATATTTCAGCGAAATCAATTTGATAAAAATAAACTAAATTATATAAACCAAAAAGCATCATCATAGACTAAGCTAGACAGAAAAAGAAACTGACAGTTTGACATTTGACATAAGTGTCACAAGAAAAATATCAATAAAAGGATGATTTAATAAGATGATAAATAGGATGATAATGTATGTAAGTATACATAAATACTATAATACCTGACACCACGCATCGTCTAACATCGTTTCGAAATCAAAATATCCGTCATAAAAACAATTTACTTTTTCTTAATGATTCTTAACGACCAGCTACAAAAGGATTTTTCACAATTAAACCTACTTATAAAATTCTCCTACGACAAAGAAGTTCTTTATTACAGTAGTGCACCACAAACATTTTAAATAAATTATATTCTCGTTAAATATACGCGGTAAGCGATTTTTTCTTAAAAAAAAATGTTATGCAATAGCTTCACCGCGGCAGTCTCCGAGTGCCACATGTATATTTTTATTAATAAATCTACCGTCACGTTTCGCAAAAAAAAGGAAAACCTAGTTTATATTGATAAGCCTTTACAAAAAATATCGTATTTTCCAAGGCGCAAATTTTGCACGCTTTATTGAAGCAGACGAGCCTGAGACTACAATATTCTGATTTTTCTCTTGTTTGTCTCAGCGGAAATTGTTAAAAGGGCTTCAGCAAATATTTTCTTGATGCTGAAACAACAGATTTCGCCTTTTATTATGTAAATCTGTGTGTAGAGTTAAATTGCAGACTGCTTTGATGCCGAAATGTTCGATTGGAACAAGGGCTGGTGATGTTATGATGATAAAAGTTTTTGAATTATTTTAACGCCAATACCATAAACAAAAGAAGGAAAAATGTTTCTGTTATTCATGCCAGCTCAGCAAAAAAAAAATGTTATGATCCGGCTCGAAGGACACAGATTTTACTTTTAGTATATTCGTTGCAAATAAGTTTAAATAAAAATAATCAGAAAATATTCTGCCCTTTTTGCTAAGCACTTTCTGATCATTGATGCAGTAATTAATGACCATCCAATATGCCGCTTTCAGCCGGTCATGTTGGAAAACTATGGGGGAGGCTTATGTTCAGCAGTGGACCTCGTACGGCTATAATTATATGCAAGTGACAAGGCATGAGACGCAAGGCAATGTTGTAGGGAGAGAAGGTAAACGTGCTTCGAGATGAGTCGATTTTGATTGAAAGTCTATTTGAAGATTACTTACAGGAGTTGGTGTGGTTATAGGGACATGTCAGATACTTCTCCGCGACAAAATGTCCCTGTAACCTTCTGTGCTGAAAGTTTTGTAGTCAGAAGCGTGGTCCAATACCTTGGGATCCTGAATGAAGAATATTTCGTTTGTTGCCACATGACACTATTGCGCAAAACATAAAAAAAGAAAACAACATTTAAACAAACAAGAGTGCGAGTTGGACTCGCCCATGAAGGGTTCCGTAGTAGCAAGCATAGATTAGGGATATAATTATATTGAAATTTGTAAGTAATATACACAAACAATAAAAATAACTTTGTTTTTCAAAGTGTTTGTATGAATGGCAAAGTTATATTTGCGGTTTTTGAAAATGTACTACATCTCTGCTTACTGTATCTCATCCAAACCAATTTTCGATGGAAGTTTTTGTTGAGGTCTACATTATATATTTTTTTTAGTTTTATCATCATTCTCTTATTTTAGAAGTTAGGTACAGGGGGGGGGCACACATTTTACCACTTTGGAAGTGTCTCTCGCACAAACTGTTCAGTTTAGAAAAAAATGATGTTAGTAACCTCAATATCATTTTTAAAGACCTATTCATAGATACCCCACACGTATGGGTTTGGTGAAAATTTTTTTTTTTGAGTTTTAATTCTAAGTATGGGGGGCACCCCCAAAATTTGTTTTGTTTTGATTTTTGTGTGAAAATCCTAATGCGGTTCACATAATACATCTTTCTACCAAGTTTCAACAGGATAGCTCTTATACTTTCGACAAAAAGTGGCTGTGACATACACGGACAGACAGACAGACAGACATGACGAATCTATAAGGGTTCCGTTTTTGCCATTTGGCTACGGAACCCTAAAAATGATAATAATTATTGTAGGTACGTCTCACAGCTGCACCAAATAGGCCCCATTCAGCAATCTGGCAGCTAGTGCTCGTCCCTGGTTTTCAAAGTGGAGCAGTGTTTCAACTTTTTCTTTTTTCCCAGTAACAGATCGGAGTTTGGAAATTGGTGAGGGATACCCTCATACGCGTTAAGCCAGTTCTTATTGAAGGATTATAGTGCCGACAATAGAGGGGTCAAGGTGTTAATAAGGGGACTGAGAAAAAGCCGACGATGGAGCGAGCTTACTCAGAAGAAACCTGTTGATTCTAACTTTGAAGAGAGTTGCGTATGCGGTCGGGAACACCGACGCAGGAAGTAAGTTCCACTCGTTTACTGTTGGCGTTATAAAGGAAGATTGAAAGCGTTTAGTGCGAATTGGTGAAATTCGACCGAAAATAATAATGATTTTACACAGGCTGGGTTATTTGCTTAGTTACCTTTTATTTGATAACCCAGAAAACGGCCCAATTTACTGAATAATTGGTATTCTTATTAAACAACAAAAACACTTAAAATTAAAGGTCTAGTTACTATTAAAGTGCCGTAAAATAATAATAGTTGGAAGTAAGCTTATAACTTTAATTATTGCGTAAAATGTTCCGGGTAATAAATGTGGGTACTTTAATATTTTACTTGGCGAGTTTCAACGATCATCGGGGGATTACCGCAGGGTAATGAGTAGCGGTTTTCACTTGCTTATTAATAATGAAAATCATCCAATGTTAAACTATTTGAGGTACCTACTTTTTGTAAATGTTTATGGAGAATTTTTATTATTATTGCCTGGACCAACCAAAATAATTAGAAGTTACAGTTAACCAATTAAAAACCTCAGATCATTTAGTTTCCTTCAAAATGGTTTAACTGAATGATATATACCTATATTTAATTTACGTATTTGATTTCGAGCGTATGGCACTCGTGTGCTGCAGCTGAAATTCAGCGTCAGATGGCAAACTTCGTGTTGCCATCTGGCATAATATGCTGAGCTGAGGCCCTATGGCATTAAATTGTTAAGTTTTTTATTTCCTCTATTTTTACTACCTACTCTCTCTCTTTATCACTTTATTTGTATCGTTTAGTTTTAAGTTTGTGCGAATAAACACAATTTTCTTTCTTCTTTCTTTCTTTCTTGATATATGCGTCATGTACATGAACGGGCCCTGTCAGTTGAGAGTTTGGGATTGATACTAATTATTAACTATATTCAATCGTCTCTATAAACCACACGACTATGTACTTGATTGAGACTCAAAGTAACGAAGGCGCAATCCCAGTAGGCTCGTTAACCGAAAGATCTATTTCATGTTACTGAGCATTTAAATAAATGATTAACGCGATTGTGTAATTTTTAAACTTCTTTAAATCATGATTACATACGTGTATTTGGTTGATCTTTACCAAACCGTCTCAAATGACCATGTCGACAATTTCTATCTTTTTTTGGCCACCAATATTCTGGCCCTCTTTTTCAGTTGTGTAATACTTTTTTGTATCAAATAATATTTGTGTTAAACAAGCGTATGGCAAGATGGAAAGCGGTCTTCGTAGGCTCTCTGTAATACCAGGGTTATTGCTTGCGCTTTGCTGACCCTGCAGAATGTTTTTAAGCCCTATTTTGAAAAACTGTATGTTTTAGTTCATTGTAAAAAAAACTACCTTTCTTTGTAGTGCTTCTTATCAACTTTTGATTTCTTATCAGTGTATCTTCCTACTTACCTACAGGGTGGAATTTTGTAATGCCACCTGGTAAAGTACTCTTAATACTGCAGATAGAAAATTTTACTCAAAGGAAACATTCCTTTATTTTTAAATAGAAATCAAACTGAATTCAAAGATTTTCGAAAATTCTCTTCTCCCACACCCGGGAATCGAACCGGCTAAAATCTAAAAAAAATATACCCTGTACTTTTATTGCATCGACAGTTAGGGTTAATTATAAGGATGAAATCTCTCTGACAAACATGATAAATTAAATGAAAGGAAAACCAGGAAATCTGAAGTTACAAATTCAATGAGTCAAGTGAAAGCTCTTTAACTAACATCCATCTTTCATTTTCGAAAATCTTTGAATGCAGTTTCCTTTCTATTCAAAAATAAAGGAATGTTTCCTTTGAGTAAAATTTTCTATCTGCAGTATTAAGAGTACTTTCCCTCCAGGTGGCATTACTAAATTCCACCCTGTATATTAATAGATGATAGTGACTACAGCAAACTAGTGTCCAACCAAGTTCTAAGCACGTTGCACTTAAAAACGATTTTCCACTATTGTAACCGGTATATTTACTTCGCAGAGAACAACTCCCTAAATAAAACAACGAAAAACATCTCAACGAGAAAAAGTTCCCACCACCATCTACATTTATAAGCTCGTACATTCGACCACACATACAATTTCGAACACGTTCAGAAGTGAGTTTTCACTTTGAATAGAAAGGCGTGAACTCCAAGTCTCAACTTTTTGTTTAGTCTCACTTCACTTGCATTGTTAACCGCTGTAATGCCAAAGAGAAACTGTGCGGTTTTTCACCTTTTTAAGGTTAGAATGCAAATGAACGAGTTCTTTTGACTGTGTTACGTGTTTTTCTTGTGGGTATTTGAATACTTCGCCACTTTAATGAAAATAAAAAAGTATCCAACATTCTTATTTTACGATTTTTACCAAGAGAATATCTTCATGACAATGTAAGTTTAGTTTTAAACCTTCAAAGTTGAAAACAATTTGAATGCGTTTTCCTATAAAATTTGAAATTATGAGTTAATTCTTTTTTTGAATATAGGAGCTACCTATAGAAGCATTTGAGCCCGTTCATTCTCAACGCAACGCAAGTCTCCGATACTTTACGACTTTGGTATTCAGGCGATTATCGCAATACAAATCCATGGAGATTCGTACACAGGCACGCGTTAATGGATACAAAAGTCGTAAGGTATCGGAGACTTCCGTTGCGTTGTGTACGAACGGCCTGCACACAAGTTTTAGAGACAAAATTACTTACGTAACAAAATAAAAAGGATCTTCGGAGGAACAAGGGTCGAGCTATTCGTCTAATCTATCTACTATACCTGTATCTAAATTTTCCTCTACCGGAATGAAACTATCGAAGTTGACCGATTAGATAAGTTTAATAATATTAGTCTGATGTGTGTTATTCTCTGAACTTAGTTCTGAATTTCGCTGTAACAGAAGGGAATTTCTATTTCATGGTTTGATTCTAAGCCCCTTCGCAAGTGTCTGATACCTTACGACTTTGGTATCCATTGACGCGTGCCTGTGTACAAACCTCTATGGATTTGTATTGCGATAGTTGCCTGGATACCAAAGCCGTAAGGTATCGGGGACTTCCGTCGCGTTGTGTACAAAGGGGCTAGGTTTGTCTTTAGGGTCACAATCACACCGTGACGCGACGTGACGTCACGATACACTTAAAATGAACTTATTCCGTCTTACTATAAAAAAGTTCAACATTATGTTGAACTCGTGTCTAAAAAACTATAAACTTCAAAACGGATTGCATTTGTCTTCGACATAAGAGTAGTTTTGCTATTTTCCTTGTTTTGAGACGTGTTCAGCAGAGATGTTTAAGTTTTTGTGGTAAGTCGTATTATCTTTTTTGAGTCGCTATTAAAACGTGCGAAAAAGTTAATTTCCCGTTTGTACACTTTAAACGTTTTTTCATTTCCATACAATTATACGCCGTATATTCTAACATCGCTTCTGAAAAGAACTACCTTCTCTCTAAGAACAACTCACTAACCATAAGTAAAATATAATAGGTAGGTACTAACCAAAAGCTCATTAATATTAATTTGATAAAGTCGCCCCAAATAATGGGGAATGCCCACAGATTGCAGTAATGCGCAGCACTAACAGTTTGTTGTGCACGTTGCCAGCGCCGTGTAACCTATTTCAAGCTGATGGACGCTTAATATTTTTGCATTACCTAGTCAGCAGGGTTTCATTTTCGTTCTGTCTAAATTTTAAATGGTTGTTTTTGTATTGTTTTACCGATTTGGAAATTGCTTATGCAGTTGCTGAATATTGAGTTTTTAGAATAAATAGACCGAGGAGTGTGAGACCTTTGCCTCACTAAAACCAACCCAGCGGTCACCATCGGAATTAGATTTTGCGGATTTGAGTCAGTACAAGTCTGACAGTCCCTCCCGCCCTGCCCTGGGTGGGAGGACTCATTTGATGATTTTACCACGCTAAAAAACAAAAAAAGCGGTCACCATCAGCAAACTAAGAGGAGCTGTGGGTCCTCTTAAGAGACCATCTCCAGAAACCCTTTGTGCAATGCCTACTAGAGCACATCCCTGGGAGACCGAGAGCATTCTTCCCTGAACCTTGCTGTGCACGGCATCACGATCGCTGTGCTACCGTCAGATCCTTAGGGTCCGCGGGCATGCGGACGGCGAGTCATGGGCGACTTGCTGTCCGATCATGGACCATGCCCGGATCGACGGCGTGTAGTGTTCCACGCGCGCGTCAATGTGTCAGTCCACCTTATAGGCGGCTCACCTTGTAGGGCCAAAGCCTGTCGGGGTCGCGGGACTACTAGCTATTGAAGAACACCGTGGATTTTAGTCAGTACAATTCTGACAGTCCCTCTCGTCCTGCGCTGGGTTCAACCCAGCAAGGACTCATTCGATGACTTTACTACGTAAAAAAAGGGTCAGTCAGTAGGCGAGCTGAGGCCCACTCGGAACGGCCGCGAACTGTACCCTTAGCACGAATTTTCAGTATTTGAGACGTAAAGTAAACTGGAACTTTGACAACTTCAAATTGACAATTTTCAAGGAAAAAATTAGTTCCTTCTTCGCACATCAGAGGCGCTGTTCCAGTTTTTCATACAAGAAACGCTGTAAATACTGAAAAGACGCTGTAAAGTAAATGAGTGAAAACTCGTGCTCAGGGTACTGGTAGGTGCCTAGAAGATACATTTGAGAGTAGTTTGTATGGAAAGACTTATTTTATTTGCAATGACTGACAGAACGTTATCTTCTTCATCCATACCTTTATTAATCATCTCAGAGTTATTAGTCAAGTAGGTACTTTTATTTTAGAGAATTAATATTTTTTTGTGGAACTGACCCTGTTTACCTGACTGATGAAGGTGAGTCAATAGCCTAAGGTAAGCCAATATTTAAGATAGTGACGTCACTGCTTTTTGCTGTAGAGGTAATCTAAAAGTCACTTTGAGTACGATTGGATTTATTTGCAAACTTTGCGCACTGGAATTGAGTTTAGTGAAAAATGGGGTATACTTAAAAAAATAACTTTTGATTAGTAATAGAAACATAAATGAGTTGAGGATAATACTTAAATCTTAAGACGTTATACCTATTTTCTTCGAAGAGTGAGACTGCCCACAGTTGCTCAGCAAAATTTATTTTACCGTTCCATTTTCGTTAACGAGGCCTTTAGAGGACCAAAGCCTGCCGGGGTCGCGGGTCTATCGAGTAACCGTGGCTTCGAAACGTAAAGGGCTGTTGAAGGACACTGTGGATTTTGGTTATTTTGGTGTGGTTTTTAGCTAGATTAGTTTTGTTCGTTTTTCAGTAAGAGTCTGACAGTTTCCTTTTCGCTTTACCCAGGGATTGCCCTGGGTTTACTAATTTGATGATATTTTATTTATTTATTTATTTATTTATTTAGGTCAGCCAACAATTGTTTACACAAAACATACATTAAATTAATACCAGTGATTTTACATTCAAAAGTGCAACAATTACTTACAGGCTAACACCACATGCATTAATTAATATAAAGTTGTGATTTGAATTTTACATTAGGAATAGGAACAGACATTAAAGATTTTACTTAATAAAATAATAATTCACTTTTAAATGACCAAAATTGAGAAATAATTAATAATAACTAATAAGAATTGACAATGGGATTCAACATTATTAAAACCGAATTGGTGTGTAAATTAAATAATAAAATGAAAACAAATTCAAAATTAATAAAAAGAATCAAAAAACTAAACAAAATGACATTAAACATTATTAAAAACAAATTCATAGATTTTCATATGACATAATAAATGATAAAAAAAAATATTCAAAACTACTTAAGTCTTAAAATTAACATGTATTTGTTAGCGGAATCAGTGAACATTACTGTAGAGAATAGTGATCGATGATTATTTTATAGAACTTTCCAATGCTGTCGTGATGAACGTCAATTAGGTCACTGCAACTATTCAAAGCCTTACACAGACGCGGAATCGGAGAGTTCGCACCAAGCACTGTTCTCCGTACAGGTGGGCGCAGCGGTGTGATTGGATTTCTCGGATAGCGGGCTGGGGCACAAAATTTTTACTCCAAAAAAGTGTAAGTGTTCAAACACACTGCGAGCCTAGCGCGGTGGCGGCGGCGTGGCGGCGGCGAGCGCGGAAATATTAAACGTATGAAATCGCCGCTCGTGGCCACACTGAAGTGACTAAGGCGCCATCTCCACGAGCGAGAGAATCGCGGCGATATTATCGTCGTGCCACGTATTTCCATACACTCTCTATGAACCCGTCTCCACACGATATTATCGCGGCGATGCAAGGAGTGGCAATGAGTGACATTAGTCGGGCGTATCGCCGCGCGCTCGTGGCGCTCTCGCAGCGAGCGCGCGGCGGGCGCGCTGCGACTCCGTTGTTAGGCGTCGCGCGCGCGCGGCGTTTCCGTGACGATACGCTGGCGGAATAACGCTCGTCGTGGAGATTCTCCGACGATAGAAGGACGGACTCGCAGCGTTTTCCTCGCTCGTGGAGATGGCGCCTTAGGCGGGCGCCTAACGCGATGGCTACAAGCGATTTTGCGAACCTAGGCGTTGCTAGTCAACAACGATATAACGGGCGGATGGCAGATGTAGCAAAACCATTTCGGTCTTATAGTCAGCGCCATCTATGTAGTTACCAGGACATGCACTAAAGTACTACCGTACGAGGTATTTGTACATATTTAAATTTATTTTTACTGAACTTCAGTAGAATAATGTAGCATGATTGATAATTTAGTTGCATACAATCCTAAGTAACCTATAAACATTTTAAAATGAATTTCTTTAAACAAGATTTATAGAAACTACTGGGTACCTACGGTTTACAACACTTGAAGTCGCCGCATCAAAAACATAACGCTTGATCGACAGTGTGGATAGTGTAGCCGCCGCGCCCGCCAAGCTAGAAGTGTTTAAGATTGTAAGGACACTCATATATCGGAAGTTATATATTCTAGTCCCATGACCCAGTCCCTAGTTGTCACTGAAAAACTTATGATGGGACAACCTAACATTTAGACTGACTAGAGAATCGAAGATGGGTACTCTTTATGAGTTTTACGAGTATGTAGTCACGTTTGCGTCCATAAAATAACAAAACGAAAATAGTCTCCGCCGAAATCTCTTTATCCGTAGTTATCTGTGTCAATAAACTAAAAATAATACATTTATAAATACATCTAAGAATACGAGTACACATATGTCTTAGAGAATGATATATTATTTTGCGGAATATGTAGATACATAGGAATAGTCTTTCTAAATTCAATTACATAGTCATCCCTAAGGAGATAAAACGTGTTAGTACAAGAACAATATTTTTCTTCCTCTCCGTGTATTTAATCATACATTAATATTTTGTTCTTTGCTCCTAAGGGAATATAAGACACAGAATATACCTACTTAAGTTATAGCCTGAGTGTCATAGAATTCTTGACTTTAACGTAACTCTAACTATTAATTAATAGATAATCGTTCCTAGGGGACGACTCATCATTTTAAGCCTATAAAATGTGAGTATTAATATTCTTGGTCGATTGCCCGATTTCTATTCCCTATGGAATCCGGGCAGACGGCCAAGGGTAAAAGAAATAATTAGGATACGTCTTCGGGCACACTCATCCGACTTCAAGTACACGAATTCATTTAAAATTAATAGCTACTTATAGCCGTTATATATTCCATCCGATGACCCGTGTGACCAATAAATGTTTGATCTGTATGCGCACTCACACATAGGACGCATCCTACTATATATTCTGAGATGTAACCCCCACTTACTTCAGTAATAAACTAGCGATCAAGGACGACACTCGTTTCATTATAATATCTACCCATTAAGGAACATATCATTGGCGACGAGGTGAAAAAAAAAAAAACGAGTACCTACGTATATAAAAATGAATTCGTTTCTCGGGAATTTGTCTTCATTTGACCATAAAACCAGTGAATGGCAAATATTCAAGGGCAAACTAACGCAGTTTTTGAAGATTAACGGCGTTAAGGACGAAGTGAAGAGTGGAATTTTACTGTGCCATCTTACAGAGGAGACATATCGTCTAGTACTCAACCTAGCCTTTCCCAAGGAGTTGGAGACGTTGAGTTATGAAGAGCTAGTAAGTTTACTCGATAGTCATTTCAAGCCAAGAATATGCTCATTTGTCGATAAGGCGAAATTCTTCGGTGCCAGCAGAAAAACAGGCGAAACCGTTGGGGAATGGGCGGCGCGATTAAGAGGCTTAGCAACATATTGCGACTTCGGCGCCGCACTGGAAACGAATCTAAGGGATCGTTTCGTCCTCGGCCTGAGTGCAGGTCCGGAACGTGAAAAGCTGTTCGAGCAGAACCCGTCAACGCTCACGTTGGCGCGGGCAATCGAAATAGCGGAGCAGTCAGCATGTGCCCGAGAGGCAAAGGCTTTGTTGAGCAGTAGTTCAGAGGCCATTTCTATCAAGGAGGAAGCAGTGAACAAAGTATCATGCAAGGGTGGATGGAAGCGGTCGAGCAGTGGGACTGGTGCGCATGGTGGCAATGGCGGCGGCGCTGGCAGCGGCGCGAGAGGCGCGCGCTCCGGCTCGCGAGGCGGGCGAGCATCGACGTCGAGCGACGATCGTGGCCAACGTGGCGAAGATTTCCGTTGTTCAGTGTGCGGGTTAAAGAATCACGATAAAGAAATGTGTCGTTTCAAAAATTATAAGTGCCAAAAATGTGGGAAAGTGGGTCATTTAAAGAAAGTGTGCCATAAAAACCATAAAAACGGACGGGTTCGCGTGAATAACATGGGTAGTGATGAAAGTGAGGGTAACTCGGTTGGCAGCTGTGACGAATGCAATAATTTTAATATCAGGTATGTGACTGATAAACCGTTACTTTTAAAAATAAAAGTAGGTGATATATGTGTAACTATGGAGTTAGATTCGGGGTCAGGTGTCTCAGTTATTTCAAAAAGACTGTACACAGAACTGTTCAAACATTATAAATTAAATGATTGTAAAATCAAAATGTGTCTATATAACGGGCATAAAATTTCACCATTGGGGTATTTCCAAGCAACAGTTGAGCATAATTACGTAAAGAAAAACATAACAATATTTGTAGTAGACTCTAATGGACCACCCCTGCTTGGTCGCGATTTTATGTCCGCCTTCGGTTTGATTTTAACAAATATTTATAAAATAAGTAATGATGATGACGTTAATACATTACTGGAACAGTATCCGAATTTATGGAAGGATGAACTAGGTACTTTCAATAAATTTAAAGTTAAATTACGGTTAAAAGAAAATTCGGTACCAAAATTTTTTAAGGCCCGACCAATACCATTCGCTTTAAAAGAGAAGGTAGAAGCAGAACTAAATAGATTAGTCAGCTTGGGTATATTAGTCCCTGTTAATAATTCACAATACGCGACACCCATCGTGCCAGTACTTAAAGATAACGGCACGGTTAAGATTGCAGGTGATTTTTCAGTTACGCTAAACCAGGATCTTATTATAGATAAGTATCCTTTGCCTAGAATCGAGGAAGTATTCGCGAAACTTGGAGGCGGTGAACATTATACTAAAATAGATTTAAAAAATGCGTATAACCAGTTTTTACTCTCTGAAGACTCTCAGGAGTTGACAACAATTAATACTCCAAAAGGATTATTTAAATATACCCGCCTAGTCTATGGTCTCGCAAATGCTCCAGCCTTATTTCAAAAGGCAATGGAAGTGCTGTTGTCTGGTATCGAGGGTGTCAGCATTTGGTTAGATGATATCTGTTTGACTGCGCCAACGAAAACGCTTCACATGACGAGGTTAGCCCAGGTTTTAAGTAGGTTAAACGAAGCCGGGTTGCGCCTACAAAAGGACAAATGCGTTTTTTTCAATAAGAGCGTAACATACTTGGGTTATGTTATCGATAAAAACGGACTACGTACTAACCGCGATAAAGTTAAAGCGATATTGAACGCCCCGGAACCAACAAATATAACGGAATTAAAAAGGTTCCTTGGGGTCGTCAACTACTACAGGAACTTTATTCCAAACGCGTCAAGCATCATGAGCCCGCTCCACAAGTTACTGCGCGGCGGCGCACGGTGGGAGTGGGGCCCGCGGCAGCAGCGCGCGGTGCGCCGCGTGTGCGCTGAGCTCGCCTCCGAGCGCGTGCTGGCACATTTCGAGCCGAGCGCGCAGCTGGTGCTAGCGGTGGATGCGGGGCCGCACGGCCTCGGCGCGGTTTTGTCCCAACGGGATAGCAACGGCAGCGAGCGACCGTTAGCATTCGCGTCGCGATCGCTCGCGGTGAGTGAACGCAATTATAGCCAAATCCAGAAGGAAGCGACAGCAATAATTTTTGGTGTCAAACACTTCCATCAGTACCTATACGGTAGAAGTGACCCGTTTATTCTTAAAACAGATCACCGCCCCTTAGTGTCGATATTTAATAATAAAACGGGCATATCAATTACCACGGCGTTGCGTCTACAAAGGTACGCTATCATATTATCAGCATACAACTACGTAGTTCAATATATATCAAGTGACAATAACTTAGTGGCCGATTATTTTTCCCGTGCACCCGTAAGCGACACTGAGTGCGAGAAAGATGGCGAATATGACGCATACTGCTCGCTTAACTTCCTAGATACGTTCGCACCAGCTGTTTTGTTTACAGATGTAAAGAATGCTACGTTTAACGATAAAACTATACAAACAGTAGTAAAGTATACAAATGTAGGTTGGCCCCGCAAAATCGTTTGCGAGTCTATTCGACCTTTCTTTTTATGCCGTACGGACTTGCAATATGAAAAAGGAATCTTAATGCGAGGACATAAGGTAGTAATTCCCATGGCACTAAGAGAAAGAATGTTGCAGGAATTACATAGCACACATTTGGGCATTGTTAAAATGAAATGCAATGCGCGTGCTAGGATGTGGTGGCCCGGCATAGACGAGGATATTGAGAGGTACATAGGCGCGTGCGAGGTGTGCGCGAGCGTGCGGCCCGCCCCGCCACGGGCAGCGCCGGCGCCGTGGCCGAGCGCAGCGGCACCGTGGGAAAGAATTCATATCGACTATTTATCAATACGGCAACAGACCTATTTAGTAGTGATTGATGCCTACTCAAAATGGTTAGAGTGTATTTTCATGGGTAATGATCTTACCACACAATCTTTAATAAAGAAATTAAAGCAAATATTTTCAGTGTTTGGACTACCAGGTACATTAGTCTCAGATAATGACGTAAAAATTAATTGCAGGGAATTTAGGGTCTACTGTTCCAATAATGGTATTAACTATATGACGTCACCAATCTATCATCCATGCAGCAACGGTCAAGCTGAAAATTCAGTGAGGACGTGCAAAAAAATGTTAAAGAATATTTTAAGTGAAAGCACAGTACAACATAAAGTGCACGACAAATTATTACTATATTTATTTCAATATAGAAACACAGAGCACTGTACTACTGGACAATCACCCGCAAGATTAATGTTTGGCAGAGAATTGAGGTCACGACTTGACTTAATATTACCTGTAAAAAAAGAGATTCGTAACACACCATCAGGGGAAAATGAAGGTCGCGCCAGAGCTTTCAAAGCCGGTGACAGGGTATGGGTCCGGTGGTACAGTGGTCGGAAGGAGTCGTGGAAGATGGGAGTCGTCAATAAAGTGATAGGGAAGAGAATGTTCAAGGTGCTTATTGAAGATCAAGGTGTTTTTTGCATTAGGCACCTTGATCAAATATTAAAATGTAAAAAACCAATATCTTCCGATTTCCAGCCCGTCAGTAATGCTTCGAATTCACCGGTTCCATCTACTTCACCAATAGTGCCCAGCCCGGCTATTGAATCGAGTAACTTAGTAAATGCAGGTGTGGAGGAACCGGTGGAGACGGTAGAAGGTACTGCGGCTGCAACTAGCGTTGAAGCTGAAAGGGATAGTCAGATTGTAACGGATGTTGTGGACCGAGAAAATGCACGGCAATCACTTAGTGATGCTTCTGGGAACCAGGCTCTTCAAGCCTCGGCCGCTGTGCAGGACGAAGCAGTGGGTCAAGAGCCAAGTGCACGTTCTCGGCGCACAAGGAAAGATATAGACTATACTGTATTCTACAAATAGATGTTAAGTACTATGTTAGGTTAAGTTTATGAATTTTAAGTAAGTACTGTTATTTGTCAACAGGTTTCAAAGTTAGTGTGGAGGAATGATCTGTATGCGCACTCACACATAGGACGCATCCTACTATATATTCTGAGATGTAACCCCCACTTACTTCAGTAATAAACTAGCGATCAAGGACGACACTCGTTTCATTATAATATCTACCCATTAAGGAACATATCAATAAGGTGCCGGAATTCAAGTTGTTTTGGTGACTAAGTCAATGTAATAAACCAATAGAATCGATTTAGAAGAATAAGATGTGCTTGTCAGAACCAGTACTTAGTGACTTATATCTCGAGAAAATTAAAGGGAATCTTGGATCGCATACCCCTTATGTATTTACAAACTGAAAACTCAGACAATCGGATTCATCTTGTTTACTAGGGGTCTAAAGGGATCACTCTCTCTAGCACAGCGATATCATCATTATCAGCTAATAATGTTCCAGCTTCTTACTGCTGGGACACAGGCCTCCTCTCTGTGAGAGAGAGTGGGCCATAATCCACCACGCAGGTCTAGAATAATCAATCGATAAAATTTGTATAATAGAAAATGCATTTGTATTGCTCAAGCAAAATAATAGATAAATAGCTAAGGCATAATTTTATCGTAATTCATATTATGATTCTGCTAAAGTGCCTTTGTTGAACTAACTGCGCTGGTATCGTTTAATTAATTGGATTCAAACTGATATCACAGTCTTAAGAGTTCACGTTTTGATAAGATTAAGCGTATCAACAAATTGATATTTTACCCAGTACAGTAAGCAACTTATCTAAGTGACTTTTGACAGTAACTTCAAACTTAGTGGATAAGGGTCTGATATGTAGCTGTTTATGTAAATAAATTAGTGAGATTAAAACAGAAATTGGATTAGCAGAAAACTAAGTCGTACAGACATCAAAACAAGTTTGCGATTACTTTGGAAAATCAAAACTTTTTTGTTATGGTAGAGTATATTATGGTTAGTTATACTTTAAAAAAAATATAATATAAAACAATAAAACTGTTCAATTTTTTTTCCACATAAAAGGTTTTAAAAATCTTTGTAGTCCTAACATACTAGTGATCATAATTTTTTTTTTATCTTTGTCGTGTGTATTTACATACACAAACATCTATACATATAATAAATCTGTAGAAGGGTCAATTCTGTACATTGAAAATATTGAAAAAATAAATAGCGGGGGGTGTTGCTGGATCGATACCAAACCCAAATATGTGATTAAAAAACATTTTTGTCTGTCTGTCTGTCTGTCTGTCTGTCTGTATGTGCAGGCATCACGTGAAAACTAACGGTTCGATTTCGATGAAACTTGGTATAATTATACCTTATTATCCTGGGCATAAAATAGGATACTTTTTATCCTGGAAAAATACGTAGAAAAAAAATCTTATTTTTTTTTCAGTTTTATTCATAGACGTTGTTCTGTAGAACCGCGAACACACGTTGCATTACCCGCAGTGGATTCAGCGCCGTAACCTGTAGCGCCGAAAGTCGGATTTGGCTTGAACCGTTTGCGGCACACGCGGGCCACGCCACCCCGACTCCTATATAACGAGCCGCGTTCCGCGCCGCGCGATGCATATAAATTCTGAATTTTGATGCGAGCGGACGTGTCCAGTGTGGCGAGCGGTCGTCCGTGTCGTTTTAAACCGTGCTTTTCAGCGCGCCCTTTTTGATTACTGTTCCGATCAGTTATTTGTAAATACAAGGTCGGAATTACTATGAAAAAAATACTTACTACAGAACGCGAGCTCAACAGCAGTAGCTCAATAGAGGGATCTCCTTAATTATTATAGGCTTAGCCGTATTTGGGTCCAATAGATATTTATAAGATGTCATTGTCAGAGTTACTCAAAATGGAGAAATAAACCATCCACGCGAAGACCGACATCCGCGCGGACGGAGTCGCGGGCGGAAGCTAGTAACTACATAAGTTGATAGATTTTCATTCAGCAAAAAATAAGATATTATTGTGTATCAAATAATGTTAAAATTGCACAGCATTGTGATCTTAAAACCGGTGCAATAAAGCCACTTTTTTATTAAGAGCTTCTTCAATCCTCCATCTTCTTTTGTATATAACAATACAAAAACTAAGAACCGTGTAAAAACTCTTTTACCGCAACAAATAAAAACATGTAAGTAATATCTACAGGTACGTATTTTCCCATAAGTACAATTGTCCCCTCTTAACCCTCCACCCTTGTACAAAAGATTACGTCATATTACGTATGTTTAGGGTGGCTCGAGTCGTTAGGGCTTCGCTTGAGCACCGGAAAGACTGAAGCGTTGACTTGAGGAGTATTCAACCCTCTGAATATGATGCCTATCTGCTTAAAGAGTCTCGATAAGGTAAAGGTGTAGGTGATGCCTACTAAAAATTTAATAGTTTTGGTGTCTGTGGCTGTTTCTTTAAAGTCGATTTTTGTATGCCATAGAGATGACACACAAGCATTTTTTTGTATGGCCTCTCGCAGGTCAACCTAGAGTAGGTTGTGTGCTGCTTAACTGGGCAATCCTGTGGTGTGCCTTGGATCTAAGGCCTCCAGCCAGGGGCCTATAAACTAAATTAAAAACTAAGCTTGAAGGACACCCGCCTGTGGGGTACCTATAAACCTTGACAAACAAGTATAAGGCTTGCCTGATAGAAAGTTGACACAATAGCCTGCAACATCAGAGGTATCGCCTGCGTGTTTCTGATCCTTTAACTTTTTCAAATCCTCTTTGAGGGTATGACGACACTAGGAAGGAGCAATATTCCGACAGTTAAAAGGACAGTAGTTTCGATAAAATATTTTAACAGCTGTCTGCACAATGAAAAAGAATATTTATAGGTATTTTAAATAATTACTGGGTTGTTTAGTGAGCTTTTTTTTACCTCATTATAAAATTAAAATACTTCATTCGTATGTATATGTGAATAAAATAAACTATTCAAAGAAGATTATAAATAAAATAATACACCATTGCTCTTAAAATTTTTCCGTTCAATAAAATTAAAAGCCGCGAGCGTATGCTGTATTCATTACCGTTATTTTACATTTACAATGCAAATAAAGATTTTCATGGCATGGTTGTATCAGACAAAGGGAAGATTCGCTTGCGGCCACGAATCATACAGAGCATACCAGCTTCCTATTTTCACGTATCTCCCTTTGCAAATACAAATTGATTTCATGGTGTAAGCCACAGTTGGAACTACATTCTGTGTTGTTTGATACAACGTGATTGGTACTTGCACTACTCGATGAGCTTGTTCCCTTGATGGATTTACAGCTTCGCAATTTCTGTTAAATAGGAATATTAGGAATTTGTATGGCCATACTGTCATATATTTCTCATTTACAAAAATAATATATATATAAATACATATTTAGCGCAAAAAAAAACACGATAAACACACATCATTATTTAAATTACTCACAACAATAAAAGAAAAAATGAATCTAACATAAAAATAGGAAAAAAAGATTTTTTGTTGTGCATCGTGTGTGAGATGCACAACTAAAAATCTTTTTTTCCTATTTTTATGTTAAACAGGCCCAGTTCAGCAAAATGTCCCTCAACTAGTGCTCGACTCTGGTTTTGTTTTCAATCATAATTTAAACCAGAAGCAAAGATAAGAGTTGAGTTAGGGCGAGCTCAGAAGGAATTGCAACTCCTGCGCACCGGAACACAATAAAAACTGTTTACCACCGGGTTCCAAAAGGTTGGTGGTCGCGAGACAAATGCCCCCCTGGTGTGGTCTACCATCACCACTCATTCATAACCGCAGACCAAGATGCCTGTGGTCCCGTTGCCCGGGGTGGACCACGGAGTAGCCGAATCCCACCCACCCTTAAACCCCCGTATGCATCTCCAAGGAGAGCGAATACGTTTACTTTCGCCACATTTCGCTAGTTGTAGTATAAGTTCTGCGAAGCGGTTCTGTTGTCATTTACCAAGAACCTGCCCCGTGTATTGAGCCAAGTTCTAACCTGAGAGCCGGGGAGTTTGTTCCGCCATTTAAGTATTCCTAAAACTCTGGGAAGTGGCGCTTTGAAGGATTGTCTTTTATTAGTTTTGATGTTTGAAAAGTGCCGATTATCAGCTTTGATGGTGAAGCTATGAGGGAGCCATATTGTGACGTCATACACGGTTTTCTAACAATTGCACGCTCTTAAATAAACTAAAATATTATGACTATTTGGAAATTAATTTATGTACGAATTTTTTTTTTTCTTAGGCACCGACTTAATGACTGGCGAATCAAAATCATGAGTCCAGAGTTACAAAACAGTCAGAATAGTAAAGTGGTGTCATTTTATGTGCGATTGTAGGGAACCGATTACTTTTCCGATTTTTTTCCGATCAAATGAAAAGACGGAGTATAAAAAAATAACCAGTTGATAATTATAGGGTAACTGATATATTGGCAGACGTGATTTCCATGAGGTAAAGAAATAGAAACAATATACCTAGCTGAATAGTTTTAGGCGAAATGAAATTCGGTCAAATATTTTTCGAACTTATAAACGCGTACGTAAGTAACAGATGAAAATGTCTGCAAGTGACTTTAAGGAAGATCGTTGAAAGTGACTGCTGCTCATTTTCTTGAGATTTAGTTTGTAAACTTGTAAATGACAAACATTTAAAGCCAGCTAACGATCGGCTCAACTTTCTTGCCTTGAAAAGAACAATTTTAGGTATTTCTGAGCTTATTGTGGGAAGTTTTTTGTTACCGTTCATATTTTCACGATCAATCTCAATTTGAGGTTAAGTTTTGAGCCTACATGAAGAAAATTGCTTTTCATCTGAATATCTCATTCATAAAATCATGTAGATATTATTTACATGTCGCAGGGATATGATAAAAACAGGGATTTGGCCAAATCTCTAACGGATTTGATTAAATCACGGAGGATGTTAAAATAACAACACGATTTTATCATTTCCCTAAGCAAATCTGGGATCACTTGCATCCATCGGGAAGTGGCGAATTGTCGTTTGGCGTGGCGGTCTAAGGGGGAG
Source organism: Agrotis exclamationis (assembly GCA_950005045.1). NCBI lineage: Eukaryota > Metazoa > Arthropoda > Insecta > Lepidoptera > Noctuidae > Agrotis > Agrotis exclamationis. The sequence goes on from OX465419.1 coordinate 18,752,940, forward strand.
GCCTATATTCAGCAGTGGACGTCTTCCGGCTGATGATGATGATGATGATGATGTCAACTAAACCGACTCTTTAGCTTTATACATATAAGTATATGGATTTTAAACAGAATCTGACAGAATATAGATGTGCTGTACACCCTACTCACCACATGTTTGGTATAGATCATAAATACCCAGCTTAGATTTATTATACTATCCACGGAAATGCCGACACTATTCGATATTTATTGTCCCATGAAGGTTCAACATAAGCCGTAATATCCACATTTATGTCAACAATACAAAAATAAAACTTTCCTTTTTACATTCCAAACTTATAAACACAATTCTGAACTCCGTTCACCGACATTTCCCTGTTAGCTATGAAAAATGTAGGTGTGTATGAAAAATATATTTTGATTTTAGTCAAGTAAATCCGGGTTTTATCGCTAGCCCGGTACAAAGTTAGAAACGATGATTAATGAGCTGTATAACAAGTCAGGTTCATATGTAGCAGAATCGATTACCCTTTGGCGAACTGGAAAAATTGCTTATACGTGCGATGTGGACGTTGTTTTATTACCTGGCTATTTTTTCATCAAATGAAAATCATTTGAGTTGGTCGTTCGGATTTTAGATTGGCTGTTTTCAATGTCACTATTGAACCATTTTGTCGATAAGGGAACAAGACATGGCGGAGACGTCTTGCGCCCGGCATTGGTCGAGGCCATGCTGCGGGGCGAGACGGAGTGGGAAGCGGTCGCCTCCTTCTGCGAAGTAGTCATGCTCGAAAAGGAGACGGGCCGCGTGCGAAAGAGGACAGCGGCCTCTCTCCGCTCCAGCCGCAATCAGCGAAATCGCGCAGCGTAAAATCATCAAATGAGTCCTCCCACCCCGGGCAGGGCGGGAGGGACTGTCAGACTTGTACTGACTAAAATCCACGGTGTCTTTCAATAGCCCTTTATGTTCCGGGGTCACGGTAATGAGATAAGTCCCGCGACCTCGGCAGGCTTTTGCTCTCTAGAGAGGGGGCCTCGTCATCATGCTGATGCTCTTGAGGCGCGCGTGGAACACAACGCGCCGTCGACGTGGACATGGTCCACGGTCGGACAGCGAGTTGCCCTTTACTTGCCACCCGCATGCCCGCGCCTACGGTGGCCGGAGCTCTTCTTGCGACGTCCGTCGCCGTGAGCGTCCACTGCGGCTTTGCTGGAGGGAGGACGCTGTCCTCTCCCTCGCGTGGCGCGAGCATGACTGCTTCGCAGAAGGAGGCGACCACTTCCCACCGGCAAATGTAAATTACAATTTACGAAAAGAAAGCTAGTTTTATTAATAGATCAATTATTATAACAGCATTTAGTGTGAAGTTGGTAACAAAGTTCTACCCTGTTGAGGCCTTCCTTAAGTGCAGAACTTCTATATTTTCAATTGTACCCTGTAAATCGTACAAGTTTGTACAACCCTGGTCTTTAGGTGGCAACTTTGGACATTAGGTGTCACCTGTGGCTTTATTTACGCTTTCATACCTAAAAGGAGTTAGGACATAACACTTAGAAACACTTATTAAATAATACTGGAAAGCTTTAATTGAAGAAAGTGAGGAAAGGTTATCTAAAAGATAATTTCTAGGTTTTACGCTACGACAAAACAAACTTACGAACTTTTATATTTTTTTTTTTTTGAGTAGTTAAAATCATTAAACGATCCCGTGACCCCGGCAGGGCAAGACATAACCTTGAGATAAATACGCGACACGTCGTTCTCTGTAGCTAAGTAATGTTTCGACGCTGGGGTAGCGCTGAAATACAATGTTTTAGTTTAGAGAATAGCATTGCAGAAGTGGGACAGAGCAAGATAGACAACATTTTCTTTAAAAGGGTCGGCGACGAATGCCGACGACGGCGATGAAAGAAAACTAAAGTTTTGTTTTATTGAATCTATTTCTTTTTGCTTGTCAACATTTCTATTTCCGTCTCTTTGAACAGAAAAGTGAATAAAATACCGCTCAGTTGTTACGGGTTTAGCCATCTACGTTTTTTTTTAGCGTGGTAAAATCATCAAATGAGTCCTCCCACCCAGGGCAGGGCGGGAGGGACTGTCAGACTTGTACTGAATAAAATCCACGGAGTTCTTCATTAGCCCTTTACGTTCCAGGGTCACGGTAATGGAATAAGTCCCGCGACCAGCCATCTACGCTAGTATAATAATTATGCCTGGGAAATCTTCCTTCTAAAATATATTATGTACCCTATAATTTGTTACGTATGTCAAAATAAAAAGGTAAAAAGTTAGGAACATAGTTTTAGAAATAGTAAGTATATTATTTACCTGTATAAAGTTTTTTTATTTCAATTTTTTTCCAGTATTATAAATTACATTCGATTCACACAGAATTTATAATCTCTTTGAACACTGAGATTACCACATTTTAATCCAGGTAATTTATTTCAATTTTCTTCCTCTCCATTCCTATTTACTTTAACATCCTATTTCGTTCCATTTTATATGCCTTTTCTATCAATCGAACCCGGGCTGTGCCTTAAGAACTCCCCAAAGTACGCGACGTAATGGATTTGGTAAAATAATACGAGAATTTGTGTGTACTTTTTACTCAGAAAGGGTTTGGATAGGTACCCAAAATACCTATGTCTATTTCTTTAGGGTAGGTTTTTTAGATGTTATTTGTTTTTCTAAGATTATTCTTTTAAGTAGAGTGGTTTTCGTTTTATTTTAATTCGAATTTTAATCTCTTATCAGTCGTAAATAAAGCAAGATTAAAATTCAATAATTTCTTCTCCAATTCGCTTTTACATCGCACAGGTAAGGTTGGTTATAGAAAAGTTTCTCTATAAGGAGGTCGGCCCGGTAAATGAATTGTGGTTATTCGATAGTACGAGACTGCCTCTGTCCCTTTCAAGATATTATATGGGTTCGGCAATTATGTCATGTTCGTTCCCCCGTATTTAGTACATATGTAACAGAGACTGGAACCAATCTACCATGTCCATTTATATGATATGTCAATAGCAGTAGTTATCTATTTGTGTTCGAGAACCATCTACATAAATTCGCAACCAACTACTTGAAATATCAAACAGTCTGTGTACACAATGGTCCATACGGACTGGCCATAGTTGAATGTTCGTTTTTCAAAAGTTCGTTCTTTCATTAGCTTTTTTTTAACAAAGCAAAAGAAACATGTACTGTTGTTCTAATTAGACCAGTTCATGAATTTTAAACAAGTTTTATGTTTACACGAATGTATGTAAAAACAAACTCAAAGTCCATTTCCTTTTATACGAATGCCCAAACATTTCCACTCGATGTGATATTATTATTTACGGCGGCGGCTCGCGTGCAAGGAATAATAATGTGCTGTTGTAATAATTTTACGGACGACACATTTATCATAATATTATTTAGGTATCTAGACGCGATAATGTAGCCATAAATACCTGTTTGCCAAATTCTGATAATCATAATATTATGATAACTTATTAGATTTTTAATTGATAGTCTAAACTTTAATTAAGTATTTCGATCAAGATTATTATGTCTACTTTACAAGTTGTAAACGAGTAGATTTGATACTTAAAATATTTTACCGCCATTTAAATTCCGTCCCTAAAGTTCAATAAGGTCGATCTCATCGATATACATTTTTAATTATAACAAGACTCTCCCTAATTTTACTCGAGGGAAAAGTAGGAAGGGTTTTCATTGAAACGTCAAGCAAAATTGATGGGCTCGCCGTGTGCCGTGACCAATAGTCGTGGGGCGTTTGTATCGTTGGGCCGCGTCAGTCGAACGTCCGGAGTCAGTGTGGCCACACGCTTGTTTACTGTGGACACGTCCTGTCACGCGGTCACCACGTGGACACCGCACGTGTCACAACAACTTTTTAAATAAAAAATCGAACGCGTACCCGACCTCCTTGCTTCGAGTTTTATTTTCAACTGTCAAATTTCGGCGGGAAAATTTTATCTGTCAAAGTGAAAATAGTGATGCGAACTTTTGTTATGAGAAAAAAAGTGTTGATTTCGGATTTTGTTTGTTGTTTTTGAGTAATTAACAACATGGGTGGCATTTGGTACCTCGTTCTCTGCTTCCTGGTCCTCCCGGGTCCTTCCTGCAGCAACTCTGATAATTTTGGTTGGTGCTAGATTTATTACTAACATAATTACCAGTATATCCGCAGCTGGCGGGTAATGGCGCTTTGCTTTATACCCGTTGACAGCGTTTTAATGCTTTCAGATATTTAATGTTTGTTATGACTATTAGTGTTATCGTGTTCTGTTAATTGCCTCGTTCGACAAGCTTATTATTTGTAGTGATGGTTTTATTAGTTTAATGTGTTTGTTTTAAATTAATTTTAAAGTAATGTCGTGCAATCATTGTTGAATGTTTACGCAATTACAATGCTTAATTATTACATTAAATATTTATTTAATTATCGTATATATTTTATTACACATTAGATTATCATTTATGATTATATAAGTGTAATAAGATGCAATTTTAGGCTTTATTCTCTTAAAGATAAAAGTTATTATTGCATGTTTAATTGGGTTTAGACTATAGTTTTCTGCATGAACAAACGTGATAATTATGTTGTGTGGTCTTATCTAAGGTTCATTATGAAGCAGTAAATACAGGGCTACGTAATCTTAGATGTTCTATAAATCTAATTACTTACCATTTATTTTAATGACCTAGTTAATTTTATTGCTTAGAAACTAAACCCGATTAGAATTGCTTTTCTTTCTCATATTTCTATTTTAACATCATAGCTTCTGAATAATTAAAGTTTGCTTTGAAAATGTTTCAGATATTCATTTACTGTAGGAGTAGAAATGTTTTATCATTTAATATTATTAAATAGATTTAAAATAACTAGGTACTCATGTTTTATGGATGATGTTTTGTGCGACGGTAGGTACACTTTATCTCGGTCCAGAAAAACGAGGATATACACTAAATTGAGCAAATATGTGTTTTAATTAAAACGGTTTGCATTTCTAGCAGCCCTAGGCTAACATATGCTGCGATATTTAGCTTAGTTAACAACGTGTTTTGGCAACAGAAATAACGCAAACAGCCTCACTCGCGGAATTAAAACGTTTGCCAATAATTCGCAGCAAAGCCTTTGGATAATCACAACATCACTCGCTACGAGCGTAGCGCTACGAGGCTACGAATCTTTACTACGGCGTAGCGTTCAATTGGGCGGCATGCGAGTTACGATCTTGCATAATACTCAAGTTCCATTAACTCAAGTGGAGTTCAAGTTTGGAACTCAATTAAACTTTTCTTCTATTATGTTAATGAAGCACGCATACAAAAAAGTGGCCAGTTCCCTCTTCAAAGTTAATAAATTATAAGATAAGACGTTTTATTCTCTTCCAATGCTAATTGTAAGGAATATGTTGCATTTTTATGAGCAGTGGAATAATGAGAGAATACCTTTGCCATTTAAAAATGTTCTTCGGAAACATTCTTTTTCTGAATCAATCTTTTTTTGACGTGATTGTATTAAAATTAATTGAATGATCAATTCGGGTTTTCTAAGAAAGATATTATTATTCTTTTGAATGAATGGTTTGATTGAAGTAGGTAGTAAATAAACAACTAAGTACTTTTACTTTGTACTTTTTACTTGCAAAATTGAGTGGAATTCCACACATGACCCTGGAAAGTAAAGGGAAATTTTAGTCAGTTTGAGAGTTCCTCCATCCAGGCCAGGACTCATTTGATGATTTCAGCACCTAAAAAAAGGTGGCTGAAATAAGTGTGGCCATATATTATAACATTGGTATTCAATAGATTTTTTTTCCTATTACCTTTAATACGTACTCCGTGGTATTCAAAATATCTAACATAACATCGCGCCTGTATTTCCCGAAGGGGCAGACAGTGATGCACACCTACATACCACCTAGTTAGATGTATTTAGCATGTACACAGTCAACCGCAATTTGACTTAAACAGCGCCTTAAGTTGTAGCAGGTAAGGTGCATTTTAGTAGCTCAACTATTACCCTGGAAGGTGGTAGTATTTACACTCATGAATTTTTCCCGTAGGTGTACGGCGTACGCAGTTACCATATTATAGAACATCACTGCCAAGATCATAATATTCACCCGTCCTTTTCTATCATAATTTTTTTCTTTGTCTACTTCGTTAGGCATTGGACCGGTTGGCTCTTCCATACAACGTACGTAAATTAATCGATACGACAGCTAACTTTCTTCATAAAAAAAGATTCCCTACACTAAGAATTTCTTCTGTGTCGTGGGTGCGTCTACAATTATTTATACCTACATACACAAACAATCAGACCCTGAAGAACTACTTGTAGGCCACATAAGTATTTGGTCCATCCGGGATTTGAAACGAGCAGTGGTGGCCCAGTGGTATCGGCCTCGACTTACGAGTAGTAGGTCGTGGGTTCGAACCCCGTCAGGCGCATAACTTTGTGTAATTTATTTCAACACCACCGCTCTCAAAACGGTGAAGGAAAACATCGTGAGGAAACCGGCATGTCCTAGAACCAAAAATTCGAAGACATGTGACATCTACCAATCCGCACTGGGCCCGCGTGGTAGATTACGGCCCACTCCCTCTCACAGAGAGGAGGACTGTGTCCCAGCAGTGGGAACATTCATAGGCTGATGATGATGATTATTGATACTCAGGGCGCCACCAGCCACCACCTGGGTCAGAACCCTCGACACGTAGCGCACTGAGTCAACCGTACCTTCAAACATTATTCTTTAACAATATTCCGCTACAGTTAACGCAAGTGATGAAAGCGGTATTTCCTTTGAAATTGATAGGTCCCATAAAGTTGTGGGCAAGCTGGCCGCTAGTGTAGGCATTAGCAAACAAAGCTTTGATGTTGCCGACAAAATCAACATGTACGTTAGTTGTGAATGCTCATGAATTGCCAATTAACGTTAGGAACCGATCTTTTGTTATCGAAACAATTGTTTTGTTGCTAAACTCAAGTGTTCGAATCAATTGTTGCTGGAAACGTCGAAAATTTTGATGGAAATTATTGAATTATGCTTTGTTTGTATCTTATTGTGTGTTGTTCTTGAGGTGAGTGCTAATTTAAATTGCTTTTTAGTTGTTTCTGTGGAAAGGTACTTGTTAGCTCTTGAAAGCTATTTGTATTGTTTAATTTCCGTTAATTTCGTGAAGCTATTGTTTATTCAGTTCAGCCTTTTACTTTGTAGACACTGAAGAAAAATATTGAGAAAGCTAGCTTATTTACAATTCATAATACAACTTTTTTTGTAGGTATATATGCCGTGTATGCTAAGGTCTCAATCTGTAAAACCCTGCTTTTTCTCAATATATCTTCATTAAAAATCTCTACAATTCACTAATTAAAATCACACGGGAATTGACTCGCGACTCAAATAGCTCAGCGCTTATCATTAAGTTACGAGTTACAAACGCGAATAACTTTACAAATACGTGATTTTCTTCACTTTACAAATTAAATACGAGATTTGTTTCTACTTCATTGATTGCAAATCCAAACGTGATAGGACATCGAGAGAATTTTTAGGCTGATTAATTATCAAGTATGTTCTCCCGCTCAAGTTGAAGGGACAAACTAATACTGACTAAAACCCTACCTGTTCCTTCCAGGACCGCGGTAACCTTTCAAGTCAGTTCCGCAACTATGACAGACATTTGGCTCTATTGGGTCCCAACTATTATTATGACAGCTTCTTTGTGTGTAAGATCATCCAATGTGTCCCCCCAGAGACTGCCAGACTCATACTGACTAAATTCAACAGTGTTTCTGCAATAGCCCTTTACTTTCCAGGTTCACGGTTTAGATAGTCCCGCGACCCCGCCAGCTCTCGCTCAAGCGTGGTACACGACGCGCAGTCGACCCGGGTATGGTCCATGAGCGAACGGGGAGTCACTCGCTGTTCGCTCATGGCTTAATATTAAGCAGTTACTTCCTGGTGCGCAGCAGTCATGCTAGTGAAAGAGGAGGCGGCATCAGGTAACCGTGACCCTGGAGCGTTAAGGTTGTTTGAAGGACACCGTGGATTTTAGTGAGAACGAGTCTGACAGTCCTTCCCGTCCCGCACTGGGTGGAAGGACTAATTTGATGATTTTACCACGATAAAAAAAAACAACATACAGCTGAATACCGGTAGTTTACATGCCGTGACTACCTATCTGACACCCACAACCTAGTTACCGTACTTTTAAAGTTAATATTGCAATAACATGTAAGTATAACTGACGTTGTAAGTTCATTGTTTAGAAGGTCTAAAGTTTCTTTTGGCTTTTAAAACTTTAGCGAGAAAATACACTTAAGATTTTCCTTCTCATTCCAAGTTTCTGTTAACTTCAGACGTAAGCCCAAGTGGCCAGTAACATATCTTTGCATTTTACTATGAAGTTTTTTTTTTGTTTATTCACCTTATTTTTATAATAGTTTTTTTTTCATATATTACGGTGGCAACGCACTAGGTGGCGCAGCAGTAATATCTAGGCCGATTTTGATGCGGTTTTCATTGTAGAGTTTGTGGTTGATTAGTGAAGGTCCATAAACAGGTGTTATGTTACGGTACTAAATCACTAGGAGGCGTAATAACGTCAGAAATCAAATTTACTAATATCTAAAAGATTTTAACGTTTATTATTCAGGTACCTAATATAATAATAAATTAAATAAATTATAGCTGTTTTGTTTAATGCACCTATGCTCTTTAAAAAATTTGAAATAAAAAGCAAAACATTTTTTTGTGAAAATCCAATGACCCGGACGGTTAAAATGTAATTGAATAATAACTTTTTAACAAAAAAATCAAACCGACGAAAGATTGAACTGAAAAGCTAAAAATAAATTTTGAGGCGGCGCCAAACAAACATGTACCTAAATTAATTATTTGAAGCGAAGCATAATTTTATTGTAGCTAGCAGTGGCGTAGGGTAAATATTCTTGAAAGTGAAGCCGGACCAAAACGTGAATTCCAGTAACTACAGCTTTGGCCTAATATTAGCCTTTTTAGTTTAAATATTCAACCCAAATTCTTGTCAAATACCTACATATCTTTCTTACATATGAACTAGAATTTTATTATCCGTAGCACCGGTTATAACATCGCCCATGTACACAATAAGCTAAAAATGCTCATAAAATAAAAACTACTGAACCAAACTATGATTTTTTATGGGACCAAATGGCAGGCGTCTTCGCCATCAGACCCCTAATGACAGTTGCAACCCGTCTAGGTGAAAAGTTCTTATCAATACAAATTAATCAAGCTCAAACACAAGGTAGCTGCTGTGAATCGTTGAGGAGTTCCATCAGCTGTCTCTCGGCTCCATCATCAGATATTATACTCCAGACCTATATTAAATTGTGGTGCTTTGAAATACTTAATGAAAAAACTTACAAACACACTAGTCGCCCCTAAGATTTTTGAAAAGATCCACTCGATTTCTCTGGTCTTGCATCATCAAACTCTGATTTTCTTATCATGGGACCACATTTGGAATATCTCTTTCCAAGTTCCAACAAAAAAAAAGATCATCAAAATCGGTTCATTAACGACGAAGTTACATCGCGATAAAGGAAGGAACAATCAAACAAAAAAAACAACATTGTACACCGGACCTGGTGTACGAAATGGGTCACCTCTTTTTTTGTGTTGTGGCCGGTTAACAAATTGGACGCTATTTTTGAACACTATTTTAGAATTCATGTTCACAAAACCTTATACTAATCGCCTACAGATCTTAACACCGCGATTCAGGATCGTGACGTAATTGCACAACGCCATCTAGTTTAAACTTCGAAACTAACATAACACCGTTTTACGGTGAACATTTACCAAAGAATACAATTGAACTGAACTAACCTTGTTATTACTGCACTCACTACGCAAAACTTATCAATTTCAACAATAATACCAAATCAAATGCAAATGTACAGATGAAAACAATAACATACAAAATTATAAATAAGCGCGAAAAAAACGAATGTGAATCTGTCATCCAAATAATACTATCTAAACGAATTACGAAGTCCAGTATCATTCCATCTCATTCTGGCGTACGCATTACATATCTCTGTCCTTATCGTAAGCCGTAAAATCGCGGGTTATAACTTACTTAAACTAGCCGAGTTATGAGCTCACGGTCGCTAAAAGAAATGCAATGAATTATATAGACTGAATTCCTGGTTCGCGTTGCGGCTTGCGCGAGTTGAAATTGCTCGGATAAAAATGGTAGGCGTTTATTTATTTCTTTGTTATTTTCATAAGCAATAATGTTATACCTGCAAAGTAACTTGAATAGGTAATTAATTTGTTTTAATGATAATTGAAAAGATTAGTATTTGCCAAATTGTCATATTTCGGAAGGGAACTCGATAGGAATCGTTTTGTATTAGAGATTCGCTGCTGGTAGCTAGGTTGCTTTTCGTTGATTGTTTCTTTGGCGCCGCCTCAAAATTTATTTTTAGCTTTTCAGTTCAATCTTTCGTCGGTTTGATTTTTTTGTTAAAAAGTTATTATTTTTAGCTTTTTAGTTGTATACCATGATTAGAGTGTTAATGTGTTTCCATGTGTTAAAACATGGAAAAACCCGTCTTCCCTTTTGTCATTGTCAACGTAACCGTCACAGTAATTAGTATTAACTGTTGAGGACCTGTAACTTGCAACTAAAAACTCCACTCTCAGACTGTCAACGACTGTCAAATCCCAACTATGTTTAAAGTTCTTATCATGATGAATGAAATGAGCCCAAATACGATATAGTTGCTGTTAACTGTTGAGGATCTCTTGCTACTGCCTTCTGTCCTCATCATCAGACCCTCGATGACAATTATACTCCAGCTAGGTCTAAAATTTTCATCAAGACTAATGAAATGAGCCCAAACACGATATAGGTGCTGTTAACTGTTGAGAACCTCTTGCCCCTGCTTTCCGTCACCATCCTCAGACCCTCGATGACAATGATACCTCAGCTGGGTCTAAAGTTCTTATCAAGCTGAGTGAAATGAGTCCAAACACGATATAGCTGTTGTTAACTGTTGAGGAACTCTTGGGACTGACTTCACAACATAACAGGGATCTGGAGTTGATCTGATGATGGTGACACCATCATGTTATCTTCTCCACATCTCTGCTATATAGTAATGTCCTCAGAACTACATATGTTAACTTTATTTCAAACGTATCGGTTCACAACTGAAAATTCTGTAGGAAAGTTGACAATCAATTCCTTTTTTTCTACCCTTAGAGGCCGATTTTAGTTTTGAAATTAAAATGGGACCAACTTTGAGATATACTCTTTCCAACAAAAAAAGAATTTTTGAAATCGGACCACGCTGGGAAAAGTTATGCGTGGTCATACATAAAAAAAAAAAAAAAAAAAAAAAATACATGTCGAATTGAGAACCTCCTCCTTTTTTTTTCGTCGGTTAAAAAAGAATGAAATGATTAAAAAACTCCGACTGAAGTCAAGAAAATCCGTCGAAGGCTGTCATTACTATTTAGCGTTCGGAAACCAAACAAATGATATTAAATAATTTCATTTCATCATTAGTAAATTCCCTATTTTGTAATTAAAGCTAAAGTTTCATCTAAAAATTTAAACTTCCGGCCATACCGATTACTATCTCACAAAACTGGATCAAACTAGTTACGCCTCTAACACTATTTGTACAGCTAATTTCAGTTTACAATGATGAAAATGTAAATGTAAGTGCCCCGCAGCACTAAAGCCACGTTAATTGATGAATTTCACATAAGCGGACAAAGGTTACGCGTGATACCGGGGCCTCGCCCACTCGTAAATTAATTAAAAACGTGACAACCGCAAATTTAGCCCTTTTCATGCCGTGACTGAGTGGAGTAACGAAACAATGGCGGTTATGTTCAGAGGGCGAAGTTTAGCGCGATTTTAATGTTAATCATGTTCGATGCGTCAAAGGTGGAATTTTTATTCTTGAATAACAATTCGCGTCGCTTTCGCACGGGTTAAAATTTTCTACCTACCGGGTCAATGTCCCTTATATTTTCTTATATTATATACAAACTTAACAATAAGTAAAACAACAGAAAGTATTATCCGATTCGGTATGTAGGTACATTTAAGGAGATTCGGAGAGATGTGTTGCAAAATATAAGATCGAAGGTGGAATTTTTGTTCCGCGTTTTTATGTTAATTGCAGCAAGTTTACTTAGGATCTTATGCGCAAATGAGAAAAGTTCAGGTTTCAGTCAGTCTTGATCTCGTTCAAGAGCACGCGCGGTTCGTCGAACGGAGCGGGTGGACGCCGCGGACGCCATTATCGAAGAAAACATTTGACGTAGCGCAGCACGCTCCGCCCGACGCTCCGCCTGAGGCACAGAGTGTCCTTGAACGCGGCCTTACAGGCCCCCTGATCTGGTTGATGATTCCCTCCCGCTCCAAAAAGGGCAAAAGTAGGTACCAACTAATGTTTGATGTGACTGCTCCCTATTTTATATGCAAGACAAACGTTTCACTGTAATACTGATATTCAAAATCGACCAAAACCTGAATATGAAAGTTAGATGTGTAAATCGTGCAGTTATCTTTGATCTGAGGGTCTAAAAAGCCACTTTTGCATTATCATGCTTTGAAGTGCGATAAAATTCTTAAAGTCAAATCAATACTCTATTTTTAAACCAATATCTATAGTACTTACAGTTGAGTCGCAATTCATATTGTGATACGTTAAAGTGACCTTTTAAGCCAGCCAATATAGCGATCATTCAATAGCAACGTAAACTTCACTGACATTTTGACGATGACGAAATCAGAGTAAAAATAACTGATACTTATTTCGATTTCGATCAAACGCGCAAAACAGTGAGGTCAATCGTTTCATTGCATATTCATAGAGATACCTATCTTAATTACACAGATGCGTGATATTTGTATTCGGTTTAATCCAATATCCGAATGTTTGTTTTGGACAATTTCGGAGCACACGATTTCAATATAGGTTGCCTACACCTGTTTCTCGAGGCCAGACGTATTGTCTGGTGATAGATATTCGATTAAAATCATATTATTATCTGCTCAATTTGTTAGCAATCATGCAATAAACTCATTGTCACTATAGATCACTATCTCTAGAGAAACTAGGATTTTATCATAATAAAAGTAATTGTTATCTTTTTTCCTTTACCAGAATCTAATAATAGGGATCATTGTACTGAGCTTCGGACGTCGAGTAATGGGTAGCTCACCGTCCAATCATGGACCACGCCTGAGTTGACGGCGCATCTTGTTCCACACAAGCAAACACGCAGGCAAACTGGTCTAGGACCAATTTGCCTACTGGGGTTGCAGGCATGGGCGTAGCCACGGTGGGGCAGAGTGGGGCGGTCGCCCACCCTGACTCTGACCTGTAAGGTACCTAACCAAACCTTTAAAACTAAATTATCTAGGTAGTTACTATGATACTTAATATCCGTAAAAAAGTTTACACTTGACAGTCAAAAGTTGACACAAAAATAAAACATTATTTTAGATTGCTGCCCCACCCTGATCCCATGGCTGTCTACGCCCATGGTTGCAGGACTGCCTAAACAGAGTACCGCGGCCCTGGAAAGTAATTGGTAAACGAAGTCAGTACGATTATGATAGTCCCTTCCACTCTACTCACGGCGGCAGGATTCATATTTTGATGATTTGCCTCGCAATAAAAATGGGGTCGTTTTAATTATTATAATGAACAACTTTTGCTACGAGGCCAACTTTAAAATTGTAAAAATTTGTTGAAATATCAGGGCCAGCTGTAAAAAAAAAATTAAGTTGTATAAGTACGTATTGTAGAAACAAGAGCAAAATTTTCCATTCTCAGCATTAAAAAACAAACAGGTCTGAAGAAATGAACAAACGTTTCGTTTTACCGAAAAAACACGTTCCTATCACTATCCCATTTTCCTTCATGACTAAACAGATTCGGGAAAACGACCCGAAGCAAAAACTGTGATAAATCTCCTTCTATAAAGACGGCTCCTTAATGGACAGAGTGCGAATCAAACGAAATATCACGCATAAATAATTTAAACTTAAGACAAATTAGCATAACTCTCATCTTTATGAGAAAACGGTGCTCAGCCATTAACGTTAAAACAAAATTTATCACAAGCTCATTTCTTGACTTTCTATTTTTAAATAAAGCCAAAGAAAATATAATTTGTTGAAAGAGAGAAATACGATGTGAGAAAAAATAAACAAACACTTATGAGAAGCGTGACAATTTGATTACGAATATTGTGCTAGCATTAGCTCGCTTTACACAGGGTGTGATATTACAAAAAACGTATTTGTTTTATTATTTTTCTCTAGAGGAATGTCTGAGCAGTGCTCGTCAAATCTTAGAAAATGTTCTCGTGTGTTTGCCAAAACTTTTATGTCATACATGTCGCTTCTACGGTATTAGTAGAAATATTTTCGCTGCTGCCAGTTTTTGTCATTCAAAATGTTATATTTGTAGAATTATTTCATCTTGTTTGTTTATTGTTATTTCTGTTTTGTTTAAATGACTTGCAGTCTGTATACTTTAAATTAGATTAGAAGTACCTACGACTAATGCGAGTACATTAAAATTGTGGCCATAACTTTCTAACTTTTATGACTAAAATAAATGGAAGAAGTTTGTAACTAAGGTGAGTAGTTAAAAATTATGATGTTGTAAACACTAATGAGCAGGTTGGTATTATTCTTACGTATGTTAGTTAGTAGGTACGCAAGTTTTCACCCTTTTAAAACGTGGCGCACCCAGCCTTTTGCCGCGCCCTATATAAATTATTTATTTATATTTCGAGTAAGCCTAGGTATTAATAAAGCAAAATGTGAGCTTCAACGTTGGAAGGGAACGTTTTCTAGAAGGATCCAGACATTATTTGGTGTGTTGTCTTATCTAGATCTTAGAACATGGACGGGGTGATGATGACATGAAAGATCGCAACAGGTAGAATTCTGTATTTTTTGCTCCCATGGGTAAAAATGTGTTCATATTTTTACGTAGAGACTACAAATAGTTATGTCATCGTACACGGTTTACACAATATATCGCACTTGCTACTTCCAGATAAAATTCATTGTCACCAAGTCTGATTTATATTGGTTAGTACAAAAAGAAAAATAACAAAGAATACAGGTAAAAACTAACACCTACTGAGCGGGAAACTCCGGCCATTCTTTGCCTTCCATTGACGCTTGTTCGCATAATATACAAGGGCTTTGCTGTTCATTATTAGACTCTACTACCTACAAAATAGAGTTAAAATCCCAAAGCACAATATATAAGCTTATAAAGGTAGGGTTTACGGTCCCGGGATTATAACACGATCACCAATCCACTGACTAAGCGCGGTTTTAATGGTGAAAATGCATCCGAACTGGGGTAATCCTGCCGTCTATCATTGAAGAAAGTTTTACTTAGGAAAAGGTTTAAAGTTTTCTGCACTTTATTGTATGCTCCGGAAAATATTCGGTAGAAAATTATTTTTATTTACCATGCCAATATTCTCAACATTTTTTTTTTGCAAAATTGTTGATAAAATTCGACCGTAATTCCATCTTTAAACTTGTGTATCACAGGAAACACATTTCCAAAATCCTTTAATTTCTAAAAAAATATGACAAACGCTGCCTTCAAACGAGTCTCAAATAAAAAGAATCCTGACACTAGAAATGACATGTGTCCACTGAACTCAATATTGGCTTTAAAGAGTAAAACTGCACTTTCCAGTACACAGATATGTATTATGTTCTTTGGAAGTTACGTTCAGAAATATTTTCTTTGTTTACCCCTGTGGCCGTGTTTGTATGTGCATAAAACATGAAGTCTTTCGTTTAAAAACACAATATTGAATGACCTACATAGCGGCAAGTGGGTTGTTTAAATATAAACTATTATTAAATAACTGTGTGGCCCATATACATAATTGCCCGTAGAGGGTTAACGCTAACTAACGTATAAGGGGATCAGACAAGGGTTGAGGTGCAGTTTAGAGAATAATTTATAATCGAGCATGATTGAAATATAGTTTTAAAGCATCATTATTTAGAGTGTAATTGTGTGATTCAAGAAATCAAACTTAAGAAGGAAAGGCAAGTTTACCTCTGAGTTATACTGCGGACAAGAGTCATAACCCTGTCGTCACGAAAATCGTATGGAAACATACTGGTCCATTGACTTAAAACCCTCACTAGGGAAATCATATCACTGAGTTCTTTTTCTACTAGCTCCTTCACTTCTGTTTTTCCCTACAATTAAGATATAATTATGACATCATATAAGTAGACACTTTGTGTTGAATCTACTCTACACTTATTTATGTCCTCAGAACCATTTATTATTAGTTTTATTACTTACAATTTTTTCGTAGCTCTTGAAGTAGCGTTTGCAAAGCTTGTTCAGTAGTTCATGCGGTTTGACAAATAGCCGTGAACATAATAGAAATGTAAATGTAAATGCTTTGCTAGCTCCAGGTCGAAGCATGTCTACCAGGGCTTCTAGAGTTGCACTCACTATCTGACCATCTCTGTACTCAACTTCTGATTTATCACCTGAGCAGTTCCCATATGACAGAGATGTTATTGTCTTTACCCCGGAAGGTAGCACAGCTGATAACTAAAATAAGGAATCACAATGTATTATTTAAACAAAGATATTTGCAATCATTTGCATAAACATGCAGTCAAAACCTGCAAACCCAACTGCTCAGTGGTTGTGGGCACTTTTATATGTCAACACATACTTCATTTCAGTGCATTGCATCAAAAACCTATGTCTGAAGTTTTGTCCACTTGTTTAGACTGTACCTTAATAATGGAATCATAAACTAATATACCTGCGGTGTATCCGCTTTCTGGGATGAAACAAAGTTTAATCCTCCATTCATCACAATATGTTTGCATGAAGTTTCTGACATGAATTTGTTTCCCCTTACCATTGAGTAGTAATCATCATTCTGAAAAAGGGTTAAAGCTTAGGCACCACAGTAAATGTTTCAGGTTGGTTTCAGGTAAATGATAAAAAAATACTGGAAGTATTGTGAAAAAAAAAAACCAAAAGAAATTAGGCCTAGTGAACATGAATCACTGTTAGGGTGTGGAATGATTTTTCTATAAAAGGATTCCAACAATCCTACCATGCAAAAACGTAACAAACAATGATGTAAGATTTGTATTGAAAGAAAAATTGACCTGTTATGTTTTTAACATAAAGAACCAATGACTCATGCATAACATAATAAAGGATTATATTTTTTTGAAATAAACTTACATCATAATAAGAGAGGCCTGTGCCGTGCAAGAGAGATGGGTCTGGAGGTAGTGGAGCAAGATCGGTGGGTGGTGGAGGCACAGGGGCCGGCTCTGAGGGGGCAGGGGGTACTTTCATATTGCACCCACTACATGAAGCTTCATTCAATTTACTTGCGTAATAATACATAGCCATTCAATTCCTCAATCTTAAAAAAATAACTTAGCCTCATATACTAGAAAATGTTCTGTAAAGGCTGTAATTTAAATTAACACTTTATCATTCAGACCACATGATTCCATGTAATATATCCGGTCTTGCCTGAAAATAATAAAAAATATTTAAAAAAAAAGTAGTAGAATATGCTTGGGCCAGAACCATGGTAGGCGGTATTGTTCACTGGATTTTACATTGGGCGTTTAAGCTCATCTTGTGAAAATTAGATTAGGCGTTACAATTGCGATAAAATAAATAAGCATTCGGTGACTCATTAGTATTGTGAATTGCGACAAAAAATATTAAAAATGACATATTAATTTCAATTAACATATTATATACCCTTGCGCCATCCCATCTTCCCGGTACGGCGTGCTGTGCTGGTGCGGCTGCTGCAAGTGCTGAAAACCTCAAACGGCGTTTATACAATGGCTTGACTAGCAGCTATGTATTTGAGCCGTTAGGGGTTGAAACACTAGGGCCATGGGGTCCGAGTGCTCACCAAGTTTTTAAAGAGCTTGCTAAACGAATAGTCGACTCTTCGCGTGACCAGAAGGCTGGCCTATTTCTTGGTCAAAGAATTAGCATTGCCATCCGACGTGGCAATGCTGCCAGCGTTCTGGGCACTTATCCCGTTGACAGCGATGTGGATGAATTTTTTTGATGCTCTTTGTTAAAGATAAAGATATATTTATTGCGCAACTGTGTACATTCAGTTCTTATTGACATAACATTTTCAGGCTCAACAGTCTACCCATGTCGGATATGCAATTAGGACAATTACTTAAAACTATTTTTCTTAGCAAAAAACTCATTAAGACCATAAAATACATTCTCAATTAACATTTTCTTCAATCTCATTTTAAACAAATTTCCATTCAACTGTTTTATTGCTGGTGGTAAGTGATTGTATACTCGAATAGCAGTAACATAGGTACTTTTATAATACATCATATTTTTAACAACGGGTAAATTAATGTCATATTTATATTGTTTTCTAATGTTTCTTTTAGAACTAGATTTAAAATTAAAATATTGCATATTGTTTTTAACAAATAAACATAATTCGAGTATATAAATACCAGTCAGTGTCAGTAATCCCTCCTGTCTGAAGACATCTCGTAATGAATCGGTATTATACATATTATATATTGTCCTAAGACATTTCTTTTGGAGAATGAAAGTGGATTGTACATTTGTTGAGTTCCCCCAATATATGACACCATAAGTTAACAATGGATAAACATTTCCAAAATAAGCATTTCTAGTGACTGTCTGATTTGTAGTTTCTGCTAGAACTGACAATGCGTAGCAGGCACTGGATATTTTTTTATTAATTTTTTCAATATGAGACGTCCAGTTTAAATGTTGATCTATTACAACTCCTAAGAAATTTGTATCTTTAACTTCTTCAATCGCTGTATCAGACATGGTAACATTCAATTTAGCAGGTCTACTTTTATAATTTCTGAATTGAATCAGTTTGGTTTTTGAGGCATTGACTTTAAGATTTATTGAAGACAACCAATCAGTTACTGTTGTTAAAGTTCTATTTATTTCATTTTCGTAATACAGGTCATTGGGATAATCATTTGATATGAATATAGTTGCGTCATCAGCATACATTACGCAAAGGTGGTTAATTATATTTGGAAGGTCATTGATATACAATAAAAACAATGGGGTTCCCAATATACTGCCTTGCGGTACGCCTAGTATTACAGATTCAAAATTTGATGTCACTACCTCCACCGTTTTTGTACGTTCATTGTATACCTCAATAATAGTGCCCTGCATTCTACTGTTTAAATAATTTTCAATCAATTTCAATGCTATACCTCTTATTCCTATACCTTCTAATTTATCAAGCAGAATGTCATACATAACACAGTCAAATGCTTTTGACATATCAATGAAAAGAGCAGCACATTGTTTTTTATCATTGATCTTATCCCAGATGGTGTTGAATAATTTGTAAATAGCCAATGATGTAGTTTTATTTTTTTGGAATCCAAATTGGTTAACATTTAGGATATTATTGACATCTAAAAACTTCATGATTCTAGCATATATAACCTTTTCAAATATCTTCGAGAAACATGGTAATAGTGCAATTGGTCTGTAGTTATTTACGTCATGCCTTGATCCTTTTTTATACAATGGCTTTATGAGAGCAATTTTTAAGGTATCGGGAAATTTACCTGTTTCTAACATAAGATTTAGAATATGTACAAGTGGGTCAACAGTAAATAGAATGCTTTCCTTAATTACTGTAATGGGTATGTTATCGTGACCGCAACTAGTTTTATTTTTAAATTTCTGGACTATGTTAATTATTTCACTTCTGTCTACTGGGTAGAAGAAAATACTGCTTGAGTTACCAATTGGTTGTGATTTGTAGTCGTTGTTGTTAGTTATAGTAATTATTATTAGGCTTGTTAATTTAGTTTTTTAATGTATGTAAATATTTGCAATAATAAAGTTACGTAAAGTCCTATTAACATAATATATCACTTTTTCGATGCATATTAACTTTTGTGTAAAAAAGTAAAACATGGTTGTTGTATTATGTCAAATAAATCATCATAAAATGAACAGAGCACAGCAAATGTAACGTTAATTACAATATGGTACTGTTAATTTATTTTATTTTATCCCAAACCTTGAATGACGCCCGAGGGAATCAAAAGGAAAACAAAACAGTGGGTGGGTTTTTCCTTGTCGATAAAACCACAAATGTATCTTAGAGAATTAAGGCTTATGAGGTAGGTATATAGATACCCCCCAAACACATATTGTAGCATTAAAAAAGAAAAATTCGCGATACGTTTGAAATGTGCCCTCTGATCCTACGGTTCCCACTGGGACAATAAAACCCTGCTAAAAGTAAATAGGTATTCTGTTCGGTCGGTATGTTAACATTCAGAAGCACCTTTGTATCCCTTGGGATAATACGTGAGGATAATGTCAGGCACTGTTATTATATAACAAGGATCATTCCGTTACGGAGTGGGTCCGCGAAACTTTAGTGGTCGGCAATGTAAGCGAAATGTCTTATGATTATAGTTTTTTTTGGCAGTACTTTTTGTTTATTGGTGGAACGAGGACTTTACCTGCTCATAGCTCTGGAAATCTTACTATGAAATGTTTCGCTTAATGTATTCTAAACATCGTTCTGCTTTTTACTTTCTTTAAGACGAACCAAGTTTGTATGAATTTTAACTTTAAAAGTTGAAAGCAATTTGTTACCAACTTTTGTCGATTCAAGAGTTCATTGTCATTCTCATTATGAGGGTACCATTTTTGTGTGTGAGTATCTTTTTTTTTAAAAACAGTATCCACATTTATTAATTTAATCAAACACTTGTCACGTTGATCGCTCAATAAATGAACAGGATTTTAAAACAAGTCCCAGAGAATTCGAATACCTTCTTTTCATATTTTTTAACATTCATTCCAGGATTTCAGGACATCCATTACTTTTGTGAGTACCACCTTATCAACTTTTCATCGAGTGCAGATAAAATACTTTACGTATATTTTACGATCACTGCGATGAAAATGAGTATATTTACGACTTTGCTTAATATTTGTAGTAAAATTCAACAGGACACGCGTCGGCTACAAAATCCGTTTAAAATCGATGATGACTCGAACTTTGGCCCTGAAAATTTATGGCTATTCAAAAGCTATAAATTGAGGCTGGTCTAACGAGCCCCTGTCGAATAATAATATAGGGTTTTGTAAACGATTCAAAGGCTTTAGGGCCGCAATTACAAAGGTACGGAAAAAAAGAGGATTATTCACAACAATGTTGCGAATAAGCCTTTTCATTCATACCCACAATCTTTGACCCCAGCTTCGTTGACATAAGCCAGAGGTACAAACATTTACCTGTGTACAAAACCCGTATAAACCTGCCACCTAATACCGTTCCCTAACATATATTTACCTTCTTACGTCCTAGACCTTATTAACACTAGGAAACCAGCCAACATACCAGGAATAACAAACATTCTGATAAGGGCGAAACAGACCCAAATATACAGTCGTGAAAGTGTCCTTTAAACTTGGTATTCCGAGTCCCTTACCCAAATTCCACTCCAATTAACCCCTAAAAACTGTTAGTTGGCGACGAAATCCTAATTTTATTTATATTTTTTGACCTTCAAAGTTTTAGAAGCCTTCTCGTGTAAGCGAAAAGGAACTATAATGTATAGAGCAAACAAGGTACGGAAGGATTTGTTAAAGTAAATTGTAGGTATATCATGCTTATTGTGACAGTTTTAGGTGTCCTAACTAAACAATTTTATGTTAGTTAAAGTCCCTTTTGTTGTGTCAATTTGTTAAGTATCTTTGTTTGTTTGTTTGGGAAACTCGGAATTGGAGAAAAGAAAACAGTGTTTATCACCTGTTTATTGTTCCGTGCCGGTTGTAAGATTTAATGAGGACGTTGAAAAGGGAATATTATTATCTCACTACAAACAAAATAATCATTATTTTTGTCTAGCTTTTTGAATTGACAGTTATTATTGTAAATATTATCTTAGTGGCTGTCGCTTTTTTTCCGCGACTTTCCTTATAAACTTATTCTGATTTTGGAATTTTATTCATTTGCGTCTACACGTGCCAAAAACTTACTTTACTTCCCCAAAAAGTTTCGTACCTTTAGTTAACGTTTCTCGGGTTATTTCCACTCGGGACAGGGTTCTCAAATCCGGTACGTCAGTTCCTGTCAATCACGCACGGGTCGGAAATCAAATGGTACCTTATTCGATTGTTGGAAACAGTTTGTTCCTAAACTAAACCTGGGGTTTTGAGCGTTTTGTGAAAGGGTTTCAATTACTTATGTATAAAGTACTACAATGTCTTGTAGTTTTTAAAGTTGTCAGTTAACGAGTATTGGTCGGTTATAAACTGGCAATACTGATAATAACGACGAAAACGTTAATAACCTCCATTTGGCAACGCTCGTTTAGAATGCTCGCTAAAACGCTCTCGTTTGTTCTTCTGTAATAACATTCGCGAGAATGCTTATTATAGGTGAATGTTCAATTTTATTAGTACCTTTCGAGTAGAATTCCATAATGTTTGCGTACTGACACAAAGCCGTCTAATGCCATTCAACACAGGACAAATAAAAAACAAATATACCTGTTCTGCCCACATCTTGTAAAAATCAACGATCCTCCCTTTCCCATTAACCCACATTCAGAACGTAATAAAATCTTATAAATATTTACTGAATCAATTCAATATCATAAAAATTTCTTTTCAAATAAAATGGAGTGCCATTGAATTGAAAATTCTCATAACCTGCCTATTATAATCGACAATAGGTATTTGCAATAAACAACACAATAGGTGTTAAATATCCATTTCGTTTTGTACAGTGTTATTTCGTTTATTCCGTTCATAAATTTTCATAAAAACCCATTCAAATGGAGCTAGAGCGATGCGGATTTCGAAAACCGTTTGATTCAAGTCGTTTAATGTTTTGATAGTATTTTATGGTTTTGATTTTAGTGTGGATAGTAAGTCATTATGGCTTATGTGAAGCTTTAGTCAAAATGGCCGCTACCAGCTTTCTGCGTTTGTCAAAAACCGCAAAGTTTTTCTTTTGTAAAGCTGGCCAGTGTTCAGCTTTACAAAAACGACAAAAAAAACACGTTAGTAGGTTGGTAATCATTGATGACCTGCTTAGGTGTAGGTTGTGCTATTATACCTAGATCTTGCATGGAATTTTGAAGAGGGTTATATAGCCTAAAATAGTGCATACAAGTAACATTGTATTTTCATGGTAGATTATAGAAAGAATAAGCTAGTTTCCAATATCATAAAAATTGCAAATTGCAATGCAGCAGTTCGCGCGCGGGAGCACGACACGAGACCGCGACAGGAGACAGCGACACTTGTCATTCAAAATCAAATATTTTTATTTCACATAGGCCCATGAGGGCACTTTTAAAACGTCGACAACAGGTGCACGGTTCTGGTTGGTCGATTCTATGGAGAAGAACCGGCAAGAAACACCATGGTTACTCTTTTAAAATATGGTTTGGTTTTACAAACTGATTGTTACAATTTTGAATAGGTACTTAGTTATGTGAGAAAAACGTAGGCCTAGAAACAAGGGAGAAGTGCTTACGAGAGCTAGCACTACAAAAAAAAAAAAAAAAGAAATATACATACCTATATATTTATATACACACAACCTACAATGTTCTCACATTCACAAAAAAGAAGTATGAAAGAATCTATATAAAAAAAGAAAGCTATATAAGCTGCATTACCTAATGTTAAGAAGTGTCGCGGAAAATCATAGGAATTCCATGCTCTCTAGGATTATTCTCTTGTATACTCGTATTCCCAACATTTCTATATCAAAACCTGTTTCCGAAGTCTGTTTAGCTTCAACTATAATATTATGCTCGCTCGCTACTCATATCAGGCGACCTAAATGTTTGTGACGCTTCCGTATGGATGTCTGCACATCTGATCTTAGGGTAATGGCCTCCAAGATACAGGAGTACAAATGTTAGATATTAATGCTAACAGGATCTGTTTTCTTAAGCTTGTTTTGTTGTGAAGGGTTCAAGAAAATTTGGAATGCATTTACTGATTTCCTAAAAACATAATACGTCTTACTAAAAACAGTTAAACATCTGTTGAACACTTGTCTAAAAAAGTGTTACTGCAATTTGAGCCTTATATCAACGTCGAATGCTTGTTTTTCGTAGTAAAAAGGAATATTTTTGAGATATCTACTCGATATTCCGGATCAACTATTCTTTTCAAAAGACTAAATAATTTAGCGCATATTTTGTGGTTTCAATCGATTACCCTTTTCTCATGAACAGTAACAGTGTTGACATACAAATAAGAAGAGATTGCTGACACTGGCTCTTTGGACCGCGCATAATCATGCGCGAAATAGTTTCTAAATGCGCGAAATATTCTGCGGGTTTATAATTTTTTTCCTGAATGTACTTGTTGACATCCAAACAAGTTAATTTCAATAAAGTAATAACGATCATGAAGGAGTTCGTGGCTGAATGGTAACAGTCGCACAGGTTAATCATTCATGTTAAGCTGTGCTTGCCGAGGTAGGTCTGTGGATGGGTAACCATTTATAATAACGAGTTTTCTCCATGCCTCGGAAAGCACATAAAACCGTTAGTCCCGGCTGTCATTTGTAAATCTTTGACAGTCGTTAATCAGTCAGAAGCCTGAAAGTCTGTTATACAAGTCTTACCTGGGCAATCGTATTACCCAGTTACTGGGTTGTGGAGGTAAAAATATATTATAAGCAATCACTTTATGTAAAATGCTGATATTCAGTTGCGGTTTGACTGGAAGCCAAGCCCAACATTCAGGAAAAGGTTAGGCAGCTGAAGAGTCATAACGATCATTTGTTAGCATTTATTTCCAACAACATAGCCAATTTTTTTTTATTATTATCCATTCACAAAAGAATGTGCACATCAAATCAACAAGCCGTAATTTTATTTGCGTGTTTGAAGCAGCCAGTGCACATAGATCTCAATATGCCACGTAGACAAAATGCCTCATGCCTCGGCATGGAAACGAGACATAAATATTCCAGTATATTAAACTGAACGGGGTCGGAACACAAGCCCCAAACAAAACAGTGGCTTGTGAAGAGATGAACACACAAATAAATAACAGCCCTTGTATTTTTAACCGACTTCAAAGTAGGGGGCTGGTTTTGGAGATACGGAGTGGAACCCTTTTATCTCAATTGTGGTTGTATGCAGGTCATTATTGCCATTTTGTAGAGCCGTATTCTGACGTGCACGTTTTCATCATGGGAAATAATAAACCACAAAATTCCTAATTCGTTCGGGAATATTACTACTCGGTAACATTTTTGGTTTTGGGGGCACCCAGAGGTTCGGTTTGGTCAGAAATAGAAGCTACGCAGCGCGGCTCCGTCGACTACGCCTTGGCTTGGCCTATTTTTTAAACCTTTTGCTGATCAATCACTTGATTTGATTCGTGGCTGACTTAGTAATTATGTGGCCAATGTCGTCTTTTAGTGAACAATAATGGTATTAAATAGAAGCAGCTTTAAATAGCATAATTTAAGTATTTGAGATGGGAGTGCTCTTTTTTTTTTTTTTTTTTTTATCGTGGTAAAATCATCAAATGAGTCCTCCCACCCCGGGCAGGGCGGGAGGGACTGTCAGACTTGTACTGACTAAAATCCACGGTGTCCTTCGATAGCCCTTTATGTTCCGGGGTCACGGTAATGAGATAAGTCCCGCGACCCCGGCAGGCTTTGGCCCTCTAGAGAGGGGGCCCCGTCATTATGCTGACGCTCTTTGAGGCGCGCGTGGAACACAACGCGCCGTCGACCCGGGCATGGTCCATGGTCGGGCAGCGAGTTGCCCTTTACTCGCCGCCCGCATGCCCGCGCCTACGGTGGCCGGAGATCGTCTTGCGACGTCCGTCGCCGTGGGCGTCCACCACTGCGGTTGGGGCGGAGGGAGGACACTGTCCTCTCTCTCACGCGGCCCGCCTCCTCCTTCGCGAGCATGACTGCTTCGCAGAAGGAGGCGACCGCTTCCCACTCCGTCTCGCCCCGCAGCATGGCCGCAACCAATGCCGGGCGCGAGAGGTCTCCGCCTATCGCCGCCGTGAGGACACGTCGGTGCTCTGCCCAAGCTGGGCAGTCTTGCACCGTATGCTCTACTGTGTCCTCCGGGCGATCTTCGCAGTGGTGACACCCAGGCGTTTCCTCCTTTCTCGAGATGGGAGTGCTCTTGACAAAATTTTGTCTAGGTTACAGGTGAGCGACAAACTCGATGTTAGAGCGACCCTACCAAGAAAAGTCTGTTCACTCTAACTTTGAAGAGATTAATAAGTGTTCGGAAAGACAGATGCAAGTAGAGACTTCTCCTAAATGATTGACAACGCAAAGTTACATTTCCATCCAAGCGTATTTGCGTAAACGCGTTATTTTTTCTAAGAAATTAAGTACTACTCTATAAAAAAAATGTTTTCCACAACAAGAACATACTCGTACCACCTGGAAAACTATTTTCAAAAATGTAATTTTGTGTCCAAGCCGTGTTAAGTAAAGGCACCTTTATAAATTGTTTCATATAACATTACTTTATCATATTTGTGGCGTGTTTTCTTTGACAAAAACCTGGTAACGATTGTAATCTATCCCGACTCAAATCTAATGGAGTAGATATTACTTTTCAGGCTCAACGTCCTCATAAAAATAGACGACTTTGTTATTTTTTTACTCTTAAGTAAAATAAAATAGGCACTTTGTTTGAGTACTAAGCCTCAAATTATGCCTATGAATTTAAATGTACGTGATTCTCTTTGTAGGATTATTTAATTTGGCGTGTAAGATGCGTGTATATGCGTTATATGATATTTTTGTGAAAATACTTATTTGGATAGCATAGTATACGCTACAATTCATACGTCACTCCTTAGTGTTTTTATCGTTAGTTGTGGGTGCGTTCAAAAATAAATAAATTAAATTCACATTGAGTTATGAGTCGAGCTACACTATAACCGATAAATGCTTGCACTGACTGGACAGGTCCATTCAAATATGTGTGGTTCGTTCTTTCTCAAAAGACTATCTCAGACACCCGCATGGTCCTCGTATGGTCTTCCGCAATACAATGTCTGGACTTTAAAAGAGACTGCGACCTCTGAGTTTGTTTCGGCTGTTTCTTCTCGAAGTAGTCAGGTACGAAACACCGGCCTCATCTAGCTTTAAGAATAATGATTGTGATGTGTAAAAGTGTTTTTTTTTTTATAACCAAGTTACAAAATAAATATCATTTAACAAACATCCAGAACCGCTACTATAAAACAGGCCATACAAATATTTATTGCGATTGAGAATCGAACCCAGCCCCTGCAGTCTCGACATTAGATAGCGACAAAAATCGGTCGCTAAGTCGTATCGTTATCAAATTCCTTTAATAGATTTTCAACTTTATTTCCAAAGTATAAGGTTGAAAATCTATTAAAGTAATTTGACATCGATTAGACTTAACGACCAATTTTTGTCGTTATATTTGTCGAGACTGTAGGGCCAGGACACGCCGACATCCAACATCGTTGGATTGTTGTTTTTCTTCGCATTGTTTCACACTGTTGCTGAATGAAAACCCAAATCTTTTTTTTTTTTAAACTCAATGCATCTTATTAAATCACGGTACGGTTGAGTTCGAAAATATTGATTATAGTTTTAAACCTTATTCTCACTGAATAAGGCCCACAAGTGTACACACATTTTGGAATTCGACTGTAGATATTACCTTCATAATATCATGCCAGAGAAGTTATTTGACGTCCAAAATTTTGTTTTATATCCTCGGTAACAGCTCGTAGACGTCCTCTGATGAACTGGAAGCTCCTAATTGAAATGAACGGCTGTGCAGGCGGTGCATATTCCACATATTGCAATCATCGCTCGTTCGGCTACTAGATTGGGGTACTAGGAAATTAGAAGATGACCGTATGGGGTACTAGGAAAATTAGTACTGTTCAATACTGTTTGATGCTTTTGTCTGAATATTGCATTGGACTGTTTTGTCTCTGATACGAAAATCTATAGTTCCCACTGTTGAAACACCAGCCTTTGAAAAAATCAACAAAATCATCAATTTTTTTTTTATACACGCCATACCATGCAAACCCAAACGTGAATGGCCTCCATAATTATCGTCATTCGCAGCTCCATCTATTTATCTATCTCTCTAATTAAATACTCAACGAGCCCACAAAATCCACCCTCATAACCCTAACATAGTTAAGTCTAACAAATAAACAAAATGACTTCTCTACATGCAAGTTTATAACAGTAATTTCCGTAAACATGCTACCCGTAATTATTTCCATGCCGTTTATTCGCGATGCATTAAAATGGCGGGCGTCGTGTTAATTTAAACTGTATCATTGCCCTATATTTTGTTGTGGAAATTATTTTGGGTGCTAATTACAGCTACCTACTATGTAGAATCCGTGACTTTGGGGTCGCGGGACTAACGAGGTACTGTGACCCCGGAACATATGGCTATAGAAGGACACCGTGGATTTTTTCAGTACAAGTCTGACAGTCCCTCCTGTCCTACCTTGGGTGGGAGGAATCATTTGATGATTTTAATAAATAATTTAAAAAAAATATTAGAAAAAAAGTGTCTACATGTTTTAAAAACGGGAACCTATTATTAAGACCCCGATATCCGTTTGTCTGTCTGTCTGTCTGTCTGACAGTATGTCAGACAATCTGTCATCAGGCTGTATTTTATAAAACGTGATAGTCGAACAGTTGTTTTCACCGATGATGTATTTCTGTTGCCGCTATTTTTTTTTAACCTATATTGTCCCACTGCTGGGCAAAGGTCTCCCCCATAACCTTCCACTCTTCCCGCTGTTGCCGCTATAACAACAAAATAATAGTTACTAAAAAAACTAAATAACATAAATATGTAAGGGGCTTCGGACGAACATGATTTTTTTGCCATTTATATAGATAATGGTACAGGGTGCGCGAGTCCGACTCGCACTTGGCCAGTTTTTACGATTAATATGAGGGTATTTTGTACCAAAAATTGTAGATAAATTCTGAGTGTTGTTGATAATATTTTCGTCTGTCTAAAACTGAACGTGGAACATACATCACAGAGATAAAATAATAATGTTACGCAGTTCAGTACGTACGATAATATTTTACATTCATATATCATCCATGACATTATAATTATGTAATGTGGTCTTAAACATAATTGGCGAAATGTGGATGTACGAATGGCCTGCAATACTGAACCAACCTTCCCTTCTTCTGTGGTACAATATGGGTCATGTATAAAAGGTCACTGACTGTACTATTAGGTAGGTACACGCCTCGGGGATTGTACTATGCAGTTCAACTATAAAGGGAAGTTTCCCGACACCATATTGTGACGTCATGTAGGTACCCCTTTATAGGGTTCCGTAGCCAAATGGCAAAAACGGAACCCTTATAGATTCGTCATGTCTGTCTGTCTGTCTGTCCGTCCGTCCGTATGTCACAGCCACTTTTTGTCGAAATTATAAGAGCTATCCTGTTGAAACTTGGTAGGTAGATGTATTATGTGAACCGCATTAGCATTTTCATACAAAAATAAAAACAAAACATATTTTGGGGGTGCCCCCCATACTTAGAATTGAAACTCAAAATTTTTTTTTTCACCAAACCCATACGTGTGAGGTATCTATGGATAGGTCTTTAAAAATGATATTGAGGTTACTAAAATATTTTTTTTCTAAACTGAACAGTTTGCGCGAGAGATACTTCCAAAGTGGTAAAATGTGTCGTCGTCCCCCCCCCTGTAACTTCTAAAATAAGAGAATGATAAAACTAAAAAGAATATATAATGTAGACCTCAACAAAAACTTCCAACGAAAATTTGTTTGGATAAGATACTGTTAGCAGTTTCTGAGATATAGTACATTTTCAAAAACCGCATATATAACTTTGCCATTCATACAAACACTATGAAAAACAAAGTCATTTTTATTGTTTGTCTATATTACTTACTAATCTCAATATGATTATATCCCTAATCTATGCTTGCTACTACGGAACCCTTCATGGGCGAGTCCAACTCGCACTTGGCCGGTTTTTTTAAAACTTGCACTCTTTCAAATAAACAATTCTCATATGAAAATAAGTCCTACAGATAATTTATACACTATTAAAAATTATTTTTTCCTATACGTTATTTTCAAGTGACAGTTGAAAGATTAAGTTCATCAACACTATCCTTCATAGTTGAACTGTATAGCGTGTATAATGTTATACCATAGGCTACATGAAAACTCCATTAAATCTATTTGCAAATTGCACCAATTTATGTTTTATAATACTCTATTAGATTTCTTAAACGTTTCAGTAATTAAAAATGAAAAACGCGTCACAATATTCTTTTTGAAATGTGCCAGCCAGCTTTGCAAATTAATTATTTTAATTACTGTACTCCTATTACAAGGCTGAGGCTTTAAAAAAAGATCACAGTGTAGCTGTGAAAACTAATGTTGAAGGGAACAGAAAAGGCTAAATATCTTAGAGCTGATAAACTCGAGGATTCATTTGTAATGAGCATTCTTGCGTATGTTGCATTACAGAAAAACAATAAAATACGTGTGGCACTCGGGGACTGCCGCGGTAAAGCTATTGCATAGCATTTTTTATCAACTTATGCAATTATAATTATTTAATTATTATTTTTATAACTGTACTAATTAGGCTATGGTCAGCCACGTCAATCAAATGAAACGTCAAGAAACGTTCTCTTCCCTCTCCCTCTCACTCTCCCTCTCCCTCAATAAAAGCATGCTTTCGTGCTAGTAATGAGCACGTCTGTCCATACCTTTATGAGCACGTCTGTCCGTACCTTTATGATTGCCGAAGTCTCCCGAACTAAAATGACGTTAGACGATACGTGGTGTCAGGTTTTTTCGTTAGATTTTTCGCGCCGCGCCGCGCTCAGAGCCTGCGATAAAAGCTGTGCAATAGCTAAACAAGAGCGCTTTAGCGAGCATTCTAACGTGCGTTCTGACAAGCTTTTTGGCGAGCTGACTGTCAAGTCTGACATCTTCATGAAGAAAAAAATTTTAATGACCATTGATTAGAACATTCGTTTGAAAAATCGTGAAAATGTTCATAGCGATGTTTGGCTCTGTTCGTTGTTTAGTTCGACAAAATTTAAAACGGCGAATGCTCGATGTTCTGTTACAAGTCAATTTTCAAGTCTATCAGCAACTTTAGAAACCCAGAGTTGAGTCAATATCAGCGATGCGAAACTTCTCAGCTATTTTGTGCTCATGCAATGCTTTGCATGAGCACAAAATAGCTGAGAAGTCTCACTTAGCGAAATTAAAAAGTGAATATCAAAGTGATGCTAGAAAATGTTCTACATTTCTATACATCTCATCTTATACTTGAACGTATACAAACGGAATACTTTAAATTGTAAATATTATTTAAATTCTTCCCGCTACAAGAAAAAATATCTCATAGGAAGTTAAAATTGGAATGAAAATATTCTGTGCTATTCTAAGTTATTAACTATCTGACGAAGCCATGAAAAAAACATTAAAAAAACATTAAAAAAAATTATATATCTGAGTACCTATCCAAATCCGTCTGTAGTTTTGCATGAAAGAGTAACAAACCATCTTTTACGTTTTTTATATTAAGTAAGATGCGTTCTGGTCGCGGGACTTACGAATTACCATTTAATTAATTGATTATTAATGACCCCGGAACATGTTTATCAAGGAATATTGCACAAAAACATTGCAATTGCTCTATAAGATATTAAGAGGCTGATTTTGGTTAGACTGCCTTTTTTGGCCTCATCGTTAAAAGTAAAATAATAAGGTCAATTTATCAATCAATATTACAGCGACTTCATTGGGTTTCAACCAGGCCTTAAATGTAACTTAATTATGCAGGCCAGCTGCGCTACACAGGGTATAAATGACACGGATGTGTTGGAAGTTGATCGGCTGACCGTTCGTCGATTACGGACATTTAACCCGCCGATGTCGTCGTTAATCGAGGCCTGGACTTGGAACCTCGTTAGATAATTATTAATGAACCTGCGATGCCCTAGGGCGTTGTGTCGCGGACTCTCGGTCGATGTTAATCTTTGATTATTAAACGGGCTGTTATTTTATGGTAGCGGTTTTCGTATTTACGTGTGTACTTTAATAAGGAAAAGTAATATCAATATTTACTGTCCGTGAAACTAAAAAAAAACAATCTATATCATGACCTTTCTTAACAATAGTTCAAAGCAAAAATAGCTTTCTCAGACTAAATCAAAACTCTAACAATGTTAATTTCATAGAAAATATCAACGATAAGAAACACTTATTATCTTAATTGAAGGTTAATAGACGTTCAACAGATTTTGAAATTTAATCTTTGATAAATCTTTCTACTGAAGGTAAAAGTGTCTTTTTTGTTTAAAAATTGAATCCTAAGTAATTATGAAGACAGTGTCATTTCTTTGACTTTAATCTTCAAGAATATTTTTGCTCTAAGTATTTTCTTTTCAAGTTTCTATTTTTATAATTTCATATTTAAGTTTCGACTCAAACTTTAAGTTTGTTTAAGACTAAGACTTAGTATTAGAATATTTTTACTACAGACATAATAAGTGCTCCTTCATTAAAAGTATTAATATCAGAATGTGCCATAAAATCGTGAAGAAATACAAGGGCCGTTTTTCGATACAAATGAAGTCCCATGTTTCCTTCCTGTAATGCCAGAGAAGCAATATTTCTCATAGCAAAAAATCTATTTCTGCATGGCATATGAATAATAATATGTTCCATTTTTATAAGTTTTCGAAAGATATTTTAACCTTTAAACTTAAAAAAAAAACGGTTAGATTTTCCACAACAAATATCACTAAATAACATAAAAACTGTAGTGCATAGGTATTTTCGCACCGTCTCACTTTCACTCACTCTCGCCTATTCTGGCTCTGCGCGACAGCAATAGATTATAAAAATAGGTATTTTTCAATTATCTCGACCTTAGAGTTTCCTCTTAACCTTGTACATATATTATTATCCCTGGGGGATCCTAAAACACCTTTTATACGTATTATTCGTAGCATCTGTCGGATTAAAGTTTCGCACAATTTCGCACTACACATGACGTGTGACTGTGATGGGTTGTCCTTTGTCTCTTTCATACTTAATGTTACTTTTGATAGTTTTAAGGGGAAATGTGTGTTTCACATTTAAGGATAGCACACATCGTTTTGGGTAGTAAATGTGTAATAGTGGTTACAAGTTTCACAAAATAAATGGACTGTTTTGTTTTTCTTTTTTTATCAGCGCGTTCAGACTGTGCAGATGTTTAAAGGTGATTATAGACTTGACCTTTTACTTGTAACGAAACATCGAGGAATCACCGTTTTTTTTTTAATTTTGTCATTGGTGGCTACCCTCCGGTGTCAGGTTAGAGTTAACAAAGCCACCTCTGAAAACCCCACATGCTTCTGAAATACTTTGGACTTACTACCATTGTACAAGTGTACATCTTTAGTAAATCGTCCGATTATGTCTATTGATATTTATAAAATATACTTTATATCAACATATTTAGTTAAATAACAATATAGTTAGAGACAGTCTTACTATAAAAAAGTGAAACACTTGTCTAAAAAAAGTGGAACTACACCGTTTTGTATTTCCAATTTTTTTAGACAAGTATTTAACAGATGTTTAACTGTTTGCAGTGAGGCTGTTAAACAATAATTTCGGGATGTTTTTGTCACCTACAAGTGTAAAATTTCCGAGGCGCCTAGAAAATCTCTTAGTTCGTCTAAAAATAGTGACAGAAGGACCTTTCGAGATTCGAATATCATCTATATTCGAATCTTTCGCTTTTATTAACGTTATTTTTTTTCTATTTATTGCTTTTATTTTGTGTGAGTATTTCTATTGGAAGGATGTAGGTTTATTAATGAACTAAAAATAAGAATTGTTTTTCGAGAAAGATCATCTGACATAAGATATCAACGAAATTTTGTATAATACTTAGCTATTTTAAGAATGAATGAATGATGAAGAAAATAAACTTGGATATAGTTTCGGTGTCTAATTTAGACCTTATCTTATGTTAGTAGAGATTTAAGATGAAAACGACAAACATGTCCTTGTTTTATTTTGTAGGTACCAGATCATCATCATCATCAGCCTATAATGTTCCCACAGCTGGAACACGGGCCTCCTCTCTGTGAGAGGACGTGGGCCATAATAATCCACCACGCGGGCCCAGGCAGTGCGGGTTGGTAAATGTCACAGTCTTCGAATTTGATGGTTTTAGGACATGCCAGTTTCCTCACGATGTTTTCCTTCCCCGTTTTGAGAGCAGTGGTGATGAAATAAATAATTACACAAAGTAATGCGTTATACTGGGTTCGAACCAATGACGTAAAACTCGTAAGTCGGGGCCGATACTACTGGGCCACCGCTGCTCTTTCCAGATCAACTATTATAACTAAAGGATTCACCTCAGCTGCTCGGCTTCTATTGGTTGTAAGTGATATTATATAGCCCATAGCCTTCTTGTATAAATGGAGTATCCAACATAGAATTTTTTTTTCTATTTGGAACAAAACTTTCTAAGATTAGTGCGTTCAACCAAAAAAAAAACTCTTCAGCCTAATTATTTTAATAATGATTAGACGAAAGAACGGAATTTAAGACAATTTATTGACAATCAAGTACGCTTACACAAATCTGGTTAAACGGTGATCCCCAAACTAGACGTTTGTCTGTATCTTGTGGTAGTTAACTTGACTTATCAAATCTGGTAGTAAGTAGCCTGTGCATTGACGGCACGGTGTTGGCGCAATGGCTGAGGTAGTGTCTACTGCGTTGTGTGTGGCGAGTTTGCTTCCTGTACGGAACAAATACTTATACAATCATCTGCCTAGCCTTTTCCCAACTATAGTGGGGTCGGCTTACATTCCAATCACATGCAGCTGTAATCAGTATTTTACATGGACGCCTACGCGACTACGCGACTGCCTATCGGAACTCCACAACGCAGTAACTAGGTAATACGATACCCCATGGTAAGACTGGTTGTGAGACTTTTAGAAAAATAAAAGTGAGGCGAAAGTTAAAAAAAAGAAATAAAACTTTCAGAGAATGTACAGACGCCAGCAGGTCAACCTACCCGAAACTGTCAGATTTTACCAATCGAACATTAACCTTCCACTATTGTGATAAGATTGAAAATCCATTGAAGAAATTTGTCAGATTGTGGTAGCTTGATGTGCTGGCGTCTGTACATAAGAGCAGTATAATATACTCTCTACCTCAACGAGTCTGAAATATTATTACATCCCCCAGTACAGCTCATGAAGACAAATTGATGTCGGCATGTCCTATGTCCCAATTAATAGGGTTGGCCGTAACGTCTATCACGGCCTAATGTCCAATGCCACACGTCCTAATGACATCAGAGAGAACCCTGCGGTTTGTACTTCTGAGCCTACTCATTTTCCTAATTGTTATTGAGCGATCCGACTTTAGTGCTCGATTGAGCGTGGTGCACTCACTCTCGTTACTCGAACCAAGTTGAATTATGTGCTCTGTTGGTAAAGAAATTTAGTCGAATTTTGACTGCGTGTATATATACCAGACCTTAAATAAAGAGCTACAAACTTTTTGGCGCGCATTTGACATTGACAGAAAAACTAAGATGGCGGCATAATTTTGGATTTGGGCCAGAAAATCTTTGTTCTGTAAAAAGTTATGTTGGTCATTCAACGTTTTATGGTTTAAAAATCATAATCGGAAGGGTTATGATTTTTTACACTTTGCCGTAGCCGGGTAAAAAATACAATAATCTCATTGTTTCTTTTTAATTTGTGTTTTAAAATAATCTGATCCTTCTAATTGACTATGTAAGAATAAAGCATTGAAACCAGCCGACTTTAACGCCGCGCGCCGCGCCGTGTATTGTGTAGTAGCAGAAGAAAACAAAAAGCTGTTTACTCTCTTAAAATAAACACTGAAATTTCCACCATAAAGATTTTGCTGGGAACCAGCAGCGGGTGAAAAAAAAGTATTATCTTACATTATAAAATGTCCAGATTCCGTGTTCAAAACAAAATGCAACGTGTTTTTGAAGCCACTTTTTTATAAATGTGTGAATTAGCGCCACGCACACATTTTAATGTAATTCCTTGACGTGTGACGTGGAGATCAAAAGAAGAGGGGATGATTTCTTCCTTTTTTTTGTCTTCAATTCTCAGTTGACTACTAGGAATCTGGGCATTCTATAATTTAAGAGTGTCAACATCTAAGTCTCGATTAAGTAACAAACATATAAAGGGTGTAGTGATTACACAGTTTACCGCCTACATATAGATAATTAAGGATATTCAAACATCGAACAATGTACTGATTACAGGAAGGAATATTCCAGGAGCCGTTTTCCGGAATACGGATATGACCTTAATAGACTTACACGTTTTATAACATTCAAGTGATGGAGCGCTTAATAATAATCATTGTAACAAATGTACTGAAAGGCGAAAGTCCCTTGTCATAAAATAGGAGGGAACAAGCATTAATCACTTCACTTGACGTTTTAGGCATTTGATACTATATTTGAAGCCCAGAGGGCCTAGACAAGGTGACGTTCTATTAGCGATGACAGTGATGGAAAATTAAAAAAAAACATAGCTAGTTAATACTCAAATAAAGGTTGCTGGTAAAAAAAAGGCGAGGCCCTTTCTTATCGAAAGTTTTATGCTAATATTTCTAAAAAAAAAAAAAAACATTTGCTATTGTCATTTGTTTAGGTTCTTACGGTCAGTTCACACCGAGACGCGACGCGGAGCGACGTGACGCAACGATTCTTCAAATGTGTATCTTTTCTTGTCGTAAATAAGGTTAGATTTTGAGTCGCTATTAAAATGCCGCGCTGCGCCGTGCCGGGTTGTGACAGGTGCATCTTTTCGCGTAGTAAATAGAGTTCGATTTTGAATAGCTCTATTGAAATGTGCGCGCATCGTCACGTTTCGGTCTGAGCTGATCCTTAGGTATCCCCTGATGATTTTTACCTACGATTGAATACACTTATTAGAAAAGACTGTCATTTGGATGATCAACTACTGGCAAATGCTTACAATTTGATTTGGTGGTATTAATAGCAGCATTTCTAGTTAAAGTTTATATAAAACAAAGCTGAAGGTTACCACAAAATACGTGATGTTTTTTAATAATTATGTGTTCTACTAGAATTCGAAACCAAAGAATGAATGTACGGTATGAATATTATGTTACAAAAATTTAAAATATTCGTTTCACATAAAATATGTTTTAAAAATTAAACACGTAATAAATTATCTGAGGGAAACGAGCATTCAGCAAGAAAACGGCATCGGCATATTAAATTAAAATTCTGTATTACCTTTAAAATTCTGAGTAATACAGAATCCCTAGGTAAACTTTTACGCTTTCATCACTTTTATCTGAAATAAGTGCTAGAGTGGAGACCGTGGACTAGCAAGCGCAGCGTAGGACGTCCACCAACGAGGTGGACAGACGACCTAATAAAGGTCGCCGGAAGACGCTGGATGCAGGTCGCTTCCAACCGGTATATGTGGAGATCTAAAGGGGAGGCCTATGTTCAGCAGTAGACGTCCTATGGCTGAGATGATGATGATGATGATCTGAAATAACCGAAATTCATTAAATTATAGAGTGAAATTCGTTTCACTGTGGTTTCAGATTTTAATAAACACACGCCTTCTTCCCATGGGGGTAGGCAGAAACTACAGATCGTCACCTGCTACGGTCCTTACATACTCCTTTCGCCTCATCCACATTCATTCATCTAGTCATACACGAACGCCAGATATTAATGTAGAAAAAATAATTTTATCTATCACTAAACCAAAAGATGATAGACCAGTTTTGATTAGCAATTAATTTTTAAAAAGAGTACCTAAGTAAACCTTTGAACAGCCAAACCAGTTAAAGTACAGGTGCGGTATTATTATTTTTTTAAGTTGTTATCCATATTTACACGCTTGCCCAAAAAAGGAGTGTTATGTTTTTAGGGTTCAGGTATGTTTATCGCTTTATTTAGATACCTTCATTCATTCTCAGTCGCTGCACTCTGGGCAGAGTGGTCGTCACATCAGGGGTGGTGGCTCGCTTCACAATTCACCGCCATTCTTCTCGCACCGCTGCCTTCCTGGTACACTCGTGTAGGGGACCATTCAATGCAGCCTTGATCTGGTCTGTCCAGCGCATTGGTGATATGCCTCGAGCTCTGGTGCCATTCACTTTGCCCTGCACCACAAGGCGTTCCACAGACGAGTCTCCTCGCCGAGAAACATGTCCGAAGTAGGTAAGTGAGGATACGACTCTGAACGATGGAAGATAGACGCTGTTTGACGCCGAGTTCGCTTACGACGCTTCGATTTAGATACCTACGGGGTGTCATAAACTCTGAGTAATGAGGTGTTCATAAGTTTAAAATTTCAATCCATTTGTTCTTTGTGTATGAATGAAATTAACTTAGTATGTTTTTGACAAATTATTTCACCGAGGATTGAGATTGATTTTAAATAAATAACATAGACTATTTGTAAAAATAAAACTATATTAGGAGCAAAACTAAGCACATTAAGGTGCCTATAGTCAAGCATTAAAGTATTTCTTCACAGCACTGTCATCCGTGAACGTTCTCAGAACACTGGCAGCTTTGACCAAAGAAGCGCCAGCCCTCAGGATCTTTTGATAAATGTGTTTATTTCGATATGAAAAAGTTTCAAAGAATAAATAACACGGAGTTCTTTCAGAGCCTGAACATAAGCATTAAGTTTATTGAATAAATTTAATAGAGAATCAGATGTATGTTAAGATAGGAATCGTCAAAAAGGCATAGGACTTAATTTCCCAAAGGGGCAACCGAAAGTAGTTTTGAATAGTTTACCGTAGAGGATTTTCTTTCTTTTTACTTGGATTTCGGGTATCTATTTCTTAGATGTTTTAAAGGCAACCATATATTACCATACCTTGATATTGCTTTCAATTAGCTAAATCTTTTTATTGGGTTGAAAACAGACAAATATTTATTATATCGATAAAATATTTTGTTTCTATCTATATTATATCAACAAAACTATTTTAATAACTAATAAGTACTTGTTAAAACAACAACGCATCATAAATACAAGAGCGCTCAAAGGTTATCTTCGTAATGAAATTAAAATATTTTGTTCTCAATCTATCAAAATTATCTCTAGTTTTTTACATCGTTTGTCTTAAAAAGTGGGCCACCCCAATTTGTGAAACGATGTAAAAATGTGGGACAGTTACGTACGTAGTATGTAGTCGTACAGTATAGGAAATGTTAAACCTAATACTGTCCCATATCTGAGCAAAGGCCTACCCTTTCCTTCCACTTCTCTCAACAGCGTTTCTTCACGCCAATTCACTAAGACAGGATTAATACGAGTATTTCTGTTCTCAACTAAACTTTACTACCCGTATATTCTGTCTACGATCATAGTTGATTATAGTAACATTAACATGCATCTTGAGGTTCTCTCAAAGTGAACAGGTAATGTAAGTTTTGAAGACGTGTCGCACGTGGAATACGCGACGAAGCAAATGTGGCACAAAACGTAGGTTTGACTTACAATGATACACTTACTTCATCTTGTTACTTGTTAAAAGTCTAGTAGTAGTTGAAATATTTGGTTGAGTTGAGTTTGGTGAATACGAAGAAAAGTTGCTTTAAACGAAGAAAACCTCTTTTTGGGGTTCGAAAACATCAAATGACTTATCTGTAGGTGGATCGGAAGAGGCTGTCAACCTTGACTCACTAAAAACGTCCTTTTGCTTCAGTATACTCGTACGTTCCAGGTCAAGCAGGCATTTGGGTTATTAAGACCCTAAAGCTGCTGCAGCTGTCATGGAGGAAACTCGCTATAACAGATGGTCACCCATCCACAGACCAACCTCGGCCTGTGCGGCTGTAATTATTTAGCCACGAGCTCCTCAAAAACTTTATTTTCAAATGACAGATGGAAATAATTGACGGGTACCTCAGAAGTTGTATTGCATACTTATATGATTTTGAAATTGAATAATTTAAAAATGTTTAAAATTAGAATCGTTTTAAAGTTCGAACATACTCTTTAACAACTTCAAATACCTATTAAAACTTTTAAAAATAATCATATAAGTAAAGAAGCATCTCTCATTGTTAATTATGATTCATATACTGCTAAAGTTTTGAGTGGGTGGGTTCACCAACTTCGTTTAGGCTTAAAGTTTTTAAGTTTCTTACTTGAAGATTCTAGAATTTTCAAGTTTTAAGTCCCGACCCTAGACGGCTGTAGTACACTTTTAGATTTTATTTTTTGATATTTATAGCACACTTCGTCATAGTTTTTAAACCACTTTTTGTTTTTGTTTCCCCTGGCCTTATGGTTTTTCAAATATTACAAATTTTCATTAATAAGTAGTATTTTTTCATAATTATAATGTAAAAGACCTTCCAATTTTATTCAACAATGATAAACTTCTGTTCTTTAATAGGTATAATGTGATTCAAAATCAAAATCAAATCGTTTATTTCAAGTAGGCCAGTACATGCACTTTTAAATTGTCAAAAGACAAAAGTAAAATAATTAATAATTACTTTTACGATTTAATGATTACTTCAAATTCTAATAGCGTAATAAATGTTGCAAGTGCAGGTAGATCTTAAAGCTGTTAATGCTTCTGGCACACATTAAGCTGGCGACGCTAATCTGATTTACGTTGATGTGTAGCCTGCCGTACCCGTCATATTGGCACGGCCATTTGGATTAATGTAAACGCAATTAGCTACGTCTGTAATTGCTGATAAAGTTGAGCACTCATGTAATGAGCATTCTTGTAGATGTTTATGGCGGACGGACCGGGATGACCAACGGTGCTCCGCCGATGAGGGAGAGGGGAGGAACGGAAAACTTTTTCGACGTGCCCCCTTGTGCCCCTTTGTACGCACGTGCCTTGCGTTGCTGGTGACGCACGTACCCACGCACCCCTGAATGCGTAACGTTTGACGACTTCAGAAATAATACTGGGGTTGGGACCACGGGCAACGGAATGAAACACTGCACTAGAGTTCAAATCTTGAAGGCTTCGGTCTTCTTTTTTTTTTCTAGTGTTGTTTCCTCTTCGGTGGCTCGGCTGCGACTGACTCAGTGCCGGCGTTCGTTCCGGCTTTTATACCGGCCGTTGTTACCTTATAGAGGCCCTCGTATTTTGAGCCCATTTTTCCTTACATTTTTGCTAAGACCGAAACTTTCGTAGCCTTTATTTTCATTAAATTTCAACCTTACAGCTATGTATTATACATCATTAGAATCCTTTCTATCTCTACTTTAACCTAATCTAATTGTTTTATACATACATTAACATACAAAAAATTTCCTAGAACAAAGATAGTCAAAGTTACATAGGAACAAAATTTTCACTTTACAAAAATCGCAATAACTTGAAAACTACTAGACCGATCTTCATGAAACAACTTGTAAACCTATTTTTACAATGAAATACAACCCTTTTTAACACTTTAATTAACGTACATGCATAAACAAAAAAGTGAGTTTTCAAGTTACGTAATTATCTAAGAAATTTTAAACTTTTTTCAATTTTCATACCAGAAACTTATCTAACTAGAATCTAATACGAATGACTAAGATAATCTAATAAGAATTATAAATGTACAATCAACATAAACATAATTAATTCCAATTAGAAAATCACCTTGCAAAATTCCTTACAAACTACACTGTACAACGGCAAAAGTCCTCCCACTACTTGCACCCCTTGTCCCTGCGTGGGTCTCGCCGCCGACATACACAATTTCACTTTCACAACACTGTCACTATGGAGGCGCTCCTTCCACTACTTGCACCTCGTGTCCCTACGTGGGTCTCGTCGCCGACAGTCTCCCCCTCGTGCGTCGCACCATCTTCCTGGCTCGGCGACACTCCCGGTACCAGCAGCACCACTCTCGAACTCGGTCTCCGTAGCACTCCTCCTCTGGTCTCGACGTCGACGACTCTTGTCCGCCCGTCTGGTCCCGGATACACCCGCTGGATTCTGCCGCGTGGCCAGGTGCATCTCGGTAGGCTGCGGTCGACGATGAGCACGACGTCCCCGACGCGTAGATCAGCAGCGTCGCTCCTTCCCGACGTCTTCCTTGGCAGCAGAGTGGGCAGGTACTCGCGCAGCCAGCGTTGCCAGAAGTGATCGGCAAGTCGCTGCGCAGCCTTCCAGGTGTGTCTGCCCACGAGCTCGTTGTCGGTGAAGCTGCCGATCCTCGCCGCGCCGCAGGAACGCCCAATGAGGAAATGGTTGGGCGTGAGTGCTTCTTCTTCAGGATTCTCGGAGAGGTGGGTGAGAGGCCGAGAGTTGACTATGTGCTCGGCCTCCAGGAGGAGGGTATGTAGGACCTCCTCTCGTGGATGTTGCTCGTTGAGTGTGGCGCCTAGTGCGGTTTTGATTGATCGCACCAGACGCTCCCATGCGCCGCCCATGTTTGGCGCACCAGGAGGGATGAACTTCCACTGCACGCCGATCTTTTCTGCTTCTGAGGTGAGGTCTTCTTGCTTCATGTTCTCTAGCGCTTCTTTCAGTTCGTGGTTAGCGCCGACGAAGTTGGTCCCGTTGTCGCTGTAGATTGTCTTCGGCATTCCTCTTCTCGCGGCGAATCTTCGTAGCGCCATGATCATGCTGTCCGTGGAGAGTGAAGGAGCGAGCTCTATGTGTACAGCCCTTGTGGTTAGGCATGTAAATAGAGCGCCCCACCTTTTCTCACGACGTCTTCCCACGGTGACTGTCAGCGGGCCGAAGTAATCTACGCCGGTGCACGTGAATGGAAAGCTGCCGTGCATTAGCCTTTCTACCGGTAAGTTGCCCATCGGGAGTTCTTGTGGCGTTGCCCTCTTGGTCTTGCACCATTGACATTGACGCTGAAGTGTCTTGATCGCTGACTTCAGTCCCAGCACCCAGAAGCGTTGCCTTATTTCGTTCATGACCGTCGCGTGATTGCCGTGATTGAAGCGGCAGTGGTATTCTTCTATGACGAGTCGTGTTGTTCTTTCCTTGCTGTCGAGCACGATGGGTCGCTTGTAGTCTCTGCTCACACCCTGTATCGCGTCGATTCTTCCTTTCAGCAGTAGAAGACCCTCTTCCAGCACTACGTCGAGCTTCTTCAACTTGCTACTGCCTTCTAGTTGCTTTCCTTGCTGTAGACACCTGATGTCTTCTCTGAAGCTTTTCTCTTGGCTTCTTTTTAGCAATAGAATTTCGGCTTGCTCTAGTAGTCCGGCGTCCAATGGCAGGTACTTCTTCTCGGCGTTCTTCGAAGACTGATGTCGCTTCTCTGCTGTTGTCGTCTTCTTCCTTTCTGTCGCTCTCCATGTTGGATCTTCCTTGCTGACGTTGACCTTTTCCTTTGTTCTGCAGAGTTGGATGAACTGCAGTACTCTCGCTGTAGCACGCCATAGTCTCTTCCATGACGAAAACCTTTCAGGGTCTGGTACGGGATACGCGTTGCTCGCTGCTGCCACGACGTCCGTCGACCTTTCTTCACCAGTGGTTTCCTTCTTAAAAGTCCTCGGTGCCGGCCAGTGAACCTCTTCTCTTCGTAGGAAGTCAGGCCCGGTGAACCATCGGTGATTGCAGTCGAATTCATCTGCTACGTCACGCGTCGCGTTGGTAAATGTGTGCAGCTCCCCCTCGGTGCGATGTGGCGCCAGACACCTCGGTATGTGAAGATCTCGGAGCAGCTTCATCTTCTCCAGGTAAGTTTTCCATGTTTTCTTGTTGTCTTCTGGTCCGTCAGGGGCTTCTTCTGCATACTTGCTGTCGATTAGGTGCTGGATTTGTTTGCTATACTCTGCTTTCAACTGAGGATCCTTGTCAATCTTCCTCTCGATGTTTATCAATCGGTTCCGTGCAGAAGTGTAGGTCTCCGGCATCTGCTCCTCTTCATTCTTCCACAGGAGCCCAGCTTCGAATCGACCATCTTCCAGTCTTCTGCAGGTCTTCTCCAGGATGGCGAGTGCTCTTCCCTCTGAGTCGGTGGTGGGTCTTCTTGGTAACACCCCTAGTGCTTCAATGGCGAAGTGTTCCTTGATGGCTTGATGCATCTCTTCTTCAGCCGTGTTGATGTGAAGACACGTGTTCAGGAAGTGTACTGACTTCGTGCCTCCGATGCTATCCAACCCGTGTAGCACCCAACCGAGTCCTGTTCTTGAAGCGACTGGTTCCCCTGGTTTGCCTCTTCTTATTTCTCGAGTCACGATCAGCTCCCAGTTATCTTGCCCGATGAGTAGCTGTGGTGACTCCCCTGTATAATAGAGAGAGTCCGCGATCTTCTTCAAGTGTTTACAATCTTCAATCCTCTTCTTGTCTAAGAACTGCGGTGCAAGCTTCAACTCGTCGATGGTTCGGACCCTCTTCAATGTCTTCTTGCTTCCCTGAGCACCTTTCACTATCAGGTCCAATGTCTGAGAGTCCTTCTTCCTCAGTAGCTTGCCTCCCACTGTCTCGATGACCAGTTCTTCCGTGTTTCCTTGAGCGCCAACCTCCTTCGCTTTTTTCTCGTCCAGCAGTGACACTGTTGACCCTTCGTCCATGAGGGCCAGTATCTTCTTGGATCCTTTTGACCCGAAGACTTCCACAGGAACTATCTTCAAGTACGCCCTCGTACTGTTGATCGCGTTCAC
Source organism: Agrotis exclamationis (assembly GCA_950005045.1). Classification (NCBI taxonomy): domain Eukaryota; kingdom Metazoa; phylum Arthropoda; class Insecta; order Lepidoptera; family Noctuidae; genus Agrotis; species Agrotis exclamationis. Next base: position 18,797,760 of record OX465419.1, read on the forward strand.
TGATGCGGCGACACTTGTTCCTTCTTGTGGTTCCTTATCTTCTTTCTTGTCTTCGGGTTTCCTTTCTTCTGACTCGACGTGCAGCAGATGATGATGCCACCGCTTGCACTCCTTGCACGATGGCTTCCTGCAGCTCTCCTTCCTATGTTTCCCCTGAAGACACTTGAAACAGACGCGACTCTTCTTCACTGTTGCCCACCGATCTTGGACCGACGCGTTCTTGAACTTCTGACACTCGACGAGGAAGTGTTCGCCCTCACACATAGGGCAAGTCTTCTCTTGTTGTTTCAAGTTCGAGCTCCTTTCCTTTTCCTTCGTAGAGTGCGCCGCCTGTCGGTGAGTCCTCTTGAACCCGCTCTTTTCTTCTATTGTAGCGAAGGCTCCACACTTGTCTGCTTCTATGTTCAGGAACTTGGACACCAATGTCAGGTTGGAGAACTCGCCTTCTTCTGATGCTGCAGTGTAGTCGTACCAGCGGAACTTCAGGACCGTTGGCATCTTCTCGATAATTTGTTTCACCATTTCCGGCGAATGTAGATACTGGGGTTTCTTCAATCCTCTGATGGCCGCCACACTATTGTTGATTTGACTTGCGAAGATGCATATGTCCTTGGGATTCTCTGATATCTTCGGCAACGTCTTGATTTTTTCCAGTTCCGCCAACACTAGTGCGTCCGGCCTCCCGTATCTTCTTCGAAGAGCTTGCATCACTTCCAGTGGAGATGCTTCCGAATATAATAAGCTCTTGATGGCTTCCCTTGCGTTCCCTTTCAATGCTCTTCTTAGTCTTGCCATGTTTTGAACGTCGTTAAACATTGGCGCCGTATCTTCATAGACTACTTTGAAGGCCAGCCACTCGCTGCTGCTGCCGTCGAAGAACGGTAACTCATGGATGTACTTCGGCTGCGACGCTGGTCCTTCCCTTGTGGTAAGAGCTTCCTTTAACACCGACGCTAGCGCTTGAATTTCGATCGTAGCTCCCTTGGTTGCCGAGTTCTCTTCGGCTTTGACTTTCTTCGGGTCCTCGAGGGGGCGTTGACCTCGTAGCTCGGTTTGTTCTGGTACGTCTTCATTTAGTACCGACGTTTCGATCCAGTTCTGGACCTGTGCTGTTCGATCTTCCTGGTCTTCATCAACGGAGTCCTCATCTTCACACTGTGCCAGCTCCAACCTGACGTGCGCTAGCTTGGCCGCAGCCTGTGCTTGCTTCAGCTCCAGATGTGCTAACTCTTCTCTGGCTTCCAGCTCGCGTCTTCTGGCCGAGGTGCTCGTTGTCTTCACTGACCTGGTGCGACGACTGACCCCCATCGGCTTAAGAGTGGTTCTTGACCCATACACCTCCTCAGCCGGGGCCTGATCTGGGGTCTTCTTTGTCGTCTCCTTACGGGTGGCTTCTGTTCCCTTCTTGCTCTCTGAAGCCGCTGTGGTGGTGGTCGCAACCGTAGTCTTCGTGGATTCCGTTGCCGTGGTCCCCTCTGTAGTCGTTGTGCCTGAAGAAGTGTTCGTGCCCGACGTAGTCGCTGTACCCGATGACGCTGACGCAGACGTGACCCCTTCTGCCCTTGAACCTTCTTCTGCCGCGTCCTTGACGGAAGGACGTGACGAGGGACGTGAGGGAGCATCCTTCTGAGACCTGGTGACGGGCATCTTGCAATCTTCTTATCTTCTGTACTCTTCTGGGTACCTCTTCTGGCACCACCTTCTTCTATCTTCAACAGGGATCCGGTTCGCGAAGGACCAAAAACTTATGGCGGACGGACCGGGATGACCAACGGTGCTCCGCCGATGAGGGAGAGGGGAGGAACGGAAAACTTTTTCGACGTGCCCCCTTGTGCCCCTTTGTACGCACGTGCCTTGCGTTGCTGGTGACGCACGTACCCACGCACCCCTGAATGCGTAACGTTTGACGACTTCAGAAATAATACTGGGGTTGGGACCACGGGCAACGGAATGAAACACTGCACTAGAGTTCAAATCTTGAAGGCTTCGGTCTTCTTTTTTTTTTCTAGTGTTGTTTCCTCTTCGGTGGCTCGGCTGCGACTGACTCAGTGCCGGCGTTCGTTCCGGCTTTTATACCGGCCGTTGTTACCTTATAGAGGCCCTCGTATTTTGAGCCCATTTTTCCTTACATTTTTGCTAAGACCGAAACTTTCGTAGCCTTTATTTTCATTAAATTTCAACCTTACAGCTATGTATTATACATCATTAGAATCCTTTCTATCTCTACTTTAACCTAATCTAATTGTTTTATACATACATTAACATACAAAAAATTTCCTAGAACAAAGATAGTCAAAGTTACATAGGAACAAAATTTTCACTTTACAAAAATCGCAATAACTTGAAAACTACTAGACCGATCTTCATGAAACAACTTGTAAACCTATTTTTACAATGAAATACAACCCTTTTTAACACTTTAATTAACGTACATGCATAAACAAAAAAGTGAGTTTTCAAGTTACGTAATTATCTAAGAAATTTTAAACTTTTTTCAATTTTCATACCAGAAACTTATCTAACTAGAATCTAATACGAATGACTAAGATAATCTAATAAGAATTATAAATGTACAATCAACATAAACATAATTAATTCCAATTAGAAAATCACCTTGCAAAATTCCTTACAAACTACACTGTACAACGGCAAAAGTCCTCCCACTACTTGCACCCCTTGTCCCTGCGTGGGTCTCGCCGCCGACATACACAATTTCACTTTCACAACACTGTCACTATGGAGGCGCTCCTTCCACTACTTGCACCTCGTGTCCCTACGTGGGTCTCGTCGCCGACAATGTTACATTATAGAAAAACAAAGCGTTTTAGCAAGCATTATAACGAACGCTCTCGCGAACTTTTTTCCGAGCCGACTTTCAAGTCTGACATCTATAAGAAGAAAAAAAAAAATTAACTACTACCGTCAAAAGCGTTCGCTAGAAAAATCATAAAAATGTTCGTAGCGATGTTTAGCTCTATGCTTGGCTCTTTTCGTTGTTGAATTCGAATCGGCAAAGTTAAAAACGGCAAATGCTCGATGTTCTGTTACAAGTGAATGCTAGAAGTCTATCAGGCACCTTATAACGATTAAAAAACCAACATTTTATACAGCAAAACTAATAAGATAATAACAAAAAAGTAAAGTTTCATTTTATCCAAATAAAACAAACGCGCCTTTTAGTAGATAATAAATTGTGCCTAAATAAAACATTACACTTTTCACACCTAAGGAATTTACTTTAGGCGTCCCGTCCAGTCTACCGAATAAATGTTGGCAATACATTAACTATGTATTGGGTACTGTCTGAGTGCCTAGCACGAATTCTACGTTATTCACCGGACTCCGTGCTTGAAGTATGATATCAGTCAAAGTTCGTGTATTAATAAATCCTGTAGTGCGCGCCATGAAAGAGATTCTGTAGATTTGATGAAAGGACAAACTTGACGCCGCGTCAAAAGAATTTCAGAGGTTTACACAAGATTTCCTTAAGAGCTCCTGTACAAGATGCCGCCGAAAATCAAACAATAGAGAATGACGGCGCGGTGGCGGCACGGTGGCGGCACGGTGGCGGCGCGGCGACGGCATCGTGTTTTTGAGCCCTAAGTTACCGTACTTGAAGTATTAATACGTCAATTGTATTGAAAAAGAAAAACCGCCTCTAGTGTAGGTCCTAACGAGAAACAAATCTTTTCCATCAAATTAACGTCAAAGTGTCCGTCAACTTCAACAGGCCTGTTGGTCTAGTGGTTAGTGACCCTGACTGCTATGCCGGAGGTCGTGGGTTCGATTCCCACCCAGCACAAATGTTTGTGTGATGAGCACGATCATTTGTTCTGTGTCTGAGTGTTTTATCTATAATATGTATGTATTTAGAAATATCGCTCCTCCCACCGAATAATATCGTAATGTGATAAAACGATACTTTGCGTTTTATTGCATATTCATCATGTAGGTACTCTCTTACACTTTGTCAATTTTTTTCACATTTTTCCTATGAGTACATTACAAATTAGTGTTTTTATAATAACCATAGCCCTAATATTCCGTTATAGATTTATTGTACTTATTTACATGAATAACATCGCTTCTAGTGATTACGGATAACACTGCTAATAAGAATTTCAATATGTTACGATAACGATATTATTCGAGTAAGAACAGCAAACTCGTTTTATAGTAAAGTTTTTTAACAATACTATTCCCGTAGAGATTTTATTTAAAAAATATGGTAATGCTGGTTACTATTTAATTAAATATTAAAAAAAAATAGCAATAATTTTGCAATAGTTTACCGAGGTGATATCTACACTCAATCTACGATTGCTGTATTATCTATTAATGAGAAGATTATCGAGCTGGAGGAAGAATTGAGCAAAATGCGCTGGGATATCTTGGGATTATCTGAAATCCGAAGAGACGGTCAGGATACGATAGTTCTAGATTCCGGCTAATATGCTCTTCTACCGGGAAGGAGACCGTAAATCCCAGGGTGGTGTTGGATTTCTCGTCCGCAGGTCCCTCATCAACAACGTTATGAAAGTCGACAGTGTGTCGAGTAGGGTAGCATACCTTATACTCAGAATAACCAACCGGTATTCGTTGAAGGTCATACAGGTATATGCGCCGACCTCGACACATTCTGATGATGAAGTAGAGGCATTGTATGAGGAGATATCCGAGGCCATACATACCTCCGAAACATACTCCACCGTTGTTATGGGGGACTTCAACGCGAAGGTGGGCGCACGGAATGGCGATGAGTTGAGAGTGGGGCCATTTGGGTATGGGCAGCGAAACCATAGGGGCCAGAGACTGGTCGACTTCATGGAAAAGGAAGAAATTCATTCAGCGGCTATCTAGGAGGTGGACGTGGATGAGCCCTGGTACTACCAGAAACGAGATTGACTTCATCATGACGACCAAGAAGCGAATATTCAGTGATGTCTCTGTGATCGCTTGAATGTGAATGTGAAGCTTGAAAGGTCTCGTCTGGTGAAGTCCACGCTCCGACCTGGTCCTACCCACATCCAGAACCCCGAAGACTTTCAACTCGAACTGCACAATCGCTTCCAGTGCCTAACCGAATGCGAAACTGTGGACGAGATTAACAATGGGTTGGTGGAAACTGTCCAAGTTCTTTAAGACCCCGCGCCGCAATAAGCCTCAAAAGCTCTCGAACGGAACCATCAAGTTGCAAGACCGGACAAGAGACGAGGCTGCAATCTTCAGCTGATATGTCGGAATATGGCAAACTCAATAAACGAATCTCTAAATCAATGCGACGTGACCTGCGTGCCTATAGTGCGGCACGGATCAAAGAGGCAATCGATCGGAACCAGGGCTCTAAAGTCTTCGCAAAGAATTCGTCTATTGGGCAAATCCAAATGACAAAGCTGAAGATTAACGACGGCAGCATCATTTCGACGAAACCGCAGATTCTGAGAGAGCTTGAAAGGTTTTACGAACAGTTATACACATCAACACGATAACCCAGTGTCGGTACAGCTCAAGACGCAAGAGCTAAACTGACTCGACACTACACCGAGGATATCCCGGATATTAGTCTGTACGAGATTAGAATGGCTCTTAAACAGCGCAAGAATAACAAGGCGCCGGGTAAAGACGGAATCACAACAGAACTTCTGAGAGCGGGTGGAAAATCGGTACTTTTATTCCTGCAGAAGTTATTTAATTCCATCATACTCGAAGGTACTACGCCAAAAGCATGGCACGGGAGTGTGGTTGTTCTTTTCTTCAAAAAGGGTGACAACACCTCGTTGAAGAACTACAGGCCAATCTCACTTCTCAGCCATGTATACAAGCTGTTCTCAAGAGTCATTACGAAACGTCTCAAACGCAGGTTTGATGAATCCTAGCCTCCCGAACAAGCCGGTTTCCGAAAATGTTTTAGTACTATAGACCACATACACACGCTCCGCCAGATTATACAGAAGACAGAGGAGTATAATCGGCCATTATGTTTAGCATTTGTGGACTATGAAAAAGCCTTCGATTCAATCGAAACCTGGGCAGTATTGCAGTCCCTCCAACGATGTCATATCGACTATAGGTATATCGAAGTGTTGAAGTGTTTGTATAGAAACGCCACCATGTACATCCGACTTCAGGAATAGAACACGAAACCAATCCAATAGCAGAAAGGCATGAGAAAAGGACACGTTATTACTCCGAAACTGTTCAGGAACGCGTTGGAGGACGTTTTCAAGCTCTTGGAATGGAACGGACTCGGCATCAACATCAATTGCAAATACATCACTCACCTTCGTTTTTCCGATGATATAGTCATCATGGCAGAATCGTTGGAGCACCTTAATGCTATGCACAGTGACCTCAGTATCGTTTCCCAACGGGTCGGCCTTAAAATGAACATGGACAAGACGAAAATCATGTCGAATGTCCATGTCGCACCCATACCGGTTGTTGTTGCGAATGATACTCTCTAAGTTGTAGACCTCGTTGTTACCTTGGACAGATTGTTCAGTTACGTAGGTCCAACTTCGACAAAGAGGTCGCCCGAAGAATCCAACTCGGATGGGCAGCGTTTGGGAAGCTACGTGATATCTTCTTATCGAGAATCCCACAGTGTCTCAAAACAAGGGTGTTTAACCAGTGTGTGTTGCCAGTAATGACATATGGCTCTGAAACGTGGTCTTTAACTGCTGGCCTTTTAGAGAGACTAAGAGTCACTCAACGAGCAATGGAAAGAGCTATGCTCGGAGTTTCTTTGCGGGATAAAATCCGGAACATGGATATTCGGCGAAGAACCAGAGTCACCGACGTAGCTTATACAATTTGCAAGTTGAACTGGCAATGGGCAGGCCACATCGCTCGTAGAACTGACGACCCATGGGGAAGAAAAGTTCTCGAGTGGCGACCACGGACCGCAAGACGCAGCGTAGGCAGGCTCCCCACTAGGTGGTCCGACGACATCTTGAGGGTCGCGGGCAACCGATGGATGCAAGTGGCGAATTGTCGTTCGGCGTGGCGGTCTAAGGGCCTATGTTCAACAGTTGACGTCTTCCGGCTGATGATGATGATGATGAGTTTTCTTTTATCAGAAACCCATAGATTTATTGAAAGTTATATTTCTAATAATGGATATTACTTAACAGGCAATTGAAGAATAAAATAGTATTAAAACAATAACTTAACATATAACATATATTATATAGGCGAAAATCCCAGTTACAGTCTATTACCGTTTATGTTTGGATGTCTTTGCTTAACGAATAACATTGTAGTACACTATTATTGTGCACGCTGTCTTTTTGTTTCTACGCGAATAATATCGTTATGTTTTGTTGCGAAATAATGTTTTTCTAACGTATCCAGTAAATTATATTTTCTTTAATAACTTGGTCCTAATAAAATAAAAATTAAATACGTTTATTTAGAATGATTCTATAAAAAATTAACTTTCATTTGATATATAAATCATTCTCTTAGGTTGAACAATTTTTACAATAATCGTAAAAAAACACTGTTTTATTTTTCCTGTAAAATTTGAATTTATCGATTACGATATTATTCGGTGGGAGGAGCGATATATAAGTAGGTATGTTTATCAGTTGTCTAGTACCCATAACACAAGCTCTGCTTAGCTTGGGACTAGATGGCGTTGTGTGATAGTTGTGGAATATTATATATTATAACTTTACGTCACAAAAACGTGAGAACTAGTGCTAGGGTCTCTCTGGCAGGCTTCAACAATATTGTTTTTCCAGTATTTTACTTTTTTCTGAACGTTACGTGTTTTTATTTGGCTGGCATTTTTGGGAAAATGTTCTGACACGTGATAATATTGGCAACTTTGATAATAATAATATTTTTCTAACTTGGTTCGTTACTCTAACGAGCGAAGTACCTATGTTGTTATTTATAGTCATAGACTTTCTAAAACTTGTTGATTTATTTTTTTCAAGCCCTTTATTTTAATTGAGATTAGAGTTTCTTTTTTAATTATGGACAATTAGGTGTTGCCGGTGACTTTGCATGCATGTAACGTACACCGAAACGTAAAAAAATGGTGAAGTGCGGGTTGGACTGTCGTACGAATGGTTCCGTACCATTATCTATAAAAATCTGGTTGTACACGACGTGCAAAAATATGCTCATTTCGCGGCGGTTCGCGGTACCTCCGCGCAAAAATGATTGGAATCGAACCAACTACTGATTTTGAACAAACTAAATTCTGGTTATTTTTGTTATTGTTACTAAATTCAGGTCTAGCAGATACTAAAAAAATGATGTATACCTATATAAAAGTTGTAACCGGTAAAGTTTTAAAGTTTAGATCTGATTCCATGGAATGAAGGCATACGGCTGTTTATGACATTGTGAATAAATACACATAGATGAAATTATTAGACGTAAATGGACTACAATTCTGTGTCATAGAGTTAGCCAACATAAAAAACAATGAGGGTGTGCCGCGTATATTATTTCCTATTACTTGAAATATATTTACGCCTACAGTAAACACGCAACCTTTGTACATGAAAAGTGTCATTATAGAAAGTAAACCTAATTAAATGTTGACCTAATTAGGTTTTAAAAGTGAAACATGAAAGCTTCCCTTTGACATAGTAAAAGGAAAGTTTTTATGTTAAACTTGCTAAAATGTAGGTCAAATAGTTAGGCCCGTACCTGTTTCAAAGTGATTCAGCTAAGACTCTATATTTAAGTTAAAATCATGTTCGTGTTTTAAAGCTACAATACTATAAATCATCATCATCAGCCGGAAGACATCTCTGCTGAACATAGACCTCCCCCTTAGGTGCGGGCCACATAGAAAAGAAGTAAGACGAGGACGCGTCGCGGACGGGCGAAAATGTATGAGAGTCGCGCCCGCGACGCGTCTCTTCTGTGTGTTCACGTTCGCGACGCTTCTATACATTTTGTATGAAAGAGACGCTGAAGAGACATATGTCTCCGCCCCGTCTGCGTCTTACGTCTTTTCTATGTGGCCCGCGCCTTAGACGCCGAACGACAATTCGCCACTTTCATCCATCGGTTGACCGCGACTCTCATGTCGTCAGTCCACCTAGTGGGAGGCCTGCCTACGCTGTGTCTTCTGGTCCTTGGTCGCCACTCGAGAATTTTTATTCCCCATCGGTTATCATTTATCAGTTCTACGAGCGATGTGGCCTGCCCATTGTTACTTCAACTTGCAAATTTTACGAGCTATGTCGGTGTGGTTCTTCGCTGAATATCCTTGTTCCGGATTTTATGCCGCAAAGAAACTCCGAGCATAGCTCTTTCCAATGTTTGTTGAGTGACTCTGAGTCTCTCTAAAAGGCCAGCAGTCAACGACCACGTTTCAAAGCGTACCTATCGTCATCACACTATAAATGCTATAATGTTAAATTCGATGCGCGTTTTTTTCAAGTGTCCTTAAAGGTCCTGAAAGAAAAGGGCTTCACTGATGCGCCCCACGCTAGATTAGGTCTAACTGCGCCACTGCACAGCGGAAACATATTTAAGTTTTTTATTAATCAACTTTTGTGGAATTCCTGTAGGACAGATAAGAATTAGGAAACCAGGGTCCCAATAGTGGTAAATTAAAGGCTGAGTATGCTATTGGTTATTAACGAGAAGCAGTGAAGGGAAGCCTAGATAAGAAAATAGAAAGCTTAAAAAAACGATATGGATTTATAAGCACTGTGTTTCTAAGTGAAAGAATTTCAAACAGCAAACATTAACCTTCACACATGACTTTCCTCCGAAATTGCTCTCCCGAATAATAAAACGTACGAGGCAATAACCGAGCAACTTATAAGCATCAAAACTTCAACTGTGAAAGTTCCGAAGTTAATCGGAACAAAACATATGTCATTAGGGTATCAACGTCTTTGAGTGTTCGCGAGTGTGACGTAATCAACGTCTCGAATGTTCTTATTTTTGTTCTGTGTTCTGTCTTGTTTACGAAGACGATTATTACTATTATTGCTTATTTCTGGGTGCGTCCACACAGAGCGAGCAGCATCGCGAGGCATTTGCTGCGCGATGTGGCACGGTTAGAGTGTGGACGAATGTCGGCCGAGCGCCCAAACCATCCAGTGTCGGCTTTTGTTTTGCAGAAAATGCCTCGCGAGGCTGCTTGCTCTGTGTAGACGTTTCTATTGTTTCTCGACCGAGACATCACGAAACAAAATACGCGAGCAAAACAAAAGCCGACACTGGATGGCTCGGGAGCTCGGACGATCGCCCGCGGCAGCGCGCGCGCTTTCGTAGGCCGAGACACGTCCACACTAAAGCTATTGTCAAACAGACAGGCGAAGCGAATGCGATCCGAATCGCGAAAGCGGTCCGATAGTTTATGTGACTGGCAGCAAACAATTCCATACATTACAAACAAAAACCCTTCGTATTGCTTTCGCTTCGCCTGTCTGTTTGACAATTGATTAACCGAGCTGCATCGCGCGGCAAATGCCTCGTGAGGCTGCTCGTTCTATGTGGACGCACTTATTCACGTGTTTATTTCTCCACGTGTATCTGTAGCAGGGTAATTGAAATTTCTAGGAATCCTGTGTAGGACTCTTCTCTCCACTTTCCTTGGAAATTATGAACAATTTTCGTAAGAGTAAGATTACATAGGAATTATTAAAGCAATAAGCCTGTTCAGACTAAAGGGAATTTAGGTAATTTAAACGTAATAAATTTACATTTAGATTATAGGTATTCAAAAACAAAGAACCTAAAAATCTCTCTTGTATCGTGGGTGTATTTCAAAACATTAACCGTCGTACCACAAAAACTTTTAAACGTCTGTTGAACACTTGTCTAAAAAAATGTCAGATTATGACGTTGAATTAAGGTCCGTTTTGCAGACACACTTTTTTTAGACAAGTGTTCAACAGATGTTTAAGTTTTTGTAGTCAGGCTGTAAACTTTTAAAAGTAGAAAAAAATGTTTACATTGTTCAGTCGTCTACGAGTAGTGCCATCCTCGGGCTTTAAAACGTAGAATTGTAATGTAAGTTTTTTTTTGGTAGGTAAAAGATAGATTTTTTGTTTAAATCCTGATAATACCAGGACATAAAGAATTAATTCCATGCTATCCAAACATCAGCAAATTCTGCAAATAAGGACCTAGAATTTTCGTGTATATTAGACTTGTCCATTTATCCTGTGATCTCCTCGGGCTTTAAAACGTAGAATTGTAATGTTAGTTTTTTTTTGGTAGGTAAAAGATAGATTTTTTGTTTAAATCCTGATAATACCAGGACATAAAGAATTAATTCCATGCTATCCAAACATCAGCAAATTCTGCAAATAAGGACCTAGAATTTTCGTGTATATTAGACTTGTCCATTTATCCTGTGATCTCCTCGGGCTTTAAAACGTAGAATTGTAATGTTAGTTTTTTTTTGGTAGGTAAAAGATAGATTTTTTGTTTAAATCCAGATAAAACCAGGACATAAAGAATTAATTCCATGCTATCCAAAAATCAGCAAATTCTGCAAAAAAGAAAAGAATTTTCGTAAGTATTAGATTTGTCCATTTATCCTGTGACACATCTATACTTGCCTGGTCTCCTCTACAAGGTCGAGTTGTATTAATATAATTTACCCTGACGTATATTGGATAAGTCTGGATTTCTGTAATATACCCTGTTTTGTATCGCCCTATTTATGGAGCGAACACCTGAACTATATTGAGATTTGTGCGAATTGCGTGTAAGGTTGTCACTGTCATTTAAACCTAACATTGTTGGATATCTTTCTAGATAATAATGGTATGTAACGTCATCCTACGCATGTATCTCTCGGAATAATATTATAATTATTATTTTCGTGTTTCAAACTTGATGTCATAAAAAGATTATCATTCATCTGGGTTCTGTAGTATAATATGTTTTTTTTTTTTATAATTCACTAGAAAATGTTTTACTTTTTTTTGGTATTACATCGATTAACAAATTATACCGTCTTATTATAGTCATCTTCATTAACAATAAAAAAAATACACACAAACAAAACTGGCCATGTGCGTTTCGGATCAAACACATGAAAGGTTCCTTAATTGACAATGATTTATGTTAAACGTAAAGTTAGCACTATAGTTGAACTAGCTAAGGTTTCGCGAAAATTACTACAACTTAAGAATTGTAGGTCGTGGATTCGAACCCAGCCCGGCACATTACTTTGTGTAATTTATTTCAACACCACTGCTCTCAAAACGGTGAAGGAAAACATCGTGAGGAAACCGGCATAACCTAGAACCAAAAATTCGAAGACATGTGACATCTACCAACCCGCACTGGGCCCGCGTGGTAGATTATGGCCCACTCCCTCTCACAGAGAAGAGGCCTGTGTCCCAGCAGTGGGAACATTATAGGCTGATGATGATGATAATGATGAACATAACATCGGGTTAAAAATAATTCTCTATATTAATCCAGGTTATAAACTGTTCGCAGCCAAATCCGTTGATGATCAACAAAATGAACTACAAAACGAAATGTACTACAAATAACATTGTAATGGAGTTTTTCTGTGATATAATTAAAAATTATCACATGTTTTCTTTTTTTATATTTCTTTATTTGCACTGTTCTTGCTTTTGGCTTTTCACGATTCTAGGTCAACAGGCAGTACTCCACAGGTTTTGATTACACCGCGAGCGGCAAAATAGAACATAAATGATTGTATCTTTTGATTACGTTGACTTAAACTTTGATTTTCTCTACTTCTAGAGATTCTAAACTTGAGAACTTGATCATTTTAAAATTCTTTTAAAGAAACCTCCTTCTCCATTTGTTACAGCACTTCTCCTGGATACCCTCAAGGTCATACAACGGCCAGTCTGCAACGATGAGACGGTAGCCCTGGCATGTCCTAGCGGCACCACTATCAGCATACAAGTGGCTCAGTACGGAAAGGCTGGGGAGGAGCAGGGGTGCCCTGCTTTGAGCAATGAGGAAGTTGAGGCGAGTCGGAACTGCAAGAGACCTAATGCCATGCAGGTTGGTTTTTACATTCATGATTTCAATTGTGGGTTTTAAGAATGTCTGGAACTGCAAGAGACCTAATGCCATGCAGGTTGGTTTTTACATTCATGATTTCAATTGTGGGTTTTAAGAATGTCTGTTTAAGTATATACAGAGGGTCCCGGGATAGGATCATACTGAACAGGGGAATAGAGAAGTCATTTCCAATGTTTTACCTTTGAGACATAATTACGCTGCTGTTATTTTTACGGTTCAAAAGTTATGACCTCTTTTCATGTTCAGGTAGGCGACAAATGCCTAGATATAGCATTTTAATTAAGTTCTTTAAAAACTAATAAGAATATCTCAGTAATTATTAATATCTTCAAAGAATCTCTATACCTTGGAGTAGTTTTTCTAATAAGTGATCAACTTTCGGTAGTGTAATTTAAAAAAAAATCGGTTGAAAATCATGTAATTTTTTTTTCACGAAAATCAAGTATTTTGGCAAATCGAGTATGTCTATTATTATTGAATAATTCTTTTCTATCTGCGTTAAGTGTTGGATATTCCTGTCGCAGCACTTTAACGCAGTACAGACAGAAAACAATTGTTCAATTATAGTACCTACGCAACATTTACTGCAAAAAGTTACTCGATTTTCCAGTGATTGTCTTATTTACAAGTAGACAGCGTTAATTTTAAATTGAAAATCAACGCTGTCTGTGTATAATAGGCTATTTGAAAAAAAAAAAACTTTAGTCCGTCAGTAAGATTATCAAAAAATATTCGCCTCGTATTTTTTCTTTTTGTACGACTGCCAAAATTGACGGAGATACAACGCTTTTAAAATTGGCAATACGTCACAATTTCTACTGAATTCTGACGTCACCAGCCCCCACTCTCGAGTTTCGATGCGTTATATCTTGGTAAATGTTTATTGAATTTACAAAAGAAAAAACACGTGTCCGATATTTCTCAAAACTCTAAATGCCGGACTAATTAGATTTGTGATATATTAATACTGTCAAATAGCCTATTCTAAGAGTGTTGTAAAATAGGTACTGTTTAAATCAGAAATTCTATTCAGTTCAGTTAACAAGCACCGTTATTGAAACATTAGGTTTCGATTACACTCTCCGTTCGCATTGTAGCTGACCCACAATTCATTGGCTCGGTCATATAACGCATTCTGATTGGCTGGTGCAGCCTGAATTCTAATTAGGTAATGGTATAGTGTCAGCTTGCATGCGGTGTGTATGCGGACAGCGAACTAATGTGTCGTCTCCTTTATGCTTTAATTGTATTTGAAAGTTTGGCGAGATTACATTTTAGGGGCATTAATTTTAATTTTGACTTCAATGTCAAATTCCTATTAAATCTAATATTATTAGGGCCATCCATTATATCGTCTGTCTGTAAGAAATATTGCATTTTTTTATACAGGGTGGAATTTTGTAATGCCACCTGGAGGGAAAGTACTCTTAATACTGCAGATAGAAAATTTTACTCAAAGGAAACATTCCTTTATTTTTGAATAGAAAGCAAACTGCATTCAAAGATTTTCGAAAATTCTCTTCTTCCACACCCGGAAATCGAACCGGCTAATATGTGAATAAATTATACCCTGTACTTTTATTGCATCGATCGTTAGGGTCAATTATAGGGATGAAATCTCTCTAACAAACATGATAAATTAAATGAAAGGAAAACCAGGAAATCTTAAATTAATTTAATTATTTACAAAAAAATTAAATTTGTAATTTCCTTTCATTTAATTTATCATGTTTGTTAGAGAGATTTCATCCTTATAATTGACCCTAACGATCGATGAAATAAAAGTACAGGGTATTTTTTTTCAGATTTTAGCCGGTTCGATTCCCGGGTGTGGGAGAAGAGAATTTTCGAAAATCTTTGAATGCAGTTTGCTTTCTATTCAAAAATAAAGGAATGTTTCCATTGAGTAAAATTTTCTATCTGCAGTATTAAGAGTACTTTCCCTCCAGGTGGCATTACAAAATTCCACCCTGTATATATAATTTCGTTTCTGTAGACCTGACAATGTCTAAGCACTATATCAGAATGATCGGTTCAGTGGTTGAAGCATAATTTAGATTCCGATTTAAAGCAATTAACGATTGAAAGACACTTACTGATAGATACTTAACTAAGGGCTGATTTTTCAATAGCCAGATAACTTTTATCTGAGGAATAAAAATAGTAGTTTGACATATTTTCTATAGATAAGCTGTCAAACCGCCATTTTTATTCCTCAGATAAAAGTCATCCGACTATTGAAAAATCAGCCCTAAGTATTTTTATTGGCCTATAGTGTTTACTATACGGACTTTGTGGAAACTTGAACAAATATCAGTGCGTTCGAGCGTTTTTGCCATAGGTACCAATATTGAAATCAAATATTCCTCTCGCTCACAATTTGGAACCCATTAATATTAGTAGTAATTTTTACCCGGGCTTCTCCCAATTGTAATGTCCTTTTGTGCCAATTGGCCTTCTTTTGTTCTGTCTCCTGCTTGACATGGAGGAAAGTGGAAACATTTATTTTTCCTACTCTTCCACTTTTCTTTTCAGATTAATTTTCTAGACACGTCGAGCTTCATTGTCTCGGCGATTTTCTGGTGGTTGCCACTATTGATTCTGGCTTTCAGGAGTTTCAGCGATTTGGAAATAGCTTGGTAGGTTTGTCCTAAAGTGGTCTATATTGTCGTACTGCTCAGACCGTGTGTCCCCTTTCTCCTTCCAACCTTGGTATTCATTATCAAGTACACAAAAAAATCAGTAAAATGTAGGCGTTAGTATCTACCTCACCTTTAGATATACCAGATAAGTAAGAACATAAAACTTAATACTGCTTCTAAAGCCCATGTACTAACTATAAAAGTGTCTTAAAAATTCGGGGAGAGTCTATTCATAAAACCTTATTTGCAAAGGGTGGTGAAATTGCGGATGCCTACAAGCACTTAACATCAGGTGGGCCAATGGCCCGTTTGTCATACTATGACATAAAAAAAGAAAGATGACTTTAATAGGAAACATTAGATCCTCTTTGGCACTTAAACCGATATTTTTCTCAGGGTTACTTCCTAAAGTTGATGATGTATGTCGTTTCGTAGGGAAGGGATTATTTATGAAGTCTGTTTTTTTTTTTGAGATTTATTGTTTGTTGTTTCGATAGCTATTCAATTGTAGTTTCAGTAAGCAACCTCTCTATAACCAACTACTGTGAAAAGTTTGTTTGGTTGGTTGAATGCGCTAATCGCAGGAACTACTGGTTCAAATTGAATTATTCAACAGAATTGTTTATGTTTTTGTAGTAAGCCGGCATAGGTTTTATTAGGTGTGTTTTAATAGATAGCTCCAGAACAATCGTTTGTCATGCCGTCATGCCATCAAAGAACTTCGAATTTGTGAACATTCTTTTTGTCAATGCAA
The DNA here is from genome assembly GCA_950005045.1 of Agrotis exclamationis. Lineage (NCBI taxonomy): Eukaryota > Metazoa > Arthropoda > Insecta > Lepidoptera > Noctuidae > Agrotis > Agrotis exclamationis. The sequence continues at coordinate 18,814,164 of OX465419.1, forward strand.
AAGTTTGATAAATATTACCTAGTTATTATTCATTCAACTTTGTTTCCTTAAAAGTAAATTTAATTAAACCTCAAATCCGCTCCCCATATCCTTGACAAAACTAGAATCTAAGTAATTAATTCTAGAACATTCATTTGAATAATTCAAATTTATTAACTAAAACCTCTTTCTTCTAGTACTCATTACTGCAGACGGTGGTGGAAGCTTGCCAAAAGAAACCTCAGTGCAAGTTCAGTACAGTGCCGATGGAGGGTATAGTGGACCCCTGTCCGACGGCGAGCAAGTATGTTGAAGTCGCGTATAAGTGCCGTCCGTGTAAGTATAGTTCTTACTTTTTCAACTGTTATAATAATAATTGTGACCTTTTTAGGGTTCCGTAGCCAAATGGCAAAAACGGAATCCTTATAGATTCGTCATGTCTGTCTGTCTGTCTGTCCGTCCGTATGTCACAGCCACTTTTCTTTGAAAGTATGAGAGCTATCCTGTTGAAACTTGGTAAGTAGATGTATTATGTGAACCGCATTAGGATTTTCACACAAAAATAAAAACAAAACAAATTTTGGGGGTACCCCCCATATTTAGAATTGAAACTCAAAAATGTTTTTTTCACCGAACCCATACGTGTGGGGTACTCGTATCTATGGATAGATATTTCTGATTTCTGGTAAAATGTGTCCCTCCCCCCCGTAACTTCTAAAATAAGAGAATTATAAAACTAAAAAAAATATGTAATGTAGACCTCAAAAAAACTTTCAACGAAAATTGGTTTGGATAAGATATAGTAAGCAGTTTTTGAGATATAGTACATTTTCAAAAACCGCAAATATAACTTTGCCATTCATACAAACACTACGAAAAACAAAGTTATTTTTATTGTTTGTGTATTACTTACTAATTTCAATATAATTATATCCCTAATCTATGCTTGCTACTACGGAACCCTTCATGGGCGAGTCCAACTCGCACTTGGCCGGTTTTTTTACAGATTAAGGTCATGATTTTAGCTTTCATTTTGGGGGGGGGGGGGGTGGACAGACCACAGGATCACGCTACATGTAAGCCGCTTCCAACTCGTCCTATTGGAAGTCATAGGGGAGGCATAATGTTCAGCAGTGGATGTCTTATGTGAGATATTTTATGATGATGATGATGAAGGTCACCATTTACAGACCTAGAAGAAAGTGTTATGCGAAAATTAAATTTTAAAATGTTACAATTGAGTTAAAGTTAACATATTATTTTGTATCGCCAACAGGCAAGTTTTGCATATAAGTACCTATGACGTCACATTGGAGAATTGAAAAAACAAACAATCTAGATTTCAAACTACCTCAACCAAAGAGAATATTGTCATTGAACTCAACGGAAGATTCTCGCTGCATTTCGTATAAGATACGCTGTAAGAAAAATTCTGATGTATCGACCGCTTCTAATGCTCACCAAGAGGCGCAATTTGTATTGAAAAAGATGACAGATCATATTTTCTGCCATAGGCCTACGAGATTCTAATGCATCCAGCGAGCATCAGAATTTATCTGACATTTAAAATATGCGGTCGCGATTAAAGTTTCTTAAATCATAAAACAGTATGGTAGCAAAAAAATGTACAACATCATACTTCTTCTAAATAAACTTGCTCCCAACATTTTGTTGCAAGAAACTTCTTCCGTTAACATAAAATTATGTTCGTTGAAACAGAATTGACCGAGTTTCGAAATTATTAATCGAGTTCTGGTGTTCGTTAAACGCTTAATGAATTAAAGTTTTAGCTCGGCTAATCCTTCTGTGGATGTTGTAAGAAATCGGTCAAGTGCGAGTTGGACACGCGAATGAATGGATCCGCACCATTATCATTGAAAATATCATTTTTTGCATAGGAACTATCTTTAATAATAATTTTATTCCGTGTTTTAGTATCTGTTTATAACAACAGATACTAAAACACGAAATAAACATTTGGTATCGAAATTTAGGCGGTAATAGAAAATTAGGTATCTGCGAAAATTTCTACTTTCTAACTATCACGCTTCATGAGATACAGTCTGGTGATACACGGACAGACAGACTAATGGTGGAGTCTCAGTAATAGGGAAAAATACATGTGGCACTCGGGAGACTGCCGCGGTGAAGCTATTGCATAACATTTTTTATTTTATTTTTAAAAGAATAAAATCGCCTACCGCGTTTATTTAACGAGAATATAATTTATTTAAAACTAGCTTCCGCCCGCGACTCCGTCCGCGCGGATGTCAGTCTTCGCGTGGATGGTTTATTTCTCCATTTTGAGTAACTCTGACAATGACATCTTATAAATATCTATTGGACCCAAATACGGCTAAGCCTATAATAATTAAGGAGATCCCTCTATTGAGCTACTGCTGTTGAGCTCGCGTTCTGTAGTAAGTATTTTTTTCATAGTGATTCCGACCTTGTATTTACAAATAACTGATCGGAACAGTAATCAAAAAGGTCGCGCTGAAAAGCACGGTTTAAAATTACACGCATACAATATTAATTCCACGGACGACCGGACCGCTCGCCACACTGGACACGTCCGCTCAAATCAAAATTCAGAATTTATATGCATCGCGCGGCGCGGAACGCGGCTCCTTATATAGGAGTCGGGGAGGCGTGGCCCGCCAAAATCAAGCCAAATCCGACTTTCGGCGCTACAGGTTACGGCGCTGACTCCACTACGGGTAATGCAACGTGTATTCGCGGTTCTACAGAACAACGTCTATGAATAAAACTGAAAAATAAGATTTTTTTTCTACGTATTTTTCCAGGATAAAAAGTATCCTATTTTATGCCCAGGATAATAAGGTATAATTATACCAAGTTTCATCGAAATCGAACCGTTAGTTTTCACGTGATGCCTGCACATACAGACAGACAGACAGACAAAAAAATTTTTAATCACATATTTGGGTTTGGTATCGATCCAGCAACCCCCCCGTTATTTATTTTTTCAATATTTTCAATGTACAGAATTGACCCTTCTACAGATTTATTATATGTATAGATGTTTGTGGTGCACTACTGTAGGTAATAAAGAACTTCTTTGTTGTAGGAGAATTTTATAAGTAGGTTTCATTGTGAAACTCCTTTTGTAGCTGGCCGTTTAGTATCAGTAAGAAAAAGTAAATAGTTTTTATGACAGATTTTTTATGATTGCCGAACTCTCCCGAATTGAAACGATGTTAGACGATGCGTGGTGTCAGGTATTTTCCTTAGGTTTTTTCGTTAGGTTTTTGGAAATTTTTGACTCGGTCGCCGCACCGCGCCGCGCTCAGAGCCCGCGATAAAAGCTATGCAATAGCTTAAAAAAAAATAGAACATTAATATAATTTTCAACAGCAATGTTGGTAGGTAAAGACGTGGTTGACGCAGTGACTAGCGATCAACTGCTGCCCTGAGTCTCACGAGTTGGATTCCCGCACGGATCAAATATTTATGTGATCTACAAATTAGTAGTTGGTCCGGGTCTGGGTGTTTGTGTGTGTGATTTTAAATCGAACGTAGAAGGTATTAATCACATACACAGAGACACAGACCATGAAATAATAGTCATCATCATCAGCCTATATATGTTCCCACTGCTGGGACACAGACCTTCCCTCCCTGTGAGAGCGAGTCATAATGTACAGTAGTGATGAAATAAATTACACAAAGTAGCCTGGCTGGGTGCGAACCCACGACCTAGAACCCGTAAGTCGGGGCCGATACCATTGGGCCTCCACTGCTCTTGAAACACTAGTACGAAACTTGTGTAAAAGGATGATAAAAGCCACAATATAGGTAAGTGCGTTTTTTTGGTTGTAAAATTCGTCAAATGAGTCCTTTCATGGGTGGTGGAGGGGACAGTCAGACTCTTACTGACTAAATACCACATTGTTCCTTCACATACCTTTTGCATTCCAGGACCGCGCAGTCCCGCGACGTCCCGCGACTCGTTTAGGTGCCTGAAAAATAATAATATTCCACAACTATCACACAACGCCATCTAGTCCCAAGCTAAGCAGAGCTTGTGTTATGGGTACTAGACAACTGATAAACATACTTAATTTCTAAATACATAAATATTATAGATAAATTACACCCAGACACAGAACAAATGATCGTGCTCATCACACAAACATTTGTCCTGGGTGGGAATCGAACCCACGATCTCCAGCATAGCAGTCATGTCAAAATGCATTTCTAGTTTCAATTGTGCAACATTTAAATTCTCCTCTCATTTTTTACAATATCTAGTAACAAGGTAATAGTTTTTGCTTCGACGTGACTGACAATTTAACTTCTAGGTACTTACTAGGTTTGACCTGTGACTTCACTCGGGTGGAGGTCGTACAATTATCCCACGAAAATGAACTTATAAAGTCGTACGGTCGTACCTGTGTGCTAACGAAATTCGAAAGAAGATTGAAAATGTCACACTTAGAATTCTGAGCATGACTGAGTTATATGACAGATTTAATTTAAAAGTAAAATTATTTTAATTTCTTTCTGTAGAGTAACATCTTACTTTTTACAATTTCATAATTTTTTGGGGATGGATGGTTGTTTGTTACTGGATATGTTTTGGCGTTTTGGTTTTGATAAAAGTTGTTACGCACTGTTTTGAGCAGGAAGCCTAAATTCCTTTATGAAGCAAAACGTGAAGTAGATTTACGCATAGTCATATTAAACGATAATTTTCTAGACCCCAGGATATCCCCACTGTCAAATGTCCACCCAGTGGGGATTGTTTTTTTTTTTTATCAGAAATCCCATAAACTCGGCAAGGTGGAGATTTTTTGAAAAAATTGTAACTATCCTGATCCGGTGTTGAGACTCCCCACGACGGAGACCCACTACGCGGGGCTCCCATTTCTGTCTGCAAAGTTTAGTTTTTGCTGCTAAAGCAAATTTCGTTTACTCATTTTGCATTTATAGACGTTCTGCGATTTAACCTTTCTGATCAAAACCCTACTTTTCGACATGCAGGTTTGCATGGAGGGTTACTTTCACATTTAATAATTATTATAGATCGACTGACTGAATCCGAGGCTCAGTTCTGAATTTCCTTCGATTTTTCCATTTCCTCTCCATCAGCGTCGTAATTATTCAGTAAAGACCGCGACGTATTCTAACGAGCACTTCTAAAATTAATGAGTTTGCTTTACCGGAGGGAGTCGGTTTTTCCTTTTGGTCAAGTAAAAAATTAATCGGTTTCAATTGGTGTTGAAATATAAATTAGACAAAAAAAAGTACCAGCCATATTTTTCAATCACTAAAAGACAACGGATTTTTCCTTGTCTATCGCTTACGATATTTAGTAACTAGTTTCCAAAAGAAAAAACAAAAGAAAGTTTTCCTAAATATAACCACAAATGAATCTATCCATTACCAAAATTGGTTCGCCCACAAAAAAAAGAGACATGGGGCAGCCTACTGATAACATGACCCTCTAAAACAAAAAAGAGGGTAGCAGAATCACCGATCGCGTGACGTAAGGTTTTTTACTCCTGGAAGTGTATTGAAGTGATTTATGCCCAGTTAATAAATTCCTGGATGGGGTGAATGGCCGAAGGTAAGGGCGTGGACAGGAGTGCCGCCATAGGTGTGCCTCATGCACATTAATACCGTGTAGACGGGCGTTTCGAACGCTCGGTTTTGTGTTGTAGTTAAAATTTATGTGGTTGCGTTTTTTTATGTTTTATTGATGTTTAATAAAAAAGTGATTTTGCCTCAAGAGATAAGATTTGTTTAAAGATACATTTGACTACCTTAAATATTATAAATCGAGAGATTTATATTATATTAGTTACCTACTTACTTAAAGTAGGAAAACCTTAGGGGAACAGTGTATAAGACGGGGACACGAGGTATGATGGGAAATCACACACCTAAGGCAAACTTAACACAAAACTAACGTACTACAAGTGCCAACAGGACGCCATTTGCGTCTGGCCGCTTGCAAATGGCATCTTGATGGTGCTTGCTCTACGTTAGTGTTGTGTTAAGTATGCCTAAAGAGTGTATGTCCCCATTATACCTCGCGATTATTAACGTCCCCGTCTTATACACTGTTCCCCTATCTAATGCTATGCGTATATGACTCATCATTTATTTAAAATTGATGGATTCTTTAAACACTTTCATTCAATACTACATACTTTCAAGTATTAGAAGTCAGCTATTATACCTAAACCTTACCTAAACGAAATAAAAAATGGACATAATATTATAAATGAATAAAATTTATGCGATAAATCGAAAAATCTTCTATTCTTTTGCTCAAGTAATAGAGTACACATAATAGCCGCAATTCGTATTATGATTTTGATAAAGTGGCTTTTAGATCTTTATTAGATCATTCAACACGCCTTTTCACTATACTATCTCTCAAGTTACAAAATAGATACAACGCCACGATATTTTTGCTTTATTCAAATTTTTTGAAGAAAATGTAAGTGCCTAGTCGTAACGCTATTATTCAAAGTGAAAAAGAAGTGCTCGCGGTATTCAATGACATCATTAGTTGGTACCTCGTTATCCTGTTATTTTTATAAAACTTGAGAACACTTTGTAGCGTTCTTCTTGTTACGAAAAATACTCGGGTTTCATCTCTGATTAAATAATTAAACGTAATTAGTTATGATTTTGTACTCCTTGCTGGTTTAAAATTGAGTTTTGATTTGAATTTTTAAGAGATTTAGCATTCCAAACTTATGGACACAGCGTTCCCGGTATGCAGTTCGGTAGGTACCCCACGTGAACGTGAGAAACGTACCGGGGAAAAAAGTAGGGTTATCAAAGTAATGGTATAAAATACTCGAATGACAAATTTTATCTAAAAACTTTAGCAGTCTTTTGTATGAAAGAGTAACAAATCCATCCCCATATACATTCGCATTTATAATAGCCTTGTAAAATTATGAAAACATGATTGCAAAGATAATGAAGGATAAAATGTGAGCCTTTTAGGGTCAATTTACACCGAGACGCGACGCTGCGCGCATCTTTAAATAGAGCGACTCAAAATCTAACTTTATTTACTACACGAAAAGATACACATTTCCAGTATCCCAGTGTCATGCGTCGCGCGGCAGCGGCGCCGGCGCCGCGCCGCCGCGCCGTGTCGGTGTGAACTGATCCTTAGTCGCATTCATAGCTTTCATAAAAATCAGTTTGCTCTTTTATTTTTAATGTTCTGTAAGTATACATACCTTATTTCACGTAGTAGTCGAAATAAAGCCAAAAAAAGCAATTAACAGACATAAAAGAAGAATATTACTTAATGAAAAGTTAAATCAAATTTCAATTTCAATACTCCATCTTGCAAATCATCTTTTAGTTTTTGCTGGAGCAAAAAAAAAAGAAACATTTAATAGCAACAACAAAATAATTACTATGAAAGACGAGAACAAAGCTTTATTTGATTAATTACAAACTATTATTTTCTGGAAAATAATTTGATGACTGAAGGTTTAGAAGAAATACATTAATTTGTTTTTCTTTTTCAATGCGTTTATTATTTTGTACGATAACGTAGTAGCCATTAAAACAGCTTAAATATTTTCGGGTCGCTCAGGATTCAAACACTTAAACCACTTGCTACGCTCGTGATTCAATCATCATGAATCACCCTATGGTCGTGATTCAGTCGTTAAAATCCTTCGCTTGCTCGTGATTTGTCTATGGTCCTCGCTTTAAATCCGTCTTTCATTCACTAATTCTTTAATTTTAAGCTACATTAAAAATTATGTATGAAATTTCAACCAAACAAAAAAATATTTACGTTAAAAATTCATAGCACAGCACCCTCTTTTAAATCGCCAACGATGTATTCCTTTACTTTTTACGAGGTCATTCCGTGCCCTTCGTATGAGGTCACTATCGCTTTAGCATAATTTGGTAACATGATGTTGCATTTAAATCGGTTACGGCTACTTAGACCCATCGCCCACACGACGAGAAGGGTTTTTTGTGAAGAATCTTGATGCTAGTATTTTTACAAGGTTACAGAGATGTTTTACCTATACTGATGAATAGAATGAATGTTAACATAAAATATTAATTATTTTAAATGCACTAACGCATGCGACGTGCATCTTAAAGATGATTTTTGAGAAAAGAAAAATTCAGTTGCAAGTGGGATTCATTTGCAATGGCCTAGTTGGTTAAGGCGTCTGGAGTACTTATCCAGAAGACGCGGGTTCGGATCCCACTTGCAACTGAATTATTCTTTCTTCAAAAATCATCTTTAACACAAAATATGTTCATATTGTTCATATTATCATAGTATAAAACAGTGGCTTATGTTTGTCTTTACGCGCATTACTTCTGAACAAATTCATTTGTTCAATTAAATTATCCAAATTCAATTCATTTGTTCAAAAGTAATGCGCGTAAAGACAAATATAAGCCACTGTTTTAATACTATGATACTCGTAAGATGAACTTTTAGTCGCTATGAGTCTGACAGTACATTTACTGTCAGACTCATAACGACTAAAAGACATTCTGTTCCTTTATTTGGCGATTGCGTTCCGAAAAAAAGTAACGTCCCTTTAAACTATCCTGGTCCAAAGAAAAAATGTCGAAAGAGTAAGGATGATTGGAAAATTAGATGATAGATAATCAAAAAAATATTAATTAAATATAAAAAGACAGGATATAAATAATAAAAAAGCTGTAGCTACGATTGTACGTGATTTTTGGCTGTAGCTGTTTTACGGATTTGAATGTTTTACGCACGGGTAGATCACGACCTGGATTATATGTAATACTTTTTATCCCGGTAACACGTAGCTCTGATATAATTTGAAACGCTCTGTTTACCTATCTTTTTTCTATCCCCACCCTGCACGCGTAGCATGGCGCCGTAGAAACGGGTTTTGTCGACAGTGAGAATAGACAAAATGACAGAACGTAAAAGATTTTTATCAATTTAAGCATAGCAATGTTTAAAATATAGAAAAGATATGTTTCTGTTCATTAATGGTATAAGAATCGAGAAATAACGATGAAATAACTTTGTCTTTTCTTGGTAGAATAGAGATAAAATCGCAATGCTACGCGTGCTGGTGAGAACTCGGGATATGCTAGTAAATAATAAAAAAAACCAAAAACTGTCGTCTCCAAGAGAGAAAGAGAATATTTGACGTGGTGAAAGTGGGACCATCTCATGAAAATAGGCATTTGAATAAAAAATAATCTATAAATCAGTCCACAACTGTACCCTTAGCACGAGTTTTCAGTATTTGAGACGTAAAGTAAACTGGAACTTTGACAATTTCAAATTGACAATTTTCCAGGAAAAAATTAGTTCCTTCTTCGCACACCAGAGGCGCTGTTCCATTTTTTCATACAAGAAACGCTGTAAATACTGGAAAGACGCTGTAAAGTAAAAGAGTGAAAAGTCGTGCTAAGGGTACTGGCGCAAAAATTTGTGAACATGCATTTTTTTTAATCAAACACGTTGAAAATAATAAAATTATAACCTCCCCCTTTTTTATTTTCAAATGGGTGCAAAATTGAATCTGCCACCGGCTACTGGTCATCAGGCCTTACAAGGAAGTGACGTCACACCCGCCCGTCTGCCCGAGTCATTAATATTAGTTATACTAGCTGCTTTACCTAAGCGTAAAACACTCGGACCCTCCACTAATTGATACACGAACACTTACCGAAGCTTTATCGTATTGGCGGTTTATATTACGTACTAATGGATGCTAAAGGGGTGAAACCAGAAACAAAAGGGTAAGTATGCTGATATCGATGGAGAAGAGTCGTTTACGGTTATCATCACTAATTAGAGGGGAATGTGATACCTACTCAATTATCGTAATTAATTCGGCATCGAGTTGGACCTTTCGATTTATGTTAGGAATAATATTTGTATTTTAAAGTGAAATTTGCTTCGATAGTTTAAACACTGAATTATTATGTTCGGATTTGTTGATTTTCAATTTCGTGATAGATTTTGATTCGGGTTAGTTTTTGTTTGTTTATTATGGATTTAGATTGTAACTGTTTGGTTTTTAGTACCTATAAAATTTGAAGTTTGAATGTGCTATTGCTAAAGTTGTCTATCAGTTTATTCCTCAGGCTTACTTTGCTTCTTTTTTGAGTTTTTTTTTGCGTCTATCGCTTTTGGTTGAGTGATTTCGTGGAATCTGACGGTGCACGGTGCTGGAACAGGATTGGTCAAATCAAATAGCGCATGCATTGGTAAAGTCGTCAGATATTAGTAACTCTAGGTCAAGATCTGTCTATGGTTGGGTGAGCATGGTTAAGCGACTCTTGCCGAGGTCTGTCTGTGGATAAGTGTCATACTTTTGTATCAATGTCAAAGTCGATTTGCCAAGGCGAGATGTTAGACGTTACACGTCATAATTATTTTGCCACAAAGGATAAAACGGAACCCTTTTACTTAGACTCCGATTATCATCCGTCTGTCACTAGGTTGTAATCTCATGAACTGTGATAGTTATAAGACAGTTGAAATTTTCTCAAAGTTTGTATGTATTTCTGTTGCCACTATAGCAACAAATACTAAAAAAACAGAATAAAAATACATATTTATGGGGCCTCTATACCTATCATAAAACAAACGTGAGTTTTTTTTTTTTTTGCTTTAAAAAAAAAAACTCACGTTTGTTACCTTACCTTTGCGGCTCTGAGCGCGGCCCGGCGCGGCGACCGAATCAAAAAATTTCCAAAAACCTAAGGAAAATAGTAGGAAATACCTGACACCACGCATCGTCTAACAACGTTTCAGTTCGGTAGGCGATTTAATTCTTAAAAAAAAGTATGCATTATCTTCACCGCGGCAGTCTCCGAGTGCCACATGTATTTTTTATAGATAATGGTACAGAACCCTTCGTGTGCGCGTCCGACTCGCACTTGGCCGGATTTTAATGTATGTCTTAATACTACTGAACGCGATATCTTTTTCATAATTGTCATTTCAATGTAACCTCCTTCTGAATATCATCCTCCTCCTACAATACTAAGATTACTATTAATTCCGTTAATAGATACCTATTACCGCACTTAATTGTAACAATTCCCAAACTTAACAATAATAATTTCTACGACAGATGAGTTCAAAATTAAGACCGGCTGCGAAGGCGCCGAGATCGAGCTGAAGTGTGACCCTCACTTCAGGATCGCCATCTTCGACGCTCAGTATGGCAGGGAAGCCTTCGAAGCCATTACCTGTCCACAGACCCAAGGTGTGCCGGATGAAAGTAAGTATAAATATAATAATCACCTTACCACCATTATGGCTCCTATACACGATGGCGCCGTCGCCGCGCCAACACCGCTCCGCCACCGCGCCTCTATGCTGTGTAATACCTTCACGACCGCGCCGCCGCATCGCTACGCGCCGCCCTTCCCTAGTACAGTAAAACCTGGTTAAGTGAGACCTCAAGGGACCTGCAAATTTGTCTCACTTAAAGAGGTATTCCACTTACGCAGTGTCTCAGATATCCAGGTATAAATAAATATCTGTCTCATTTACAGAGGGTTCCAGAGACAACAGAGGTCAGAATACAGGTTGTCTCAGTTATAGAGGCGCGATATTAAATAAATTGACGTATTATGTAAACATTATACGTGAGTTTTAATTTTTATTGGGAATCAAAAAAGGTAATGAATGTAATAAAATAAAATATTCAAGCATGTTCTTTAAAATATGCATTACAAAAATGAATGAAATGAAAATGATTTTTTATTCTAGATTATTGATGTTTTGAGCCTGTTTTGAGCGTGTTTTGAGCCTGTTGTCTCAGTTACAGAGGTTAATGCGTATTAAAATTTACTCGCTGTCTCAGTTATAGAGGTAACTATGACGATAAAATCGAAAGAACGAATCCCAGATATAGAGGTTCACTTCGTCCCACTAACAGAGGTAATTCAGTGCCAAAGTGTCGGGACCTCAGCATGAGTACCAGTTATGGAGGTTTCTCACTTATCCAGGTTCCACTTAACCAAGTTTCACTGTATTTGATTTTGCGGCGGCGGCGCGGCGGTGCGGTGACGGCGCGGCGGCGGCATCGTGTACTTGTTTATAGTGTCGCAGGACATGTCTTGGTTGATAAGAAGGGTTGTGGAAACTATTCTTCCACTATTATTTTCTGATTAATTTCGTTGCAGAATCCAAGACAGTTAAATTCATACTCCGGGGCTCGTCGAGCTTCAATGTCTCGCCGCTTTTCTGGTGATCGCCACTGTTGATTCAGATTTTCAGGAGTTGCAGTGGTTTGGGTATAGTGCGCTGGGATTGAACAAAAAAAAGTATTACATTGGATTAACTTGATAGATATAATATTCTGATAGATTCTAGAGCTAGCTTAGGTGAAGGTTTGTTAAATTGCGCTTCATCAGAAAATTAATCTTAATTTGAATGAAGTTTATGTTCTTAGTAATTTTATAGAATTTAGGTTTATTTTACTGAAACTTTTCTGAACCAACTGATTCAGCGATGACACAGTCATGCCGATCGGCAGTTGAAATGTTTTTATGTGCAATATCTGCACTGATTTTTTTCTTTGTTTATAATAATAATGTCGAATCAAATACTGACGATTTAGTAAGATTCGGAAGTATACGAAGTACTCCTAAGTGCTCATTCACACTAATCCGACAAGACGTGTTCGTGTTTTTCGACGAATCGTCTTTTTTCACGAATCGTTATTTTGATTTGTATGGGCGGCTATACGTTTAATTGCCCGTGTTCACACTATTACGGAATCGTGAAAAATTACGGATACGTCTTTCGTCTTTCAAAAACCTTCAGTTTTTAATCACGAATCGTTATGACGAACCCAGTGTGAATGAGCCGTTAGACAGACTAAAGCCTCCTGCAGACACACGCGATTAATCGCGCTGCGACAACGAGCCAAGCTAATTTCCACTCTAAAAATACTGCGAATGGTCCGCGACATGTCGCCCCGCGCGATTAATGGCGTGTGTCTGCAGGAGGCTTAAATGTTGTATTAATTTTTACTATAGGTCTGTATTTAAATATTTTCAGAGAACAGAAAATCAATCTTATCTTTGCCCTATTTCTCACATTTTGAACGCAATCTTATTTACAAACGAGATATCAAATTCTTTATGATGACAAGAAAGAAATAGGCACTTTTCTTGACTACGTTGCCATAACACAAGAAAAGTTATGATTTCATCAATGAAGGGGATAAAAAGGCAGTATATTTCATTGCCTTAACAAGTATACAACGAAAAAAACTTATATAAGTTGGCATACAGGTTTTTTTGATAACATAAGCTCTTACTTCAATTATCTGTGAGACCCTCTTACTGTAATAGATCGAAAGATTAATTTTATGACCTCTACTGAGAAAAAAAAATTGTAGGCTGTTAGTTCATATTACTTTTAATTTTGCCTCCAATAGTAACGCTATTACTATTAACGTTACTTGATTATTGCTTTTCTAATTTCTGCCATCGAAAATTAGTGTTTAAGTACCTACTCTGTTTTCAATTTACAGTACCAATTTTAAGTCTTCTATAAAATAGCCGGTAGCGACTACGAAGTAACGCGAATATTAAACTGTTTTGAGGCTTACAAAGAGCATAATCATTTGAAGAAAATAAGGCAAAGGAAACTCTCGTAAGTTCTTAACGATTCCGAATACAAAAACTAAACGAGCCTCTTTTGATGAACTGGGCTAACAAACTGACTAGTAATTAAATTAGTTTTATTGTTAGTCTTGATCTTAACATTAAATACGAACTTCTTATCATCTCTAGAAATAGATAGTTCTTAATTTCAGTATTGGCTAAAGGTATTTATTTTGGGGATAACACAACAGCCTTTTACAATTTGATTAAGCCACCTTTATTTTCATTTGCCTCTAGCTACAGAAAATAAATATTAAAAGGTACAAAATTAAAGTTACAAACATAAATGTTCGAAGAAGTCAAAGAGTATTCGTGGAAAACGTACTATATAATGTTCCAAAAATGTGTTAATTTCATTTGTCATCCTTAATGGCAGCCGGGTGTGGCAGTGTCCTACATTACCTAGTGTGTGTAACGCTAGCATTCGTTATTTGTTTTGACAGAGTCCAAATTAGTGAAATTATTATGTCCACGAAATATAAAAGAAATGTCAAATGAACACGGTATATTTGGTGAGTGTCGCATGACACGGGGGTACAAAAAAAACGTGGGAAAAATCAGGCTAATTAGTGGCTAAATATTGTACGAAATTCTTTCTGAGCCTTAATATTTCACGTACGAAATGTGGGTTAGGAATGTATGGAGCTAATTAATTAATGTAGTCCTGTAGTACTCACGCAGGCACTTCAGGCATTTTTACTCTTATTCTTAGCTTCGCTTATATGAGTACTAATATGTTTCGTACGTAAGGCCGTATTTAAAGCGACTGCCATTATTTATTTTATTTTTAAAGACGCTTGTTCGCTGACTTAGATAAAGTAAAGCTAAATGCTTATTGCTAAGAGAAGGATTTGATGGGGTTTTTAAAGCATTGACATGATCACGAGTTGAGAACTAAGGTGGTATCTGGAATATCCCAAGACTTTGGTGTCACTCATTGTTTTAACCACTTAGTATTCTCTGTCACTGTCATAATATAAAGGGTTATTTACGCTGAAAGCACGGATGGTTATAAACAACTTTTACGTTTCATACAAAATGGAATATTTTTCTGTTCATAATGTATCAATGAAACAACACATATTTTTTTATCTTTCAGTTTTGGTTTATAACCCTAAATACATTCCCATGAAAGGTTCTTAATCTTAATGTTACAAACAACCCTGTATAGATTAGAAAAAATAAAAAAAACACACAATATTTAGGCCAAATCCGATTTCCGGAATTACACCAAGCAAGTGATCTCCTAGCGGATTGAATTATATCCGCACATTTTTTTCTTTGTAAGTGCGTGCAGCTCTATGTAATTTCATAGTCGCAGCTAGGAACCTGCGCAAAAAATCGCTCGAATTAAATTCGATAGCGTGCTTTAGCCTTAAGACATAGAGTTCAGTTCTAATGAACAGATGGGTGGATTTATTAATATTTCGTAATCTATAGCCTTGTCTACAGCATGCGTGACGCCACATGCCGTGAAGACTGTCATCCAGCTGTGTCTCGGGAAGCGGCGATGTAAGATAGCAGCTAACAACAGGACTTTTAACTCATCTTGCAACTTTCTATCGAGGCCGTATCTCAAAGTCCTCTATGCTTGTGGTAAGACTTCGAAGTATGTGTACTTTTTAACTATAACATGATTGAGTGCTTGTTCGGTGGGAAACGGATTCAAAGTACCAAAATATCCATTTTTTTTAATGCGCAAGTCTAATTGCTAATAATAGATATACAAACCATGCTGAAGAAAAATTCAAAAAGGAATACTGTAGTGTATTCCAAAGAAAACGGATATTTTCTCAAAAAAAAACCATTATCGGTTTTTTTTTCTGAAATATAAATCAATCTGTTACCTTATTTTTAGGGTTCCGTAGCCAAATGGCAAAAACGGAACCCTTATAGATTCGTCATGTCTGTCTGTCTGTCTGTCTGTCTGTCTGTCCGTGTATGTCACAGCCACTTTTTGTCGAAAGTATAAGAGCTATCCTGTTGAAACTTGGTAGAAAGATGTATTACGTGAACCGCATTAGGATTTTCACACAAAAATCAAAACAAAACAAATTTTGGGGGTGCCCCCCGTACTTAGAATTGAAACTCAAAAAAAAATTTTTTACCAAACCCATACGTGTGGGGTATCTATGAATAGGTCTTTAAAAATGATATTGAGGTTACTAGCATCATTTTTTTCTAAACTGAACAGTTTGCGCGAGAGACACTTCCAAAGTGGTAAAAAGTGTGTCCCTCCCCCCGTAACTTCTAAAATAAGAGAATGATAAAACTAAAAAAAATATATAATGTAGACCTCAACCAAAACTACCAACGAAAATTGGTTTGGATGAGATACAGTTAGCAGTTTTTGAGATATAGTACATTTTCAAAAACCGCAAATATAACTTTGCCATTCATACAAATACTATGAAAAACAAAGTTATTTTTATTGTTTGTGTATATTACTTACTAATCTCAAAATAATTATATCTCTAATCTATGCTTGCTGCTACGGAACCCTTCATGGGCGAGTCCAACTCGCACTTGGCCGGTTTTTTTTATACTACAAGAGGCGACAAATACTTCCATTCCAAGCCAGTTAAAATCGTCGTTTCGTACAAACAAAAATTCGGAAACGAAGCTGAATCTGAATAAATCGTGTTAAAAAGTCTCTTTGACACGGTTCAGTTGAACAGAATAAAAGAAAATATTACTAATTTGGACTACATCGTAACACATTTTTTATTGTAAAGTTCTCATTCGCGCTACCTTTGCTTAAATATTGTTGGAAGCTTTCAAATTATATTCACATTCTTTTTACTTTCGTTTTTGGCCTTTGTTCATTCACACCAATTTAAACTTGATAAGGTCTAAGTATCGGTGACGTTTTTCATCAATGAATTTCTATGCCACTCTAGAGTCTGAAGGACCTTCGTCAAATTGGTTAACTTTAAACTAAGTTTCACACTAATCAGTGGATTGCTTTATCTCCAACATCACCTCAATCTCGTGTAACCTCAAACTTCTTCAGAAACGCTCCAGCCCGTAATTGCGCAACTTGTTCAACTCTAGAACTCCCCTATTCTGTTGCATCTTGTAACTTTTAACAATACAAATCTCTATTTTACCTTGCAACTTTGCTCTTTACTCCATTGTACAAGAATCTATGGTTATACCCGTCATCGTGTTATTTTCTTTTCTTTGTAATTTGCTTCAATGAATTTATGAGTTATAATTTTCCAGTGAACTACTAATCTGTCCAAATATTTAGGTACGTTGTAGTGCAAAAACTAACCAGAAATTTTTTTTTACAGTACCATTAGGTGTACTTTCCGAGAAATATGAGAGTGCGCCTGAGAGAGATGAAGATGCCACCAGTTTTGAACACAACAAAGCACATTTTCATGAATCAGGTGAATTTTGTGATCATACAACTATATAGCTCTGCAATATTGTTATTCAGCTGTATCTCTTTAGACTTGACGCTGAACTAACATAGCAGGGAAAAGGCCGAGCTGTAGGCGTAGAGCATATCGCAACTGATCGCTAGTTTTCCCAATAAGTATTAACTTACTCAATAATTGAGATGTGAAAGACAGACATTCATTCGCACCATGTAATATTTTGCATGGCTAGTTTTCAGATATAAGCCAATACCTATGCAATTAGGAAAGACTACAAAATATAAAGACTGATTTCTTATATTTCTATTTTGTTAGAAGAAGCTGGTGAAAAGTGGGGGGAATCGAAAGCCGACCGTGGTCAGCCGCCATCAAAAGTCGATTACAGTGTTCCACCAACTCGGGCAGAAGGTGAAATTACGACTGTACTTCAAACAAAAAAGAACTTAGACAAGATTGAAGGTAAACCAGGTAATTGCTTACAGAAACAATATTAACTCACGTTTTTCGAAATTGACACTTTAGTTACATTTAATTAAATTCAAGTTGAAGTACCAATTGAGCCAAATTTTTATATTCGTGTGTAACTTTATGTTCGACATTTAAATGTAATCCATATGTATCCAAAATTCATTTTCTGCTCTCCCTTAATATTTCATGCTCAAACGCGATCCATGAATTTCGAGTACACCAATTAAACTCCTAACAAACATAATACATCAATGTATTTGTCCCGAGCCGAAACTAGAACGCATTAGTTAATTTTGTACAAATATTCGTTGCTGGTATTAGAAAATATTTGTTTGTTTCAGAACCACATCGCGGTAACTCGATATTACTGATATCTGTGAGCATAGGACTGCTAATGTTCATTGTCATTATTGGAGCATTCATCGCTGTCAGATGTTACATTAATAGAAAGAAAGACCATTCGAAAAATGGAGATATGTATACCACTGAAGCTCCTAACGTTTTCAATGATGCATTTTCTGATATTGACAATGATGCAGATATCAGTCACATTTCGGGAACATTCCATGATCCCATGCATCCAGACATGATTTTATACAAGAATGTTCCTGGCAGTAGAGGAACTCTTCGAGCAATGAAACCCTTATGTACAATTTATCCTTCTAATGCAGAGGCAAATATGTACGGTAATGTTGACTACGTGCCTTCACATACGAGAGAAGTCGCCCCCAGGTTTACTAGAAGTAGAAGTAACGAAGAAGAAATGCAACCAAATGTTATGACTAGTCCCAGGAGTTTAGGAGCACATTCAAGTAATTATTATTACGGCTGACGTTACGATGAGGGAGGACCAGATGCCTCCCGGACATATTGCTTTTAGTGTGATCTCGAACAAGTGCACAAAGAATCGGAAGGCTTATAAAGCAAAGGATTGTGTAAAAATGTTAGCTAAAGAATTGACTATTGAAATGTTAAAGACTATGGATTTGTTTGTGAGATTTTTAACTGTTACATTTAAGAACCTTAATCGTTCTGTAAATTCTCCTACTCATTATTCAATCTGTCACGCTCATTAGAGATGCACCTATGTATCTACTTTTGCATATCGTCAACTGAGCACTTTTGTATTTCAAAATATTACTACAATCCCATCTGTGATGGTTAATTATATTGTCCTCTACAAGTCTAAATATAGAAAAGATTATTTGTATAGTTACTGAAGCTTCATTTACAACATTTGCGCCCTGCATGTAGAGAAATGTAAATCCTTTTATATCATTTTTTAAATAAAAATGCGGAAAATCTGTGTTTCATTTGACGGTAGCGGCAGAAAGATGTACAACAAAAATAATGGGTGAGTCATTAAGCACAGTTATGCGATATTTTTTCTTGTTAAAATGCGATGTAATGGTCGCGTGGCTGATGTCATTATTCATGGAAATTAAGGGGAGATCCCGTTGGCTATCACTCAAGAAGCTAAATAGGGGAGAAGGATAATGGAAGGTCGGGTAACTACAAAGTTATGCATGTGAAAAATAAAAGCAATAGATTATGAAAATTGACATGCTGTTTGAGTCACGAACGTAATTTTGGAGCGGAATGTAATTTATGATGACATGAAAAATCTGGTTTTGCAACCGCGGAGTATAAATTTTAAAAATGCGCATGCTGCCACAGTACAATATTATAATTTTACTAGCTTTTTTACTTTATATAAAACTACCTTCCACAAGATTAAAAAATTGAGGCAATTTGTCCAACTGAAAACTGAATGGTTGTTTGTGCAATAATAAATAAATTAATGTAAAAACACGCCTCTTTAATGGGTTACTTAAGGGTTTTGCATATTACACCTAATTATTTAGTCAGGCTTTTTTTACATTCTATATTCAATAAGGCCAAAAAAGCAAAAAGCCAAAAACGAAGATATTTTATGTTCTACCATAAAGGTGACTAGCAAGCATGCGGCCTGATTGATGAAAAGTGGTCACCGTAGCCAATGGATTGATCGTGGGACTGTCTCATCAACCGTGAGCCTGGAACGTAAAGGGCTATTGAAGGATCACCATGGATTTTAGTCAGTACAGGTCTGACAGTTCCTCCCGTCCCACCCTGGGTGGGAGGACACATTTGATGATTTTACCACGATAAAAAAAGCCTGTGGACGCCTGCAACAACAAAGGTACTGCCTGAACGTTGTCGACTTTTACAAGCCCTCTTTTTTAGGGTTTAAAGAAAATAGGAAGAAGCATTGTGCCATAAATTTAGCAAAGGGGCAATAGTTTTGGTGGAATGTGTAGGTATACACCGTTATTCCCCAGCTGTCGGCACAATGATCCCTCAAGAAGAGCTGATTCACCGACATCCACTGACGTTCCGCAGACAAGTCAGTGTCTTGACGCCGAACTTATGCCAGTGGGTGGCCGGCAGCCAGTCGGACCCTGATTAAGTTTAGTATCTATCAGTAAGTATGACAAGCACCCCATACCGTTATTGAATGCCTTACTGAAAAACCAATAACATTTTGTCCGACACCGACACTAAAATGTCGAGAACCTGCAAGTAATTTGAATAACTAAAAACTGAACCTCTGCGTATTGCAACCGATAGAAAAACTCGTAAAAATTCAATCCCCTAGTATCATTGATTGTAAAGTTTAATTCCCATGTACCAGAGGCGATAAAATTTTTATTGAATCAAGAAAACGGCTCAATCGCTCCTCTCTTGAATTCTGAAGAGGAATCTACATAATTTTACAACTGTAATCCGAAGGTTCACAACTTCGGTGCCGTATCAATAGTTAAGAGTTAGTTTCTGTGGTAATCGGCTCAATAATTCTTATTGATATGATGCTGCGGACTAAGAGGTGCGATATTGGATCGAACTTTATGATTTATCTGTTAATTAGGTGCGTTGGATTCAGTTAATTGGTTACTGTGTCATGTAAAGTTGGGACAAAGCTATAATAACACTTCTAAATAAGTGTAGTTCCTCTTTATTTCTTTTCTTAATAAAAAAGTTACCCCACGCTACCTTTATACAAACTTTTGTTTACTTTCACCTGTCCCGATGTCAAATCTTGCAAGTTAAAGATCCACTTCCCGGTTTCCGATTGAGCTGAAATTTTGCACGTATATGGTGATATGGAGCTGATCTGATGATGGAGCTGGCAGGGGGTCATAGGAACTCTATAAACCCATCAAGTTTAGACTCGTTTGCTTCGTCTTGTCGAGTACTTTGTCTATCGTATTTTTTTTTTAATGTTAACAATAAAAGCTTGTTTTAAAAAGAAAATAGTTTTTTTAAGTGACTAACTTGTTTCCTGTATTAACGTTTATAAATATTTTATAATCGCACCAACATTTGTCTGAGGATGTGTTGCCATAATTAAAATGGTCGCCGCCATTTTGTTTTCTTGCAATGCAATCTCTATACAGTAATACCCACTTTACGCGAGGGATACGTTCCGGAAAAAAACGCGTTAACTGAAATTCGCGTTTATCGAGGTTTATGATTAAACATAGTTAAACATTTAATATAAAAAATACGAAAAATTGTAATCTATCACTCTAACTCTAAGAACACTTACCTACCTAATGCAATAGGTACATAATATACTTAATTATATTTTACGGAAAAATACATCTATTGTCTTTTGGGTAGCGTTTTTTTTACGTTCTTGTAAAATACCTACGTTCATGACACCCAACACTGTTTATAATTGTTTGACAAACGGTCAAGATACGGTCATCATTACTCTGAAATATGTCCAAACCTGAATAAATTTTGGAAAGAGTATTTTATATTCCCCCTGAAGATGAAACTTTCTCTTCTACTGGTTCTTTCGAAAAATTTGAAATTCGCGTTATAGTGAAACCGCGCATAACGGGGTCGCGTAAAGCGGGGTATTACTGTAGATAGCTAGTAGTCCACTCTAGCCTTGGATGGTAAAGGCTTAAAGCCATAAGGAGAGGCCTTTGCCTAGCGTGGGATAACAGAGGCCAAAAGTATCAGTAGCAGCAACTACGGATATTTCCTCAAAATGTTAAGCCTAAGATCTAGATGACGCAAGTAATTGAATGCAAGCTGCATGCAAGTTTGACTAGGTACATTGCGTAACTGCAATTGAATTCAACGTCCATTAATAGTCCGCAATGTCTTTACATGCAACTCGCATGCAATATCTTGAGGCCCAAAATGGCTATTATGCGTGTGAACCATCCGAACAATAGTTAATTTACCAATAGCTGTTAAGTTGACTAAATAAAATGTATGGATGATTTCTGTAATAATTTTTTTATACAATGCTTAGGTTCACCAATTTAATAGGTAAAGGCAAAATTAGTAGGAAAATACAGTACATCATTATTCGTCTCGTGGGCCGTTAGACTACCTTTTTTACGAGGTAAAATCATCAAATGAGCCCCCCACCAGGGCAAAACGGGAGGGACTGTCACACTTGTACTGACTTAAATCGATGGTGTCCTTCAATAGCCCTTTACGTTTCGAGGCCACGGTCACCTGAAAAGACAGTCCCGCGACCCCGTGTCGTGGGACTACCTGAAATGTTACATAGTTTTCAAACAAATGAAATCAAAAGAATTTTCCGGGAAACATTCTTTCAGGAAACATACTAGACTGCTTTTTTTCAAGTCGGATAAAATTATACTACTACTAGAATAGTACCTAAAGTAACATGAAAAGTAATCACACAAAAAAAAGATAAAAGCATAAACTACAAAGGATGTGTGCCCGTGTAAAATAAAGAAAAAACACACTGCACTGAAACACAAATAGAGTTATAACTACGTGTTCAGATTTTCACACAAACAACTTTAAAATCACATAGCATCATAATAAATACATTTTCGTAAGCTACGAAGCTATAATTTAAAATATTCTCACGATTCTTTTAAAATAATACATGGACTGCTAGCTTTGACTGCGCCAAAGTTCTATAGCAACATAAATCGTTTGCAAACTATAAAACGTGAGTAAAAAGCGCGGGAAGTACCTATAGCCGGAGTTCAGTGAAGCGAGCTACGATCCACACGAGCCCAGTCGTGCGTCCAAACTTCATTATTCAGAAACCCGGTCCGATTAGTTCACGCTGCGATCGTTAGATGGCGTTAAACATAATATTTCTGCGAAGTGCACAAAAATAAGTGTTTTTTTTTGTAGCAAGTACTTTTTAGTGAAGAAAGAATATTCCTTTCATTGTTTTTTTTTTCATTTTTTTATTAAATACGGAGTTTTATTACTTTAAAGCCATACAATCCTCTTTATTCGTTTTTAACATATCAATAACATTTAATTAAGTCAATAATTAAAAAAAATATAAAAAATAGTACCCGCCAACATCGGTAATGGGTAGCTGCCGGTAGTTAGGGCTCCAGAAAGAGAAAACTCCCTCACTATGCGCGCGCAGTCCATCAAGCACTGCATCAAGACCCTTGAGCCAGCCGTGCAATGAGAACCTGTTTGCGATTAGTCCATTGACCGTAAAGTCATTATTATTACTAATGATTGGTTTCAATTATTTAACATCGTGGCTAGGGTTCTTGAACATTTCACAGAATTAGATTTCTTTGATTATAGGTCTTAATGTTTATTGGCTGAAAATTATATAACAAAAATGTAGTCGAACAAGGAGCTAAGCACAAAGTTTGTTTTATACTAACTACAAATAAATGTGCCGAACAAGTTAGCAACTCGATCGCGAGATATCAAGCCATCGTTAAACTTTGTCGACTGAATTCACTAATTCAATAATAGATTGATTGATAAAAAAATAGATGATTTAAAACATAAATGGAGCGTTTGAGTTTCAGATTTGAGCGAAATCTGTCTTTTAGTATTTTCTTGTTATTTCAAAAACAAACGATTAATTTTAATTAGGCCAGCAAGAGGCAGTTTTGAATGTCGAACTTTAAAACAAAGGAAGTAGAAATGACTCTAATGATGCTTAAAACAATTTATTTATAGTTTTAATCTGATCAACCATTTTTTAAAACCTTGCTCCACTTTAGGAATTACTTGTAGATCGAACCTGCTTTAGGCAGCGCAACAGTCACGCCAACTGCGTAGTCAAAATTAGATGTTTCAGGGTTACAATCTATACATATAATAAATCTGTAGAAGGGTCAATTCTGTACATTGAAAATATTGAAAAAATAAATAGCGGGGGGTGTTGCTGGATCGATACCAAACCCAAATATGTGATTAAAAATTTTTTTGTCTGTCTGTCTTCTGTCTGTCTGTATATGCAGGCATCACGTGAAAACTAACTGTTCGATTTCGATGAAACTTGGTATAATTATACCTTATTATCCTGGGCATAAAATGGGATACTTTTTATCCTGGAAAAATACGTAGAAAAAAAATATTATTTTTCAGTTTTATTCATAGACGTTGTTCTGTAGAACCGCGAACACACGTTGCATTACCCGCAGTGGATTCAGCGCCGTAACCTGTAGCGCCGAAAGTAAGATTTGGCTTGAACCGTTTGCGGCACACGCGGGCCATGCCTACCCGACTCCTATATAAGGAGCCGCGTTCCGCGCCGCGCGATGCATATAAATTCTGAATTTTGATGCGACCGGACGTGTCCAGTGTGGCGAGCGGTCGTCCGTGGAATTAATATTGTATGCGTGTAATTTTAAACCGTGCTTTTCAGCGCGACCTTTTTGATTACTGTTCCGATGAGTTATTTGTAAATACAAGGTCGAAATTACTATGAAAAAAATACTTACTACAGAACGCGAGCTCAACAGCAGTAGCTCAATAGAGGGATCTCCTTAATTATTATAGGCTTAGCCGTATTTGGGTCCAATAGATATTTATAAGATGTCATTGTCAGAGTTACTCAAAATGGAGAAATAAACCATCCACGCGAAGACCGACATCCGCGCGGACGGAGTCGCGGGCGGAAGCTAGTAAATAATAATAGTGTTAATAGTTTCAAATACCAATCAACATTACTATTACAAGACGCAGTATTTTCTGACTCCCAAAGCGAAACGTGTTGCGCCGACCCCAAGTAGAATGGGATAAGGGCAGGAAGAAGAAGAAAGCGAAACTGTAACCAGAAACGTTCCTTATCCAAGCAATTCCTTCAAAACACGGTCCGTTTGTACCCCATGTCGTTACGTCACTGATTTATTATTATAGGCCCCATTTGTTTCTTTAGTATGCATGTAAATCCCACAAAGGATTACATAAACCAATAGAAATCGTTACGTAATACGAATTCTGCCTTTCTTATTTTATTTTAGGTTTTTTTTTTTAAGATTGTCTTGGGATGAGTTTAAGGCACGTTTTGATGAGTTTAAGACTTACTCAGTCTTGCATTTAAGTATTACGTTACATTTGCATACAAGTTGCTTGATTTGGAAACATGTTTTCGAGGATGTGCGAGTTGAATGCAGGTTTTATTTGAATGACATGAAGCTATACAAAACCAGTATAAGCTGACCGTTCAATATGCTTAAAGACCATAAAATGCGTGACTAAATCATTTTGTATAGCTTGATATGTAGCCGTGTGTACAAGTTCAAATTACCTACTTGCAACTTGTAACTAGCACGCAGGTTTGTCAAGTTGTATACAATTTGCGACTTGTATACAAGTAACTTTGTATAATGAAACGGGGCCTTAGTCTTGACAATTTTATGGTGCTAAAGGTTTATGAGAGAGAAAATAATGTATCAATACTTTTATAGCACTTGTTGTATCTCACGTACCTACTTATCTTAATAAACGTGTGTCGGTCTGTTACCTTTTAATCGTTAGAACGGTATTTTGCCATTCTTCTTTGTAGCACATATTTTTAAACAGACCACGATCGGGATTGGGCCATAAAATACATTTTTAATCCCAGTTGTACGATACTAAAAGCAGACGGAGCCGCGACAAGACACAAAAGATAGTTATGAATATTTTATAGCACTATTGCAGAGATATTTTATGATTAAATTTATTGAAATTGACTATTAGAAAAATAACGAGAAATACGACAACGTCTAACTTTAATAATGAACCCTCTAAGAAACTTTTGAAAGTAAAAAGATTTAAGAATAGCAATTTATTTAAATTGCTATTTTAAAAATCTTCAAAAGAACCGCTGTCTATTATTCAGAACTAAGAATAGACAATTTTAATTTCTTTTCAAGTAAAGGTCGTCGTCCTGACAAAATGAAATTTCAGGAATGTAAACTCGCCAGGAAAGTGAATGCGTTTGGATGGAATATGTATAGACGTATGAAAGTATGTAATGACATTTCACATTGGTCATGTGGTCGGTGTAGGTCCATCTCCCTTATTTATATTCTAAAATCTTGTCCATAACTAAATAATTTATGTTACATTGCACTAAATGCATAAAATTTTAAAATTTTTAATAGGGGCATAACGCTTGCCGATGTTGCCGGACTGTCTAAACAAGTAACCGTGACCCTCGAACGTTAAGGGCTATTAAAAGAACACAGTGGATTTTAGTCAGAACGAGTCTTTTTTAAAAAAAAAGATGTTGTCGCTCTTGTAATTTCTCCCGTGTCGTGGGTGTATTTACAAACATATAAAATCTCATACACTGTCAAAAGAAGTCTGGTAGCCCCTTCCGACTCATTTGATGATTGTACCACGATAAAAAGGTATAAAGGTTTTGTAGTAATAAAATATTCATCATCTTTTTTCAATTACTCACTTGTGGGGCTTCAACAGCTTAGTTGGTTAATCGTCTGGAATACTTATCCACAAAGACGCAGGTTTGAGTCCCACTCGCAGTCAAGTTTTAACTGTTAACTCTTTACAAAGCACAAGTCCGATCCTGCATGGAGTACTGTAGCCACCTTTGGGATGGCTCAGCTAAATATCAACTTGCCGCTCTTGACTCAGTGGAACGCAAGCTAGAAGGCTCGTTGGGGACGTAAAATTGGTGAATGCCAAGCAAAGTTACCTGCCTGTCGGTCTTACAGACACACACACAGATTGTATTACTTCGGAGAGTGTGCCCAAGAACTCCATGACCTCTTCCCACCAGCCCCCTTCCATTATCGAACATCTAGACGCACGACAAATTACCATTCTTACCTTATTGCTATACCACCAATTCGCACTAAGCGTTTCCAAACGTCTTTTATAATGCGGACAGCGAAGGAGTGGAACTCTCTTTCCGAACGCATACAACTCTAATCTCTTCAAAGTTAGACTGAACAGGCTTCTTCTGGGTAAGCTCGCTCCATCGTCGACCTTGTCTTAATCACTCCTGACCTAGACTAAGGTCAAGAGCAAATCCATTATAATTAAAAAAAAAGTTTTTCTTTCCGAAAAAAAAATCTTCATGTACCCGTAAGTATACTGTAGTGTACTGTACGCGTACTTTTCTGTTACAAGATTTTGTATAACACATCGAAATGGAGAGGTTATGACATCGACTATACTACGTGCTTTCACTGACAAGTTAAATTCCTAAGTACTGCTAAAATAAAATTTATACTAACTAACGAGAAATAACCCTAAATGCTCGTACAAATAGGTACTAAAATGCAATACAAACCCATCCTCTGCAGAAAATGAGCCTCGTAATGAAAGCTGCAATAATCAGATAAAAGGTATTGCATTAATTACTTTGTGAACGGATGGGAGATCGCAGATTACTGTTAATAGCAGTCACGAGGCGTGGCATCCTATTAAGAATATTCTTTTATTCGTCATTCATGGTAGCTGCGTAGTGCAAATTGAAAATGACTCTTCCATGCAAGGAACAAAGTTCTTTTTACCCGATGATTGTCATAGTCCTGATACTGATACGAGTAGCTAGCATCATCCCACTGATAAAGATTAATTTTCAATAATTATGATTAATCTATTATAAGTTATTTTGTTGTTGAAAGTGTTCGCATCAAAATATGAAAATAGCAAAAAGACAGAGTATTTATTTATTCGAATAAAAATCACACTATCAACTGCAATCGCTGGTCTAAGAAATAAACGAGTGGTGTTTAATCTTATGTATACTTTTTAACCGACGAAAAAAAAAGGAGGAGGTTCTCAATTCGACATGTATATTTTTTTTTTTTATTTTTTTTTTTTTATGTATGACCACGCATAACTTTTCCCAGCGTGGTCCGATTTCAAAAATTCTTTTTTTGTTGGAAAGAGTATATCTCAAAGTTGGTCCCATT
Source organism: Agrotis exclamationis (assembly GCA_950005045.1). NCBI lineage: Eukaryota > Metazoa > Arthropoda > Insecta > Lepidoptera > Noctuidae > Agrotis > Agrotis exclamationis. Next base: position 18,841,843 of record OX465419.1, read on the forward strand.
TTAATTTCAAAACTAAAATCGGCCTCTAAGGGTAGAAAAAAAGGAATTGATTGTCAACTTTCCTACAGAATTTTCAGTTGTGAACCGATTCGTTTGAAATAAAGTTAACATATGTAGTTCTGAGGACATTACTATATAGCAGAGATGTGGAGAAGATAACATGATGGTGTCACCATCATCAGATCAACTCCAGATCCCTATTATGTTGTGAAGTCAGTCCCAAGAGTTCCTCAACAGTTAACAACAGCTATATCGTGTTTGGACTCATTTCACTCAGCTTGATGAGAACTTTAGACCCAGCTGAGGTATCATTGTCATCGAGGGTCTGAGGATGGTGACGGAAAGCAGGGGCAAGAGGTCCTCAACAGTTAACAGCACCTATATCGTGTTTGGGCTCATTTCATTAGTCTTGATGAAAATTTTAGACCTAGCTGGAGTATAATTGTCATCGAGGGTCTGATGATGAGGACAGAAGGCAGTAGCAAGAGATCCTCAACAGTTAACAGCAACTATATCGTATTTGGGCTCATTTCATTCATCATGATAAGAACTTTAAACATAGTTGGGATTTGACAGTCGTTGACAGTCTGAGAGTGGAGTTTTTAGTTGCAAGTTACAGGTCCTCAACAGTTAATACTAATTACTGTGACGGTTACGTTGACAATGACAAAAGGGAAGACGGGTTTTTCCATGTGTTAAACACTCTAATCATGGTATACAACTAAAAAGCTAAAAATAATAACTTTTTCACAAAAAAATCAAACCGACGAAAGATTGAACTGAAAAGCTAAAAATAAATTTTGAGGCGGCGCCAAAGAAACAATCAACGAAAAGCAACCTAGCTACAATAAAATTATGCTTCGCTTCAAATAATTAATTTAGGTACATGTTTGTATGTTTGTTTGGCGCCGCCTCAAAATTTATTTTTAGCTTTTCAGTTCAATCTTTCGTCGGTTTGATTTTTTTGTTAAAAAGTTATTATTTAGGGTTCCGTAGCCAAATGGCAAAAACGGAACCCTTATAGATTCGTCATGTCTGTCTGTCTGTCTGTCTGTCTGTCCGTGTATGTCACAGCCACTTTTTGTCGAAAGTATAAGAGCTATCCTGTTGAAACTTGGTAGAAAGATGTATTATGTGAACCGCATTAGGATTTTCATACAAATATCAAAACAAAACAAATTTTGGGGGTGCCCCCCATACTTAGAATTGAAACTCAAAAAAAAAATTTTCACCAAACCCATACGTCTGGGGTATCTATGAATAGGTCTTTAAAAATGATATTGAGGTTACTAACATAATTTTTTTTTCTAAACTGAACAGTTTCCACAGCGACGACGACGTCTACGACGCTCCAGAGGTGACCGAGGTACACATGAGAGTGGCGGTACAAAGGCTCAAGGCCAAAAATACCGCCCCAGGACCCGACGGCCTGCCAGGGAAAGCCTGGGTCCTGGCCTCGAGGACTCTCGGGCCTCGACTTGGGGGCTCTTTAGCGCATGCTTGGAGAGGGGCCGGTTCCCGCTTCGTTGGAAGACGGGAAAACTGGTCCTCGTCCAGAAGCACGGGCGCCCTGCGGACTCTCCGTCCGCATTCCGGCCCATCGTGCTGCTCGACGAGGTGGGCAAGCTCTTCGAAAGAGTAATTGCAGACCGCCTCGTCGGGCACCTGAATCGGATGGGCCCGAACCTTGCGGAGAGCCAGTTTGGCTTCCGCAGGGGGCGCTCGACGGTGGACGCCATCATGCGCGTGAGAGCCCTCACGACGGGGGATGCAGTAGCCCGGGGCAGGGTCGTCTTGGCGGTGTCTTTGGACATCACCAACGCCTTTAACACCCTGCCCTGGAGTTGCATCAGGGAGGCACTCCGGTATCACCGGGTGCCGACCTACCTCCGTCGCATAGTCGAGGACTACCTGACGGACAGAGCCGTCATCTACCCCGGTCACCGGGGAGAGTGGAACCGGCGAGAGATATCGTGCGGTGTTCCACAGGGATCGGTCTTGGGGCCGCCCCTGTGGAACATCGGATACGATTGGGTGCTGCGCGGCGACCTCCCTGACGGCGTCAGCGTAATATGTTACGCTGACGACACGCTCGTCCTGGCGGAGGGAGAGTCGCACCAGGCGGCGGCCGACCTGGCGACGCAAGCGGTTGCGACAGTCGTCGAAAGGATCCGGCAGCTGGGACTCGAAGTGGCGCTGCACAAAACGGAGGCCATGTGTTTTCATGGCCGCGTTAACGCGCCACGGTCTGAGTCCCACATAACGGTGGAGGGGGTTCGCATCGGCGTCGGGAGGACGATGAAGTACCTGGGACTCGTCCTCGACAGCCGGTGGAACTTCAGGGAGCATTTCCTGAGTTTGGCCCCAAAGCTGAACCGGGCAGCAGCCGCCCTCAGGCGACTCCTGCCTAATCTCAGCGGGCCAAACGCCTCCTGCCGTAGGCTGTACGCCGGTGTCGTGCGGTCCATGGCCCTCTACGGGGCCCCAGTGTGGGCCCTGAGCATCCGGACGCGACCACTAAAGTTGGTCGCATGCCAGAGGGTCATGGCTATCCGAATGATCCGGGGATACCGCACGATCGCCGGCGAATCGGCCAACTTGCTTGCCGGATTACTGCCCTGGGATCTGGAGGCGACTGCCCTCCAGCGCGTCTATGAGTGGCGCGTGGAGGCGCAGCGCCGGGGAGAATTCCCGCTGCCCCGACAAGTCGAGGCGCGGCGGGAAGAGGTCCGGCGCGATCTCAGGGCAGTATGGAGGGGACGACTGTCGCAACCGACGGCCGGGCACGCCGCAATCGCGGCGGTAAGACCCCTCTTTGAGGAGTGGCTGGATAGGAGTCACGGCGTCCTGACCTACCGCATGACGCAGGTCCTCACCGGACACGGAAGTTTCGGGAGGTACCTGTGTCTAAGGAGAAAGGAGGAAACGCCTGGGTGTCACCACTGCGAAGATCGCCCGGAGGACACAGTAGAGCATACGGTGCAAGACTGCCCAGCTTGGGCAGAGCACCGACGTGTCCTCACGGCGGCGATAGGCGGAGACCTCTCGCGCCCGGCATTGGTTGCGGCCATGCTGCGGGGCGAGACGGAGTGGGAAGCGGTCGCCTCCTTCTGCGAAGCAGTCATGCTCGCGAAGGAGGAGGCGGGCCGCGTGAGGGAGAGGACAATGTCCTCCCTCCGCCCCACCCGCAGTGGTGGACACCCACGGCGACGGACGTCGCAAGACGATCTCCGGCCACCGTAGGCGCGGGCATGCGGGCGGCGAGTAAAGGGCAACTCGCTGCCCGACCATGGACCATGCCCGGGTCGACGGCGCGTTGTGTTCCACGCGCGCCTCAAAGAGCGTCAGCATAATGACGGGGCCCCCTCTCTAGAGGGCCAAAGCCTGCCGGAGTCGCGGGACTTATACCATTACCGTGACCCCGGAACATAAAGGGCTATTGAAGGACACCGTGGATTTTAGTCAGTACAAGTCTGACAGTCCCTCCCGCCCTGCCCGGGGTGGGAGGACTCATTTGATGATTTTACCACGCAAAAAAAAAAAAAAACTGAACAGTTTGCGCGAGAGACACTTCCAAAGTGGTAAAAAGTGTCCCCCCCCCCCCGTAACTTCTAAAATAAGAGAATGATAAAACTAAAAATAATATATTATAATGTAGACCTCAACCAAAACTACCAACGAAAATTGGTTTGGATGAGATACAGTTAGCAGTTTTTGAGATATAGTACATTTTCAAAAACCGCAAATATAACTTTGCCATTCATACAAATACTATGAAAAACAAAGTTATTTTTATTGTTTGTGTATATTACTTACTAATCTCAATATAATTATATCTCTAATCTATGCTTGCTGCTACGGAACCCTTCATGGGCGAGTCCAACTCGCACTTGGCCGGTTTTTTTTATTTGATTTGGGTTTACTTTTGACTCTAGATTAGAGGTGACGGAAACAAAGTTTCAAAAAGAGAGCGCGAGAGGGCTCACCCATAAGAAGCCTGTTACTTGATTGTTTGATTTTTTGAGATTATTGTAAGTTGCAGGTAGCATTGCTAGGCGTCCGGATAAAGCCGGACACAGTCAGGCTTTTTGGTTCGTGTCCGGCCAAATTAGACCGTGTCCGGACTGTCCGGCTTTTTAAATTTCATATTTCTTTTATAATTATAGTCATGATTTTGGTTTCCGCTCCGCTTGTTTCGCCATATGTCTGGACTAGCACTAGCCGCGCTCGTTTGAGAAGAATTATGTTTAGTTGAAACGTATTTTTTTTTTTTAATAAATAGGTGCCATTCGAAATGAAAAATTAAGGTGTCCGGTCTTTTCACCTAAATGTCCGGATAAACTGACTAATCTGTCCGGTTTTGGCAACCCTAGTTGCAGGTATTTTTCCAGGTAGTTCTTTGAGAAGGTAACTGCGACAAAACGCTTCCCTGTTCACCAGTTTATACATGCTTTTAGTTCAAAACAAGTGTCGAAGCTTTGGAGGCACTTAAATCAAAGCCCGTATTTCTCTATTCGCACCACGTCTACGGCAACAAAGTCATAAGCCCCGACGAAGTTTCGAAACTCAACTGTGAACGGTCGCGGCGCCTGACAACCACACGAAAATGGCAATGTTCGACAGGGTCCTCTTTTCGATTGGGCACACTAGGCTTGTACCTAGGGCCCCATTTCGTTTGGGGGCCCCTACTTTTTGTAAACAATAAAACATGAAAAATGAGCACGTAATCTTTTTTTTTGAATCCTGCTTACCTATGATCTTTTTTATTTTTCTGAAGTCTGTATGATTTTGTATGAAAGATCAAAAGTAATCGGGACATATTTGAACCAGCGAATTTTTTTCACTTGGCTCGCTTTTGCATTCTAATTGAGGTTGTCCTAAAGTGCCTTCTGCCCTGTGTTAAAAACGTCCCTGGTTTTAGGAAAATACTATCTCTAACATCTGACTTAAGTCGCTAACTAATTCTTTTAAACTGTTATTTTGTTGAAGTCTCTTAAGAATAGGCAAATTTTGTTAGCTGGTTTTGATGTGACCTCGTTAAAAGTTGAACATTTTTAGTTAGTATTCACCGTCTTGTCACTATTACCGAGTACCAAAAGAAACTTCTATTTTTTAATCAACAATTTTTGACAGTTAGTACTTTATTGGATTAAATTACTGAAAAATAATAAGTTTTACTGTTCACGCTGTCTTGAAAACAATATTGATTTGATTAATTTAATTTGTACCTTTGGCGAAAAACCAGAGTCACCGACATAGCTCATAAAATTTGCAAGTTAAAGTGGCAATGGGCAGGCCACATCACTCGTAGAACTGACAACCGATGGGGAAGAAAAGTTCTCGAGTGGCGACCGCGGACCGGAAGACGCAGCGTAGGCAGGCCTCCCACTAGGTGGACCGACGACATCGTGAGGGTCGCGGGCAACCGATGGATGCAAGTGGCGAATTGTCGTTCGGCGTGGTGGTCTAAGGGGGAGGCCTATGTTCAGCAGTGAAGGTTTTCCGGATGATGATGGTGAATTTGTACCTCTTACCGACTTCAAAAAATGGAGGCGGTTCTCAATTGGCCGGAATCTTTTTTGTAATGTGAATGTGTGTTCCTCGGTTATCTCTTCAAAAATACCAAGACTGATATGGAAAACCTTTCTGCTTAGCTAACCGCATGGTTCAGGATCTCATACTGATAACCTGGAGGAATTGAGGTAATATTTCAATCAATTACAGCAAATCAACCGAGATTGCTGCTATCGCATTGCTTAACAGTCACACAGCAAAATAAATAATACGCCTCTATCTATCCACTATTATGTACGTATAGGGGCCTGGTTTAATGCTACAAGTGACGGAAAGGCGCAAGTTTTAATGCGCATGTAAGAAAATTAAAAGTGACTATAATTTGCTTGGAAAATCACAACTATGGAAACAAAATAGATTACAAAACGCTGCAAAAATCTTCTTATGTACATTTTCTTCGATAAAAAGAAAATATTCAGTGGCTTTGAACTTAAAATGAAAAACAGAATTTACAGGAGCGTACATAACTTGTTTTGCATAACACATTCAGATATATCCAATATGGCGAACATTTTCAATACCAGTGAAAGTTTTCAGAATGTTCCAGAATTTTCTAGTCAAAACAAAATATATTGTGTTTGTTTTACAGACGTTCGGAGTTACTTAAGTGTGAGTGTTTGTTTAAATAGTGTTTTCGAAAATTTCCCTCGCAATATTATATTCTTGCAGATTTCATATTGTTAGAACTTGGTTTCTTAGAGTTCTTTGAATTTTCATATTACAAACAAAAGGTGGAGTTGCTGTTAGATATTATAGTTTTAAATAAGATAATAGTTTAATCTTGATTAAGACTACATATTGAGGTATTCCCGTTTGAGGAACTATTTCCAGAGCACCTACATTAAGGGCAACTTTTTATTCCCGTTTGAGCTCCTATCAAATATTTGACAAATTGCTCAATCGGGAATGAAATTATAATTCAAGTCTTTTCCCAAGAGAGCAACTACGATTTGATAGCTTGTAGTGATGGCGTGTTTAGTATTTCAGTTAACCTTCCCAGAATGGTTTAAAAACATACCACACCTTGAAACTTACGCTAGCCTAGTACATTAATTGCTGGTAAGTGTTTCAGTTACCCTTCTCAGAATGATATGAAAACTTACCCTCTAGAACCTATGCTAGCCTAGTACTTTTGCTTGTAACTATTTCAGTTAAACTTCCCTGAATGATGAATTTGAAAATTAATAGTCATGAACCTATGACTATTAATTTATACACACCCCATCACTATAAACTCACTCAGTTGCTCTAATGGGAATGGATTTGAATAATAATTTAATTCCTGATTGAGCGATTTGTCAAAATTTTGCAAGGTGCTCAATCGGGAATAAAAAGTTGCTCTTAAAATAGGTGCTCTGGAAAAAGTTGCTCAAACTGGAATATCTCTAAATTTATACGCAATGAAACTGAATTCGAAATCGCGAACTATTTAGATCTACATAAGTAATTTCTAACTGTAAATTCAAATAGCCTCCAATTAGACCCAGAGAAAATATTTGCTTTACAAAAATAACATCGCACGAGATCGAAAGCGTCTACATGCGATCACGTACGAACGAGTCCAAATTGTTCGTAAGCCTCTGTGGCCGTGACTTGTGCGAGAGACACGTGTGCCGCTTAATCGACATCTTAATGATCACTGATGTACGCAGCGTGTAATTATCTTCAATTTTCGGAGTAATTTTGCTGAAGATCGGTTTGTTTTTGGGTTTATTACAACCATAATGGTGAGCTACTGTTACTGATTTCTCAATGAACAAAGTAACAGACTAAATTAGATGATGTTTACAAATACCTACGTTTTTTCGAATGTATACAGAGTCGTTACAGGAATTGTTTGTTTTATGAAAATACTAACTAGCTATCTCTGAAGAAGTGAAGTTTCATAAAAACTATCAATACTAAAAACAAACCATTACGGTCAGTTCAGACCGAGACGCGACGCGAAGCGACGTGACGCAACGATACTTCAAATGTGTATCTTTTCTTATCGTAAATAAGGTTAGATTTGCGGCGGGCGCCGCGCCGGGTTGTGACAGGTGTATCTTTTCGTGTAAGAAATAGAGTTCGATTTTGAATAGCTCTTTTGAAATGAGCTCGCAGCGTCACGTTTCGGTCTGAGCCGACCCTTTGGGGTCAAATTGTGCAAAATCAAAATCTTATTGAGCACCTACGTCCGAAAAAGCTCCAAACAGCCTACAAGTTTACGTCATTTAACGATAGATGGTGTTAGTGGTATCTTGTAAGTACAAAAGGTAAATTATTTTTAGTTTAGGCAGTTATAGACAAAAGTCTAGCAGTCCTCGAGTATTTTCATAATTTTACAGACTGCCAGTATACCTATAAGAAAAAGATCTAGTTATGCTATGTTTATGATCCATCCTGTTCATGATCCACAATCTGTTTAGCTTTTTACGACTGTACACAGTATCTGCATCCAGTCTATAAAGAGGAAGAATACTAGTATTTTGCATGGAAGGTAAGTCTTTTTAGCCCATCCAATGCTTGTCTGGAAGATATCGCTAACAGCGATAAAACCGCCTTCTGTTAGTCATTATTATTGAAAGAAAAGAAAAATCGAAAATGGTTGGGTAATAATACCTTCTGGAGTAGTTTAATAACATACGATAATCAGCCTATGATGTTCCAAATGCTGGGAAATAGGCTCCTTCTGGTAATGGGGTGTTATCTACCCCAGTATGGGTTTGCAGCAGGCTGTTGCATGCCTCCGAATTTGTGGTTTTAGGACATAGTAGGTATATTAAGACAATCGTCTACCGAGCGCTCGTCCATACTAAAAGAGAAAACGTTTTGCTGCCCCTTGTTATCCTACCTCAATGATTTTTTAGAATGCTTCTGACACAGTAAAAAACTAGGTTTATAGGTTTTCATTTTTTTCAAAATTTATAATAGTTTGAAAGTTACAGGCGCCTAAGAGTTACTATTTTTATGACAAAATCTTCATTGAAGTCAAACCTTTGTATTTTAAAAATAAAGAACTGTAAGAAAAAAAGCAAAACCTATAAACCTAGAATATAATATGCTGAAACGATTGACGCCAGAATCTAAAAGATTGGTCGTGATTTAGTATGTGAAAAACGTTTTCTCCCGAAAGACAAATTTCATATAAAAAATACTTACAGTCAGTCGCGAGCTGCAACGCTCTCTATCGCACGATCGAGGGTCGGGGAGGTGTGGTAGCGACAGCACGAGTTTTTCTAAATACCTATTTTTTTAAATGGCAGCCGGTATACTATCCTCTTAATAGAGGAGAAAACGAAATTCATTTGGCAATAGAAACTCTTTGCTGCAACATTAGCAATGATAATGATGCGAGCTTTTGTTTCTGAGGCATTCGTTGTCGGTTCTCTACGACGCCGACGGCAAGCACGTAATTACTAAAAATGTCATAGTAAAACAGTATAGAGGCATTCTTAAAAAAGAATTTACTTGAGGCAAATCCCTTGTGAAAAAGATATCTAGTATTTTTTCTAAACAAAAACTTAAAAATACCTACGTAAGACATTCTGAAAGAAATAGAGACTCCTAACTCATTTAAAAACACTACAAAACGTAAAACAAAAATCTCAGGGATACTCAGAAACGTTAGTCGCAAATACGCTGGCTATAAGCTAAAGCGAAACAAAGTACTAACTTATTTTACTAAAGCCTTAACACACAGAATAAATATGTACAGAAAGCTCACCAGCTTGTTTTGGATTCTGGGTCCTCACTTTGATTCCCGTAGCGCTGTAGGGTTAAGTGTTAATGTGTGTGTCTTTTTCAATCGGGGGGCACGGCAGTGCCCCCGCCAAGCTGTTCACATTTACTTTCTAAGTTTATTTTGGACATCACTGACGGAAAACATCGTCAGGAAATCTGAACCTACATAATCGATAAGTCCAAAAACATATTAATAGCCTGTGGGATTCCAAGAGGTGGCTATCCTAACTATGATACCAGGGTAACCATAAAATACAGGTAATTAAAAGAAAAACCGCCTAAATCCGCCACAAACAGTGTCATTTGACAATTCAGAGACTACACTAGCGCCTCTAGCGGTGAATTCATACGTAATTGCTCTCATTGTGTCAGCGTGTTCTCGTCTCACCATTGTATGGGGCGGACCTTCTGGGTCCTGTACTCTGTGGCCTGAATCCAGTACTGAGGGATAGTGCTCCCGATGTAAATGGAAGTGGTCGCTGGCGGGTAGTCTCGTCGCAAGTTCTGTTTTAACCTACTTTTTCTTTAGTACTGTCTGTTTGTATGTTTGTAAGTGTGTTAAAATTATGTTCTGTCCGTCCGTCTTTATTTTATTGTTTTATAAGTCAAGTTGGAATTCCCTTTGTTTGAAATATACACAGGATTAACAAGGAGCTTTTAAAAATCTGCAGATCTGATCTATTTCGCATTTTCTGCTTCTTTCTGTGTACGTGGTTCTAGACAAAATCTTAGGGTATCAATGAATTTCTAAGAAGTAATTCTGTGAGTTTTTGTGAAAATATTAATCAAGAGTTATACGCAACCTGCGTATTATAGCTACGTACCAAATACTGTTTTGCATTTTACGAAGAGCTGATGATCATTTCATTATAATATTTCTATTTCATGGAACTTTACTCACCTCATCGAAGCATAGCCAATCCATGTTTAGTCTTTTTTTTTTTTTTTTTAGCGTGGTAAAATCATCAAATGAGTCCTCCCACCCCGGGCAGGGCGGGAGGGACTGTCAGACTTGTACTGACTAAAATCCACGGTGTCCTTCAATAGCCTTTTATGTTCCGGGGTCACGGTAATGAGATAAGTCCCGCGACCCCAGCAGGCTTTGGCCCTCTTGGGCGGGGCCCCGTCATCGTGCTGACGCTCTTTGAGGCGCGCGTGGAACACAACGCGCCGTCGACCCGGGCATGGTCCATGGTCGGGCGGCGAGTTGCCCTTTACTCGCCGTCCGCATGCCCGCGCCTACGGTGGCCGGAGATCGTCTTGCGACGTCCGACGCCGTGGGCGTCTACCATTGCGGGTGGGGCGGAGGGAGGACGCTGTCCTCTCTCTCTCACGGCCCGCCTCCTCCTTAACGAGCATTACTGCTTCGCAGAAGGAGGCGACCGCTTCCCACTCCGTCTCGCCCCGCAGCATGGCCTCGACCAATGCCGGGCGCGAGAGGTCTCCGCCTATCGCTGCCGTGAGGACACGGCGGTGCTCTGCCCAAGCAGGGCAGTCTTGCACCGTATGCTCTACTGTGTCCTCCGGGCGATCTTCGCAATGGTGACACCCCGGCGTTTCTTCCTTCCCCATCCGACACAGGTACCTCCCGAAACATCCGTGTCCGGTGAGGACCTGCGTCATCCGATAGGTCAGGACGCCGTGACGCCTTTCCAGCCACTCCTCAAAGAGGGGTCTTACCGCCGCGATTGCGGCGTGCCCGATCCATGTTTATTCTGCCCATATTTTGGTTATATTGCGAATCTGCTTTTTTGATAATCAAACATTAGCATGTGATATTTTGAGAATCTGATATTACGCGAATAAAGTTATTTCTTTAATAGTACCTAACCTATTCATTTCAATTATAGCCATACCATCTTTCACACGGTTCACACGTCTTGTCTTTGGTTCCCTCTATGGTCCGTCACTATTTTATGAAAAATACCGCCCATTGATATTTTATATGAAAACAAAAGCACTGCACCACCAAACTCACTTATACGAAGTGTCAAATACAAAGCCTTCCTTGATATCATGTTCTACGATCGGAACGTACAACGGACCCTTGTATTAACAGTTTACGATCCTCACTACGTGTCTGTAGTTAAAGTCGTGAAAATATTTCGATTGCATTGCTGGCATGGCAATACCTTTATTTTTCATATCTTTACTTTATATTTTTCGTTTCCTGCCAAGTTTGGTTGCCAAGTAAAATTCTATAGAGTTTGTTTATCTGGTAAACGTGTGTAACCTGAAGTATTTTTTTGGTGTTTCAAAGAATTTTTCAAAGTTAGGTACTTGAGTTTATGTTTTATTTTATGATTTAATGTATCTTATAATAAAATTATGATGTTCTACACACATCAAAAGTGTCTAGGGATCAAGCATTTTTATGCGGATTTCTTGAGATTGAGATGTGGCTTTGTAATAAATTTATGATTTTATAAATTTATATGGATCCTTTTTGGTGCATTTCATAATTTGAATCAGGAACTGTGAATCAAATTCGAGTAAAAGATGAAAATCAGCTGTCAATATTTTCCCTATAAAAACATACAACGCATTGAAGACATTATTAGTGCTACTGTTTCCCTACTACTGATTAAAACCAACGTTATTATGGAGCGGCGACGTCATTTAAGCAGGGAAGAAATGCTCAGAGCCGTGGGAATGATAGAAGCTGGTTCCCGGCAACGTACTGTGGCTTTAGCTCTGAATACAAGTCAGAGTGTTATCAGTCGACTTTGGACACGTTACCGAAGCACTGGTACCGTGGCTGAGCGCCATGGAGGACGGTATCGCTGCACCACACGGAGACAAGACCGATACATTCAAATCTTAACTCGAAGAGCTCCAACAATAACCGCCATGATGTTAGCCGTGAGGCTTCATCACTCTTCAGGGAACTTAATTAGCGACCAAACAGTCAGAAACCGCTTGCATGAAGTGAACCTTCATTCCCGAAGACCGCTACGGGTACCACCTATAGCAATGCACAATCCTAGGATTCGATATCAATGGGCTCTTGAACACAGAAATTGGGCAGAAGAACAATGGCGTTTCGTGTGCTTTTCTGATGAGTCTCGTTTCGGTATGAGACCGGATACAAGACGTATACGACACTGGAGAACCCCTGGACGCCAACAGCGATTAAAATCCTGCCAGGAAGTCCATCCTTATAATGGTGGAACCATCATGGTATGGGCGGGTATTTGGATCGGCGGAAGAACTGAGTTGATTTGGATCAGAGGCAACCTCAACGCTCAAATTTATGCTGAGACGATTGTATCAGACGTCATCGTTCCTATACAAGTGCAAATCGGTCCCTTATTTCAGTTAATGCATGATAATGCACGACCGCACACCGCAAGAGTTGTAAGACAGACTCTCGCCGCAGCTAACATCAATGTCCTGCCCTGGCCTGCTCAGTCGCCAGACTTGAATCCGATTGAGCATGCATGGGATATGCTACAGAGAAGAGCTCTGCCGAATATGGAGGGTATCCAGTCGCAAGAAGACCTTTTTTTGTTGTTGCAACGAACATGGGCGGCCATTCCACAGCGTGATTTGGATGAACTCATTTTGAGTATGCCAAACCGATGTTCTTGTGTTGTTAGTGTTCGCGGTAGAAACACGGATTATTAATTGTTTAAGTTACCCAATAAAATTTTAAAGAAAACTGTTATTTCAGTCTTTTTTTCGAACTTTTGTGTTAGTGGTTCAAATGTCAAAAATCCCTTTATTAGGAAAATGGCAAATTTCTTTATTAATGCAAAGGTGACTTGGTTTATCGTTACTGTGACAAACGAAAACACTTTATTTGATGAATCCTTAAAGACAATTTTAATTAATATCAATTAGGAGAAAAGTTATGGCAAAAATATATGTTGATCCCTAGACACTTTTGATGTGTGTATTTGTCCTTTACTTTAAGATAAGTTAAAAGTACCACAACTTTGGGCTGGTAAATTGCAGTTTTGTTTTTGGTTGAATTCCCATAGGTATTTCGGTAGTATATGCCAGATCCTGCTGACACATAGAATGACAGTTAATCTTAGATACCTATTTTATTTGAACAGAAACTAAGAATAATAAAACAAAGTTTTTACAACATTGAGACCAAACCGGTTTTTTTTTTTTATTAATAGAGATTTTATTTTATTTAGGGCTGATTTTTCAATAGTCAGATAACTTTTATCTGAGGAATAAAAATAACGGTTTGACATATTTTCTATAGATAAGCTGTCAAACCGCCATTTTTATTCCTCAAATAAAAGTTATCTGATTATTGAAAAATCAGCCCTTAAAGGCACATGTTGGCATTTAAAACCTAATGGATAAGGAAAATCAGTTTCAAAATAGGAATCCCAAAAAAAAAGAAAAACGGAGGCGGGAAAAACAAAAGTGAATTCACAAAATGGCGATCAAACGTTCGGATAGACACCTAGCTAATCAGGAATCGAGATGAAATCGAACAAAAGTAATATAACTTTCCTTATTGAGTACCTATATTAAGTAAAATCGGACTCGGTCATACGTATAATTAAGGAACCTCAAAGTTCGTTTAATATAATCGTCCGCTCTACCGATTGTCGGATTGGAATTCTTGAGAAACTTGCGCTATAGATTATCGGCTATAGGGATTTTAGGGCTTAAGAGAAATGTATTATAATTAAAGGGTCTCTAACGTTGGTTTTGCTTAGAATCTGTATATTCTGTCGATAAATCTACAGCCTTAGATTATAAAATTGGACATTTTCCGGACAGATTCCGTGTTCGAAACATAACGTAGGTAACGTTTTTAGTGAAACCATTTTTATTATAAATGTGAGTTTTTATGCTTTTGTTAAATTGTTTCCTTGGAGATTAATTTTTCTTCCATTGCTTCAGTTCTCAGTGACCTACTCAGAATCTGGAAATTTTACTAGCATGGGGTGCTAAGACAGGAAACCTCTACGTGCGCCCGTGGACTGGAGTTCCCTCTCGGATACGTCCGTGGGGAAGACCAGTTTTTCGGGCCGGTGCGCCCTGGGATGCGGGCAAAAACTCTTTTTTGCCCGTATGCGAATAGCCTGTCGGGTGGACGCTCCAACGCGTGTCCCTCTGAATAGCAGAGGGCACAGCGGCGGAGCGGGCTTGCAGACGGTGAGTAATGGGTAAGCTCGCCGTCCGACCAAGGACCAAGCCCGGGTCGGTGGCGCGTCGTGTTTCACGCGTCACCGACGGGGCCCAATGCCTGCTGGGGTAGCGGATTTTTCTTAATCCACTATACCGTGGCCCCGGAACGTAAAGGGCATCCGAAGGAACACGGGTGGATTTTAGTCAGTAAGAGTCTGACAGTCCCTTCCGCCCCACCCAGGGCTGGAGGGCTCATTTGATGATTTCGCCACCAAAAAAAAAAAAGCCTACTAGCATACTTTTCCAAGTACCTACCTACATTGATTTTATAAAAACACACATTATCTATCGTATAACACACGCAAAGTATAGGAGTAACCATCGCCTTGTGAACTCTGTGAATAGGGTCTGGGTTCTGTCTCAAAAATAACAAACAACAAAACAAATTCTATAACAATTCATCCGCCAATTTGCTGCTAAAATATAAGAAAAACACTTGGAACAAAACGCCTGTAAAAATAAATTGTCATTGAAGAGTAAACGAGAAAAATATCATAAATCATCTGTCAGTGATGTTTATATGACTTAATTTGATTTAGATGGGTGTTTGAAACGGGATAATAACGGCTTTTTCCGTACCCATTCGTTTTTGGATCATTTGGGGAAAAATAAATGTAGGTCAGATTATGACCGTAATTTTTCGCCCAGGACAATAATGCAGAATGATTAATATCATAGTGTTCATTATTCTATGGACATAATTTATAATCTACTAGCTTCTGCCCACGACTTCGTACGTGGATCCTGTTGCTTATGCCAGTGGCAACTGGGTCGTCAAAATCGAAGTTCTGAAACATCTGATGTCGAATTCTAAGAGCTCGGGGACGGGACATCAACGGGATGCGCGAGACGATTCGAGACGTTCCAGACCTTTCATTTTTGTAAGTCACAGGAAATGCCCATCAGACTAAACAACTTTTACTCGGCGACCTCCCTGACGGTGTCGGCTTAACATATTACGCCGCTTGTCCTGGCGGAGGGAGAGTCGCACCATGCGGCGGCCGACATGGCGACGCAAGCGGTTGCGACGGTCGTTGATAGGATGCGGCAATTGGGGCTCGACGTGGCGCTGCACAAAACAGAGGCCATGTGTTTTCATGGCCGTCTGAACGCGGCACGTTCAGAGTCCCACATAACGGTGGGAGGGGTTTGCATCGGTGGACGATGAAGTACCTGGGTCTCGTCCTCGACAGCCGGTGGAACTTCAGGGAGCATTTCCTGAGTTTGGCCCCAAAGCTGAACCGGGGAACAGCCGCCCTCAGACGAATCCTGCCCAATCTCAGCGGGTCAAACGCCTCCTGCCGGAAGCTGTACGCCGGTGTCGTGCGGTCCATGGGCCTCTACGGGGCCTCCGTGTGGGCCCTGAGCATCCGGACGCGATCACTAAAGCTGGTCACATGCCAGAGGGTCATATTATGGCTATCCGGATCGCCGGCGAATCGGTCAACCTCCTTGCCAGATTGCTGCCCTGGGATCTGGAGGTGACTGCCCTCCAGCAAGTCATCATTTTCATTCAACATCTTTTTCATCATCTGAACCAGTAATACCCTCCGTTATCGGATAAAAATGTATTTGTTTTTACGGAAACCTTTATTTTATTCTGTCAGACGTATTGTTTTCGGCACGCGTGACGGGCGGCAATCTTCGAGATTACAATTACATTTAACTGAATTGGCATTTCATGTGCCGTTGGGCAGGAGAACTCATAATATTTCAGACATGGTACCATAGTATTTTTTGTTTAGCATAAAAATACCTTTGCAATGACGTATTACATACAAACCCTAGCATCATCCTTTGATGGAAAAAATTAGTTCCTCGTTCGTGCACTAGAGGCGTTTTTCCATTTTTCATGCCATAAAGTCAATAAATACTCCAAGTACGCTGTAAATAAAATACAGAAAACTTGTGGTAAGGCCTTTTTTTACGTTGTAAAATCAATGAGTCCTCCCACCCTGCTAACGCCAAGGCCTCGAATTGCTTTTGGCTGATAAAAACGATAGCCTTCTCTGAGAGTAGATCAAACCACCTGTACGATATCTTCCCCTCTGTATTGTGCATCCATTCCATCTGAAATTCGTTGAGTTTTGCGGTCATCTCAGCTTACTTGCAACTTGACTATGAAATCTGCAGTCAGAATTTGAAGCTAAAATTTGATCAAAATTCTGCAGGAATCTATTGTGAATGTTTTGGTGTCCCGATTCACTATCCCAGTTAAATATTCGGATTTGAAATATCCGGTTCAGAAACTGATATAGCTGTTAGGATGAAAAATAAACAAGAATAAAAAACTGTTTTCGATTTCTTTCTGTCCATACAGTGATAAGTATTTTCTTGTATTCACTATTTCCACATAAATCGTTTGACCTCACTTATATAGATAAAAGATACACAATTTCGGAAAAAAAAACTATAGATATTTACCGGCTACGATCCTTTAGAAGGTATTTTTTAACAACTTACTCCTCTCGCCTTGTTACACACTGCTACACGTCAAGCTTTACGAAACCAATTTTTCGTGGTCTCGCTTTATATGATTTTTCTGCACATTCATTGGTCACATATATATTGGTTTTGCATAGCTTTAGGTGTAGTCGTGTGTACTTTCGTTCATCTCGGTCATCCAATCACGCCGATTGCATTTGCGAGTACGCATCCGACCTTTCTAAAAATCTAAAATATCGTACCAATAGAATTGCGATAAAGTTGTCATTTATCCATTAATATACTCCATTGCTTGAGCAATAGAATAAAATATTCCATTTAACGAATTTTAATGCTAAAATGGCGTTTTTAGATCCCCTGTTCTTGCAACAACTAGGTTGCAAAATTAAAACCCGTTGAACCGTGTTTCGTTCAAGCCTGCACCATTGTATTTTCCAAACATATTACGTGCATAATATATAGTCAGGTACAGGAAAACAATGTGGGTTTAGCCACACGTCCTCAATAATATTTGACGTGTAAGATGCATGGGGAAGCTGCCGTATCGCCATTTATACCTGACTGGGTAGATAAAGGGAAGAGTTATGTTTCGGAAATTCAGTAGCTTTTTATCATAATTTTACCGTGTACGGTAAAATTATGATAAAAAGCTAACGCCGTAACGAGTCTTATAGATAGAGCTGTAAGAAATATTTACTAGGTTATAAGGTCGAAGTTTGTGACACTTGATTTGTAAGGCTCTTTTATAAGAATCGTCTGTTTTATATGCGCGTTTGGTTCAACGTTTAAGCCTCGAGCAGACACACACGATTAATCGCGTGGGGCGACTTGTCGCGGTCCATTCGCAGTACATTTAGAGTGGAAATTAGCTTGGCTCGTTGTCGCAGCGCGATTAATCACGTGTGTCTGTTCGAGACTTTTGTTTTCTTTTTGCTTAAATTGGCCCAGATTATAAACTACCTGTGTACCAAATTTCATCCCAATCTATTAAGAGTATTTTTTTTTGCTTGAAAGAGTTAAACATTCATAATTATGATATTCGTCCTTTTACATTTACAACGTTAGAACCTATAGTAAGATGTAATGACGTCCCATATAAACCTTTACATACTTAAATACCTCATCTTATTCACTTCACACTATGTTAATGGTTGAAGGATCCTTAGCGTCATAAATTCAGATATAAAGCGAATGTTAGTACTATTTTATGGTCTTTTAAGATGGTATCCCTTCGTTCTACCTCACGTTATGGGTTGTTAGCTATCCTTGGAATTTATAACGTGTTCCAATGGTGTTAAGGTGGTGCTTGGAAACCCATAATTTTCTTGTCATTAATGATTTAATAGTTCGGAAATTAATGTGTTAACCTGATTATTTTAGATACTCCGGAAGTATGAGCAACAGTTTGATGTCTGTAAATATTTCAATTACGCTGTACATACCACAAAAAAGTTTGCGATATCTTTGAAAAATCGATTTTTCTTGTTGCTTTAGATTGATTTCCTCTTCTTTTTAAATTCTTTGTTTAAAAATATAGATTTAGAATATATAACAGGTCAATTGTTTTTCAGCTCTATTAAGAAAAAATCAGCTTATGCTAGTGATCACGAACTTTTTTTGATGTGTATGTAAATACAGGAAATCTTGTTAATACCCGAGTATTTAGTCCAGTTCCAGTCATTATAAGGACATACGCTAGGAAGTCGATATTAGCCCGAAATTAATATTCTCTCTCAATCCAAATCTCCGCGCGCGCGTTTTAAGATCGACCCAGAATCCAACTTTATTTACTACACAAAAAGATACATATTTCCAGTTTTCATCGCCTCAAGTCGCGTTGCGTCTCATTTTGAACTGACCCTTGATGACCCAAAAATTTCCACAACAAAACGACGCCCAAGAAATAATATTGCCTCTCTAGTTGGACCAGCAAAGTCCCAAAAAATACGGCTTTTTTCGGGCAGTAAATTCATAACTTCCCTTTACAGCTTACCGTAGTCGGCCTAAATGAAATTTAATGCAACATCCAAAAGGGATTTTCAAGGGAATGTACTAATTGAACGAAATGTTTACTTAGGATGCTTTGAGCTTCGTGTAATTAAAATTTAAGTTCCCGTGTTGTTACTTGTAAATTGGAACAGATTTTGTTTTATATCACTAAAGTATATTTTTTAATTTAGTTTTTTTTCAAAGATTTGTGGAAAGAAAGATTCAGCAACGAGTGGGAGTCGAACTTGCGTCTTCTGGATAAGATAAGTACTCTAGACGCCTTACCAATTAGGCCATCGCAACCACTCATTTTGAAGCTGAATCTTTCATTCCCTTGTTTTCTACTCGCAGCTGAATTTTTTTTCCTCAAATCTTTACGATAACACGACGCAGGCGTTATTTCGTATAAATATACGTATTTAAACCTTTTAAGCTATTGCATAGCTTTTATCGCGGGCTCTGAGCGCGGCGCGGCGCGGCAAGTGAATCACAAAAATTCCAAAAACCTAAGGAATTAACTTGACACCACGCATCGTCTGACATCGTTTCAGTTCGGGAGAGTTCCGCAATCATAAAAATATTTTTCAATACAGTTGCTCAAAAAGTGGCATATTGCAGGGACGTTTAGCGTTCGGAAAGTGGGCTATTACACACTAGTGCGTTCTCTTTCCCAACTGTCAAAATAAGTCTATTAAAAAGAAAAACCAAACTAAAGAGTTTTTGTGATTCATACAAAAACGAATATTTCTAAAAAGAAGCTAATTTATTTCAATGTCACATTTAATGATTTAATTGAATGAGTTACGTTAGGTTTCATTTCATTTCATCTCATTTTCATTTCATATCAATAAAAAAAATCTACTGAAAACTAAGCTGTATGGGCGTTCCCTTTGCCTACCAAAAGGGGTGAAGAAAAAAAAACCCTGCTAATATTCTACGGTTGGCATTATTTTCCAGAAATCATTGCGAGTTTAGTTTATTATGCTTCATTTTTTCGCAACTGTATTAAAAATAGTCGTTCAGTACACGTGCGGAACCGTCATTGCAACTTGTTCCGACTGTCAACCCTCGCCATCGGCTGCGCCTTGGCTCGGGTAGACATTTGTCAGAACTCTTTGCAATGACAGCCTTTCCGCACGTCTTGTAATGAAATATACTATACTTTTTCTTCCATTCTAAACGGCCAGCTACAAAAGGAGTTTTCACAATGAAACCTACTTATAATATTCTCCTTCAACAAAGAAGTTATTTATTACAGTAGTGCACCACAAACATTTTAAATAAATTATATTCTCGTTAAATATACGCGGTAGGCGATTTTAACTTTTAAAATAAAAAAAATGGTATGCAATAGCTTCACCGCGGCAGTCTCCGAGTGCCACATGTATTTTTTTTATACAGGTATTTACTGAAGCTACGAAGCTCATGGCAAATAATAGTACGGGTCAAAGTGTCAGTGGGATTTCCCATCAGGAATTTCTCAGATACCTACAGCCATCGAGTCTGGAGTTTTGCCCGGTTGATGGGCCTTATTGCATGGGACTTAGACTTAAATGACCCACGAAAATTAGGTGTACACCTGTGCCTAGCCTTGTGATTACAGGATTAAACAGGTAACCGTGAACCCAGAACGCAAAGGGATATTGAAGGGACACCGTGGATTTTAGTCGGTACGAGTCTAACAGTCCCTCCCGTCCTGTCCTGGACAGGAAAACTGTTCATGACATTTCATAATATTACCACCAGAAAAAAAAGTATAAAGCCACGAAATATACCACAAAAATGCTCAATTTTAAGATAATAATTTAATGACACAGAGACAAGTTTAATGAACTACACAGTACATCGCACGAGTCAATTAGAGAACTCTGTCACGTCAACTTTAAACTACCGCTTACTTATCTTTTGGTCCCTAAATTACAATTTACGAGGTAGGTACCCCGTATCAGACATTGACCTTTGCCATTCATCAACCCCCAAACGGAAAAGTGTAAAACGTAGATGTACGCATATAATTTTGTGGAGCGGCACGACTTATTCTATGCGACCAAGATAAGAACAAAAACGTCAACTACTTCCATCTGACAACTGATACTTGAAAATTATTTTTAGAAATATAAGGGTTAATTTAACCCGCGGCGTTAATTTAGTATTCACAGTCAATTCGGATCGCACATGTGGCGCCATCTATTAACATAATATGAGCGTTATTGTTCTTTTCTAATTATTTTTTTTTCAAAAACCATTTTACTACACAACCTGCGACGTTGAGTAATAGAAAATAACCACTATTTTTTTTTTTTGCGTGGTAAAATCATCAAATGAGTCCTCCCACCCCGGGCAGGGCGGGAGGGACTGTCAGACTCGTACTGACTAAAATCCACGGTGTCCTTCAATAGCCCTTTGTGTTCCGGGGTCACGGTAATGAGATAAGTCCCGCGACCAAAATAACCACTATGCGATATAATTAAAAAGGAACCCGTCAACGACCTAAATCTATCGAACGGTCACTTGAAAATTAACTTATAAAAATCTTTGTGTAAATAAATTTCAATAATCTTTTTTAATAATAATAATATTCCACAACTATCACACAACGCCATCTAGTCCCAAGCTAAGCAGAGCTTGTGTTATGGGTACTAGACAACTGATAAACATACTTATATATTTCTAAATACATACATATTATAGATAAATTACACCCAGACACAGAACAAATGAACGTGCTCATCACACAAACATTTGTCCTGGGTGGGAATCGAACCCACGACCTCCGACATAGCAGTCAGGGTCACTAACCACTAGACCAACTGGCCAGTCAATATTAATCTTTAGTAGTATCTTGTTAGTAAAATTATAAAATTGTTAATCGTAGAGCGTGTAATTATTGTTAAAAAGCGTCACAATATGGCGTCATCAAACCTTCCTTGTAATTTGTGTCGGCAAGTAGATAATATTATTCTTACCAGATCCAGTTATAATATCAATTCTGAACCATCACAGTACGTACGCCTGTCACGTTTTTTATATGAATTTAGCGCAAAGGGAGAGTTTGTGTCCTCCATTTTCCTTGTCGGTATATCTCGACATGTTGGATTTATGTATTTTGTACGTCATGAACGTTTTGACTAGTGTTGGTAAATCGCACGTGTATTATTTTGGGGATCTTAAAAGAATATTACATAAATATCGTAAAGAAAGAAAGAGACAATCAAAGATTTTATTTCGGAACGTAATATTTGAAACTGCGAACGGGAACTGAACCTGAAAGACGGGTAGGAGGAACAGTGGAAAGTTTCTCGATACTCCTGTAAAAAACCTTCCGAACAGACGGGTGTTGTGTCGGAATATGTTGTGCCTTCTAAACTAGCGGATAATTTCGATTGCGCGATGTAGAACACTTTAGTTTCTCTGTCGCTGCATAGACGGCGTTAGTGTAGTTTAGTGGTGACGATTAAGTTCGCTACACGTTTAAACATGGAATTAAAGATTGGAATTCCATGATGTGGCTGCAATAGCTTAAGTGGTTATGCATCTGGAGTACGTATCAAGAAAGACACAGGTTCGAGTTCTGCTCTCAATCAATATTTACTTTCTGAAAAAAATCTTCAGCATTACCTACATTGCCGGAAGGTAAGGTAGAGCTTAATAATTTACCTTTAAATCCTAATAATTACCCAATGTTAATCTATTTAAGAATTCGTCATGCTTCGTGACTTGAAAGACTTCAACAGTAGAGCTAAGGGTACTTCACACTGAGACGTGACGTGACGGGACGTTACGCGAAATGATGGGACGCGATGCGAAGTGACGTGACGATACTGGAAACGTGTATCTTTTCATCTAGTAAATAAAATTAGATCCAGTGAATTGACCCTAGCCGATGAAGCAGTCTAAAAATAATTGCAAATTATAAAAATTCGAACAGACCTAGCTACTGAAGCAGAGTATACCTACTAATTATTTACATACATTTTGTACCCTCATCACTCCGGATTTTACCAACTATGGTCTGGTAGACTCATTAAAACTTTCTGACAACAGCTAGAAACATTTTGATTTTTAGGTTTATTTGTTTATTTTGATCAATCTGCTTGTGTTAGCTAAATAATTAAAAAAAATATTAGTACCTAGGACTTTATGATAATGTTACCACCCAACATAATAGCTTGGATGATTGTAAATCGTAACTACTCTTCTAGATGGATAGATAGGTAGAAAAAATATTCTTTATTAAGCACAGCATACAAATTACGGATATTTACTATAAATAAACCTTTACTTATTTACTATTATTACGGCCCACTCCCTCTCACAGAGAGGAGGCCTGTGTCCCAGCAGTGGGAACATTTAAAGGCTGATGATGATGATGATGCAGAAGAAGAGTTTGTTTGTTTGAACGCGCTAATATTAGGAACCACTGGTTCGAATTTAAAAATTCTTTTTGAGTCGGATAGTACATTAGAGAGGAAGACTATGTGCTCAAACACACTAAGAGCCTAGCGCGGTGGCGGCGGCGGGCGCGGAAATATTGAACGTATGAAATCGCCGCTCGTGGCCACACTGAAGTGACACCTAGCGCGATGGCTACAAGCGATTTTGCGAGTCTAGGCATTGCTAGGCAACAGCAGATATAACGGGCGGCGGCAGTAGTATCAAACCATTTCGGTCTTATAGTCAACGCCATCTAGTTATCAGGGCATGCACTAAAATACTACTGTAGGACTTTTTTTTTTTTATTAGCCATTTATGTCCCACTGCTGGGCAAAGGCCTCCCCCATATCCTTCCAAGTGCTCTTTTCTAGTGCCACTTCGGACCAGTCATCAAGGTACGCATCCAGATCGTCCTGCCACCTCTTTTTGTTCCGGCCTCGGCGGCGTCGTCCATTCTCAGGCACCCATTGAGTGCATATTTTACTGTAGGACTTATTTGTAAATATTTTATTTTATTTGTGATGTATCTACTTGACTACAATCACGTAGATTGGTTGATAATTTAGTTGTATACAATCCTAAACAACCTATAAAACATTTTGAAATGAATTTCTTAAAACAAAATTTATAGAAACTCTTTGTACCACCGGTTTGTATCACCTGAAGTCGCCGCAACAAAAACAAACGCTTGATCGGGAGTGTGGACACAGATCGCGCCCGCCGCCCCCGCCCGCCACCGCACCCGCCGCCGTCGCCGCCGCCGCTCTAGGCTTCCAGTGTGGACACACACTATGAGCTATAAAACATCACGCTACGACTAACAGGAGTCGAGCTGTGGAGGTGAAACCACGGGAAACAGCTAGTCTTATATAGGGTGACACAATGGGCGGTCTCCTAGTGGGTACTTTACTCCCTACATAGAATGAGTTGACAACTAGCTTACTAACTTTTAACATACGTAACTTTATGCTAGGACTGACGCTAGTACTAATTGTAGTCCTACGTACCCCATTAAGGCTTTGAGTAACTTAGTTTCTAAATTTAAAGCAGCCTGGATTTTTGTTTCACAAAACAGTAGGCGGATACTTTAACTTACGTAGACTTGTTTTAGACAAAATCTCAGATAGTGACACCCACCACGCTAAGAATTGTGTAGGCCATTATACCTACCTATGTTTTAAATTATCTGTACTAATATTTTAAAGCTGAAGAGATTGGTTGAACACGCTAATGTCAGGAAATGCAGGTTCGAATTGGACAATTATTTTTGTGTTGAATAGTCCATCTATTGAACGCGGGGAACAACTAGTTTATTTCATAAAGTGGTACAGTCTGTTACAAAGTAGGATGACAACTACATCTGAAATTATCAGGTAACAATACAATTTGAATGTCTGTTGTACGCTAGCTAGTAATAGGCTACTAATAGCCTGTATTAATAACAATCAGCTTGCAATTCATGAAAATAGGATAAAAGTATTGGTTAGACTGTATACATAATAGGCTAGTTGCCCAAAAAATGTTATTAGTCTTTTAGATTATTCAAAAATAAGGGACACGTATTTTTTATTTATAAATTAGACTAAAAATGACAAAGATATAGCTTATTAAAGTTACGTGTGACGTCACGCCGCGTGGCATTTTTTCGCGCTGGGTGACGTCACACATAACTTTAACGGGCTATATCTTTGTTATTTTTTGTTTAATCGAAAAAAGAAAAAATACGTGTCCAATATTTTTTTAAAATCTAAAATACGGACTAAATAGAATGTAATTATTTTGACCCTGGAAACTACCCTATTATGTATTGATAATATATCTAATTAAGAAAATATGAGCCAACACACGCAGAGAAATGTACACGAGAACTTCTGGTTGTAACCGTGACAGACTTTACAACAAATCTAGTAAAAAATACCAAGTAAGTAGTAGAGATAACAAGGACTTAGTATATAATACTAGAAATGTTGTAAAGTCAACTAGTGAGTCTTGCTGTTACGGTTGCAACCAGAAGTTCTCGTATACATTTCTCTGCGTGCGGTGTCGTCAATTAACTGACGAACAGACTGATGAACTTAACTACAATAAACCTGTCTTGAATATCATCAACCGTCTGTGGGATGGTCTGTCCTCTACGACCTCAAAAGATACATCAGTCCATTGTAACAGAATAAACCATAACTAATTTCAAACCATTAATTATTTTCCAAATAATTTACGTACCGTGTCCAGCAGACCACACCTAATCACACAATGTATTGAAATTGACGGCTCTGTAACTAAATTATACGGCTCATAGAAACTATCGTCCAGTATTCTGAATTATGAATACACAATTATTTGCTAACACTGATTGGTCTAGACGTAATTGAAATAGAAGAACCTTCGCTGGACCTTAGATTGGGCGCACATTGACGACTGACTATTCGATGTACGTTTTGTAAATCAACATGTTTAGGTTATGTTTTGTTTTAGCGTGGTAAAATCATCAAATAAGTCCTCCCTCCCGCCCCGGGTGAAGTGGAAGGTACTGTCAGACTCGTACTGACTAAAATCCACGGTGTTCCTTCAGTAACCCTATACGTTCCAGGGTCACGGTTACCCATGACCCTGTTTAGGTAGGCCCGCGACCCCGGCAGATGTTTAGATAATGCTGGCTTTGTGAACGTGCCAACGCCCGCCCCGCTAGTTTCTATCGATTGCTGACGATTTCTTTAATCGGTAATACAAACACAACTAAATCGCATGGACCACGCTATTAGTCGTCATCGTCATCAGCCTATACAATGATCCCAGTGCTGGGGCACAGGCCTCCTCTCCGTGAGAGTGTGTAGGCTATAATCTATCACGAAGGCCCAGTGCGGGTGAGTCTAAAACTATTAGTATAATCACGATAATTAAGCCATGTTTTTATGTGATGTTGCATTTATCAATGTTGAAAAGAGCGTCTAAAGTGATACATGATCACAGACAGACGGTGTATGATTGAACTTTTAACTTTTCTGATTAAATTTAATGGTGAGACAGGTTAGTGAGTAAATTTCACAACCTTGAAACAAACTATTAAGTTCGGGGTTGATAGTTTTAACAACTCCCACAAATATTGCAAAAACTAATTTTGCTCGAACTATTGAAGCCAGTATGCGGCCAGCCTAAAGCAAGTTTATCAATTTTATTTCTTATTATTATTCTAGATGTTATTCGCAGTTGATTTTTGGTTTCGTTACCTAACTATTTAGGTACGTTATGATCAACAATTTGCTAAGAAATAAATAGTACGTAGATAATAATATATTATGTGGTAATTTTATAAAACATAGGTACTCGGAAATCTTAATACTGTCTGGATTGACGGATGGATGTTTTAAAACTCGATCATGCCTGAATGGCTGAATAGTTCTGAATGTTTCCTATAGAGATTTTCTCCCAGTATGACGTTTAGGCTGGCATAAATTGGTCATCATCTGAGTAGCCTAGCCTTTTCCCAACTATGTTGAGATCGGCTTCGAATCGAATCCGATGCAACTGAATATCAGTATTTTACACAGAGCGACTGCCTATCCGACCACCACATCCCAGTAACTGGCTAAAATGAGGACGTAGGCAAGACTGGTTGACAGACTTTCGGGCTCCTGGCTATCAGTTAGCTCCTTCGTACACAAGGCGACGACGTAAGTCTCTGATACATTACGATTTTGGTATCAGTATACAGCCACTTTTCAATAGGTGCGTCTCCACAGAGCACGGAGCCTCGCGAGGCATTTTCCGTGCAGCAGCTCGGTTGGTGTGGACGTATCTCGGGCGAGGCAAGTGACAGCGCTGCCGCGTTCGAGCGACCGAGCGCCCGAGCCAACCAGTGTCGGCTTTTGTTTTGCTCACGTGTATTGTTTCGTGCCTCGGTCGAAAAACAATAGACGCGTCCACACAGAGTGAGCAGCCTCGCTTGTCAGTTTCCTCGCGCAGCAAAGCCTCGCGAGGCTGCGCGCTCTGACGCACCTATTGGATACCAAAATCGTAAGGTATTAGAGACTTGCGTCGCGTTGTGTACGAAGGGCTTAACAGTTACGCCTTGATCACGCGTACCCAACAAACAGGCGAGACAGTGCTCTGGGCCGAGTACTCGGTACGTATAAACATAGCGCCGAGTGATTTACCCTATGTTTATACATCGCGAGTGTTTAAGACATTACGACTGTCAAATGTCTACAAAATACATTTGGGACTAGCAGCAAAGGCTTTACGCTTTGCTGGCCAAAGCTCGTATTTATTATTAAGTCCACGTGTTTCCAGCCACAGGGGAACTCTAGTCTAGGTCCACCATAGTGGCCGTAGTCGTACTTTCGTTCAATATGGTAATGTATCCAAATACGAGTAGAGAGCTTTGTGCCAAATAGTATTTAGTTTTACTGTAGAAAGTTAAGCTGTTCGGCAAGTCGAGTCGGATTCGCGTACTGAGAATTCCGTACAATTATTAATAAAAACGGCAAAAAAATCAACTGTCTCACTATCATGTTCATGAGTTAAGGCCTGGTAACAGACGGACAGCGAAGTATTAGTAATAGGGTTTCGTTTTACCCCTTTTTTTTTAGGTGGTAAAATCATCAAATGAGTCCCGGGAGGACTGGAGGGGCCCTGGGTGGGGCGGAAGGGACTGTCAGACTCTTACTGACTAAAATCCGCCCGTGTTCCTTCGGATGCCCTTTACGTTCCGGGGCCATGGTATCCTGTGTTAAGAAAAACCCGCGACCCCAGCAGGCATTTGGCCCCATAAGGGGCCCCGTCAGTTTGCTGACAACTCCCCGAAGGCACGCGCGAAACATGACACGACGCGCCACCGACCCGGGCTTGGTTCTTGGTCGAACGGCGAGCTACCCATTACTCACCGTCCGCATACGGGCAAAGAGACCCCTTAGGCACACAATGCCTAAGGAAGAGTTTTTGCCCGCATCCCAGGGCGCACCGGCCCGAAAAACTGGTCTTCCCCCCGGACGTATCCGAGAGGGAACTCCAGTCCACGGGCGCACGTGGAGGTTTCCTGTCTTAGCACCCCTCGTTTTACCCCTTGGATATACGGAAAACTATGCAAAAAACGTAACAAAAGACACAAAAACATCAGTACTTTTACATAAACTACGTAAATGAGACCCGAAGGACTTAAAGTATACCAAAACTTAATAAATCGTTATAACAAAACACAATATGCTGCCAACCCAGCTGTTTTCACTGAACTCTTTCCGTACTTTCTTTAGTTGAATATGCAAACTGTATCCAGTTTATTTAAACTGTCGCCGCCCGATACTGCGTTCCAATCCGTATCATTATTTATCGTTATTGTTTCCATTCCACGTCCACTACTTTCGGTCCAGACTCTAGATTGTCGGTCCGTTGTTTGTTTTACTTAAGCTATGGATATCTGACATTTATTCGTGGGAGGCTAGTCGAATTTCTCGCCTTATTGTGAGTAATATCGGCCCATTATTGGCCCTATTGAGTCTTGCAGGATGATATAGTGATATTACTTTGGTAAAGTTTTTGGTAAGGGATCGGCACGACATGTGAGGATTAAGTTCTCTTTGTTTTAAACCAACTTATTGCTAATAATAACTGCAATAAGGGTTGGTATTCAAGGTTAAGCAGTGTTTGACTTGATTGACAGCAATTTAATTATAAACGCACCCACGACACAGGGGAAATTCTTAGTGTGGGAAAGTTAAAAAAAAATATATACTAGCCATAAGTCAACTAGCTCATGCCTGTACCTATACCGAAAAAGAAAACTAATGCTCCAGTATAATTATACTGGAGCATAGATACAAACGTGATAATTATGTAGATTAAGACCCAGTTTCACCATACTCTGTTTGTTAGAATAATGCCCTGTTACATGTATTAACCGACTGTTTAGGTTAATGAGTGTTCCACCACGTGCAAACGGCACTTTAATTTCCTTGATCGGCTGTTAAATTTAATGACTGCTCCATGGGTCCGTTAAATTGGTAACAGACGATTAGTACGTCAAGATAGTTTTTTTATTTTAAGACTTTATGGAGGTTTTTACTGATGGCCAGTACGCGTGAAACTACATAATTAGTTATCAGACTCGCCGCAATTGACAGGACCCCAGGGAATTGTTCAGGAGTGGTTTGAAGATCACGATGCCTTCACTTTCCGCCTGACGCATGTCCTCAACCACTTGTTGTTGTTTCGGGAGGTTCCTGTGTTGAAGTCGGCGGCAAAATACACTCGGGTGTCACCACTGTAGACAAGGTGGAGACGAAAGCTGGTTTCCCATTTCCCTTCGCTCCATGACATGGTCTAAAACAAGGTCTTCCGGCTTTCTGCGAAGCAGTAAAGCCAGTGAAAGAGGAGGTGGAATGGATGAGGGAGAGATAATCTTCCATCACGCCTTCTCCATGTCAGGGCGTCGGGGATCATGGGCCATTTCTAGCGCGAGTCTGCTTGTAATGGGTAGCCCAAGTCGAAGGCACGTTGTATTCCACACGCGTTTCTAGGAGTAAACTGACGGAATTCATGCAGAACCAAACGCTTGCCAGGATCGCGGAACTGTCTTGACTCAATACCGCGGCCCTGAGATGCAAAGAATAACCGAAAGAACAGCATAATTTTTGGTCCACTCAGGAAGGGAAGACTCATTTGTTGATATTCCAGTTTCCACCCAAAAAAAATTGTTATTAACCAAATATTACTTTAACCGATTATACAAACTCTTTGCACAACCGAACAAAAAATCTCATTTTAGTTTATTTATATAATTTGCTGTATTGTTGACATATAAACCAGCCAAACGGAAAAGTAGTCCAGTTGTCTATTGCATCGTAGAGTTTGTCATCATTTTGTTTTGGTTGATTTATTTGTGAATGAATGATTTCGAGTTTCATTCAAATAATGATTGATCTAGCAATGGTCTGTTAAATTGTCACCATGGGACACATATTATTATAACAGCGCTGTTAATTTTAACACCTCATTGGCTAATGTCTGGTTATAAAGAGTTTGGTGAAATTGGGTCTAAGTACCTACTAAGCTTCCAAATATGAGCACCATGCTTGCTGACATGTGTAATGCTGAATTAAAATTAAAACATCTCGTAAAACATCCTTACCTTATTGCTATACCACCAATTCGCACTAAGCGTTTACAAACGACTTTTATAATGCGGACAGCGAAGGAGTGGAACTCTCTGCCTGCGTCTGTGTTTCCGAACGCATACAACCCTAATGTCTTCAAAGTT
Source organism: Agrotis exclamationis (assembly GCA_950005045.1). Taxonomy (NCBI): domain Eukaryota; kingdom Metazoa; phylum Arthropoda; class Insecta; order Lepidoptera; family Noctuidae; genus Agrotis; species Agrotis exclamationis. The sequence continues at coordinate 18,872,420 of OX465419.1, forward strand.
AGAGTGAACAGGCTTCTTCTGGGTAAGCTCGCTCCATTGTCGACCTTGTCTTAGTCATTCCTAACCTAGACTAAGGTCAAGAGCAAACCCATTTTACATAAAAAAAACAATCTTTATCAAAACCACATCACACATTATCTCCACTAAATTCATCAGGAAAACAAGACATTGAGAGCACGAAGGTAGTCAAGAAGCTTGGGCGTGAGTCGTTATCAATCATTAGAGCGATGATCCGGCATCACTCCGCCTGATACGCCACATCATCAATCAAACGGGAACTATCCTTGAACTTGTGTGTCTGGATGAGACAAGGTATCATTAAGGGTAAAAATGTTCACTTATTTATTTTGGAGTGTACAATCGACAAAGTTGAATCACGACCCCTTTTGACAATAAATCGTTTGAATCCGTCAAAATTACAAAGATCAAGGTATGTTTACGCGAATTAGAACCTAATTATATTTGAATGTCTGTAGAAAAAATTTTTATTAAAAACATAGATTAAGTGATGTCTTCATTTTGATCCCAGACTTGGTATTGACAAATAAACAAAAGCCAAAACTCAAGTTTTGCCAACGTTCAATAGAGCGAAGTTTGCTAGGCATCAATGTAACTGACAATAATTATTCTTATTCAAGACGTTTCAAACAGCCGCTAAGCTGAAGTGGGATTTTAAGTCAAGACGTCCTGTCACCACGGCTTTCCAGGTCGACCTTGTGAAGATATTCATCGCCGGCATCCTTTATGACTTGTCAGTGGGTCAACCTGGCCTTTTCCTAACATAAAATTTGTTTCTCTATTCTCAAAAACTCAGTTGTGTAGACTTTCTACCCAGCATCTATATTCCCTGCAAGGGTTTCTATCAGATGCAGCTGAAAATCAATGTCAAAACGTCATATAATATAACATCAGCTAGACTTCTTCAATCCTTCTGTTATTCATAATTTGTCGCAGACGGACAGAAACTTGAAATACTGACTAAAATTTAAAATAAATGGAGCTATGCGAATTAACGAAAACCGTCCAAGTGCGAGTCGGACTCGCCCATAAAGGGTTCCGTAGCAGCAAGTAACATAATAATTATGTATAAAAGTTCTTGTAGTTGGTAAACTTATTACTTGATCTCGTTCAAACCAATTTTCGCTGGAAGTTTGCATTGTAATGTATATCATAGGTATATTTTTTTAGTTTTATCATTCTCTTATTTTAGAAGTTACAGGGGGGGACACACATTTTACCAGTTTGGAAGTGTCTCTCGCGCAAACTGTTCAGTTGAGAAAAAAATGATATTAGTAACTTCAATATAATTTTTAAAGACCTATCCATAGATACCCCACACGAATGGGTTTGGTGAAAAAAAAAATGTTTGAGTTTCAATTCTAAGTATGGGGGGTACCCCCAATACCTATTTGTTTGGTTTATATTTTTGTGTGAAAATCCTAATGCGGGTTATATAATACATCTACTTGCCATGTTTCAACAGGATAGCTCTCATACTTTCGAAGAAAAGTGGCTGTGACATACGGACGGACAGACAGACAGACAGACATGACGAATCTATAAGGGTTCCGTTTTAGCCATTTGGCTACGGAACCCTAAAAAGTGGCTGTGACATACAGACGGACAGACAGACATGACAAATCTATAAGGGTTCCGCTTGTTGCCATTCCCTACCCAACCCTAAAAATGAATAAATCCAGAACAATTTTATTAACAACACAATAATTGTCATAGTAGTGATCGTGCTCAACAAGCTGCAAACACCGGTAACCTGAAGGAGCTGTACAAAGCTACTAAAACCTTGGCGGGTAACAACAGAAAATCTAAGAAGAAGCCGCTGAAGTCTAAAGATGGTCAGCTCATTGTGACGTCAGAAGGGCAGCTTCTACGCTGGCATCAACACTTTGAGGAGGTCTTCCGTTTGTCAGCTACATCGACGCCTGATGTTGCACAAGTAAGTTCCCCACCATCCCGGCTTCTCGACATCAATACGGAGCCACCGACGGCCTCTGAAGTTGCGGAAGCAGTCCGCTCTTTGAAAACAGGCAAAGCACCAGGACTCGACCTGATAACTGCGGAAATGCTACAAGCTGACTTATCCTCCGCCGTCGACGTCTTGACGCCTCTAATTGAAAAGATCTGGACCGCCGAAGAGCTCCCTGACGATTGGAACAAAGGACTCCTTATAACTGTGCCTAAGAAAGGCGATCTAAGCCAGTGCGATAACTGGAGAGGTATTACGCTGCTCTCCATTCCCTCGAAGGTTTTCTGCAAAATCATGCTGGATAGACTGTCGAAGGCCGTGGAGCCTCTTTTACGCAATGAGCAGGCTGGATTCCGCAGGAACCGCTCATGTACGGACCAGATTAACACTCTCCGAATCATACTAGAGCAGGCATCAGAATGGCAAAGGGAGGTTTATCTAACCTTTGTCGACTTCGAAAAAGCCTTTGATACGCTGAAGTGGTCTAGCATCTGGTCCCGCCTCTTGGAAATTGGAGTGCCACCGAAAATCGTTCGTTTGTTACAAGCCATTTACAAGAAGTATTCTTGTAAGGTAACGCACGACGGCCTCATCTCGGACGACGTAGCAGTGCACGCGGGTGTTCGCCAAGGTTGCCTCTTGTCGCCGCTCCTTTTCTTAGTCGTTCTTGACGGAATAATGCTTCGCATCCTAGAAAACAAGCGCCGCGGCATAGAGTGGGGATTATCCAACGTCTTGGAGGACTTGGATTACGCCGATGACCTATGTCTGCTGAGTCATACCCACGCCGATATGCAAGCTAAGTTGGACGATTTGGAACAGGAAGCGGCGTCAACAGGGCTTAAAATAAACATCCGGAAGACCCAGGAGATGAGAACTGGTGTGAAGAATCGCTCACCGTTGCTGATTGGCACAGAGGCAGTGGAACGCGTCCACAAATTTACATACCTCGGGAGCGTCGTGTCAGAGACTGGTGGTAGTGAGGAGGACATCGTCTCACGGATAGCCAAAGCCAGAGCTACTTTCGCGCAGCTGAGACCTGTTTGGCAATCACGGAAACTGACCCGAAGGATCAAACTTAAAATATTCGGGTCCAATGTGAAGTCCGTGCTGCTTTACGGGTGCGAAACGTGGAAGGTTACAAAGGACATCTCACGCCAAATACAAGTCTTCGTCAACCGTTGTCTTCGTCGAATTCTCGGAATTTACTGGCCCGAGACCATCTCCAACGTAGAGCTGCTGGGGAAATGCCACGAGAGCCCGATCGACAGCCAGATCAAGCGTCGCAAGTGGAGATGGATTGGCCACACGCTCCGAAGGGACCCTGACCACATACCCAAACAAGCTTTGGATTGGAATCCCCAAGGAAAAAGAAAGCGTGGCCGTCCCCGTCAAACCTGGCGACGCACCGTGCTAGCGGAAGCGGCGAGCATCGGATTGACGTGGAGCGAGGTGAAACGTGAAGCTCAAGACAGATCGCGATGGAAGACATCTGTGGACGCCCTCTGCCCCATCTAGGGGTCATAGGACTTTAAGTCAATCTGCTATCTTTCCATCGTCAAAATTATCCCAAAAAGAGAATTTTCCTGTTCAGTACCGTATGATATACCTAATATTACTATTAAAATGACCTTGACAAAGGCTCTTAGCAACACATTTCAATTCGGATCAAACAGTTCAGTGTGCTTAGTGAACCAGAAATGTTCTGATGTATGGAATGTTCTTCCAGTTAATTAAGCAAAGGGTTGTATGTGGAATCAGGCGAAATTGAGGACGTTGTTGATTTAGTTAACTTCCTGTATACATTTTTATTGAGATGTATGTGGTTTTTATTGGTAAATATGATTAGATGTAAAGTTAAATATATTTTAGAAAAACAAAAATGACTAAAGGCAGCATTGACGGCAGATTAAACTATGTATTTTCCCAAAAATTGCTGATCGATTTTCATTTATTCCGGCAAAGAGATAGACGGTACTTTTTTTTTTTTTGCGTGGTAAAATCATCAAATGAGTCCTCCCACCCCGGGCAGGGCGGGAGGGACTGTCAGACTTGTACTGACTAAAATCCACGGTTTCCTTCAATAGCCCTTTATGTTCCGGGGTCACGGTAATGAGATAAGTCCCGCGACCCCGGCAGGCTTTGGCCCTCTAGAGAGGGGGCCCCGTCATTATGCTGACGCTCTTTGAGGCGCGCGTGGAACACAACGCGCCGTCGACCCGGGCATGGTCCATGGTCGGGCTGCGAGTTGCCCTTTACTCGCCGCCCGCATGCCCGCGCCTACGGTGGCCGGAGATCGTCTTGCGACGTCCGTCGCCGTGGGCGTCCACCACCGCGGGTGGGGTGGAGGGAGGACACTGTCCTCTCTCTCACGCGGCCCGCCTCCTCCTTTGCGAGCATGACTGTTTCGCAGAAGGAGGCGACCGCTTCCCACTCCGTCTCGCGAGATAGACGGTACTTTGGAGGAAGGAAGACTTAACTAAACCAAAGGGGGTATACCTTTGGCTTAGGAGAGGCGAGCGAAGAATCGATCTAAAGTTAGAACTTATTAATTAAATCACAATCATCATCGAAGCTTACTGAAAAAATATAAGCAGTCTCATTCAATCTCAAATCGTTTAACAGCTTTAAAAGTTGTTACTTGACACCATGACACTATACTATAATGCCCCTCTTACATAACAGGCCTGTTGGTCTAGTGGTTAGTGACCCTGACTGCTATGCCAGAGGTCGTGGGTTCGATTCCCACCCAGGACAAATGTTTGTGTGATGAGCACGATCGTTTATTCTGTGTCTGGGTGTAATTTATCTATAATTATGTATGTATTTAGAAATATTTAAGTATGTTTATCAGTTGTCTAGTACCCATAACACAAGCTCTGCTTAGCTTGGGACTAGATGGCGTTGTGTGATAGTTGTGGAATATTATTATTATATTATTATTATAACGCGACGCGTGCCTGTGTACGAACCACTATGGATTTGTATTGCAATAGTCACCTGGCTATCAACATAGTCAGGTATCGGAGACTTGCGTCGCGTAACTCAGCCATTTCCAGTATCGCTGAATATCTTTGTATAGGCAGCAGTGACGTACGAGTACCTACAATCTGATGATCGCAGCGTGTTCAAACTGCACGTGAAAGCTACGGTCGGCGATAGGGTGCCTAATTAGGCCGTCTACGTATTTGTGTGTGTGTGTGTTTTTAATGCACCACCACCTTTATTTATTTAGGGATGTTAAAAACGAGCCAAATAAAATCAATTTCAATTGATCAGCTAAAATAAGTTTTATTATGATCGTTACACATACCGGTACAGTTAGAGGAACAGTAAAAAGGCTGAGTGTATACAACATTATTTTTTGTTTATGCGAAACCCGATACTCCTGTCTAGTATTTTTGTATAAAGAATCTATGTACAAAATTTTAAAACCGTATCATAAAAAATCACAAAGTTTTAAGCTTGTATATTACCTGGTTGTCCGTTCAAAAACATGCTCATTTCGCGGTACACCCGCGTTAACCGCGTCTCCTGTGTTATACACTCGTGATAATAATTTGGCAATAGGTAGGTACCTAAACGTGCGGTGATTGTATTGTAATTAAGTAGTAATAAAATTTAATTAAAATATTTTTGAAAAAAAAATAACATGGTGTAAAAATTATTGGATTCGAATCAGTTACTGATTCTGAACAAACTATATTCAGGTTTCGCATAATTATACTAAAAATAATGTTGAATAATAAAGTGATACACATAAATTGAAAAAAAAACATCGCATAATAAATATTATTTAAACAAAGTGCACTATCTCTAAAAATTAATCCTGATCTTAACATCAAATAACTTACCTTTTCAAGGATGAGACCCCAGGAATGTCGCGCTGGTAGATCTGAAACGTATAAGCGGGATCAGAGCTGCATAAATTAGGTGCAAACTGGGTTAGGTATCTAGTTAAGATTTATCAACTTTATAGTTTGCAAATTCATGCAGCTGACCTGAATATTCTCAAAACTTCGTGAAAACTTGGTCTGCAAAAAAAAAAGATCGCAAGGCTTCTTATTTCCATTCGAGTTGTGAATAATCCATCGGGGGACGTTGGATGGCTTCCAATAAGGGCCATTATGAATGTATTTATGTATGCTTAAATAATAACGGTTGAGTTCACGACATTAGGGAATCCGCAGGATGGAATTCTGAAATGAATATCGCTCATTTTGATGAGCGGAGGCAAATGCTCACAATAAGTAAGATAACTGAAAAAATCTAATTAGTTTCTCAGTTACTTTAACAAACATTATTTGACCTGCATTGTTTCTTTCTTGTTACTTAGGCTAAAATAGATGAAGATACTTATATATGACGAGGAATCGTCATCAGTGGGTCGCGATATCGGAAATAACACTCACAAAACCTTGTTTAACAGTTTTAATTACTTGCTAAAGCACACCGAATACAAAATAATCAAGGATGCCCGAGATATGGCTCGATTAAAAAAAACTTAGGAACGCGGGAAGTTTATAGTGGAGTAACGAAGACGTCTACCCAGCTTGACGGACCGATTAAAAGTGCTCCTTCACTCAACTATCACCACCCACGTGGCCTACGTCAGTTACAGGTTAGCCAACCTATACGTCAACGTCACTACATGTCAACGTCGAATAGCTGATTAAACTTCCGAATCGATTCAATCGAATTCAACTCGACTATTCGCTCGGTGTCAACGTTACTCCACGCTAACCATCCCCAAGTTATTACTTGCCGTTCTTAAACGTTATCTGTCAAATCTAACTTCATAGTTCCTCCAATGAGAGATAGATGGCGTTATTCTAAATTAACAATAATCAATAGAGATTCCAAATTGTGTTTCTGTTTTGATTCCTCGGCAATGACAATAGATGGCGTTATTCTGAATTATTGTGCTTCTGTGTCGATTCTGCGACACGGCCATTCTGACAATTCACACGTCCTCGTGTGTGACATCTGGAATAAAAGAAAATTCTCGAACAGTAATCATTCTAACCGTTCGGCCATTATTGACCCAAGTGGAAAAGGTATTCTGATCAAAATCATTACAGGTTCTAATAAAAATCACAACAAACTCTTTCTCTCAAAGCTGACATGTTGAACAGGACATGGGTGCTGTTTCAAACAATAGGAAACTCATTAAAATATTGCAGTGCTCATACTCTGACCTTAAATATAGGACTTGCATTTGAAGCGACACAACAAGGTTTAGAAAAGTCAAATGAAATAAACTAGAACACAACATCAATGCACCAAGCAACTACAAAATAGTCAACTCATTATCAGCCCTTCTCGCTGGTAATGTCTGACACATCACACATAGCGCTTCTCGCTGTCGTGCTCAGAATAGATTAGACAGTACCAGTCCCAAGACCTGGCAAGTCCCGTACCAAAGAGTCAGTATCAGTCCTTCACTCTGATAAGCTCTAAACAAGACGCATGTTACCGGGCCTTCTCTCCGGTAAATCGTCCGCTCAAGACAAGTTAGACATTACTCTGTGCATTAACATTAATCGGAACGAGTTGATGGGCCTTCACCCGCATCAATCTAGATCCAATTCTTCACTAATTACGTCTAAGTCGCTGACATGACCTTGTGGCATTCTTCTTATGCGATCATGAGCATACTTGTCTGTTCTGTTGTCAGTTAAAGATTTTAAAACATAGCGATCATCTTCGAGCAAAAAGGACCTTTGTATTTTGGATCAAGTTTAACTTGATTTCGTTCCTCATTTTCATGAAAACAAATCTCAATACTAATGTCATGATCTCTACCAAAGTCAAAATCTGTATCGCAGAGTTAACGGAAGTCTGACCTATCCCAGTCATAGTCAATCTCATCAATGCGCTTTCCTTTAAAACAGGCTACAGACTTTGATAAAGAACGCAAGGCACCAGAGTCGCAATGAAATGAAAACTGCTCACCGGATAGGGTCCCAGTCGACGTGTTCAGGAGGCACAGGTTAACCCTCCCTTTCTCAACAGGCTTTGATGACCCGGAGTCGGCGCTGCTCCTCTCACTGCGCCGCGGCAGGTAAAACACTTCAGAGGCTTCACAGCACTTTTCAGGGGCATCGCGGTCATCGCTAGGTAGCTTTCTTTTCATAAAAGAAACCGCTTGCAGCTCTTGTTGTATCTGGCCACGTGTCTGGATATCCCACTGAAACACAAAACAGTCCACGACAGAATATTGTTTCACTCGGTCATTCCTGACCAAACTCTAGATTCAGTTCGTCGACGAAAATAAGGAAATTTCAAAACTCTACTGTATCATTAAAACCTTCAATTAAATGAAACATCGGGAATAGGTAATTGAAAATACAACAATCACTACCCTAGGCCACTAACAACTACCCTAGGCCACTAAGAACCCTAGGCCACTAACAACTACCCTAGGCCACTAACAATTACCCTAGGCCACTAAGTCGTTCAATCAACCTTCACACGGTCGCACACAACTCTACGTTCGTCTACTGACATCCTATAAAGTTGCCGCTGCACTGAGCTGGCCTGTAGTCACTCGTGCAGTAGACAAAACGGTAAAGAAAACTTAGAAAATTATTTAAGCGTTTGCAAAGCTTAGACTTATCAGACCCGTTATATCCGTCACGATAACAGTTAAATCCAATTGAAATGCGTTGTCACTATTATGCCTCACTGAATTTACACAAAGGACTTTCGTTAACTTAAACAGCTCAGTTGCCAAGCAAACATGTCGGCATGTTTACCGAAAAACCCTGAATTAATCGTGACCTCACTTTGCTAATAATTGTCGGGCATGGACATGAACAAACAAGAGGATGATCACCCGTTAATCACTGCATAACATAAAATCTGTTCTGGACTGAATACTCGTGTCTGACCTATATCAGTCATAGCAACATCACAAACACGTTTACCACTAAATCGATGCAAAACTTTCTTTTACCAACGAGCATTCAGCACCAGAATCGTAAGTACCACAGCCGCCACCACTGCTCGTACAGCGCACGGCTATGTGACCTGGCTTTTTTTTTTTTTTAGGATGGCAAAATCATTAAATGAGTCCTCCCGCCCTGGGTGGGGCGGGAGGGACTGTCAGACTCTTACTGACTAAAATCCACCCGTGTTCCGTCGGATGCCCTTTACGTTCCGGGGCCACGGTATCCTGGATTAAGAAAAATCCGCGACCCCGGCAGGCATTTGGCCCCATAAGGGGCCCCGTCGGTGACGCGTGAAACACGACGCGCCACCGACCCGGGCTTGGTCCTTGGTCGGACGGCGAGCATACCCATTACTCACCGTCCGCAAGCCCGCTCCGCCGCTGTGCCCTCTGCTGTTCAGAGGGACACGCGTTGGAGCGTCCACCCGACAGGCTATTTGCATACGGGCAAAGAAACCCCTTAGGCACACAGTGCCTAAGGAGAGTTTTTGCCCCCATCCCAGGGTGCACCGGCCCAAAAAACTGGTCTTCCCCCCGGACGTATCCGAGAGGGAACTCCAGTCCACGGGCGCACGTGGAGGTTTCCTGTCTTAGCACCCCATGTGACCTGGCTTGCCACATTTGAAGCACACCAAGGTCTTCGATGCCGGCTGCTGCGTCACTTGGCTCGAGGATGCTGTAGGTGTTGTAGGTCGTCCCTTCGTGTCCATCAGCTTACTTCTTAAATTCGGTCCATGTCATCCCAGGAAACGACACGGTAGATAGCCAGGTAGAAGCTCCTCTCTTCAAGGCGCGGCTTATAGCGACCATAAGCGGAGCGCCATGTTGGTCTTGGTCCATCAAGCACATCTCTGCAGTCGTCACCCAAGCACGTGCATGACGGGGCCCCCCTCTAGAGGGCCGAAGCCTGCCGGGGTCGCGGGACTTATCTCATTACCGTGACCCCGGAATACAAAGGGCTATTGAAGGACACCGTGGATTTTAGTCAGTACAAGTCTGACAGTCCCTCCCGCCCTGCCCGGGGTGGGAGGACTCATTTGATGATTTTACAACGATAAAAAAAAAAAAAAAACACGTGCATCCACATCTTGTTTCTCAGAATTGAAATCCGGTAAACGAAAGCCATGTGACAACGTAGTAGATTTTTTTTTCACGGCTTGAATCAGTGTCAGAAAATTGCGGTTTTGTTGTTCCAACAAACGCATCCATTTTTCATCACTATAGTCTTTATTTCGAACACGTGGGTCGTCTTGGTCCATATCCCACTTCTGATGACGAGGAATCGTCATCAGTGGGTCGCGATATCGGAAATAACACTCACAAAACCTTCGTTAACAGTTAATTACTTGCTAAAGCACACCGAATACAAAATAATCAAGGATGCCCGAGATATGGCTCGATTAAAAAAAACTTAGGAACGCGGGAAGTTTATAGTGGAGTAACGAAGACGTCTACCCAGCTTGACGGACCGATTAAAAGTGCTCCTTCACTCAACTATCACCACCCACGTGGCCTACGTCAGTTACAGGTTAGCCAACCTATACGTCAACGTCACTACATGTCAACGTCGAATAGCTGATTAAACTTCCGAATCGATTCAATCGAATTCAACTCGACTATTCGCTCGGTGTCAACGTTACTCCACGCTAACCATCCCCAAGTTATTACTTGCCGTTCCTAAACGTTATCTGTCAAATCTAACTTCATAGTTCCTCCAATGAGAGATAGATGGCGTTATTCTAAATTAACAATAATCAATAGAGATTCCAAATTGTGTTTCTGTTTTGATTCCTCGGCAATGACAATAGATGGCGTTATTCTGAATTATTGTGCTTCTGTGTCGAAGCTGCGACATATACAACTAGCAAACCCGGGGAACTCCGTTTCGCCACCAGATGGCTTCGTTTTATGTAACATTTCGTTTGGTGATTAAAAGAAGAAGAAAATAATTTTTTTCCTGAATTTCTTTGCTATAAACCTCACGGACCCCGAGACCTTTCCAACGAATGCAAAACCGTGGAAATCGGTTCGTGCGTTCTGGAGTTATAGCGTCAGGAAGGAAAACCCGACTTATTTTTATATACTTAGTAGACTACGCTTTTAAAACACAAATGTGGACGTACGTTATCGATATCAACGTAACAGAAACTCAAGCCTAAACTTTAGCATTGCGCGTACGCACCTAGGGCTGTGAGTGCTTTGCAACTTTTTTAGGATCACAGGTCATTGCGAGTCAGTCCTCCCACTAAGAAGGGGAATTCAGACTCTTAATGACTAAAAATCCACCCTGCTCGCTTGACCGAGGTATCGTACTGAGACAGTCGAACAGTCCCGTGAACTTACTACCTTTTTTTATCGCTGTAAAATCATCAAATGCACGGTGATCCTTCAATAGCTCTTTACGTTCCAGGGTCACGGTTACGTAATGAGACAGTCTCGCGACCCGGGCAGGCTTTCAGCAAAATGAAGGAGCTCCCCTTAGAGCCCTCTAAGAGAAGCCCGGTCATTTTGCTGACGACCTTATTTTACCTTTTTTTTTAACGTGGTAAAATCTTCAAATTTTAATGAGTCCTCCCACCCCGGGCAGGGCGGGAGGGACTGTCAGACTTGTACTGACTAAAATCCACGGTGTCCTTCAATAGCCCTTTATGTTCCGGGGTCATGGTGATGAGATAAGTCCCGCGACCCCGGCAGGCTTTGGCCCTCTAAAGAGGGGGCCCCGTCATTATGCTGACGCTCTTTGAGGCGCGCGTGGAACACAACGTGCCTTATTTTACCTTGCTATTACTTTTCCAAGATATATGTTATTTCGAAATATTTAAGTCAATACGTAATCTCAACCATTACTCAAGTTAATTGTTTTAAAACCGAAACCAATCAGAGAGATTAAAATCTAAATTACGGTTAAACTATGTAATTAAATTAATTATTCGTTTAATCGAATTATAAGTCCGTATTTGGGTCTAATACATAATTTAAAGACAGAAGGGTCAAACATAACATTAGATGGTTTTGATTGGAATATGCAAGGGTCGCAGGTGGTCCATCGACCTTTGGGGGCTAGTTTTTAGGATTGAAAAAGAAAATGACGGTCAGAAAGCACTTAAGGATGCCATAAAATCGACCTCTTATATCCCGAATAGTAGTTTTTCGTGTGATGTCTCGCAAAATTATGAGATTGGGTTTTATAGGATCACTTTAGGGTGCTATCCCTTTTTTTATAAGTCGTTTTTCCACATTATGAATTACTCATGAAAAAAAAAGTTAAAAACAATAAATTTTAAAATTTAATTACAGATTAATTCAATTTGACCCAGTAGTTCCTAAGATCAGCGCGTTCAACCGAACAAATACATCAAGAAGTAAAGTTACGCCAAAGTTAATCCTTAAAATGTATGGTTAGTCTGAAGATTATCCTGGTTGTAACTTTAGTTCACATTTATTAATAAGCTTTAAAATATTAGTTTAGATACAGTATAGATTTAGGCTTGTGGGCACTGGTCAGCTAGTAAGTAGGTATATGCATAATATTATACTGTATAGGGGTAATCAGACAATAGTTAACGTCATGTTAAGGATGCGGTTTGTGGCGGTATGGTTACTTACCGGAACGTTACGCATTATTGATACATATTGCTTTGGTTGGTCATGCGGTTAGTGGTTATTAGGTATAATTTGACATTACATTATACCTATGCTGAGGACACGGAGGATTGAAGACTACCTGGTGAGTAAGTATGAATGTGGACTGCTAGAAGAGATTTTTTTTTTTGACTTTTAAAAATCTTCAAATGAGTCGTCCCGTTCCGGGTATTAGCGGATGGGACTATCAGACTCGTACTGACTAAAATCCACGATATTTCTTCAATGACTCTTTATTGCCAGGGTCACGGTTACGGGCACGCCGCAATCGCGGCGGTAAGACCCCTCTTTGAGGAGTGGCTGGAAAGGCGTCACGGCGTCCTGACCTATCGGATGACGCAGGTCCTCACCGGACACGGATGTTTCGGGAGGTACCTGTGTCGGATGGGGAAGGAAGAAACGCCGGGGTGTCACCATTGCGAAGATCGCCCGGAGGACACAGTAGAGCATACGGTGCAAGACTGCCCCGCTTGGGCAGAGCACCGCCGTGTCCTCACGGCAGTGATAGGCGGAGACCTCTCGCGCCCGGCATTGGTCGAGGCCATGCTGCAGGGCGAGACGGAGTGGGAAGCGGTCGCCTCCTTCTGCGAAGCAGTAATGCTTGTTAAGGAGGAGGCGGGCCGTGAGAGAGAGAGGACAGCGTCCTCCCTCCGCCCCACCCGCAATGGTAGACGCCCACGGCGTCGGACGTCGCAAGACGATCTCCGGCCACCGTAGGCGCGGGCATGCGGGCGGCGAGTAAAGGGCAACTCGCCGCCCGACCATGGACCATGCCCGGGTCGACGGCGCGTTGTGTTCCACGCGCGCCTCAAAGAGCGTCAGCACGATGACGGGGCCACGCCCAAGAGGGCCAAAGCCTGCCGGGGTCGCGGGACTTATCTCATTACCGTGACCCCGGAACATAAAAGGCTATTGAAGGACACCGTGGATTTTAGTCAGTACAAGTCTGACAGTCCCTCCCGCCCTGCCCGGGGTGGGAGGACTCATTTGATGATTTTACCACACTAAAAAAAAAAAAAAAAAAAAGGGTCACGGTTACCTGTTTAGACAGAACCGCGACCCCGACCAGTTATTGGCTCTCTGTGGGGGCAGTCATTTTTATAAGAGATTAGGTTAGGTATAAGTCGAAACCACCTCCTATTGGTCCACCCCGAGAAACGGTACTATAAGCCACCAGTACCTACCCATACTCGTACCATGAGTTGTTATTACGATACTCGATCATACGCATCGACCGCGTATGGCGCTCTCATTGGTCGAGAGTTCATACAACCTTAGAGTGGGCCAATGAGAGCCAAACGCGGTCGATATCGATGATCGAGTATCGTAATGACAACTCTTGGTATGGGTACTGTTGGCTGCGGTGACAGCCTTGCAATCCGACTAGCGATGGTAGGCCTCACAAAGGCCGCCTGCTCGCGACGACCAACCTTTCGGAGTCTGGCGGGCACACAGTGTACAGGGTGAAATCGAAATTATGGGCAATATTTTAATCTATGGCTCTACTCACGATGCTGATTGCATTATGGCTAATAAATCGCAAATCAAAATATTATTAATGCAATTATGGACACCTTTAAAAATGTAGTATGTCACATTGCAAAGACTTATTATTGCAAATAAACACTAAAAATAGTAAAAAAAAAATCATAGACCCCAAAAGTCCTAAGTACTAGTATCAAAATTTTAAAGCGCAGTACACCGCGCGTGGAACGAAAAGTAAACAAACAACAAATAATTTTAAGCGAAGATACTTGTATTAATAATGTTTTTGAGTTCCGTAATACGATTAGTATCGTTAGTAATGCCCGAGTTTTAAATATTGCTCATTAATAAAATTTCACCTTGTATAATAAATAAACTACTTGACAGTTTATTTATTAAATACTGTGTTCCGTCGATGAACAGAAGTTATAGATTCTTCTGGGCGAGCTCGCTCCATTTTGAGTCTCATCTTTGTTTCTTAGCTAATACGAGGTCAACGTAAACCACAATAAAAAAACATTTAATAAAAGTTTTGTAAGTTTTTGAAATATAGTTTCAATATTCTATTTGAGAAATAAAACGATTTATTCCCGTTAAATCTCACTTAACTCTTTTAAGTTAAAATCAACAAGTTACAAACACCAGAATTTGTGTTTAATTATTGTAAAAATATCACAATTACTTGTATTTGAAGCAGATGGAGGAAGGAACTGGATGTTATTATGATTGTTGGAAGGAACAGGGGCAGGAGTGGCCCAGCATTGGGAAAGTACACGCTTGTTATTAAATAATAATTATTATTTATTTAAAACATTATTCTATTTGACTAGCTTTTGCCAGCGACATCGTCCGCTTATTTCCCCTCTCCCTTGTAGCCTATGTCACTCAGAACAAATAAGATGAAAGAATTTTTGAAATCGGTCGAGTTTTTGGGTTTACTCATTACAAACATACAAAATTATAAAAATACAAAACTTTCCTCTTTATAATATTACTGTAGATTTAAATTATTTCCACTGAATGTTTAAGAGATGATGAACTTAAACATAGTCTAAAAATTTAACGATTTTCGTTTCGACATAATTTAAATAAGTGGTCTCAAACTAGTTTGTGGGTGCGATAACTCTAAAGTACTACAAATTAGAACGCTTACCTACTCATCGATAAAACTAGTCATTTTAGAATAAGGAAAACATAAAACTATCTTAAAAAAAAAAACAATAAATAATCTTAAAATAAAACGAGCGTTTTATGTCATTGGTTAAAGCCTCCTGCAGACACTCCACGAGCCAAGCTAATTTCCACTCTAAAAATACTGCGAATGGACCGCGACATGTCGCCCCGCGCGATTAATCGCGTGTGTCTGCAGGAAGCTCTTGCAGCTTCACCCAAGATGAAGTCTGAAATTATTTTAAGAGTACGTAACACCTGAGACCTTATCACGTGTTTTCACGATTTTGTGACTTAAAGTAAACTGGGACTTCCGAGTTAATTTCGTTTCGTTCGTTCACAAAGAGGCGCTGTATCGTTTCCCATAGAATTTACGTCATAAGACCAAAAGTAAGTGTGGCCAAATACGTAGAATTTATGACAGGGCCCCGTTTAAAATAATACAGCTTTTTTCATTCAGGTTTTAAAGAAGATGGATCAAATATTTTTTTTGGCCACTAGGAATTTCTCCTGTATCGTGGGTGCGTTTACATAGAAACTCACACACACCAACACCTAGACCCGAAACAACTACACACATCAAAAGTGTCTAGGGATCAAGCATTTTTATGCGGATTTCTTGAGGTTGAGATGTGGCTTTGTAATAAATTTATGATTTTATAAATTTATATGGATCCTTTTTGGTGCATTTCATAATTTGAATCAGGAACTGTGAATCAAATTCGAGTAAAAGATGAAAATCAGCTGTCTATAGGTTGGGGAAAAAGTCTTTTCGCATTATAGTATGTATGAACTTGTAATAAAAATCTCTTTGGCTATACTATTTGTATCTGGCTGGTTTTGGTATCATTGAAAGTTTGAATTTTAAAGAACATAATTCCAAATTCAAATTAGGAAAATGTGTGATTTTCATTTGTTTTTCGTACCATCAAGATGAGTGAATCTAATGAAGAAATTCGATACATTTTAAAATTTTACTACAAAAAAGGTAAAAATGCAACGCAAGCCGCGAAAAAAATTTGCGATGTTTATGGACCTAGTGTAGTGTCTGTGAGAGTAGCACAAATTTGGTTTAAGCGTTTTCAATCCGGAAATTTTGATGTCAAAGATGCACGTCGCTCTGGTCGCCCTATTACGGATAAAATGGATGCCATTTTTCAAAAAGTGGAGCAAGATCGGCATATCAGTAGTTACGACGTAGCTGAAGAACTGGAAATTGACCACAAAACAGTTTTGGCGCATTTGAAAAAAACTGGGTACACAAAAAAGCTCGACATTTGGGTACCTCACGAGCTCACTGAAAGAAACCTAATGAACCGTGTACTCATTTGTGATTCTTTATTACGACGTAATGAAACCGAACCATTTTTGAAGAAGCTGATAACTGGTGATGAAAAGTGGATCACGTATGACAAGAACGTGCGAAAAAGGTCGTGGTCAAAGGCCGGTCAGGCTTCACAGACTGTGGCGAAACCCGGGTTAACTCGCAACAAGGTGATGCTGTGTGTGTGGTGGGATTGGAAGGGCATTATTCATTACTAGCTGTGCCCGCGACTTCGTTCGCGTGGATGTCGGAACTTAACAATATAATTTTTTAGTGCTTCTTTATTAACAACATTAGCTGTAAACCATCATTCTGGAGCATACATAAATATGCGTACGTAAATCGTCAAATGAGTCCCCACCCAGGGCAGGGAAAGAGGGATTGTCAGACTTGTACTGATTAAAATCCTCGATGTCCTATAAATCCTATAATAGGCCTTTACGTTCCGGGGTCAAGGTAATTCGATAGTTCCGCGACCCCGGCAGGCTTTGGCCTTCTAAGGGGGGGACCGTCATTGTGATGACACATTGAGGCGCGTGTTGAACACAACGCGCCGTCGACCCAGGCATACTCGCCGCCCGCATGCTCGTGCAAGTGAAAAATCTACGTTTAAATGCCTCTGGAACCTGAGTAGTATGGGCGTACTCCGGAGCCTGCCCGTTCCTGCCTTTACCGGCGCTGGCAGCCCCAGAAACAGGTCGTACCTATGCGTGACCCATCGTATCCCATCGTATCTCATCGTATCCCATTATATCCCATCGTATCACATCGTATCCCATCGTATCTCATCCTATCCCATCGTATCTCATCCTATCTCATCCTATCCAATCATATCCCACCGTATGCCATCGTATCCCATCGTATCCAATCATATCCCATCGTATCCCATCGTATCCCATCGTATCCCATCGTATCCCATCGTATCCCATCGTATCCCATCCTATCCCATTGTATCCCATCGTATCTCATCGTATCCCATCGTATCCCATGCTATCCCATCCTATCCTATCCTATCCCATCCTATCCCATATTATCCCATCGTATCCCATCCTATCCCATCCTATCTCATCCTATCCCATCCTATCCCATCCTATCCCATCCTATCCCATCCTATCCCATCCTATCCCATCCTGTCCCATCCTGTCCCATCCTATCCCATCCTATCCCATCCTATCCTATTCTATTCTACGATTCCTTTAAATCGCTTTAATAAATTTTCATTTTTTGTTTGTACGGTGTAAACTGATTACGATGAAATAAAAAACATAATGTTACTTCAATTCAACACCTCTATTCCAGGTTTTTTTTAACGCCATCTACCGTGTTATCGTTGGTTTAGATGAATTATTTGAATATGTAGTTTTTCTATTCGAACCTAGATCGCGCTACTGAACTGCGCGTCTCGGTGTGAACTGACCGTAATATTTTACTTCTGGATCACTTTAAAATTCAAATATCTTTTGATAGACTGAACCGATTGCAATGAAACAAAAACTAAATGTTACTTCAAGTTACGCTAAATCGTTGTGTATAAAAATTATCTACATTGATTTCGTACATTTTACGTGATGCCCGAATAACCAAACATACAAACAGACAAACAGATAAACAGACAAACAGACAAACAGACAAAAAATCTAAAAATGCTGGAAATGGGTTCTATTGGTTGTCCTTTAACATCCTGGCTATATTTTTTTTATTTTTTTTTAATGTACAAAAATTTCTTTTCTACAGTTTTATTATATGTATAGATGAGCTGTTACCACCAGGCAGGACCATCGATTCTGAACTCTACTGCGAACAACTGATGAGATTAAAGCAAGAAGTTGAAAGAAAGCGGCCGGAATTAATCAACAGAAGGGGTGTGGTTTTTCATCATGATAACGCTAGACCTCACACATCTTTAGCCACCCAACAAAAATTAAGAGAGTTTGGCTGGGAGGTGTTAATGCATCCGCCGTATAGTCCTGACCTTGCACCTTCAGATTTCCACCTGTTTCGGTCTCTTCAGAATTCTTTAGGCAGTGTCAGGTTAACATCACGAGAGGACTGCCAAAACCACTTGTCGCGGTATTTTGACCAGAAGTCCCAAAATTTCTATAGCAATGGGATCATGTCCCTACCTACAAGATGGCAAAAAGTTATCGAACAAAATGGTACCTACATACTTTAGTTAAATGTAAATAAACTTTATTAAAAAATGTTTTGAATTTTCTTAAAAAATGCGAAGAAACTTTTTCCCCAACCTATTATATTTTCCCTATAAAAACATACAACGCATTGAAGACATTATTAGTGCTACTGTTTCCCTACTACTGATTAAAACCAACGTTATTATGGAGCGGCTACGTCATTTAAGCAGGGAAGAAATGCTCAGAGCCGTGGGAATGATAGAAGCTGGTTCCCGGCAACGTACCGTGGCTTTAGCTCTGAATACAAGTCAGAGTGTTATCAGTCGACTTTGGACACGTTACCGAAGCACTGGTACCGTGGCTGAGCGCCATGGAGGACGGTATCGCTGCACCACACGGAGACAAGACCGATACATTCAAATCTTAACTCGAAGAGCTCCAACAATAACCGCCATGATGTTAGCCGTGAGGCTTCATCTCTCTTCAGGGAACTTAATTAGCGACCAAACTGTCAGAAACCGCTTGCATGAAGTGAACCTTCATTCCCGAAGACCGCTACGGGTACCACCTATAGCAATGCACAATCGTAGGATTCGATATCAATGGGCTCTTGAACACAGAAATTGGGCAGAAGAACAATGGCGTTTCGTGTGCTTTTCTGATGAGTCTCGTTTCGGTATGAGACCGGATACAAGACGTATACGACACTGGAGAACCCCTGGACGCCAACAGCGATTAAAATCCTGCCAGGAAGTCCATCCTTATAGTGGTGGAACCATCATGGTATGGGCGGGTATTTGGATCGGCGGAAGAACTGAGTTGATTTGGATCAGAGGCAACCTCAACGCTCAAATTTATGCTGAGACGATTGTATCAGACGTCATCGTTCCTCTACAAGTGCAAATCGGTCCCTTATTTCAGTTAATGCATGATAATGCACGACCGCACACCGCAAGAGTTGTAAGACAGACTCTCGCCGCAGCTAACATCAATGTCCTGCCCTGGCCTGCTCAGTCGCCAGACTTGAATCCGATTGAGCATGCATGGGATATGCTACAGAGAAGAGCTCTGCCGAATATGGAGGGTATCCAGTCGCAAGAAGACCTTTTTTTGTTGTTGCAACGAACATGGGCGGCCATTCCACAGTGTGATTTGGATGAACTCATTTTGAGTATGCCAAATCGATGTTCTTGTGTTGTTAGTGTTCGCGGTAGAAACACGGATTATTAATTGTTTAAGTTACCCAATAAAATTTTAAAGAAAACTGTTATTTCAGTCTTTTTTTCGAACTTTTGTGTTAGTGGTTCAAATGTCAAAAATCCCTTTATTAGGAAAATGGCAAATTTCTTTATTAATGCAAAGGTGACTTGGTTTATCGTTACTGTGACAAACGAAAACGCTTTATTTGATGAATCCTTAAAGAAAATTTTAATTAATATCAATCAGGAGAAAAGTTATTGCAAAAATATATGTTGATCCCTAGACACTTTTGATGTGTGTACTTGTAGATCATACAAATATTTGATCCGTGTGGGAAGCGTACCCGCGACACACAGCCCAGTAGTCCTTTTGCTCAGCCACTGCGCCAAATGTGCCATCAAACCTTGCTCCTTCTTCTTTCTCTTCTTCAACCTTTAGTCACCCAATGCTGAGTGTAGGTCTCTTCTATATCTTTCCAATTCTGGCGATTTTGTGTTATGGCTATCCAGTTTCTTCAGGCCACTTTAACCAGATCCTTCCTTTATTCCTTCTTCTTTCGATTTATGCCAGTCTAATACCATCGCAGCTAATATTTGTCCTGTACAAAAAATTAAGCTATTAGTTTTTAAGAAATCCGTGATGGATGATACCTCGCTTTTCACGCACTGGTTGCGTAAATGTGACTATTTAAATAATTGATATTATGTATTGTACTTTCTAAGTTTATCCTGAACATCATTTTATTGGTGAACGACAACATCGTGAGGAAACCTCAGCTTATACAATCTGAATTTCCCAAATAAACGTGAATGACTAAATCCGAGAATATGAGGAATAGCGAAAAATACTGAAAGAACTCTTGAGGCAGTTTGATTAAAACTAAAATGATTTTGAAAAAAAAACACACTGTATTATTTATTACACCATTCTGTAAAGTATAATATGGCAAACCTATTAAAATAATGATAATGGGAACTTAAGAACCTCATGTTCCAAAATAAGGCTTGCCAAAACTTGTAACTTACGTATTCGTCGCCGGCGCAGTCAGGATCACTCAGTATACCAGACTGACACCCATACTGATCGGGGGCAGCAAACGCGATAGACACAAGTGCAGCTAGCACCATACAGATGACGAGGTACAGCTTCATGTTAATTCAAGTTCACTTGTGACGAGAATGTACTGAGATACGAGAGAGATGTGTGTCGAGAATGTACTGAGATACGAGATACACTCCATTATATACCCAGCTGTACAGACGACGCCAGCAATATCAACCTACCTCAATCTGTCAAATTTCTTTAATAGATTTCATCCTTATCACAATCGTGGAAGGTTAGTGTTCAATTGGTATTTGCCAGATTCGGATATGTTGATCTGCTGGCGTCTGTACATTTTTTGTACGAGAGCAGGTTTGTCGATGACATTTAATTAAAAAAGAATTGTTATTAAGAAAACCAGCTTTGTCGACCACTCGTGGGCGCGTATCAGTTGTAACGCTAATTCAACAAATTAACAATTACAATTTTAACTTGTAGCTTTTGCACTTGTTTGCAGATCTGCTCGCGCGGAATTCCAAAATAATCCTTCAAATAAAAAAAAAAATGTCATCTGTCCAAACCCTAGTGCCACATATTGACTAATATTTTGTAGTTCTGTTTTATGCTATTCTTAGAGTGTCTTACTTCTGTGTGAGAAAGGGATGAAGTTAACCGAGCTGTATAGCTCCTTCCTTACCTTCCATATCATAGAGTTAGCATTTTGTTTAAAAAAAATTGGAGCGATCGGCAATAACTTTTCGCATTCGCGAATACTAGAATTGAATATTCGCATTTCACAAACGAATCTTTTTATCAAAAAATTGTTAATGGAAACTATCAATATTTTTAAAGGCCTTTTTAATGATACCCCACACTAAGGGGTGAAATACAAATACTATGATATATACTAGGGGTGAAATACTAAAATAAAATCTCGTAAAAAATATTTTACGAGATTTTAGTTGACCACTTTTACAGCTTTCTAGTACTGGGAGCCTCTGAGCTAAGCTGCGGACAGACGGACGGACGGACATGGCGAAACTATAAGGGTTCCTTGTTGACTACGGAACCCTAAAAATGAATCTGAGTTGAACTTTAAAAATACCTTCATATTTAGTCGACCCAAAATAAATAATGTTATCGCTGATTCACATGAAGTTGAGCTTGAAGAAGAATTTTACCAAAGATTTGGATAAGTCCAAGTCTGCATTTCAATGACGCTGCTCTGTATTTCCGAATCTTTTTGCGGTTAAATTAAATGAAGGAACATTTGTGGGTCCTCAAATCAGGAGCATATTGGACAATACATATTTGAGACCCTTTTAATCGAGGCAGAAAAGCATCAGGCGGGAGCTCTTTCAGAAAAGTCGTTAACAAATTTCTAGGCAATTAAAAGTGATAATTACAAAGAGATTGCTGAAAATCTATTGCAAAATTATGAGCGTATGGGTGTTAATATGTTATTAAAATTTCATATTTTGTTTTCCCATTTGGATTTTATCCAGAAAAACTTGGTAGTGTAAATTATGAACATGGTGAGCGATTTCATCAATATTTAAAATCATTTCTGGAAAAATATCAAGGTTTTTGGGACCAAAATATGCGAGGTGAATTGTTGGTCTGTTGTGAGAGATATAGATAAAAATTTGTGTAAAAAGAAGCTTAAATGAGCCATTTTTAACTGCCTATTGATCATTTAGATGCAGTAAAAATTTTCTTAAATAATATTTCAAAAAACCGGCCAAGTGCGAGTTGGACTCGCCCATGAAGGGTTCCGTAGCAGCAAGCATAGATTAGAGATATAATTATATTGAGATTAGTAAGAAATATACACAAACAATAAAAATAACTTTGTTTTTCATAGTATTTGTATGAATGGCAAAGTTATATTTGCGGTTTTTGAAAATGTACTATATCTCAAAAACTGCTAACTGTATCTCATCCAAACCAATTTTCGTTGGTAGTTTTGGTTGAGGTCTACATTATATATTTTTTTTAATTTTATCATTCTCTTATTTTAGAAGTTACGGGGGGGGGACACACTTTTTACCACTTTGTAAGTGTCTCTCGCGCAAACTGTTCAGTTTAGAAAAAAATGATGTTAGTAACCTCAATATCATTTTTAAAGACCTATTCATAGATACCCCACACGTATGGGTTTGGTGAAAAAATTTTTTTTGAGTTTCAATTCTAAGTATGGGGGGCACTCCCAAAATTTGTTTTGTTTTGATTTTTGTGTGAAAATCCTAATGCGGTTCACATAATACATCTTTCTACCAAGTTTCAACAGGATAGCTCTTATACTTTCGACAAAAAGTGGCTGTGACATACACGGACAGACAGACAGACAGACAGACAGACAGACAGACAGACATGACGAATCTATAAGGGTTCCGTTTTTGCCATTTGGCTACGGAACCCTAAAAACCTGGCGTGCTGGATTTTTTTAAATATTTTTTCCGAAATGTAGATACCTAAAGTAACGTAACCGTATATTATATTACATTTCAAGGACAAAAATCGTGTAAACTAGAGTTATTATTGTACGAAAGCAGGTATTTGTAGAATTTTTAAAAGAATTTTTATTTATCGAATAAACACCAACCATAGTATACCTAAACACTTCTTATTATAACACATAAAACTTACAAAACAAACATGTTAATTAAAAAATTGAAATGTCAAAGACGTAAATAAGGTGAGAACGCCAAATAAATCAAAATAAAATTAATGTTTTGGTCATCTTTATAGGTATCGAAACATTATCTTATTTTAATGTTTTTTGCTTTTTTATAACTTCTTGTTTTTCCAATAAAATTAACTCTTCACCTTTGCAAATTATTTAGCGTCGACTTCGCTTGAATAATGCTTCAATTGCGTTAATCGAGAATGTACTCGGTGCTGGATTAAGACCACTTGACCCCTTCCACGGTAAAGTAGTTTCTACTTTTTTAACCGACTTCAAAAAGGAGGAGTACTACACCGATTACTCCGAGGTTTAATTAAGTTTGGTTCCGTAGTTTTTTATTTTATGAGTATTTTTTAACTTTTATAAACGTTTCATTGGTGTTATGGAATGCGTTATAAATTGGTAAGTACTTCGTTTAGTAGATAAAGCAAACCTTTTCTTACTAAACGACAGTACCTTTTGAGAGCTAAGGGAATTGAAAAGGAGCGAGACGAGCTCGAATTGTTGTGCCTTTCCATAAACAATAAATAAGGTAAGTACTAAGTAAGTTTATAGAGTTTCTCTTTATCCTTATTTCGTTTATGTTAATATGAAAAATTTAAAATTTAAAAAACCCCCGACATAAAAACCAAGTTCCCTTTAAAAAGATCTCATCCTATCCCATCCTATCCCTGTTTGTAAAGTGTAAACTGATTACGATAAAATAAAAAACATAATGTTACTTCAATTTAACAGCTGTATTCCAGGTTTTTTTTCCATCTACCGTGTTATCGTTGAAATATGTTTAGATGAATTATTTGAAGTAGTTTTTCTATTCGAAGCTAGATCGCGCTACTGAACTGCGCGTCTCGGTGTGAACTGACTGTAATTTTACTTCTGGATCACTTTAAATTCAAATATCTTTTGAAAGACTGAACCGATTGCAATGAGACAAAAACTAAATGTTACTTCAAGGTACGCTTAATCGTTGTGTATAAAAGTTATCTACGTTGATTTCGTACATTTTACGTGATGCTCGGATAACTAAACATACAAACAGACAAAAATTCTAAAAATGCTGGAAATGGGTTCTATTGGTTGTCCTTTAACACCCTGGCTATATATATTTTCTTATGTACAAAAACTTCTTTTCAAAAGTTTTAATATAAATGTATAGATAGATCATTTAATGTTGGGTGGTTGCAGCACATTGACAAATCATCTTTGACAGAATTGCAAAGACGGAGATGTAGTAATTGACACTCTCACTTGACAATCGGATTTTCATTTCCCAATTTTCCTACCACCAATTTTCTCATCAAACGATGCTAAGAACAGTCTCGATTAAGTCATCAATATTTCCCTTTCATTGCGCTTTCATTTGAAACCCCACTCGAGTCTATTCAGCAAACCTTCGGTTACCCTTCCCCACTTTCACCCCCATAACTTTTAAACGGCTTAACCGATTTTCATCAAACATGTCTAAGAACACTCGCACGTAAGTCACCTTTAATACAAAAAAACTAAATTGAAATCGCTTCATCCGTTCGGGCTCTATGGTGCCACAGACAGACAGACACACAGACAGACAGACAAACAGACAGATAGACACATCAAACTTATAACACCCCTCTTTTTCCGTCTGGGGTTAAAAAGGGATCAAGAGAAACTCAACACACTTATGTGGATCTTTCTCCAAGATCTATTGAAGCCTATGATGCAAATAATAAGCATTTTGCCTCGGATGGGTTTGGTTCTTTGGTTGGTTTACAGGTGTCAGAGCTTTTTGGGGGATTTATACCCTAAAACCAACAAAACATCGAAAATATCGATTACAACAAAATGTCGAAATTTTTATACCTACGCTTAAAACGTCGAAGATTGAAATGCTGAGTGATTAAAATTTCAAATTATTCAAAATATCGAATGACATTATGCCTAAGTTCAAAATATCAACATTTAATACTTACATCTAAGTTCATAATATCTACGTTAAAAATTCCTACTAAAATACGATTATTAATTCCAGTCAGTAAAATGACATTTCCAGTGTTGCAGATTTGTTTAATTTTGTTTGTATCATCAGTGACAGTTGCACTTGTCATTTTACTGACTGGAATATAATCAAACTTTAGTTGAAATACCGAAAAAAAATTACATAGGCAGCGTATTCATAAATGTCAAATCATAATTTAACATCTGCTTTGACATATTAAATACCGATTATTTTGAATTCCGAAAATTTAATTATGCTAGCCCTTGCATCCTTAGTCTTATTGTTGATTACCACCTATCAAGGTTGGTCAACGGAGCCCCGCGAAGCGGGGCTCCTATTTCTGTTTGCAAGGTTTAAAGTAACCTAACACGAAGAGCTCCCGTGCTCGCTTCGCTCGCTCTTGCATCCGAAGTCCGTCGAGCTACCTTGGTAGGTGGTAATCAGCAATTTGACTAAAGATGCAAGAGCGAGCAAAGCGAGCTCGAGACTTGGGGCACCCCGACTCGGACAGGTTATGTTCGAAGAGGATGGCGGGGTCTTTCTGACTCCGCCATCATCCTCTTCTTGTTAGGTTACTTTAGAGAGTCTAAAGTAACCTAACACAGTCTTTAGGGAGTCTAGCGCTAAGCGCTCGCAGGGGCTCGCTAGCCATACTGTGAAAACATCGCAGGCCCGTGCTCGAATCTAGCGCTGAACGTGCGCAGCGTCTCAGTGATTTAATAAGGCAGCATGTCTCTGCAACAAGTGATAGGGTGTCTAGCGCTGAGCGCTCGCAGAGCCTCGCTAGCCAAAGCCCGAGAACATCGCAGGCCGTGCCACACCCGTGCTCGAGAATCTAGCGAACCGAACCACACTCATAATTTCATCACTAGTTGAAATATTTACCGCCCAACGAAGTGGGCAAGGTCAGCTATCTGGTTTATAGAGAAGTATTTAGGTATAATAAGGTTGCTGTTTATTCAAAATCTGATTAATTTCACATAATTCTTTTTTAATCTAATGTCATCGACAAACCTGCTCTCGTACAAAACATATACAGCTGGGTATATAAAGGAGTGCATTAAAATATCATAGAGTATTCTCGACACACAATCATCTCTCTCGTATTTCAGTACATTCTCGTGACAAGTGAACTTGTAACAACATGAAGCTGTACCTCGTCATCTGTGTGGTGCTCACTTTACTTGTATCACCCATGATGAAGATTTCTTTAGTAAGTGCGCTATACAACGCTATTTCAAGAAATATTGAAGCAGAAGGAACGGATTAAGTAAGTCTATCAGGAATGTGTTTAAAAAATCTTGAAATGTGTTTGGGTCACATAATTATGTCCAGGAACCCAAGTTAGAATAAATATTGAGTGCCTCGACTTGGATGATGCGTTTACAAACATAGAAACATACATAAACAAACACCCAGATCCGGATCAACTATTTAGATCATACAAATATGTATTTATTTTGTTCTGTGCGGGGATCAAACCCGCGGCAAGCTGCGCAGCAGTAGATCGCAAATAGATAGAGTCATCATCGTCATATCAGCCGTAAGACGTCCACTGCTGAACATTGGCCTCCCCCATAGATTTCCAATAGGACCGGTTAGTGGTACGGTGATACACGTCAAAGCGTAAAACACACTTTCGCATTTGTGTTACTAGATGATACTTTTTAGGGTTCCGTAGCCAAATGGCAAAAACGGAACCCTTATAGATTCGTCATGTCTGTCTGTCTGTCCGTCCGTATGTCACAGCCACTTTTTGTCGAGAGTATAAGAGCTATCCTGTTGGAACTTGGTAGGTAAATGTATTATGTGAACCGCATTAGGATTTTCACTCAAAAATAAAAACAAAACAAATTTTGGGGGTGCCCTCCATACTTAGAATTGAAACTCAATTTTTTTTTTTCACCAGACCCATACGTGTGGGGTATCTATGGATAGGTCTTTAAAAATTATATTGAGGTTACTAATATCACTTTTAGGGTTCCGTCCGAATACAAAAACGGAACCCTTATAGGATCACTCGTGTGTCCGTCTGTCTGTCGCTTACGGTCAATTATCTCCGATTCTACTAGACCGATTGGGTTGAAATTTGGTACACATATCAATTCCTGTGACCCAAGCACAGAGGTGTGACGTGAATAGATGAAATCTGTATGTGGGAGGTAATTTTTGGGGGGGAAGGGGAAAATGAAAAAAAAAAGTTTTGAAAACTGCATCGTGTGACATATCAAATGAAATGTCTTGTTGAGACAATCTTAAATGTATTTTTTTTGTAATTTTAAAATAAATAGTTTCCAAGTTATTCAAGAAAATAGACGAAATTTGACCATTCCCCCTCCCCTCTTATCTCCGAAACTACTGAACCTAAAATTTTGAAAAAAATACAGTAATTAGTTTTCTACTTATAGATTATAGAAAAACCTATAAGAAGTCCATATCTGTATATGGGAGGTAATTTTTGGGGGGGAAGGGGAAAATTAAAAAAAAAAATTGAAATCTGCATCGTGTGACATACCAAATGAAAGGTCTTGTTGAGACAATCTTAAATATATTTTTATTGTAATTTTAAAATAAATAGTTTCCAAGTTATTCAAGAAAATAGACGAAATTTGACCATTCCCCCCCCCTTATCTCCGAAACTACTGAACCTAAAATTTTGAAAAAAATACAGAAATTAGTTCTCTACTTATAGATTATAGGATAACCTATAAGAAGTCCATATCTGTATATGGGAGGTAATTTTTGGGGGGGGAAGGGGAAAATTAAAAAAAAAATATTTGAAAAGTGCATCGTGTGACATATCAAATGAAAGGTATTGTTGAGACAAACTTAAAAGTATTTTTTTTGTAATTTTAAAATAAATGGTTTCCAAGTTATTCAAAAAAAATAGACGAAGCTTGACCATTCCCCCCCCCTTATCTCCGAAACTACTGAACCTAAAATTTTGAAAAAAATACAGGAATTAGTTTTCTACTTATAGATTATAGGATAACCTATAAGAAGTCCATATCTGTATATGAGAGGTAATTTTTGGGGGGGGAAGGGGAAAATTTAAAAAAAAATATTTGAAAAGTGCATCGTGTGACATATCAAATGAAAGGTATTGTTGAGACAAACTTAAAAGTATTTTTTTTTGTAATTTTAAAACAAATGGTTTCCAAGTTATTCAAAAAAAATAGACGAAGCTTGACCATTCCCCCCCCCTTATCTCCGAAACTACTGAACCTAAAATTTTGAAAAAAATACAGGAATTAGTTTTCTACTTATAGATTATAAGATAACCTATAAGAAGTCCATATCTGTATATGGGAGGTAATTTTTGGGGGGGAAGGGGAAAATTAAAAAAAAAAAAATTGAAAACTGCATCGTGTGACATATCAAATGAAAGGTCTTGTTGAGACAATCTTAAATATATTTTTTTTGTAATTTTAAAATAAATAGTTTCCAAGTTATTCAAGTAAATAGACGAAATTTGACCATTCCCCCCCCCTTATCTCCGAAACTACTGAACCTATTTTTTTTTTTATACAGAATTTAGTTTTCTACTTATAGATTATAGGAAAACCTATAAGAAGTCCATGATATTAAAAGAACATGGTAAATCACTCAATTTTGTGCGTACCAATTTGGGTCAGATTAAAAAAAACGTGATAGGTAACATCGTACGGAACCCTCTTCACGCGAGTCCAACTCGCACTTGGCCGGTTTTTTTTCTAAACTGAACAGTTTGCACGGAGACACTTCCAAAGTGGTAAAATGTGTGTCCCCCACCTGTAACTTCTAAAATAAGAGAATGATAAAACTAAAAAAAATATGTAATGTAGACCTTAACAAAAACTTTCAACGAAAATTAGTTTGGATGAGATACAGTTAGCAGTTTTTGAGATATAGTACATTTTCAAAAACCGCAAATATAACTTTGCCATTCATACAAACACTATGAAAAACAAAGTTATTTTATTGTTTGTGTATAGTACTTATATTCGGCCGTTCAGAGAATGCGTTCCTGACACGTCGCGATTGAACTGACGACGTAACTTTTTAATGGCGTTGCAGTTACGATGAAAATATTTTTGCTGGTTGTTTACCGTTTTAACAATTGATGAGCATTAAAACAACATTATTATATCAATAATCAATGAATGTTATAATTTTGTGCCAAACTGAGTGTCAAATAAGTGACTAACTGATAACAGGAACGCA
Organism: Agrotis exclamationis; assembly: GCA_950005045.1. Classification (NCBI taxonomy): domain Eukaryota; kingdom Metazoa; phylum Arthropoda; class Insecta; order Lepidoptera; family Noctuidae; genus Agrotis; species Agrotis exclamationis. The sequence goes on from OX465419.1 coordinate 18,902,217, forward strand.
TTCTCTGAACGGCCGAATATTACTCTCAATATAATTATATCCCTAATCTATGTTTGCTACTAAGGAACCCTTCAAGGGCGAGTCCAACTCTCACTTGGCTGGTTGTTTTTTTTGTAATGATATTAACATTTTATTTTTTCTTTTTCCAGGACTAGGCGCTACTCTACGGTGCGATGGCGTTAAATAGTGAGAAACGATAAAAAAAATTAATTGACTCGAAGATAATTCTAAATTACTCGAATATGTAGAAATTAAAATTAAAGGCATTTGAATCTTGAAATTAAAATACACACACATATTTATGAGAATATCATATCATTACCAAACGGCTTGGTACGTGACGATGGGAAAAGACCAGATGGTATGACGTTGGTGCCTTGGAAGGTGGGTAGGCCTTTGGTGTGGCACGCCACCTGTATTGATACCCTTGCGCCATCTCACGTTGAAGGCACGGCGGGCTGTGCTGGCGCTGCTGCTGCGGCTGCTGAGAACCTCAAGAGGCGCAAATACTAAATACCTTAATGGGTGCTACAGTTTTGAGCCGTTTGGGGTCGAAACGCTCGGGTCATGGGGTCCGAGTACGCGTCTCCTTTTTAAGGAAATTTCTCGCCAACTGATCGACAGTTCGCGTGACCAGATGGCTGGTTCTTTCTTTGGTCAAAGAATAAGCATTGCCATCCAACGTGGCAATGCTGCCAGTCTTCTGGGCACGTTTCCAGATGACAGCGATGCGGAGGAGTACTTTGACGCCTAAGTGTCTCTGCCTTTTTGTGTTTTTTTTTTTAGGTTAGGTATTTTATTTTAGTTTAAGTTTAGTAGGTATCTTGTTGTAAATATTTAGTTTTATTTTTTTTTTTAAATTTCTAGCTTTAGTTATTTATGTATATACTACTACTAGCACTACCACCCAGAGTGCCTAAAAAAACTACTTTAGCAAAATAATAATATTTAAATAGCTATTCAATTATAAGTTTAATTCTATTGGCAACTTTCACTTTACTAATTCTATGGCAGTTCATACTATGATGTTGCTAAAGCGGCATTTTAGACCCCTAGAACTTAATAACTTAATTACATAACTTCGAATTAAAAGATAACTACTTTACTCAGAAAATTAATGTTACAATTTCTGCCAGCATTCCTTTCACATTGGCACTTTACGACAAATATTCGGCGAGCTATACCTCTTAGTAATCAAGCCAGGCCGACTTGAGCAAGATTAATTAAACCAACCAAGCATCAATCATTGGGCCAGATTCCCCATCGTAGTGGCAGACGTTCCACCAGTTAATTCAGTTCGTAGGTTACTTAGATTGTGCCTACTTGGTTTTATTCTGACTAGGAACTTTTGACGCCCAGTAAACGCGCCACTTCATGCCTTTATTGCATCAGATAATATAAAGATGCAATTTCACCGATGTGCGACACTGCGCGGCATTGTGTTCGCTCTGGTAGACTCACTCTAGCAAAAACGAGCAAATTGTGAACACGTTATTTGTGCGCGCACATTGCTGGACTAACTTGGTTCAGTGAAAATGTTCGCGCACAAAAGTGCTGCGCTGCCTTGCTGGACACAGAGGACACAAAACCGTACACTATTTCGCTGGAATCGTTAAAACTAGGCTAGGCAAAAACAGAACACTAGCGACATCTATGGAGTATACGAAATATTACTTCTTATTTATTTCTTAGAGGTACATTGAAATAAATTACGTCCGATGAAAATGATCGTGAGATGATTTAAGAGGGCATATTCTGAAAGTTGGCAACGTCGCGAATATCGGTCAAATATTAACAAGTTCTAATTAAATTAGCAATGTTACTGTATGGAAACAAGAAATATTACTCTGTAGTGCACTAAAAAAATGATAAGGGAATGCAACAAGTAATATCGTAACACCGAATATTTAGTTTTAGATGTAAAAAAGTATTTGGAAACCTTCCAAATGCCTTTTTTACACGTGAACAGGTGACAATATCAAATGCAGAGTTTTAATTGCATTCCTATATCAACTTTGTAGTGCACTACAGAGCCATATTTCTTATTTTCATATAGTAAATTTACCAAATTAATTAAAATTTGTAAATATTTGACAGCTATTTGCGACGTTGCCAACTTTCTGGTTATGCACCCTTAAAACATATCTACTGTTACCTACAGGTGGCCTTCCATGACGTCTTAAAGCCAGAAAAGTTCCAGTGAGGGAAAGAGACAGAGCTATATATAGGCCACCTGAATGTCATATTGACAGTTGCATCTCGGTTTTAACCGGCACTTTCATTTCAGTTAGTGCGTGTTGTAAAATGATCGCGAGCGTTCTACGTCAGTCGTTGGCAACTCTTAAAACGTAGATAATTTATTGTATTCCTAATCATTATAGATTATAAATTATACCAGAATATCTTTGCTCTGTTGTTAAATGTTTACACATTAGATTATCAAATGTTCAGATTGCTAGTAGGCCACTGAGAATTGAAGCCTAAAACGGAAGAAAATTACCCCCATTTTTCGATTCGGATACGGATCTACGAACGTAACTAACAAAATGAAATTGCAGTCCGAGACACGAAACAATATACGCGAGCAAATCAAAAGCCGACACTGGATGGATCGGGCGCTCGGTCGATTGACCGCGGCAGCGCGCGCGCTTTCCTCGGCCGAGACACGTCCACACTAACCGAGCTGCTTTGCGAGGCTGCTCGTTCTGTGTGGACGCACCTATAAAAATGTGTTGTTGTAAATTCCCCACGAAAAAAAGTATTGGTCCTGTTCTCCTAGTACTTTCTGTTCAGATAACACATTGTATTTGCCCTCGTTTTTGGTAGTTTTGTGCTGGATTTTATTATTTAATTGTTCTGCTATCCATGCGGAAAAAAGAAATGGGGCGAATTTACAATAATAAAAATTAAAAAAAAAAAAACCTTTGGCTAATTTATACATACTTTTTTTCGCGGGGAAATTTTTGTAGCAAATTTAGAACAACCCAAAAAAATTTAGTACCGCACCACAGTTCATGAGTGGTGGTGCAGATCAACCGGTAAAATGTGGAGGCGACCAATTGGTCGGCATTCAATTGTCAAAACAATTGTTAAAAAAATGGCCACAGTTCATGATTTAAGGAGCTATCTGTCAAATCGTACATTCATTCTGTTCGGGCTCGTTGTCAAAACGTCTGTCACTAAGGCCGACACCACGGGTCTCGTGCTTAGAGATTAGACCTCCTGACGTTTATTAATTTGATTATACAACACTTTTTATTAAATTAACCAGAATGAAAGGAAACTGTTATTTATTACGTGGATGATGAAGCTATTGTTTGTCTAACATTTTAATTAGATTAGAGAATTCAATAAACGGGAGTTTATTGTGCAGTTTGTATTACATTCTTTGTTAATTTGGGAAAATTTTGATAAGACCGTGATGAGGTCAGAGTTGACTCATTCTCTTCTTATATTGGCTTCAAACATCGCCAGACCTGTCTCACTCCGCGGTGTAGGCATAAAACTGCAAGTAGTTGCGGGGCCATTTTGTCGTGGCCCATTCACTACGGCTGCCACGCGCCACCCGTTCCGCACGCGCTCCGTCTCCTTTATATTTTTGTTACGTTACGTGTAGTTACGCACAAGTTTCTTGCTTTTGGTGCTTTTGGGAAATTAATAACACAATATTATTATGAAGAAAAAAAAATAGTAGGTACATATTTAATAATGATAAACAAAATTATCCACCGTATATACGGTGTACAACGATTTTGAAAATCTAAGTGTGGTCAGCAACTTTTGATGCTGACTGTACTACATTTTTTAAATGCAATTTGATGTAATGACATAGACATTAGGGCCACGTCAAAAGGACTTCAGTCGTGGCGGTATTATCCGTCCGCAAATTTGATTTTGACGATAGTAACTTTCGTATATATATCCGTATACCCGTGTCTTCCTTTACGGATTTAGAAAGAAGACCCCCAGATACGAGGTAACGAGTATTTATACAACGAGAATCTGGTTTTCTTAATGACAATTTTTTTTTATGAAATGTCAACGACACATACCTACCTGCTCTAGTACAAAAAAATAAAATAAAACTAGTTATATAAAGAATAGTATCTCGGTTCACACTGCATTCTCGACGCACATCTCACTCGTATCTCAGTACATTCTCGTGACAAGTAAACTTGTATCAACATGAAGCTGTACCTCGTCATCTGTGTGGTGCTAGCTGCACTCGTGTCTATCACATTTGGTGCACATTTTTCGAATGTCGATTGTGAACTAGGCTACGCTCAACGTATTGGAATTTTGTGTATACCGGAAAAAGAAGAAGAGAGATAAGTAAGTAAATCTAGAATAAATTATAGTACTGTTATTATTAGTATCCCTTCGACACAACCCACATATTTAACGCAAATAAATAATTTTGACTTTGAGTTTGACTTGACGATACGGCAAAGCGGTCATTGCTCCGACTTTCATCTCGACACCTCAATATTAGCAACACTGCCCCTTCTTTCGTACAAATCTGGCAAAAACTGATTTCGTTTTAGTCTCTAATACGTAAAAAATGAAAAACAATGACAAATACGAACAAATTAATGATAAACCCACATACACAACGATGGGCACAACTCAAAAAAATAAAAAATCGAGCAAACGCACTCTACGAAATGAATTATTCTAAATATTTTACTGTCGTTTTTTATATACACTAGTCTAACTTACAGAGACAATTTGACCAAAGTAAATATAAAGTTTTATATATATATTTATACGCAATAAAGCCTGCGTTGCGTTTTCGTAAAGACTTTTGGGACACGTATTTTGTCTTTTGTTAAATCAGTTACTTAATATTTGCAAAGATAAAACGCATCAGTAAAATGGGCGTCAAATATTTTTTTATAATAATCTGAAAACTAAAGTACTAATTAATTTTTTTTGAAACACAAGACTATGGAATAGGAATGGAGCTATAAAAGTCGGTTAGCTCTATATTTTACTTTTACATAATTTAGTAAGATTCGAAGAATACTGCAAACTTACTTCAATGCCAACAGGGTTTGCAATTTGCATAGACGATTTTTTTATTCCATAGTTTATCTTGTGAATTCCAAGAGCACACAGATGTGCGAGAACTAAGTAGGTATGTGTAAGGTAAATAATAATGCGTGCTATTTAAAGCTACTTCTATTAAATAGCATTGTCGACTAAAACCCTACATTAGGCATAAAATAACTAAATCAGCCAGAATCAAATAAATTGATTGATCAGCAAAACAAAAAATAGGCAAAGTCAACCGACGGAGTCCCGTTGCACAGGGCTCCTATTTATGTCTGCAAGGTTTAAAGTAACCTAACCAAACCGAACTTAAGGGTAACCCCAAAACTAAAAATGTTGCCGAATCGAAATTTTCGTGGCTGAGTTAGTAATTTTGTAGCTCTGTTAATTATTTTCCAATAATATTTATTAACTTGTCAAACTAGTGTTACGCGGCTACAAGTGTATACGTTTCTCCGAATAACAATAGTTTAAAATTAAATGTCAACTGCAAATACCTGTTATTGTAAGTACCTACAAAAAATGGACGGCTAGGTTATAGAGGAGTGCATCTCGTAACACAGTGCATTCTCGACACCCATCTCACTCGTATCTCAGTACATTCTCGTGACAAGTGAACTTGTATCAACATGAAGCTGTACCTACTCATCTGTGTGGTGCTCGCTGCACTTGTGTCTATCACGTTTGGTAAAGTTTTCGCACCCGAATGTCCAGAAGGCCATCTGCGTATTGGTGATGTCTGTGTACTTGAATAGATTACGTAAGTTATTCAAGAATAATTGTTATCCTGGTAGCTATTGTTATCAGTAGCTTCTGGTTTATCGGTTTACTTTTTTAAACTCAACTCTTAATTATAATTAACTTGTTTTCGCCTGTGACATCACACAGTTAATTGTCTAATTATACTAAGGAATACAATACAGAGTTAAAGGTATTCTATGGTAATTGTCGTTGTGAAACAGTAACAAAATTTTACCCAACCATTCATGAACTTTCGCATTTATGATAGAGGTAACATTTTCAGGACTGTATGTAGGTACGTGTTGTTCACCATTAAACTGAACATCTTCCTCCATGGAACTAACAAGTTATTCACAAAATTGTTAAGTTGAGAGAGACCATTATTACCTAGTAAAAAATGGGAACAAGGTAAAAGGCTAAAAAAAGTCTTGTTACATTCATCTATAATTATATTATTATTTACGTGCAACGATTGCTTTGACCTTCAAAACCCGGTTTGTGTCGTTCGTAACTTGTTTTTTTTTTCTTGCACTCATCACTTTTATTATTAGATATTAATCAGACCAACACTTTGCCCGACATAATACAGAGAACTTTTATTCGTGAAAGCGTTCTTAAAAAAATAGTGTTGATTTAAGGCTCGAACAGACACACGCGATTAATCGCGCTGCGACAACGAGCCAAGCTAATTTCCACTCCAAAAATACAGCGAATGGACCGCGACATGTCGCTCCGCTCGATTAATCGCGTGTGTCTGCAGGAGGCTTAAAGCCTCCTGCAGACTCGTTAGCTTGGCTCGTTGTTTCAGCGCGATTAATCGCGTGTGCCTGCAATAGGCTTTATGGAAATGTTCTGTGTCAACTTTTATTTTTACGGTGGTAAAATCGTCAAATGAGTCCTCTCACCCAGGGCAGGGTAGGAGGGACTGTCAGACTTGTACTGACAAAAATCCACGGTGTCCTTCAATAGCCCTTTACGTTCCGGAGACACGGTGCTGTTTAGTCCCGCGACCGTTCTGTTTTCACTCCGCTTATTGTGTGTGATGTTTCACTAAAATTGTACGAGTATCAATAATTTCTAAAAAAAAATTAGAGAAAGTTTGTTTTATAAACTGCTGTGCGTGCGGCATACACACTCTTAAGTCTGAATATTTATAAGTGAAACCGTAGAACAGTGTCTAGTAGACTTTTTTGAAGGATCTTGTCATTGGATTTGTAATAGAATTTGATAATGATGTTTAATTTAGTTCATCCCTCAAATACCATCACGCGCGCACTACTACTCATAAAATGGAACCTAATTAATTTTTCTTTTACAGGTCCTTCATCCTGATCCAGTATAAAACATCAATTTCCTGATTAGCAGTTGCTCCAAGTCTATGTATAAAAACCGGACAAAATTACAAATAACTAGTCAATTCATTATGTATGTAGTCACGTTGGCATTTGAATAGAAAAATCTTTTGATCGTTCTAAAAAGTAAAAAAAATTAATTAAAATAATGTTGTGTATCTATTGTTTGTGTTAATTATTAAACGAGTAATCTTATAAAAACTTTGTGTTTTATTACTGAGATAAACAGTATTAGATTTACGATTTGCATTTTTTTTTGTCTTAAATATATTCGTAGTTTAATTTTTCTAGTATAAAGGTCCTACCTATATATTTAATCTGTACACCAGACAAGGTTTATAGAAAAATTCAGGATGATCTGTTCAGTGGTTTGGGCATCAAAATGTAACAAACAAACAAACTTTTTTTCGCAATCATAATAATTAGTTACGATTAGGGTAGGACGTTAGGACTAAAGTTTTTATTTCAAAGTGTGGAATGAATTGTACAGTCGAGTTTAATAATATGTTGGCAATGTCAATGATTCAAAATATTTTGAGCGTTGGTAAGCTCAATAAATTCTACAGAATCTATAGATCAAAAATATGTCCTCATGTGAACGGTTCAATAATATATAATTTGCATTAGGCAATAATATGTGATCACCTTTTAAAAAAATATCTATTACTGTATTAGCTTTAATATATCTGAGCAGGGTAAGCTTCATAATTATCTCTACATTCATAGGAAAGTATATTATTTGATTGAATAAATAAGATCCAGTTTATATTGTTATAGAAATGACAGTATTTCAATTGTTTTCCGCGTGAATGCTTTTTAGGTCTTTTGAAATGAATTTATTTAAATACCACATGTTTTCGTATAAAGGTGCATTCACACTCATCAGTCACCGTCACGTCACGTCACCGGCCCGGTTTGTCAAAAAATGTTTCTACACTCCTATATTTATGATATTTGTTCCCACACGTCAGTCATCGGCCAGTCACCGGCACGTGGTCTATCAGTCACGTCACCAGTCAGGCATATTACCAAACAAGTTTCATTCGGTGACGTGACGGTGACGTGACTGATGTGTGTGAATGCACCTTAATTATACAAGAATGACATGTGTGTCAGTTATTTAATTTTAATGAAAAAAAAAAACAACGTCATTTGAAAGAAAACTAGCCAGTGATACCTAAATAATGTTGCAAATTCCTTGACCATGCAATTTTAAGATTGCTTGTAAAATCATTTAAATTATGGCGTAGTAATAAGGTTGAATTTGAATTACATTTACTTGTTTAGATATTTTTGTATTCATGTGTGCTTACATAATATTGTGTTACTTACATTGTTCATATGATAATGTCCCTTTGGCTGTATACATGTTACTGAGAAAAATAAGTCACATATTAATGAACCTGAAACTTGATCACAATTTAATGATGCTTGTAGTTGTCACAATATTATGAATGATTTTGATGTTCATATATTTTTGAAGTCTAGACGAGCCAACATGTTAATGAACGCGACTGTACTAACAGATCTTTGCGTGCAATCCCAATGAAATTAGTAGCGAGTCCGCTAATCGATTCTGCGGTTAATTAGTACAGCTAAAATGGTGTTCATTGCATAATATACTAGTGGGTATATTTTTGTTCTATCTATACTATTCGAAAATGCCAATTAGATAAAACCAGTTGTGTGCTAATTGATTGGATTAATAGGATATTGTCACATTTATTCTGACTTGATAATTTTCTAAATAGTACGACTACAGAACCAACACATAATTCGCGATAGCGATGACCAATTAAATGCATAATCCTCTATTATAAGAAGAAAAAATAGCTTCCTGCACTCCTCTATATAAACTTTAACGATGCCAAAGTTCATACTCCTCGGTCCGTTCGCGATTATTATAATCAAGGCAAATTAAACAAAGCTGAAATAAAACTGCTGATTTCTGGAATTACCAGGCTTTTAAATATATTTTTTTTATCCATAGTTTGATAGTTCAATGCCGGAGGAAAGTTATAGACTCCTTTAGGCGCGGGCCATATAGAAAAGATGTAAGACGCAGACGGGGCGGAGACATAATTAGGTCTCTTCGGCGTCTCTTCAAATACACTGAAAAAAATAAAACGAGACTGTTCTACTATTCTTGAACAGTAAAAAAAAACAGTTCCGGGAACTTATTTATACGTTAAAATAATTGATTACGGACAGTGCACTGAAATGGGCAAAAACAGTAAAGAGCTAAACAGTTATTTCAGCTGTATGAACATTAAAGTGTACTGAAACGTAAAGAGCTAAACAGTTATTTCAACTGTATGAACATTAAAGTCTACTGAAACAAACAGTTCCTTGTAAGTAACCGACAGTAAAATCTACTGTTAAAACTCAACTGTTTTTTTTCAGTTAGTTTTACTGCTTTGGACAATAGGCTCTATTTTTACTGTCCAAAACGGTGAATATTACCGAAAAATCGGTTGGTATTACTGTTTTTTTTTTCAGTGTACATAATGTATAGAAACGTCGCGACGTAAACCACACAGAAGAGACGGGGCGCGCGCGGGCGCGACTCTCATACATTTTCGCACGTCCGCGACGCGTCCTCGTCTTACGTCTTTTCTATGTGGCCCGCGCCTATGAGAGTCGCGCCCGCGACGCGTCTCTTCTGTGTGTTCACGTTCGCGACGCTTCTATACATTTTGTATGAAAGAGATACCGAAGAGACATATGTCTCCGCCCCGTCTGCGTCTTACGTCTTTTCTAGGTGGCCCGCGCCTTATATCACGCTACCTACGACTAAAAATACTGCTAAAAAGCGAGCTCGACGAGGCGCCGTCTGCCAAAGTGAAATCTTGCGGAAGTTAGTAAAATATTAATCTAGCTAAAAAATAAATTGTAATAATTTCCATTTTGAAATTGTAAGAAAAAAGTGCTTTAGATTAACTTTAAAATTCATCGAGAAAATCGAGAAAAAAAATTAAAAAGGAATAGGTTAGTGACGCACGCGCACATCAGCGCTCGCGTGTTGGATTACGGCCCATACCTTTCATAGAGAGGAGTCCTTGCGACCTAGAACTGGAATCATAGTAAGCTAGGTAAGGTTGGGGTGCTAAGACAGGAAACCTCCACGTGCGCCCGTGGACTGGAGTTCCCTCTCGGATACGTCCGGGGGGAAGACCAGTTTTTCGGGCCGGTGCACCCTGGGATGCGGGCAAAAGCTCTTCCTTAGGCACTGTGTGCCTAAGGGGTTTCTTTGCCCGTATGCGAATAGCCTGTCGGGTGGACGCTCCAACGCGTGTCCCTCTGAACAGCAGAGGGCACAGCGGCGGAGCGGGCTTGCGGACGGTGAGTACCTAATGGGTATGCTCGCCGTCCGACCAAGGACCAAGCCCGGGTCGGTGGCGCGTCATGTTTCACGCGTCACCGACGGGGCCCCTTATGGGGCCAAATGCCTGACGGGGTCGCGGATTTTTCTTAATCCAGGATACCGTGGCCCCGGAACGTAAAGGGCATCCGACGGAACACGGGTGGGTTTTAGTCAGTAAGAGTCTGACAGTCCCTTCCGCCCAACCCAGGGCGGGAGAACTCATTTGGTGATTTTGCCACCCTAAAAAAAAAAAAAAGCTAGTTCAGGTTGTTTCACTAAGTATTTCTTCTGTGACGTGGGTGATCGAAATAGTTAAGGTTTCACGCCCATTAACTTTGGTACCAAAAATTGTATAGACACGATAACATTCAAGGCATTTTTACCTACTAAAAGAATTTTGATTACACAATACTTTCACGAAAATATCCTATAAACGTACGCATCGCTAAAATATAAAGTGTTTCAATTGATTATCTGGGGCAGTCGTAAAAGTTTACTAAGGGAAAAGGGTTTCTATAGCGTTGCTTTGAAATAAATAAGTATTTATGTTGCAATTTGAACCTTTAAACGCTTTGTAGATGGCGTCTAAGAATGTAGGCTTATTTTGGGACGTCCGTCTTCAGCTTTGCTGTTGTTTTTCTTTATGATGTAGAATAAGTTACATTTTAACTTGAAATGTTTTCTATCGAAAGAAGCATGCATGGAGGGAAGTGGAAACATACGAGTATTTTTCCTACTCCTCCACTATTCTTTTCTGATTAATTTCGTGCAGGATCCAAGACAGGTAAATTCATTCTCCGGGACACGTCGAGCTTCATTGTCTCGGCGCTTTTCTGGTGGTTGCTACTGTTGATTCTGGCTCTCAGGAGTTGCAGTGGTTTGGGAATAGTGTGGTGGGTTTGTCCCAATATCGAAAGAAGCATTAGTCTTAAAAATTATAAAAAAAAAACAATTAATTATTCCCTCTCTTATTTAAATTGTTTAAAAAGTATCACATAAAACCCTCACAGCATTGAGTTCCGTCCCTCCATCAGTCAACTATCTATACGTGGCACATTTGAGGTTATCCTAACCCACTTACGTGCACGACAACCAACGACCACGAACCCTGATCCTAAGTTAACAGTACGGCTATCTCCAATCAGTAACTGAAGTGGTTAACTCGTAGATAAATGGTTATCCACATTGGGATGAAAGTTTGTGATCTTGTTGGACGGGTTTGTGAAAACGTACCGCTATCTGTCGCTCCTCGAGGGAGATGGGATTCGTATCTTCGAATAAATTAATGTACGAAATATCTCAGTACGTTTCTTTTTTACCGTTGGAAAATCACTGACAATCCTCCAGCCCTGTGTTGAAGGGACTGTCAGTAAGACTTGACTGACTAAAAACCAATCTGTTCCTTCTGTTGCTCTTAACGTTCCACGGCCACGGTGCACAGTCTCGCGATTCGGACAGACAATAGTTGCCAGGGTCAAAATAATTACATTCTATTTAGTCCGTATTTTAGATTATAAAAATTATTGGAATATTACGTATTTTTTATTTTTTTGATTAAACAAAAATAACAAAGATATAGCCCATTAAAGTTACGTGTGACGTCACCCCGCGCGAAAAAATGCCACGCGGCGTGACGTCACAAGTAACTTTAAAAGGCTATATCTTTGTCATTTTTAGTTTAATTTACAAATAAAAAAACTTTTTCAAAAAAAAATGTAACCGCCTTCAAAAATAACCATAAAAAAACGGTAAAAAAACCTACAAAATAACTTTTCTTTCGGAAGTCGGTGTCTTTGTTTTCTTTATTTCATTGTCCTTTTTTTGCCACCGACTTCCGAAAGAAAAGTTATTTTGTAGGTTTTTTTACCGTTTTTTTATGGTTATTTTTGAAGGCGGTTACATTTTTTTTTGAAAAAGTTTTTATTTTACTCTTTTTAGTTTAAATATTCAACCCGAATTCTTATAAAGATAAAGATAAAGATAAAGATATATTTATTTGATTTATCAAATACAACATGTGCACTAGAATATTGTAATCCATAACACCGGTAATAACATCGCTCAAGTACACAATAAGCTAATAAAATTCCCTATCTCAAAAACTACTGAACCGATTTTGATGAAACTTGCAATATTCCCTAAGTTAAATTATACGTAGTACAATAAAAAAAGAATTACTTAAATCGGACTTGTAGTTCCAGAGATATGCGAACTCAAACTAAATCAGTCGATGCCTACTCCTTACCATTAAGGAGTTCTACCTTCCATCATCAGCTCAGCTACATGAAATTATGATTACCATACGCAAGTACTTAAATTACTTCCTAAAATTTGCGAAAAACGGTGTGTCGGCCTATAAAATTCGAGGGTTGCCCTCGATTTCTCCAGGATCCAATCATCAGATCCCAACTTGGTGACTTTGGGACCACCTCAGAAGTACCTCCTTTCGAACAAAAAAAGAATTTTAAAAATCGGTCCACAATTGGCGGAGTAATCGCGTAACAAATATACAAAAAAAAAAAAAAAACATACCGTCGAATTGATAACCTCCTCCTTTTTGAAGTCGGTTAAAAAAATACGTGTCCCTTATTTTTGAATAATCTAAAAGATGGACTTATTACATTTTTAGGGCAACTAGCCTGCTATTGTCCAATATGCCTCATCAGAAAGAACAAAAAGGTATGAAAGTCTATAGGCTGTGCTCCTAAAGACTTATTTATTTATTTTCGGTGCTCATTTATTTATTTTATCTATTGTTTTGTCTAAGTGTTATATAAATAAAGCATTAGACCCTTAGCCTTGATCACATACGTCAGCACCCCAATTCCAAGTAAAGCAAAAAACGAGGCTGATAAAAAAAGAAAAATAAGTTATTATTTACCCTTGTTATTTTTGTAACGCATATTGGATAAATTTCCTTTATTTTTCATTGAATATATTTCATATTTCAAGAGCCCACTGTGGGTAGTCTTCTAATTTGATTAGGATCTATTTATTATTCGCGTTCAAATATAATTTTTGTGACGATTTGGTTTTCATTTATAAAGTCGGAATTTTGAAAATTCATATTTTTTTTTTCAGGAACCCTTTAGTTTTTTTTTTATTACATAAAAGGTCTTTATGGTCTTTGTACATAATAATTATACCAAATATTTAATAGGTAGGATAAGAATAGGTTAAATGAAAAATTTATAAATAGTCATCCAACGTATATAAAAAACAATAATCAGTCAGATAAATAACCTGCACACTAAGGGTGCTCCCACATTTATCGACGCGGAATCGGCTTAAGCCGGTCAAGAAAACGTTTATGTCAACATAATAAGGGTGTTACTAATGCCATTCGCATCGGATCGCTTCGTCCGAGCCGAGCCGACCTCTGAGGCGACCGCTTCCCACTCCGTCTCGCCCCGCAGCATGGCCTCGACCAATACCGGGCGCGAGAGGTCTCCGCCTATCGCCGCCGAGAGGACACGGCGGTGCTCTGCACAAGCGGGGCAGTCCTGCACCGTATGCTCCACCGTGTCCTCCGGGCGATCTTCGCAGTGGTGACACCCAGATTTGTTCTGTGTCTGGGTGTAATTTATCTATAGTATTTATTTATTTATTTAGAAATATATAAGTATGTTTATCAGTTGTCTAGTACCCATCACACAAGCTCTGCTTAGATTGGGACTAGATGGCGTTGTGTGATAGTTGTGGAATATTTTACGGCTTTCCGCTCCGCGCTAAGTCACCGGCAAGATCGTGAACGGGCCTTTAGACTTTTTGTTTCTAAGACAGTTTTTGAGAACCAGAAATTTGGCCAGAAATAGCAGTATTGGATATTAATTATAGGTTTCATTTTATAGTAGTTGAGGAATCATACTGCGATATATGAGCGAATATACCAAACGTTTCTTCCACGTAGCGTCACGGTAAACATAATGTAGGTATTCTGTTTGCCCTCAAGGGTATATTATATTAGTGCCAGTATTCCCTAAGCGTAACATATTTAGTAACGCTGCATGTTCGTTAGTTAATAAGTATCATACACTCGTGTGATATCAAGTCACATTGTGGGTTTATTATGTAACCAGCTTCTTAGGTGTAACAGTAAAATATCTTGTTTTGGTGAATTATGAAGTTTGGAAGTTAAGACCACGTTAATTTAAAAACGCACATGTATATGGGTAAGAAAAAATCACTTAATCATTTTGATTTTCTGTGTTCAATAAAAATAATGCTGACTGACGAAGTATACGACGTAGTCTACCTACGTCAGTCGAATTAGTCACACACAATTAACGCCACCGAAGAGACGACACGTTTTTGCATAAGTTAGCTCGTTGTTTGACCAACTTCACGCTTCAAGCGACCAACTTTGATTGAGATCTGCGGCCCTCACCTGGAATTTAAACGAGGGTTCAACTAACTTATTAGAAAACTTCTCAACGGCTCCCAATTTTATAATAATAAAGGATAAATGTTCGTAGACGAGAATACCGAGTCGACGACGATATGGTTTTATTAAGGAATTCAAACTTTTCTATCCGATTAACCCGCGGACGTATCTCTCGTCGGGAATTAGATTTGGCAACCATTTTCGTTTCTTCTGTTTTATCTCTGAGACTTTGAAATTCCTTTTCATCAGTAATATTTGATATTTGGCTGAATTGAGAAGTATTGTTTGGGCTTTCTGTCTAATGAATTCTGAATTATTTGTATCACAAATTTTATTGGGGCAATTTTGTCACAATTAGAGATTAAATAACAGCATATTTTGAGCATATTCAGCCTATCTACCCACTAGAGACCCAGGACTCCTTTCTGTAAGTGGGAGTGGACTGTTATGAGTAACCATCACGCGGGCCCAGTGCGGTTCGGTAGATGTCATAATGTCTTCGAATTTATTAATTTAGAGAAAACAAACAGATACACAAGTTTCTTAATTTAAAGACATTACATAATAATTATAGTTATTAACACTTCTAGTAAGTATAATTATGTCGTGCTACAACAACTTAGGTGGATTAATTATGATTGTAGTTCAAGGATCTTCTAAACTTATGTAGGTATCTACTAGCAGTTCGCCCGCGACTTCGTCTGCGTGTATTTCGAACTTTTTATCTGTGAATTTCTACTCCCGGCCACCCTCCGTATGGGATACTTTTGGAAAATCTAAATCAATATCCAACAAAAATTCTATCAACCCAAAAACAACCCCTCAGGGGTTCATATGTAGGTATCTACTAGCCGATGTTGAAATTTGGAGCTGTTTTAAAATCATTTTATGAGTAGGTAACCAGTTATTGTAGATTTATTGTACGAGATAAGAATGGTTAAAATAAAAGTGAAAATCAAGATCACTTTAAATTTCACAGCGATGGAAGGCCGAAACCGATCTTCAGGAAACTGGCATCAGTTTCCTGAAGTAAGTTCCTAAGTGAAAACTTTCTTAGTCCCATAAAAAAGATTTTCCAACTACTAATCATCGTAAGAGAAAGAATACATTATGGAGTTCCAAATTAATTCAATGGTTTTTTTATGATGGCAATTAAGTAATTTTGAATGTTAAGACCTTTTTAATCACTTTTTTATTGACCGATATTTATGGTGTTGGCGAAAGACTGATTTGTTTTGAGATGAAAAGGTTCAAGCTAAAATAATATATTTTTACCCTATTGCGGAGGGTAATGTGTCGGATATCCCACGTTAATTTGTCTTTAAAGCGTTATGATAGGTAACTATACGTATTTTAATATTTATGAAATAAAATCAAACCAGCAGAGGGCGACATAAAGTGTTTTTCGAGGTTTAAGGAACCCAAAAGTTTTAGACACATAAATAATCCGTTCATCGGGAAATACTATAAATCTGCGTACCTATTACTATATTATTGGCATTATAGCGTATGTGTTTAGACAGGCCTGTTGGTCTAGTGGTTAGTGACCCTGACTGCTATGCCGGAGGTAGTGGGTTCGATTCCCACCCAGGACAAATGTTTGTGTGATGAGCACGATCATTGTTCTGTGTCTGGGTGTAATTTATCTATGATATGTATGTATTTAGAAATATATAAGTATGTTTATCAGTTGTCTAGTACCCATAACACAAGCTCTGCTTAGCTTGGGACTAAATGGCGTTGTGTGATAGTTGTGGAATATTATTATTTATTATATTATTTTATAAAACTATAAATCTGGAATCACAATGTGGCTATTAAAATTACCTGGCTTTTTCGTAAGTAATTTTGAAAAAGGAATTCATTATTTGCTGATCATCATCATCATCATTTCAGCCATAGGACGTCCACTGCTGAACATAGGCCTCCCCTTTAGATCTCCACATATACCGGTTGGAAGCGACCTGCATCCAGCGTCTTCCGGCGACCTTTACAAGGTCGTCTGTCCACCTCGTTGGTGGACGTCCTACGCTGCGCTTGCTAGTCCGTGGTCTCCACTCTAGCACTTTTCGACCCCATCGGCCATCTGCTCTGCGAGCAATATGGCCTGCCCATTGCCACTTCAGCTTGCTAATCCGGTGGGCTATATCGGTGACTTTAGTTCGTCTACGGATCTCCTCATTTCGGATTCGATCACGTAGAGAAACACCGAGCATAGCCCTCTCCATAGCTCGCTGAGCGACTTTGAGCTTTGAGATGAGGCCGATAGTGAAAGACCACGTTTCGGTGCCATAAGTCATCACTGGTAACACACATTGATTGAAGACTTTCGTCTTGAGGCACTGAGGTATGTCGGACGAAAAGACATTGCGTAGCTTCCCGAACGCTGCCCAACCGAGTTGGATTCGGCGAGGGCAAAACGCCTCAAACGTGGAGCAGGGGTGAGGTGGTGTTGTTCTTCAAAAAAGGTGATAACAGCCTATTGAAGAACTACAGACCCATCACGCTTCTGAGTCATGTTTATAAGCTGTTTTCAAGGGTTATCACGAACCGTCTCGAACACAGACTTGATGACTTCCAGCCTCCCGAACAAGCCGGTTTCCGAAGAGGTTATAGTACCATAGACCACATCCATACGCTGCGGCAAGTTATACAGAAGACCGAAGAGTATAACTTGCCATTATGCTTAGCGTTTGTGGACTATGAGAAAGCCTTCGATTCGGTGGAAACATGGGCGGTACTTGAGTCACTCCAGCGATGTCGTATTGACTATCGGTACATCGAGGTCTCCTCGGATATTTGCTGATAATATATTAATATATTATTTGTTGTTTATAATACCTCTGGTTTAGCTGGCGTCAGTAGGTGCGAGGACTGCGAGGCCCCTTCAGGTGCGAGTCCTGGGGCTAGGGGACCCGCTTCGCCCACGCCTTAGCTACGCCTACCTGTAACAAAAAAGTCCTGCTAATTCGTTAATCCCCCAAACCAATAAGGTAAATTTATTACCGAGTAAATTGTTCTAAACTCGCTACAAACCAAAAATAAACCAAGCGAAATCAACATAATAAACATAAATTACTTCGTGAAATCCCGATTGTTTGTATGTATAATATGTATATCAATGTTGTGGAACATTTACTTGCATGTAGGTATTAGGCCAGAGTTTAGGTTAAATAGAGAATTACATTATTGCAACATATTTTGGAAATTAAAATGAGTGAATAAACTGGTATTTTTAGTTTTATCTCGAAATGGTGAATTAAAACATTACACAGAAACCGGTATGTCCTGAGAATTTGAATCGCTAATGAAATAAAAATGTATAGATAAATATGGATAGGATATTTACTCTTATTGCGTTTTTAGGGTTCCGTAGCCAAATGGCAAAAAACGGAACCCTTATAGATTGCAAAATAAGTTAATTTATAATTAGCTAAGTAACATTCAAATGTTACGTACTGTTTAAGGTGCGGCGTTCGCGCGCGAGACCGCGACAGGAGACCGCGACACTTGTCATTACCTAATGTTAAGAAGAGTCGCGGTCTCCTGTCGCGGTCTCCTGTCGCTGTCTCGTGTTGCGGTCTCGCGCGCGAACCCTGACCTTTACGCATTGAACTGAAATGTCTCCTAGGAAAGTTAAGAAGGTTGTTAAATGTCAAGGCGGTAATTATTTTTATCCTTTAGCTGAAAACCTGATTACAAACGTCGGGCTAGTTTCAGCTTCGAAGCTAAAAATCAAAAAAGTTAAGATAAATACATTTGTATCGGTTTGAGAGGACGATAGCAACACGTAGGTAATATCCAATATTTGGAAAATTGGATAGAATCATTAGTTATGAGATGAGCTCTTAAAATTGGATGGAACAGTTGCTACGCGGATCGATGCAAAAAATCGATACAAACGCAAGTCTTGCAGTATCCCTACCTTGCTTACTTAACGGAAGATTAAGTTATTCGCTGATTACACAAATCTTATTCCATACATAATTACAATTCAGCTTAAGTGTTCCATGTGTGTTTGACTGTAGTAATTACGTCCTAGTTAATTATTCTGTTTTATTAACTATAGTAATAACGGTAAACAGGAAATTAATTGTGTTTCATCTTCTTACTTAGATAATTTCGGTTATGTATTAAAATTTGGTTAATTTGGGAATGTGACTGATTCCTTTCGTAAAAGAAATACCAGCTAGTTGTTGAACAAAAAAAGACATTTGTAAGAAATAATACGTTGGATGGAACATAGACTTCACAAACGTACACGAGTCAGGCACAGGGAACACGTCTGCGTCGCATCGTGAGGCGAATCATGACAGCACGGTGTCTCACTTCGATATGCTCCCACTTTCACTCAGGCTGTATCCAGACAAGCATAAATTGAGTGGTGAGTCCAGAGGCGTGGCTACCGCCGTATCAGTTATACGGGCCCCCCAAGTGGCAAGGGCCCCCGACCATTGGAATAAACATAAAAACATAAAATATTGCTCTCAATTGAAAACTTATCGCGGTCATAAAGCTCCAATTATCGAACTCCCAAAAACTCAATTTTCAGAACGACTATATGTAGTTGTTATAAATGAGCTACGATCAGTCGATCAGCATTCTCAATTTTCTAGCTCCCTTAAAAATTCCTTTACTGTGATATCAGTAATAGCATTAATTACACAAGTCAGGATGCTATTGTCTTTATTCTGCAAAACTATACACTTAGATTAGAAGGGCCCCAAACAAGGTTTGATACGGGGCTCTTTCTGACCTACTCGTAGCTACGCCACTGGATGAGTCGCGTAATTTCGGTCAGTTTCATAGAAAGACTTTCGCCACGCAAAATCAGTGATCTGCACTATACCAGAACACGAAACCCAACAATTAACGCTCGTCTGGCTTCAGCCTTAAGAATGAACCGATGAAGAAGAAGAATACACTGTAGCTGTATCTTCAGTTTTAAGAGTTACAAAATTTTCAAAGAAGTATCTACACTGTAAACAGCAGTTTTCTAGTTAACTTAAACAGTTACCACCTCACACATTTCAAAATTACAAACCGGGTTGTGAATATGTTGTTCCCGAAGTATGTTGAGTTTCTGCAAAATTTTCCCAATTCAACTCAAGAGAAGTTTTAATCAAAGTTTTGTTATGTTGACATTTTTGGGTGAGATCCTTTAATAATAAAATACCCACATGTTTAGCGTTACCGTGGATGGATCCTTTGTTAAAGTTCGCGAATGTTTTAAGTTTTAGCAGCTGTGTACGTGCTTTTAGTGATAGTATTTTTTTAAATTAAAAATTACTTTTTGTTGTTGTTTTATAAATGTCTTATAGTTTTATACAAACGTGGTATTTCTATCCACATGAGCCCATGATAGGTTCTAATTGGTTGATGAGGTCGATGTATCCAAAAGTGGCATGAAAGGAGTATTATTGTATGGAATAAAAGAAAAGGGACTGGGATTTCTTGGCGTCTGACAAGAGAGAATGGAAGGAGAAAACGCATTGTGCCGACGCGCGACGTGTTGGCATGCAGGAAGACGCGATGAAGATTCCTCTTTAATAATTTTTCAAAACAGCAATTTTCGCAAAAATAGTAGATTTTACAACAAGTGCACAAAACAAACCATTTTTATCCGAGACTTTTAGCAGCCCGAGGCGAAGGCGAGGGCTGATAGTAATGTCGAGGATAAAAATGGTTTTGTGGACGAGTTTTAAACTCTGCTTTTCACTTCGATTGCGAGGAAATAAAACAGTAGTATAACATAACATTTCTTTAATTAAAATTCAAAGTAAAATTAGAACAGTTTTGAATACTGAAGGAAATTGTTTTTCACGGCATATTACCTAATGTTATTTTTCTGAATTTGTGAAGACGACATATTGTGAGAAGATGGCAAAAAAAAAATTAATATTATTATTTTTTATTTTTTTTTGTTTTTTTTTTAATTGAAGAAATTAATAAATGCACGGAAAAAGAACAAGAGCTGTTTCCCGCCGCTTTATTTTTTTTTAATCTTACGACATTGATATTAGGCTGCAGACCTATACAGGCTGTATAGGTCTGCAGCCTAATATCAATGTCGTAAGACTATTAAATTTATTTTGTAATAATAATTTTCTTAAATCAACTAACCTACCGTACTTGAATTAAAATTTTAATATCTATTATATCTTAAAAACACATAAATAAATTAAAGTAAATATTACATAATAACAAATTCTATCTATGAACTTCTTATTGCATTTGGCTGTATGGCTCATTTTCTTTGCCTTATTATAATACATTTATGAGTAGATACGTTAATGCCCTTGTGCACAAAATTCGATTTTGTGCAGCCTATACCCTGCACAAAGAAGCACTTTCAGAGCAAGAGAAGTGAAAAAAATAATTATTATAGTTTTGTGCCAGCTACATTTCAAAGTCACATTATCATTAAAAATGTTTCTGTAAAACAAAGAAACTTTTTCCAAAACTCGCACCTGCTCTTGAAAAACAATTTAACCCAATGAACTATTCCAATTTAAACAATTAGTGGAGATCTTAAACAATTGCCAAGTCCGTCCAACTAGCGACTGTGAGGAAGTTTTGTCGAATCGCACTGACCAAGTTCGGTCTTCGAGTTATGACTAACTTTGTGTTCGTTGACAAGACTACCATAATGACTTGCTGAGCTGGTTGTCCTTGAGACTTTCTTTCATTCGGTATAGTGAAACTTTGGAGCTGAAGTGTAGGCTCTATGCATTTAACCAATTTTAAATGAAACTTTTAATACCTTGCTCTTTATGTTTCAAACGACTGTCTGCTTAACAACTTAAATAAAAATACATATTGGATATAAATTATTTTTAAACGCATTGACGCGTATCTTAAAGATGATTTTTGAGGAAAGAAAAATTCAGTTGCAAGTGGGATTCCAACCCGCGTCTTCTGGATAAGTACTCCAGACGCCTTACCAACTAGGCCATTGCAACACCACACCTGCAAGCTGAAATTCTCTATTCCTCGTTTGAACGCTTTACGGTAGCGTGGCGCCATCTCTTGGATTAGTGTTTAACTACTTCCACCCAACACGTTGACATTACAGCCAAATCAATGCTGTATAATGAGATAGCGTCTACCATACTTATTAATTATTTTTAATGGCTTTGTTGGTAAGGCGTCTGGAGTACTTATCCAGAAGACGCGGGTTCGAATACCACTTGCAACTGAATTTTTCTTTCCTCAAAAATCATCTTTAATACATAATGGATGTTTTTCAACTGTCAAGTTAGTTGATGTATGAATGTGGATGAGGCGAAAGGAGTATGTAAGGATCGTTGCAGGTTGCGCTCTGTAGTTTCTGCCTACCCCCATGGGAAGAAGGTGTGAGTTTATGAAAGTATGTATGTAAGATAGTCTCCTCCTCTTGGAAGTTTTATTATTATATTTTTTAGTTAATTTTGTGATAATATTCTCGTTATAAAAAAAAACCCTATATGTGCACACTACCTTTAAAAACTAAAAATAAAACTAAAATATTTACAAAAATAACTAAATTAAAACTAAAATTAAAAATTATATGGTGTCAAAAATTCATCCACATCGCTGTCAATGGGGAAAGTACCCAGAACGCTGGCAGCATTGCCACGTTGAATGGCAATGCTGAGCCTTTGACCGAAAAATAGGCCAGCCCTCTGGTCATTTGTAAGATAGTTGAAATATTGTCGTTGTGTTTCTCAGTATCCAAACAATGGCATTGCAGGAAAACAGCATATTCAATGCTCAAGGGAACTCTTATTAAACGTAGGGAAAGATAATACACTCATCCCCCTTTGCATTATACACGTTGCATACGCATGACGTTTAAAAATTGCATATAAACATTGTCTGATTGACTTTATTTTTTTATAATAATATGCAAAGGTATAATCAGAGCAATTTCATACTGGTACGCACTTCAAGAAAACGGTCCATTTGAGTGTAAAGGTGCGTCTAAACTATTTATTAATATTTATAATACTGCAATGTATGGCTGCAATAGTAAATTGTTCAGAAAATTTTAAAACAAATAAAAACGTTTCTGCTAGAACATACTGGGCCTACCACACGCACAAGCTTCACCACAGTTTTGCCTGCGCAAGCTTCTCGCATGAAAAAACTGTACGGGCGGTAACACTGAACGCCCAACCACACACACAGGCAAGTACGCGCAGGCCGGGCTTGCGCAGGCAGAACTGTGGTGAAGCGTGTGCGTATGTTAGGCCCATAAGTGACAAAAAAGCCATTGTATAGCCATGGAGATGGCGCATTCGAAAATTCAAAAATTTGAAGTAGGATAGCTTTCAAAATATTTTTTTCCACTACAAATAAAATAATGTCGCTTTAAGTACCTTTCTTTTGCTTGCTTATTATCCTTCGATACCTAAACGAAAATTATCATACGAACCCTTATTTCAAAAGACATTTCAGTATGTAAATAGTCTTTAATGTTCTCCAGACGAACGTTTAATTTAATTTTGTTTTGTCAAGCAAATGATACGTTTTCATACCAACTTCGACTAAGAATAAGAATTCGAAACATATCTAATGAGCCAAGTTTGTTGATAAGCCACAAAGCGATGACGTCATCAAAATAAGAAATATCAAAAGTTTTGGCGTGTTCAGCTTCTCATCAGAGTATTCCGTATTATTCAAAAGAACAAATTATCATAATGACGTGGGGATAAAAGAAAATTTACATATAGTTACATCTACACATACATAGATCATGGCAAGGTCATTGATCCTGAAGAATTGGGCGGGACTTATCACGGATATTTTCTCTGGAAGGGTAACTAGAATCACAGGACATCCACATTTATTGGAACAACTACTCGTATAATCATGGATAAATTTTATTTTATTTTCATGTCGTTAGGGAAATTCGTCAATAAATGTTTAAAATAATATGGCCTGCATGTTTGTTGATCGAGGTTTGTATATTGTCTGTATGAGTTTGTAAAAGCACCCATGATACAGGAAAATTTCAAATGACTTGTTGCATAGAACTGAGAAAAATAGAATAATCTGCTATCCGCTGCTATGATATCTCAAAAAACTTTTAGGAGGACTCATACTATGATTTTACCACTATTTAAAATGTCAGGCCAGAACAAAATCGAATCCGACAGTTCGAAATTCGTAATTCAAAATTTAATAACTGACAACCGAAGCAATTAAGACCGTCCGCCATTTTGTCTAATACCCCCACCATTAACCTTGTCTGTGCCTCAGACATCCTCCAAGTCAGGGAATTAAGAGAAAACAGTTTCTGAATACAATTCTATACTCTTAATAGGCAAAATTTCGATTAGGACTGACAATTAGCGCGGAACAGTTAGAATGGTCATCTAACTTGAGAAATTGAACTATAAATTACAGTGCCACCAGTTTCTTGACAGAATTACTTGGCATAGATTGATGTGCCACGGAATACGAGAAATATCGTACGCCATTTGAATTTATAGGGGGCTTTATAAACAGATGGTGAGAATAGGGAATTTATGAGAATGCGTGCGTTAAAACTTTGGTAATGTTACCAAAGTCAAAACTGTTCTTGACGAAAAAACATTTTGATAAAAAAAATAAAAACTTCGTATGAATAATGGAAAAGATGTCTGAAATAGTCAATTTAGACCGTCAGTTATTATTAAATTTATTTGACCCGTAATTTTTCATTTTTTGGTTTTAAAATTTCCAATACGTCACTTCTAGGTATTCATTGATCTAAATATTCGTGTCCATTGTCTTTTCAATATCCTAATTAAAGACCCATTTAAACGCTACAAGAACTTGCAAGGTAGTTTGACTACTCACACAATTATCACGCACGCCTTAAGTCCCACGAAACTATTGCAATTAAATCGGGTACAGATCCAAACTCCGTGGCTACTATGAGTAATTCCTGATGGAAAACCCCTGTAAACACTTTGGCCCATCAGGTGGCCTACCACGAGTTCGTAACGCAATCCAATTTACGCTCAGGGAACGAGATGGCGCTAGACGACTTGTATAGCTCTGTCTCTTTCCCACAGCCTAAACTGGATCGCTTTAAGAGCTCGTGGTAAGGCCTCAGGACATCAAACCCAGAACCATCAAATCAGCAGTCGGATTTGCAACCACTAGACCTATTTATTAATTAAATAATTGTTTTGTCAAAAAAATTGACCTTATTTTTTGAACGTATCACACTTCGTATTTTTTTACTGTATTGTGGGTGCATTTACAAACATATAACCTCACATACATAAACGCCCAGACCCGGAACAACTCGTAGATCATACAAATATTTGCTCATTGCGGGATTCAAACCCGCGACACACAGCGCAGCAGACCAATCACTCAGCCGCAGCACCAATCGTGCAGCTCACGATGTCAATAACATTGTCAATCTTCAATAATAGCGACAATTTTTAGGACACAATTGCCCTTTTTTATAGGCGACCTTGATAAAAGCTTTGGCGGGAAAGTCATTGTCCAAAAAAATGGCTTTTCCCTAAGCCTGTTATTACAGTTGTAAGGAAGTCATAAATACATTAAGGTTCTTTGTAAAAATCTTTAAGAAGTTGCCGGATTTTATTATCTTCTTGTCAATTCTGTTGAAATTGTTTGTATTGGGTTTCATTAACATTGATTTAAGATTTCAGTGATGGATTCCTCTCGATGTTGTCGTACAAATTCAAAGACCTGATGTCATCCACCAAAACTGCTTGGTTGGGAGAAGCAGGTCAATTTGGTAAGTCGGAACGTTTCTGCCACACTGCGATCTCTCTATAGATTTAAGCATTTTCTTCCATCTAGCACTAAACTATTGCTTGTCCAGGCTCTTGTGCTCCCTATTATTGATTATGCAGATGTTTGTTACTCTGATATTTCCCAAAATCTTCTTAACAAAATTGGATCGACTTCTCAACAATTGTATTCGCTTTGTATTTGGACTTCGTAAATTTGATCACATTTCTAGTTACCGTTCTCAGCTTAAATGGCTGCCTATCCGCCAGAGAAGATCCCTCAGATCACTCTGCTTGCTTTTCTCTATTATTAACGATCCTTGTGCACCTAATTATTTAAAAAGTTCTTTTCAGATCTTGGGTAGCTCGCACGATCGTAACCTTCGTGCTGCTGAAAACTTACTCCTTCAGATACCTTCTCACCGTACAGGTTTTATTTCCAATTCCTTCGTGGTTACGGCAATTAAACTCTGGAATGCGCTTCCCCTTGATATTAAAAAGGCTCCGAGTAAATTTTCTTTTAAACGCCAAGTTCGGGAATACTTTCTGAAATCACTCGATCCTTAAGTTTCCAATTATTAATATGGTCGTCGTCATGTTATATATCCATTTAATTTATGTATTTTATTTATATAATTTATTTATCAAATATTATTTCTAGGTATATATAATATTGGTTGGTATGTATTTTCATATGTATTAGTATATATATATATATATAATAATAATAGCTATAGTTAGATGTAGTACTTTTAATTGTTTCAGTAGTGTTGTACCTATTCCAACTGGTTCTCCTTTTGACCCAAAGGTTGACTGGTAGATAATGCCTTGCGGCATTAAGTCCGCCTTATGTACCACAATTGTACATGAAAGTGTAAATAAATAAAATAAATAAATAAAATTCTTTAATTTATGGTGTCATCCGAACACATACCTGTGACCCCATGGATAGCAAGAACTTTTAGTGTCTCTGTGTCTTGCCCAAATGTAAGACGAAGTAAACTGAACTTGAGAACCGCCCCAGATCTGTGATGAACTTAATCTACCAAAGATTTTATATGGAAAGAAAAATTCGATTGAGAGCTGTATTTGAGCCTGCAACCTCCGCACTATCAGTCAAATACTGATCAATGATGGACCAATGTCAATGTGTTGGTGTAGTAGTTTGATAATTCTGCAATAGATGGCGCAATACGTCACCCCTAGACGTTTAAAAGACTAAAAAATTTGACGCTTGTAGGCAAGACCACGGTGGCATGGTTGGAAGTAGCGCTGGATGTACTGATCCGTGAATCGCAGGTAATCGCAGGTTTAAATCCTGCTCGCGGTCGTTATTGTCTTTCCAAAGAAAATCTTTGAAATTCGCGACGCAGGAGTTTTTGCGTATTATATTTAAAAAATCATTTAAAATACTTCTATATCCCACATACAGATATTAAAACCAAGCCTACAGTATTGTATTTACGAATACCACTAGCATGACTATTCCAGGTTTGTAAAGTAAAGTAAACTGGCACTTTGACGTTAACATCATAAAAAAAAGTAACTGGCACTCGGGGACTGCCGCGGTAAAGCTATTGCATAGCATTTTTTATCAACTTAAGCAATTATAATTATTCATTTATTATATTTATTACTGTACTAATTAGGCTATGGTCAGCCACGTCAATCAAGTGAAACGTCAAGAAACGTTCTCCTCCTCCTTCCTCTCCCTCAATAAAATTGTCCCTTGCTCAATAAAAGCATGCTTTCATACTAGTAATGAGCACGTCTGTCCACACGTTTATTTTTTTTTTATATAAGTAATTCGTGTTCCTCAAAATAAATTAAAACATTTAATCATTTAACTTTGATTGGTTTTTCTTCAACTGAAATTCAACGTCACTTATTCTGATAGTCAAAAGCTGTTAATTGAAAAAAAACCGGCCAAGTGCGAGTTGGACTCGCGTGCAGAGGGTTCCGTACAATGTTACCTATCACGTTTTTAGGGTTCCGTACGTCCGAATACAAAAACGGAACCCTTATAGGATCACTCGTGTGTCCGTCTGTCTGTCGCTTACAGTCAATTATCTCTGAATCTACTAGACCGATTGGGTTGAAATTTGGTACACATATCAATTCCTGAGACCCAAGCACAGAGGTGTGACGTGAATACATGAAATCTGTATGTGGGAGGTAATTTTTTGGGAGGAAGGGGAAATTGAAAAAATAAGTTACGAAAACTGCATCGTGTGACATATCAAATGATTAATGTCCGGTTGAGACAATCTTAAATATATTTTTTTTTGTAATTTTAAAATAAATGGTTTCCAAGTTATTCAAGAAAATAGACGAAATTTGACCATTCCCCCTCCCCCTTATCTCCGAAACCACTGAACCAAAAATTTTGAAAAAATACAGGAATTAGTTTTCTACTTATAGATTATAGGAAAATCTATAAGAAGTCCATATCTGTATATGGGAGGTAATTTATGGGGGGAAAGGGAAAATTAAAAAATAAGTATTTGAAAACTGCATCGTGTGACATATCAAATGAAAGGTCTTGTTGAGACAATCTTAAATGTATTTTTATAGTAATTTTAAAATAAATAGTTTCCAAGTTATTCAAGAAAATAGACGAAATTTGACCATTCCCCCCCCCCCTTATCTCCGAAACTACTGAATCTAAACATTTGAAAAAAATACAGAAATTAGTTTTCTACTTATAGATTATAGGATAACCTATAAGAAGTCCATATCTGTATATGGGAGGTAATTTTTGGGGGGGAAAGGGAAAATTAAAAAAAAAATTGAAAACTGCATCGTGTGACATATCAAATGAAAGGTATTGTTGAGACAAACTTAAAAGTATTTTTTTTTTGTAATTTTAAAATAAATGGTTTCCAAGTTATTCAAAAAAAATTGACGAAGCTTGAACATTCCCCCCCCCTTATCTCCGAAACTACTGAACCTAAAATTTTGAAAAAAATACAGGAATTAGTTTTCTACTTATAGATTATAGGATAACCTATAAGAAGTCCATATCTGTATACAGGGTGTCCAGTAATGAATGGATAACCTTGGTACGGGTCATAGTAGAACTAAAGGCGATTCAGAAAAAAATACAAAAAAAAATCAATACCGAGTATTTCCTAAGATATGTCACTTTTAAGAATATTGATAATTTTTGGTACCCTACTTTACATTCTTGCACACCACGACCACAAATTGATGAATACCATCATTTTTGTATTGTTAAAGTAATCTGCATTAACTGAGCTAATAGATGAGCAATAAATAGTAACACTGCTACTAAACAGCTTTTTAAAAAATGAACTCGAATTAGTACAGTCAGCATCAAAAGTCGATGACCACATTCAGATTTTCAAAATTACTGTACATTTATATCACCCATAAATCACTCAACAAGATAGGCGCCAGTATTGAATGAACATCATTAAAGTTTAAAATTAACTGAACACTACTCGTCAAAGGTCACTGAACACCGTTTTGTCAAAAATTGCTGATCGTTATAATATCCGAAAACGCCATAACATTCAGTTTTACAAAAGTCACTGAACAATATAAAATACTTGTTTTAGTTAGGTATCTAGTGTAATCACGACAATGTCTAAAAATAACTTAACTTAATAAATAACAAAAGTGACTGAACAATATAAAATACTCGTTTTAGTTTTCTAGTTGAATTCACGGCAACGGTCAAAATTAACTTAGCATCATAAATGACAAAAGTCACTGAACATTACTTTGTTTCGGATACGTAGCATGTAAACTTATAACTTCTATCTAAAAGTAGCTGAACTGCATACTAAAAAATCTTTAGAGTTATAAATCCAATCGTGTCCTATCCAAACTAAATCATGTAAAAAAAAAATTAAATGGATATAAATTTCGAATTTAACTTTCCAAAATAATTTAGTTTTTTTTTTATAAGATCATTGAGAAATATTAGAACTGGGTGTTCAAGCGGCAAGCACATTTTCCCATTTTTTTATACACTCACTTTTCTTGATTGTCGTTCCGGCAAGCACTTCCCCATAAGCTAGCTGACGAAATTTTGCACACGCTCTGAATTTTGATGACAATACATGACTAGCTAAGAAACGTCATAACAAATCCAATATGGCGGCCTCCCCAAGATGGCGGACTGGCTGTTTGAAATCCACTCCCATGATATGGGTATCAAATAAAAGGGTTTGCTGTCAAAAATACGAAAAAAATAGTCACGTGACTTTAATCCAATGTGGCGGACGTCCAAATTAGCAGACAGGCTATTTGAAATGCAACCCTATGATATGGATATCAAATGAAAGGGTTTGCTCTCAGGAATACGAAAAAATAGTCACGTGACTTAAAACCAATATGGCGGACATCGAAGATTGCGGATTGGCTATTTGAAATGCACCCCCACGATATGAGTATTAAATGAAAGGGTTTGCTGAATGGGATACGAAAGAAAATATCACGTGACCTAATCATTCAATCCAACATGGCGGCCGTCCCAATAAATTAAGTTTGAATATTAAAAGACTAAAAAGTATAATTTTTAGTCTTAACTATAACAATCATAAACTAAGTCGACGGTATGAATCTGAACAGAATTTGCGTTATTTTTGAAAATGAGTCTTATTGCTTTACGAATAAGGTTACAATTCAATCGAACTATAAAAATGATTAATTACGTCGATGGTATAAATTCAATCAGAATCTGCGTGATTTTTGATAGTGAGTCTAATAGCTCTATATAAATACGGTCACTATTCGATCGTGATACAGAAAGTTTAGATGACGTCGACGGAATATTTTTTAAGCGGAATATGCTTATTTTTATAATCATGCTTGCGAGTTTATTTTGGAAAATATGCTTAAAAATAAATAGTTTTTAAAAATCTAAAAACTCACGTTTTTAAATGTCCTAAAAATAGAAAATAACCCTACGGGGCTAAGAGAGGGGCCACTCAAAACGTGGGGGCGTATATTATTTAAGGGATTATTTATGGGATATATTTACATGTCGTGTATAGATCGTGGGTGTAACTTGCAAAGGTTTGAAGCTACCCTGAAATTTCATCCTGCTAGCTTATCGGGAAATGCCTCAAAATTGAGTTGCAAAAATCCAACCGGAACGACAAACAAACAAAAACGTGGGAAAAACACGCTTTTAGCAAGCACTAAAAATTATACTTTTTAGTATTTTTATTATTCAAACTTAATTTACTTCTTATCCGCCAACTTGGGACGGCCGCCATGTTGGATTGGATGATTAGGTCACGTGATATTTTTTTTCGTATCCCATTCAGCAAACCCTTTCATTTAATACCCATATCGTGGGGATGCATTTCAAATAGCCAATCCACCATCTTCGATGTCCGCCATGTTGGATTTAAGACACGTGACTATTTTTTCATATTCCTGACAGCAAACCCTTTCATTTGATACCCATGTCATGGTGGTGGATTTCAAACAGCCAGTCCACCATTTTGGACGTCCGCCATATTGGTTTTAAGTCACGTGACTATTTTTTCGTATTCCTGAGAGCAAACCCTTTCATTTGATATCCATATCATAGGGTTGCATTTCAAATAGCCTGTCTGCTAATTTGGACGTCCGCCACATTGGATTAAAGTCACGTGACTATTTTTTTCGTATTTTTGACAGCAAACCCTTTTATTTGATACCCATATCATGGGGTGGATTTCAAACAGCCAGTCCGCCATCTTGGGGAGGCAGCCATATTGGATTTGTTATGACGTTTCTTAGCTAGTCATGTATTGTCATCAAAATTCAGAGCGTGTGCAAAATTTCAGTCAGGTAGCTTATCGGGAAGTGCCTTAAAATTGAGTTGCAAAAATCCAACCGGAACGACAATCAAGAAAAGTGAATGTATAAAAAAAAAGGGAAAATGTGCTTGCCGCTTGAACACCCACTTCTAATATTTCTCAATGATCCTATGAAAAAAAAAAACAAAATTATTTTGAAAAGTTAAATTCGAAATTCACACCCATTTAATTTTTTTTACATGATTTAGTTTGGATAGGACACGATTGGATTTATACTCTAAAGATTTTTTAGTATGCAGTTCAGCTGGGGTGCTAAGACAGGAAACCTCCACGTGCGCCCGTGGACTGGAGTTCCCTCTCGGATACGTCCGGGGGGAAGACCAGTTTTTCGGGCCGGTGCGCCCTGGGATGCGGGCAAAAACTCTCCTTAGGCACTGTGTGCCTAAGGGGTTTCTTTGCCCGTATGCAAATAGCCTGTCGGGTGGACGCTCCAACGCGTGTCCCTCTGAATAGCAGAGGGCACAGCGGCGGAGCGGGCTTGCGGACGGTGAGTAATGGGTATGCTCGCCGTCCGACCAAGGACCAAGCCCGGGTCGGTGGCGCGTCGTGTTTCACGCGTCACCGACGGGGCCCCTTATGGGGCCAAATGCCTGCCGGGGTCGCGGAGTTTTCTTAATCCAGGATACCGTGGCCCCGGAACGTAAAGGGCATCCGACGGAACACGGGTGGATTTTAGTCAGTAAGAGTCTGACAGTCCCTCCCGCCCCACCCAGGGCGGGAGGACTCATTTGATGATTTTGCCACCCTAAAAAAAAAAAAAAAAAAAGTATGCAGTTCAGCTACTTTTAGATAGAAGTTATAAGTTTACATGCTACGTATCCGAAACAAAGTAATGTTCAGTGACTTTTGTCATTTATGATGCTAAGTTAATTTTGACCGTTGCCGTGAATTCAACTAGAAAACTAAAACAAGTATTTTATATTGTTCAGTCACTTTTGTTATTTATTAAGTGAAGTTATTTTTAGACATTGTCGTGATTACACTAGATACCTAACTAAAACAAGTATTTTATATTGTTCAGTGACTTTTGTAAAACTGAATGTTATGGCGTTTTCGGATATTATAACGATCAGCAATTTTTGACAAAACGGTGTTCAGTGACCTTTGACGAGTAGTGTTCAGTTAATTTTGAACTTTAATGATGTTCATTCAATACTGGCGCCTATCTTGTTGAGCGATTTATGGGTGATATAAATGTACAGTAATTTTGAAAATCTGAATGTGGTCATCGACTTTTGATGCTGACTGTACTTTAGTTAAAAAATTAGAAAAAATTTCATTGTGACAAAGTTTAAGCAACCATAGCATGAAAAAAACGTATGGCAACACAGGTGACAAATAATTTTAAAATAATGCACTTAATGCAGATTTCACAATGGTATTACTCATCATTGTACCTATTGAAAATAATGAATAATTGCTATTTGTGTTTGAAGGGAGAGAAATTTGCTAGCCTAACCTAACCTGGGTGAAGGTGGGTGAAGGTATCCAACAGATTTGAAATAGGTGTCATTCGAAGCGTCTAGAAGATGAGACATTTTTTTACTTCAGTGAAATTCTTAAAATGTGTAGGGCTGGAATACCTGAATATTTCAAACTTTTCTCAGCAGCAATTTTCTCTCCTTTCAAACTCAATTAGCAATAATTCATTATTTACATTAGGTACAATGATAAGTAATACCATTTTGAAATCTGCATTAAGTGCATATTATTTTAAAATTATTGGTCACCTATATTGCAATACGTTTTTTTCATGCTGTGGTTGCTTAAACTTTGTCA
The DNA here is from genome assembly GCA_950005045.1 of Agrotis exclamationis. Lineage (NCBI taxonomy): Eukaryota > Metazoa > Arthropoda > Insecta > Lepidoptera > Noctuidae > Agrotis > Agrotis exclamationis. Next base: position 18,935,468 of record OX465419.1, read on the forward strand.
CAATGAAATTTTTTCACTAAAGTACTAATTAGAGTTCATTTTCTAAAAAGCTGTTTAGTAGCAGTGTTACTATTTACTGCTCATCTATTATCTCAGTTAATGCAGATTATTTAACAATACGAAAATGATGGAATTCATCAATTTGTGGTCGTGGTGTGCAAGAATGTAAAGTAGGGTACCAAAAATTATCAGTATTCTTAAAAGTGACATATCTTAGGAAATACTCGGTATTGATTTTTTTTTTGTATTTTTTTCTGAATCGCCTTTAGTTCTACTATGACCCATTCCAAGGTTATCCATTCATTACTGGACACCCTGTATAGGAGGTAATTTTTGGGGGGGAAGGGGAAAATTAAAAAAAAAATGATAACTGCATCGTGTGACATATCAAATGAAAGGTCTTGTTGAGACAATCTTAAATATATATTTTTTTGTAATATTAAAATAAATAGTTTCCTAGTTATTCAAGAAAATAGACGAAATTTGACCATCCCCCCCCCCCCCCCTTATCTCCGAAACTACTGAACCAATTTTTTTTTTAAATACAGAAATTAGTTTTCTACTTATAGATTATAGGAAAACCTATAAGAAGTCCATGATATTAAAATAACATGGTAAATCACTCAATATTGTGCGTACCAATTTGGGTCAGATTTAAAAAAAAACGTGGTAGGTAACATCGTACGGAACCCTCTTCACGCGAGCCCAACTCGCACTTGGCCGGTTTTTTAAAATCTGACCCAAATTGATACCCACAATATTGAGTGATTTACCATGTTATTTTAATATCATGGACTTCTTATAGGTTTTCCTATAATCTATAGGTAAGTAGATAACTAATTTCTGTATTCTTTTCAAAATTTTAAAATTACAAACGGGCTCTTCACGCGAGCCCAACTCGCACTTGGCCGGTTTTTTAAAATCTGACCCAAATTGATACCCACAATATTGAGTGATTTACCATGTTATTTTAATATCATGGACTTCTTATAGGTTTTCCTATAATCTATAGGTAAGTAGATAACTAATTTCTGTATTCTTTTCAAAATTTTAAAATTACAAAAAAAAAAATACTATGAAGATCTTCTCAACAAGACCTTTCATTTGTTATTTCACACGATGCAGTTTTCATTTTTTTTTTATTTTCCCCTTCCCTCTCAGAAATTACCTTCCACATACAGATTTCATCTATTCACGTCACACCTCTGTGCTTGGGTCAATCGGTCTAGTAGATTCGGAGATAATTGACTGTAAGCGACAGATATACGGACATACGAGTGATCCTATAAGGGTTCCGTTTTTGTATTCGGACGTACGGAACCCTAAAAACCTTCACTTTGCAGTATATTGACTATCTAATATTATTTTCCTTTTATTACATTACTTTCCTACCATACCTTCCATAAACAATATTTAACTCAAGGGAACAATTACTTAAAGCCACATTTTAAAAACTTCAAGAAATAATCCGTAAATCCCACCACAACAGCTTTATCCAGATTATTTATGGCATAATATGGACCTACTCCTGTAATGACATAATTAAACCAACATAACAGGGATTGCTTTAAAAAGTAGGTCCACATCAGCCGGCTTAATACGTGCCGTGTCCAATAAAGTAGCTCGACTTTGTAGGATTATCCCTCTTTACCTTATGTCGCACATAATTTAATATGCCACTTCACTGTCTACCCTCATCCGTGTCTTTATAAGAAAAATGTTTATCCCTCATATATACGTAGGTGTTGGGATATAAAAGCTTTATGTTAATATTGAATAACAAAAAAAGGTTATTTGGATTCTGTATTCGTATTGATATTGCGTGAGAGGAGAGAGGAGCTCGTGGCTAAATAATTACAGCCGCATAGACCGATCTTCCGGGTTAAGCCGCGCTTGCCTAGGTTGGCCTGTGGATGGGTGACCATCTGTTATAGCAAGTTTTCTCCCTGTCTCGGAAAGCACGTAAAGCCGTTGGTCCCGGCTGTCATTTGTAGATCTTTGACAGTCGTTACTGTTAGTCAGAAGCTCTTAAGTCTGACAACCAGTCTTACCATGGGGTTATCGTATTACCCAGTTACTGGGTTGTGGAGGTCCGATAGCATGAAAATACTGATATTCAGCTGCATCCAGTTAGACTGGAAGCCGACCCCAATATAGTTGGGAAAAGGCTAGGCAGGATGATTGATTTTGCGTGAGATTACTTTTGTTTGGTCGCTAACTTCGATCAATAAGCTATTATTGATCGAAGGTCGCTAATGTTTTATTTTTTCTTTTTAACCAAAATGTACGCTCAAACTTGCTTTTTAAGATTTTTTTTATTTCAGTTCGGTTTGTAGACTTTAGTATAGGTCCAGTGCGGATACTCTAATTACTGGGCGTAGACGGCTATACCCAAAATTATGAGGAATATCGAAAAAACTGAAAAGTGTCTCGAAGCCAATTTGGACGAAAACTAAAAAAAAAAATTGCATCGTAGTATTTAAAAAAATCAATAATCCTGGCCAGGAACCGAACTCGCTGATTTTAGAAAAACATTATCACGTCCTGTCTTATTACACCCAGTGCCGGTTTTAGCACTACCAGCGCCCTAGGCGAGATTTCTACGGCGCCCCCTAACTGCAATTCAATCCCATATGAAATAAGGAAAAGGATATAATATAATTACCATTTATTAAAACTAGTAAAATTTTACTTTTGTAGCCTTCGAGGTCGAGGTTATCAGCAATTTCATTTCGATTTTCGATCGACGAAGTTGCCAAGTTTGTCAAAATTCAACCAGTTTTTATTTAGAGATTGATAATGTTTTTCTCCATGGTCCAGGATTTTCGGTAACGTAAACTGCTATGCATGCAGTGCAGTGCTCCGAATTTGACACTGAGTTCCATTCCAATCTTGCCACCATAACGATTTTTTTCGCTAAAGGGCATTTACGGGAATTAAGTAGAACTGTAAGCAGGTCGCTTCCAACCGGTATATGTGGAGATCTAAAGGGGAGGCTTATGTTCAGCAGTGGACGTCCTATGGCTGAGATGATGATGATGAAGTAGACCTGTGGCGCCCTTTTATATCCGGCGCCCTGGGCGGTCGCCTAACCGCGCCTTACCCTAACGCCGGTACTGATTACACCATTATTATAACTGTAGTATTACTTAAACGGATAAAATTCTGGAAAGTAACGATACACAACCTTAAGCAAATATCTGATCTTTCTTAAGAATACCAGAACAAAAATGATTTTCAAAATCTACGAGTATTAACCATTTTCTGCTTTCACACTGAAAACCTTTCAAACGAGTCGAGAAGAAACCACTTTGTAAAACACAAATCAAACTCCCTCGGTTCCATTACATCTAAGATTCGTTTCCGTTTCCCTGTTTTAATAATAAGAACCGATACCCAAGTACAGCCGATACTGAAGTACCGATACCAATGTCACAGAGTAGATAAAAGTACAGAAAGTCAATTCACACAATATAGACCCGTTTCATGGCAGCTACAAGTGCAATAATTGTACTCTCTCCTGGTATTTTATGTTGAAATCAGCTTGTAATTACGGACGTGTTGATCTTTTAATGTTTGAATGGAAATTGAAATTCAGGAAACAATTTCTCAGATATATGTTATACAAATACATATTATTAACTACTCATTTTCAGTACAAGCATTATATCTAATTTTAATCTATAAGTAAAGTGGCAATAATAACTATATACAAAAAATAAAAAGAAAAGAAAAATACATATATCTGAGAAATTGTTTCCTGAATTATCATTTAAAGAAAGAATAAGATGTATTGACACACACAGGACAGAACAAAATTATATAAAGATAAACAACAAAAGGAAAAACCAGAAATAAACAATTTGGTCCTGTGCGAGGCCATAAGGCGCCTATCTCAGCATGTGCTGCGACATTTTTGCTGGTTTTCTGATATTGTGATAGCAATATACTATAGTACTCTCAATATCTATTTTTATCAGGTTCTAGAACAGAAATAATAGATATAGCTATTAATTGATCTTGCTAGTAACTAGAGAGCTCAAAATAAGTCTGCCCATTGAGAAGAGCACCACATGTGTGTGCCTTCTCACTCATTGCATTGGATCTTCTAGTATCTATCTATTCCATGCCCAAGTACCGAGGCCCATTCAAGTAAGAGTGGGGCTCATTCAATATTCACAATGCGATGGCGTGGTGACGTTGGCATCGTTAGGCAGCGTTTCACTGTTCCCACTTGTTTTGCACCTCGGAAACATGAAATTTCGTGAGTGATCCCCAAGGAACTTCCCGATGTGATGTGCATTAGGTACTTTGTGGAATTAATTACGTATATTTTGGAATTTTAAAGCAGCTACTTTCTGCGGTAGAGGTGTCTCGTTAATACTTTAGTGAAGAGTGAAAGAGATGCGTTCCTCTATTCTTGTGTGTAATTAATGAAGGCTTAAAATAACTTCTACCCGTGTTGTTTTCATAAAACTGAAGAATTAGTAATGAAACTAATTAATGTCTGGATTTCTCTGTTGTTCGCAAATGAGACAGTCCTCTGCTGGATGCTCTGAGGCCTTGGCAATGACATTTTATCAGCAGTAAAATTCAAAAACGCATTTGCAAAATACCAGAAAACTCCAATAAATTCGATGAATACACATAATGTTTAAAATGCCATAAAAGCAACATATCTTGGCATTCAGCTCGCACGAAATACGAGATATTCAAAAGTTATTTCTCCGAGTTATTGAATAAAATATTCAAATACAAATTAATGAAATTATAATCTCTTAAATAATTCACATCAAAAGTTGTTCCTCTCCTAATGAGCTGTATAATTGCTTCATGCGACGTTAAATCTTGATATCGTTGGAAACTTTTAATACCGTGGATGTAAATAAAATTCTTTGACTGAAAATACGTCGAGTTGAAATGATGTGAACGTTAATGGCTGACGTCTGATAAAATTCATTAACCACTGGCATGCATTTGAAAAAAAGAAAAATAATAATATTTTCATTGATGATGAATGATGATGATGAATAACGATTGATGATGTTCATAATCAACCACAGGCATGAGAAGGGGTGGGCTAGGAATAATCATGCGGGCCCAGCATGGGCCACATAATTAGATAATTATGTCTTAAATCGCCAGAGCCTATAAATGTTCTCACTGTTGGGACACATGCCTCTTCTCTGTAAGATGGAGTGGGCCATAGATGTCTCATGTCTTCTTTTGGTTCTAGAACATGCCGATTTCCTCACAATGTTTTCCTTCACCATTTTGAGAGCTGTGATGATGATATAAATTACACAATGTAATGCACCTGGCTAAGTTCAAACCCACGACCTCAACTATTTCTGCATGTTCCATTGTTACGTATCATTAGCATATATTTATACAGTTACTCATATGTATGTATAGGTATTATCATTTAGGTTTATATGTAGCCAACTTAAAACCTAGACGAAAATTAAATGTAAAAAGACAGTAAAGCAAAATCTTCCCATTCCCAAGACAAACAAAATGGCGTCCAAACACAGGTACACAGATCCTTGCCTCGTGACCATTACATTTACATAAGCACTTCGTGCATTCTAGGTGACCGCATCAGCTTGTACGCGAGAATTCAATTTGCTACAGAAAGCAATACAAGAATGGTACAAAATATTCGTCCAACTTTTATATTGCACCACTATTCACTCTTTTGAGGAAGTTGCGGTTAAATTTATGTGCATTTCTCACGAGAAGAGTGCAAATTACCATCTATTGGGGGGGAAATGTCCTTGGGAATTCTTAGAAGTGGTACAGGTATGGTGGCAGATATATTTACAAACTTTGGTGCAGCCAAATAATAAACCTAGGTGAATTTATTTTAGTGTAATTTCAATTCGGCAACAGGAATTTTGGAAATTTCTTATTTTAAAAAAGATAATTGTAAATGAGTTTCTATGAAATTTTAAAATCGATCTCATTTGGCTAAAAGTACCTACTATTTATTTAAAAAATGTTCTGACATATTTTAAAATATATTTATTATGTGTATTATTATACGAGTATGCTTGTGATTAACTGTGTTATTTAAAAACGATGCAATTATTTCAAAAATATAGGGCTTGAAAGTTTGTATGAAATATCGACGGCGTACACGCTCAAAACAAATTTAGAAAATTACTGTTAATTTAAAAAAAAGTCAGAAAACAGGCCAAGTGCGAGCCCCCTTAAATATTTATTCTATTCTGTTTTTTTTTTTGTATTTCTTGTTAAAGCGGCAACGGAAATACGTCATCTGTGAAAATTTTAACTGTTTAATTTTCACAGATGACGTATTAGGCCTGGTGACAGACGGACAGACGGATATCGTCCGCGTCTTAGTAATATTTAGGGGTCCCGTTCTATTTTTGGGTACGGAACCATACAAAATAAATACGTCTCTACTCGTAAAGCATTCCTTTTCACACAATAAATTGAAAGAGAAAAACCTTCATTACATCTCTATCAAAACAATGGTTGGCTAATAGAGGAACGTTTTCAGATCACAACCCCTGTAATACTTACAAATGTTCCTGCTAATTAACCGGGAGCACACGTGCAAAAAGAAACTGTTACAGGATGTGAGTAGGATAGGGATGTCCATTAGTCGTGTCTACTGATTTTTAATTAGAATATTTTTTTCCTTTAATAAAATGAAGGTGGTCCCGTATGTGCAACTATTTTTAGGAGGCACTTATTGTTAGAGAACTATTGTTTTCCCGTTTGAGCACATATCAATATTTTGACGTGTTGCTCAATAGGTGCGTCCACACAGAGCGAGCAGCCTCGCGAGCCAAGGAAAGCGCACGCGCTGCCGCGGGCGATCGACCGAGCGCCCGATCCAGTGGCGGCTTTTGTTTTGTTCGCGTACATATTGTTTCGTGCCTCGGTCGAGAAACAATAGGCAAGTCCACACAGAGCAAGCAGCTTCGCGAGGCATTTGCCGCGCGACAAATGCCTCGCGAGGCTGCTCGCTCTGTGTTGTGCTGTGTCAGCTGTGTGCATGTGCAATGAAAAATATATTTTTTTTGTAAAATGTTTCCCAACGCAAACCAATCTAATACCATTAGGCGAAAGCAACACGTCAATAATTACAATGATAATTATCATGATATTAATTTATTTGATCCATAAATCCAGAAACAAAAATATTTTGATCCGACAATACACTGCCCTACACGTCAATAAATATCATAATCCGACAGCTACTATTGACGGATCACAATAAGGATCGTACGTGTAGCATTCACTTTAGAGCACCTACAGTAACTCACATAGTGATAACAGTGCAATGTTAGACTGGAAGTCAATCGCAAGATAATTGAGGAAAGGCTCGGTAGATGATGTGCATTGTGCATTCTCTCCGGTACCTTTGTATTCTTTGAAGCGCCACCCCTACTGCACCCACTTCCAGTTGATTAAATTGAAGATACTTAAGTTCTAGCATGAACTTTTCATGGTTAGCGAATTTGATTTAAACTTTCAAAACTTGTGTTTGCAATCGTAGATTTAGGATACTTACTGTTAAGTTAGCAGCCACTATTTAGTTACTTTGCTGTTCTCCGCGGTTTCACACCCGCTTTTCAGCTTCTCTTGGTCGTAGCGTGATATACCTTTCCTTGGTAAATAGATTACCTAACCCACATAAAAATATTTTTTCTATTCAAACTAGCAGTTCCTGAGGTTAGCGTGTTCAACTAACCAAACAAATGAAAAAACTCTTACCGTCTTACCACAAAAAAATTAAACACCCGTTGAACACTTGTATAAAAAACTTGACAACGTCAAAATGACATTTCTCCTTGATATAAGGGTCGTTTTGCAGTTACACTTTTTTTAGACAAGCGTTCAACGGGTGTTTATCTTTTTTTGGTAAGGCGGTTTAGTTTTACGAGTATATTATTAGCTTACATTGATTTGGTGGTTTGAGAAGTCGCTTATAAAATAAATAAATAAAGGGTTTCAAACTCCTAAAATGCATTAAATTTTATCTGAGAATTTTAACGAATAGTCAAGTTAAATCGGCGTCAAAATAGCAGCAGGCTACCAATCATATCAACTTGATATTCAAAATTCAACTTTATTATAACATCTAATTTGTCGATGTGTCGGAAGCAATAAAACTTTCCAGCAATATAACGCTCATTGAAAGTTAAGGGACCAATCACAGGCCTCATTACCGCTGTACAAACTTTTTATTTACTCTACGTTCGAAGTTTTTAAGTAGAAGTTTATAATGCTCAGATTTAACTGTTTATTTCTTGACTCTCTCGCTGTTGTATTTTTTCATGTATGTTAATGTTTTTATGGATACGAATGCCAGAGAACAGGGTTATGTTACGCAGACTGGGAGAGGCCTAATTGCCTAATTCCAGCAGTAGACTGCGACAAATACCCTAAACTCATGATGCGACCCTGTGCGGCACAAAATGTACGAGTAGAGCGGCAACCATGGACATATTACGGGTACAGAACAAAATGCGCACAGTTTAGCACATTTTGTACGCGCACATGTGAGTAGTGGACTCGTTCCGCTCGCTCAAAAATGTGCTTCACTGTGCCTTGCCGGTGGAGAAAAAAGCTAACGCGATAACAGCTTAGTACGCGCACCGCTGAAGTGCGCGAACAAAAGTACCGCACACTATTTCGGTACAATCGTACCTTAAGAACTTACCTTGAATTTTGCATACAACATTGAGGGAATCACTTCAATTCGAAACCAAAAATGCACAACTTCTCCAAAGCAAATACAAAGCAACAGCTTCCCATAGTTATTTTTTACGTACTACGCCACAGAAACCTATTTGATAATAATCTACTTAAGCCACCCCCATCAACGTCAATTGTGTAACCCGATCCTGATAACAAGCTCCTTGTATAGATAACAGGAAAAACAAAGACAAGGCTTAGGGAGAGATTACATTAATATTGTGTTAGTAGTTCATGCTGGGATTTTAATTAATTAAATATGCTTTGTTGGTTGGATAGATAAGGAATGGAGAATAAAGTGTCTGGCGGCTACTGGGTTTAGTTATGAAGTTTACCAGTTCCGTTTTTAGAGTTCCGTACCCAAAAGTGAAACGGGGCCCTATTACTAAGACTCCGCTGTCCGTCTGTCTGTTTGGCTATCTGTTCGTCTGTCATCAGGCTGTACCTATCTCATGAATCGTGATATTTAGACAGTTGAAGTTTGCCCGAATTACGATGTATTTCTGTTGCCTCTATAACGACAACTACAAAGAAATAGAATAAAGTAAATATTTAAAAGGCTTCCATATAGCAGATAATTATGTTTTTTTGTCGCTTTTTTTTTTGTATGGAACCTTTGGTGCGCGAGTCCGACTCGGACGTCACTGGTTTTTTATAAATTTTAATATTATAATATATTGGATTTCTTTATTACTTTAAAGCAATATCAACAGCATACTTGAAGCTAAATAGCTAAAAAACAATCTGATTAAGAATCAATCAATCACCGTCTGTTGACTTGATGCCAGTTGCTGCATTCTAACTTTTTTTGCATCGATCATCATGGTTCATTACATTTTATTTTAGTTATTTTAAAACAAAAAAATATTGCGTAACCAATACCTACGCATTATTTTTAACTTTCATGCACGATAGTGACACTTAAAGCCTCCTGCAGACACACGCGATTAATCGCGCTGCGACAACGAGCCAAGCTAATTTCCACTCTAAAAATACTGTGAATGGACCGCGACATGTATGTCGCCCCGCGCGATTAATCGCGTGTGTGTGCAGGAGGCTTAATGAGGACTGAGTCTCACATAACAGAGCGTCGTTTAAACTCAAGCATTACTTTAAACTAGATTCAAGCCATTTGATTGGTTGAAACTAGTTTTCAAGTAACGCTTGAATCTTGAAAGACGTTCTATAATATGGGCTTAATACTTAAAGATACTGAAGTATCTTAAGTACTGTTGTAAAATTCCGAAATATATCCTGTATTATGACATTTACTTGGTACATTATTTAGATCATGCAGTCATGAAAAGATCAAAGTTGTTTTTTACCCATAATTGGGATTTATTGTGAATGGTAGGTGCGTTTGCAAACATTTAAATTCATAATCAGTTATGTATGTTATAAAAACAGCCTCGAACAACTGCCTGCAGGGTATAACACATTTGTTCCACGCGGGAATTAAACCCTCGACACGCACCGCAGCACGCACCCAACTATGCCAACGTACTTACGTTACACTCCTGTAATATTATGTTATCCTGGTACCTCTTACTTATCACCTCCCAATGCCAATAAAATCGGCAGCCTGTAAAGATCTTAACAGGAAGTGACAGAGTATCTTATTTATACCCAAGGACACATACAAGAGAATCCTTTTAAGGCGCTTTGTTTGATACTGTTTGGAACAGTATTGGGTAACAGTATTCATTTGATATGATACAAACAATGGCTACTCGTGTTATCTTATAATATCCTTAAGACGAAACAGAAGGGATGATGTCATAATTCCGTAGTTTGTCATTATTCCGTATCGTTACAGTCTAGAAATTTTGTGGTTGATAATAATAGGCGTTTAAGCAAGTACTAGATATTACTTTAATAAAATACCGCTGGAGTTTCATACCTACCTGTAATTATAAAATGTTATAAGTATCTAACTACGACTAAACATGTTAATTTTAACTACGAATAAAATATGTTTGTATTTATATTATTTTTATGATTAAATATAATCATACAAAAACATGCATCAATTGACACAAAATTATGTGAAAAACGCATTTAATTTGCGAGTAGCATATAAGCGATATTTAAAACTTTTTCAAAAAAGTAACCGTCTTCAAAAACAACAACAAAACAAAAAAGGGTGAAATAACCTTATTAATAACTTCTTTCGGATGTCGGTGGCTTTATTTTTTATTATTATTTCATTGATTTTTAGCCACCGACTTCCGAAAGAAGTTATTAATTAGGTTATTTCACCCTTTTTTGTTTTGTTGTTGTTTTTGAAGTCGGTTACTTTTATGAAAAAGTTTTTTTTTTACCCTTTTTAGTTTATTTATTAAATAGTCAACCCAAATTCTTGTAAAATACAAAATACATATGCACTAATCTTGTAATCCGTCACAACATAAAAAAAATCCATATCTCTAAAACTACAGAACCGATTTTGATGAAACTTGCAGTGTACCCTAAGTTGGACAATACCCAGTACAACAAAACAAAAAAAGAATTACTTAAATCGAACTTGTAGTTCCGGAGATATGCGTGCACAAACAAAAAACATACATACATACATACTCTTATGAAATTTGGCACATGTGTTCAGACGCTGATATAGACTAACGTGTACAAGAACTGGTCAGTTCTGATAATATTACATACATACGGGTCGAATTCATAACCTCCTTTTTTTTTGAAGTCGGTAAAAACATGCATCAATTGCCACAAAAATATGTAAAAAAACGCATTTAATTTGCGAGTATGGCATATAAGAAGTTATGTACTTCCATAACTAGTCAACTGAGTAGAAAAAACATGAAACAGGTTCTTTTAACAGGTTTTTTCTTTAATCATACAATTAAAAAATCAAGAGAAACAAATGAGAACTTTCACGAGAACTAAATAGTCACAATTTATTCAAGGCACCTGCAATGATTTGATTTAGTATAAGCTCCATCAACCAGCAACAGCTTTGAAAACTTCATTCGCAAAGTGGGTACATTACCAGTAATTTAACTTGGACCGTTAAACTGTGGTTAAACTACGATTAGGGCCTCGTGGTTTCATCTTACGCTCTAGCTTAAGCCGGCTGTTCCTGGGTAATAGTGTTAAAAACTAAAATTGAATCTAGGTTAGTGAGTGGTTAAATCAGTTAACGTTAAGTAAGCATTTCGTGAGCTGTTTCGCCCGAAAATGTATCGTACCTTTGAAAGAGCCGCAGCAGATTTTTGGCCCATGTGGGTTCGCGGAACTGTCCAAACGATTAACCGTGACCCTGAAACGGAAAGCTTCAACTGCCGTTGAAGAGACACGGTGAATTTTAGTAAGTACGAGTCTGACAGTACCAGTACATGCTTTACCCAGGGCGAAAAGTTTTTTGGTGCTCACCATCAGAATGACTGGCGAAAATGGCATATATAGGGTGTTAAAAAATCAATTGCATGAATTTCGTATGCGTACTCGGTATCAAAAACCAAGTACATTCCAAAAAAAATTTTTTTATTCGAGCATTCTTTTAAAAAAAAATTTTTTTTTTTTTTTTCTTTGGCCTATCATTATGGCCAATAAAATAAGTTATTTGTATGTAATTCGATAAATCATCTGGCGAAGATGGCATCAGCACAGAAGCTCTGAAAATAGGCGAACCCATCCTCCTCTCTTACATTAACAAACTCTTTAACAGCATTTTACAGACCGGTAGCTTCCCTAAAGATTTCTGTCACTCAAATATCATTTTGCTCCATAAAAAGGGTGATAAGTCAGACATTAATAATTACAGACCCATCTCTCTCATTTCACACATATATAAAATGTTCATCAAAGTAATATAAAACCGTATTTCCGTTAAGTTAAATTAGATGAACATCAACCTCCTGAACAAGCAGGCTTCCGCCCTGGCCTTTGTACAACAGACCATTTACATGCAGTCAATCAGCTCATCGAAAAACATCAAGAATTTAAACTTCCACTATACCTAGCTTTTGTCGATTACTCCAAGGCCTTTGACAGCATCTCACACTCAGCCATCTTTAATGCTTTGGACAAACAAAACATTGATCCCACTTACATACATCTGCTACGCAATATTTACAGTAACAGTACAGCCGCAATTAAGTTGCAAACCACAGGTCCGAAATTTAAAATAGAGAAAGGGGTCAAACAGGGCGACCCGCTATCTCCTAAACTGTTTACCAGTACCCTCGAAGAAATATTCAGAAAGTTAGCACCCAATTGGATGGAGAGGGGCATTGTCCTCGGTGAGACGAGACTGTCAAATCTACGTTTCGCCGATAATATTGTTCTCTTTGCATCCTCAGCCACGGAGCTTCAGCTGATGCTTCAAGATCTGAGCGATGCAAGCCTTGAAGTTGGACTGAAGATGAATATGTCGAAGACCAAAGTTATGTGTAATGAAACACCAAAAACCATAAAAGTGGATGGGGAGCAATACAACATGTCCAGGAATATCTCTACTTGGGCCAAGTAGTCTCTTTCCAGGCGAGACAAGACAAAGAAGTCGCAAGACGGACCGAAAACGCCTGGAAGAGCTACTGGTCCATGAAGGAACTGTTTAAGGGTGAGCTGCCTATGGCACTAAAACGCAGACTCATGGACATGTGTATCCTCCCCGTCTTAACTTACGGTGCACAGACTTGGTCTTTGACTAATATTCAGAAGTCCAAACTCAAGGTTTGCCAGCGAGCAATGGGGCGCAGTTTATTAGGTGTTAAATTAACAGACCGTGTAAGAAACACAATACTGCGCTCCAAAACAAATATAGCTGACGTGGCTCAGAAGGCTGCCCAACTGAAATGGGACTGGGCAGGACATGTCTGCCGCATGCCGGACAAACTGTGGGCCAAAATAGCAGAAAACTGGTGCCCTGAGACGGTGAGACGAGGTCGTGGTAGGCCACGTAGGAGATGGCGGGACGAACTAGACAGGTTCCGTCCAAATTGGAAGGAGGACGCTCAGTGTCGCGGAAAATGGAAGGAGTGGAGGGAGGCCTTTGCCCAGGAGTGGGACAGAACAGGCTACTAAAAAAAAATATATATATAATATAATAAAATAATATGAAAATATATAACGATAAATTGCCAGTCCAAAGTCTGCAAAATGTGATGGGAAAGTTGGAATCAGCTGTGAACGCTACACACGGGTGAACGACCTCAAAGACAAATCAAATTCATTAATATGGTCAAAAAAAAAAACCGCTTGAGAAAAATATTTTTTTTTGAAATGGTCGAAAAACAATTTTTTTGGAATGTAAGTACTTGGTTTTTGATACCAAATACACACACGAAATTCCTGCAGTTGTTTTTTTATCACCTTATATTTCTTTACGTATATTTCTAAAATCTAATACCTATTTTCTGCATATTTGATACAATTGCTTGATGAATTTTAATGTTATATATTTATAACAACTCATAAAATGAATTTTCTTCATTCTTCCATTACCATATTCTGTCCCATGAAACAGTTGATAGAGTCGCGCGCCCTCCGCTCAAGCGTAAAAACTGGCAGAGGTAGTTATCCGAATCAACATCGTTGAACATTACAAAACAGGAGTAGTTATCTTGTTCCGGGTCTGGGTGTTTGTGTATGTGAGTTTCTATGTTTGTAAACGCACCGACCAGGACAAATTCCTTGTGTGGGGCAAGGTTTAAAAATAAAAGTTATAAAAAAAATACATGTGGCACTCGGAGACTGCCGCGGTGAAGCTATTGCATATTTTTTTTTATTTCAAAAGAAAAAAAATCGCCTACCGCGTATATTTATTTATTTAAATGTTTGTGGTGCACCATTGGAATAAAGAACTGCTTTGTTGTAGGAGAATTTTATAAGTAGGTTTCATTGTGAAAACTCCTTTTGTAGCTGGCCGTTTAGAATCGTTAAGAAAAAGTAAATTGTCTTTATGACTTAGAATAATGACTTCATTATTCTAAGCTTTATGACGGATATTTTTACGAATGCCGAAGTCTCCCGAACTGAAACGACGTTAGACGATGCGTGGTGTCAGGTATTTTCCTTAAGTTTTTTCGTTAGGTTTTAGGGAATTCGGTCGCCGCGCTGCGCTCAGAGCTCGCGATAAAAGCTATGCAATAGCTTAATAAAGCGATATTTTGTATTTTTGTTTTTGCTTAGTTGTAGAAAAGGATAGTTTTTATTTAATTACTTACTGCAAAAAAACCTGCTTAAAACCATAAAATTGCAGTCGACTTTTTTTACTTTGAACCCCAAAGTCGAAACTTAAAAGTTTTAAGAACACAACCAAATACCAAACTACTCCGTACACAACAACATGTCGAATACTTTACGAGCTTTCTTCATCGGAAACATGATATCAATCTATCATCTGGAACATTTTCAAACATTCACGGAAGGAAATATATGTCCCTAATAAACTAAATGATTTACATACAAGCAGTTAAATTGCGTACATTAAAATATCCATCGCAGGTGTTTTGGCTCATTAGGGAACATTTTGGAAATTCCACCGGGATATACAGGGTGTTATTTTATGGCTTCGTGAAGTATGATGGCGTATGGATTTTTTATGTTGCAAATGACGGATATGAAGATTAGTGGCGGTAATGCTTTCTAAAACGTCGAAGAAAATGTAACTTTCGCTATGACTGATATCTTTAATTTTACTTTCATTTTTATCAACGTTCCATGATTCATGTGGTTCCAAGGAAGACGCTCACGGCAACGGACGCGGACGTCGCGAAACTATTTCCAGCCACCATAGACGCCGGGCATGCGGACGAGTAATGGGTGACTTGCCGTCTGATCACGGACCATGCCCGGGTTGTTGGTGCGCCATGTTCCATGCGCACCTCAAAGAGCTATCAGCAATCTGATGGCGCCCCCCCTCTTTTTTTCGTGGTAAAATCATCAAATGAGTCCTCCCACCCCAGGGCAGGGCGGGAGGGACTGTCAGACTTGTACTGACTAAAATCCACGGTGTCCTTCAGTAGCCCTTTGTGTACCGGAGTCGCGGTAAACGTGTGTCCCGCGACTCCGGCAGGCTTTGGCCCTCTAGAGGGGGGCCCCGTCATTATGCCGACGCTCTTTGTGGCGCGCGTGGAACACAACGCCCTGGCAACGTAAATGGTTATTGAAGGAAACTGTGGATTTTAGTCAATACGAGCCTGACAGTCCCTCCCGTCCCGCCCTGGGTGGGGAAGTCTCATTTGATGATTTTACGACGAAAAATAGGACTCAATCATAACTGGTAAAATTTGAGTGAACTAGGTTATCTACATGACATTTTAGGGGAAGCAATTACATAATTTTATTTATTATGTATTTACCCATCATTATTTTGTGTAATTTATTTTCAACACCACGGCTCTCAAAACGGTGAAGGAAAACATCGTGAGGATACCGGCATGTCCTAGAACCAATAATTCGAAGACATGTGACATCTACCAATCCGCACTGGGCCCGCGTGGTAGATTTCGGCCCACTCCCTCTCACAGAGAGGAGGCCTGTGTCCCAGCAGTGGGAACATTTATAGGCTGATGATGATGATGATGATTTACCCATCCTGTATACTATTAGATGTCGCAGTGATTTTCGTCAGTCAACGGCTCGTGTTTTATTACACCCGGCCTCGTCTCCCTTAATTATTTATTTTCATTTTGTAAGAAAAAATAACTTGACACGTTTAAGAGTCGGATTTTGTGATAAATATAGCTTCCCCTTCTTTGGCTTTTTTCATTCAGTTTATAATTAAAGCTCGCTTCGAAATAAATAGTTTTTAGTAGGAAATTGATTGCGGAGTTTCAAACTGTTTCGTGAGTTTTTATTCCCATAAATTGTTATGGGAATTTATAACTTGTTCAGTAACTTACTGCCATTTAACTTTTGTTTATTCCCGAGAAGTGAAGAGGTGAAGGTGACCATTTATTGCCATTTATATTATTAGGTACCTAAAAGCAGGCGAGTCTAATATCACTGACCACGTTTACAGGATTTCAGATTGTCACCGATTTTGTTATTATTTATTAACCTTGTAATACAAAATTACCGTGACCCTGGAACACAAAGGGCTAATGAAGGACACCGTGGATTTTAGTCAGTACAAGTCTGCCGCCCTGCCCTGGGTGGGAGGACTCATTTGATGATTATACCACGCTAAAAAAATGTATAATTGTTTAAATAAAGTTACAATTATAGCTGGATTTATACTATTTCTAAACGTTTTTTCGTAAAGCCGTGTTCACATCCAATATAATAATGTCAGATGTAAATAAGACCTAGAAACAGAAAACACTCTATTTCTTACGTACGTAGAATACTTAGCGTATTTACGCGATTAGGTTTTTATTTCTACGAACCTACTTATTGTCTGAGAACTTTTAACGAATAGTTTGACGTGAGCTAAAAAACGCATAGATACGAGTTCTTCTTTCATCGCCTCGGTACCGAGACATAGTACCGTTAACATACAGTATGTCAGTTAGGAACAAAATGGTCAAAATGGTACACAAATAAATTAACACCCCTTTTTTGTGATTACATGAATTTGTATGCTTTAGAGTACCTCTGCAAGAAGTTAGAGTTGTGGCATCGAGTCAACTGCAACGTTAAGTTTTATGAATGTTCAATGTTACCTTTGGACATTGACTCAGCACTCGGCCTGGCTTACGCGCGGCCCAGTTAAAAGAATGATTTGGTTGCATCTTACACGCATAGGACACATTGATTTTGTATAATAGTGTGTGTTAAGAAAAAGTAGTATATAAGCAGAACATTTTGTAAATAAATCAGATTTGAATTTTATATTCTTTTCTCATTACCCCTCACTGTGGCCAAGACACCTTTAGCCATCTCTGATCAGTCTCGTGAGTCTGCGGGACTGGCAGTGAGTGTACCCTTCCCGAACCTGGTATTCCTGTCTACTATCCGTCTGTAACCTTAGGTCGCATGGTGCAGACATCCTGAACTTATTTATATATTTATTTATCACACACTAGGTATATGGTAGGTTAGGGCTGTAGGGCTTATAGGGCTTAGGGTCGTAGGGACTGTTAGGCTTGTAGGTCTTCGTAGGTTCCCTTAACTTATCATATATTTTCATGTACCTTCACACCCTTGAAAGTATTGCGGCCTTACGTGACGTTTGTTAGGGGTGGACGTACATAATGTAGAGTTTAGTTGATAAATCTAAGGGTCATTCATTGCCCTTGGCGACTTATTGAAGTGATGTTACTGTCTTGCGTATCCCATGTTTGTAACTTGTCACTAGAGTCCATCGCAACAGTGTAGCGTTCACATATATTTTTGTCGCAAAGTGCAAGAACATTGCAATATTTCTAGTGACGAGAAATTGTAGTAACGTCGGCTATGGGTACACAGAAAGCGACGTCACGGCGACTGAAGCGCGGCCTGTTTTGCGTTTGCATCGCTCCAAAAAGTCGTAGTGAGCTGTAATACCTTTTTTTGTTGTGGTAAGATCATCAAATGAGTCGGTCCTCCCTGAATGAGTCCTTTTCCTTTTTTTTACGAGGTACAATCATCCAATGAATCCTCCCACCCTAGATGAAGCGGAAAGGACTGTTAGACTCGTACTAATTAAAATCCACGGTGATCCTTCAATAGCCATCTATGGTTCCAGGGTTAAGATAACCGTATCCGGTTATCTTCGGGTTAAGATAACCGTATCCGGTTATCTTCGGGCTAAGATAACCGTATCCGGTTATCTTCACCCTGGAACCCTAGACAATCCCGCGTCGCCGGCTGGTGGTTGGAGCAGCTTCTATGGAGCCCCATCAAACTCCTGACAGATCTTTAAGGTACGCGTGAAATACGATGCGCCGTCGACCCGAGCACGGTCCATGAACCCACGGCAAGTCACCCATTACTCACCGTCCGAGCCATTCTAAACCTTGAAAATGTCATACGCGCAACTAATTGTGACCCAGTTTGTAAGTAGTATGCAAGTACTTATTAGTTTTGTAGTTGTTTTAAGAATAGTTTTGAATGTTTATAATAGTCAATGAAGAATCTTTATATTGATCTAGTTTACACAAATTAGCCCCATTTAAATTGCGTTGAAGTGATGGCCTGAAACACAGGTTTTTATTAACTTAGTTCAGGTAGGTAGAATAATTTTTAAGCTATTGCATAGCTTTTATCGCTGGCTCTGAGCGCGGCGGGCGCGAAAAACCTAACGAAAAAACCTGACCACATTTGACAGCACGTCGTTTCAGTTCGGGAGACTTCGGCAATCATAAAGGTACGGACAGACGTGCTCATAAAGGTACGAAGAGGGATTTACTTTTTCTTACTGATTCTAAACGGCCAGCTACAAAAGGAGTTTTCACAATGAAACCTACTTATAAAATTCTCCTACAACAAAGAAGTTCTTTATTACAGTAGTGCACCACAAACATTTTAAATAAATTATATTCTCGTTAAATATATGCGGTAAGCGTTTTTTCTTTTAAAATAAAAAAAATTATGCAATAGCTTCACCGCGGCAGTCTCCGAGTGCCACATGTATTTTTTTGATTATTTATTATAATAGAGCTGAATTAGTTATTACATAAAATAACCTAGTTGTTTTACTAGTTAACCATACACTATGGCACAGATAATGTGGTTACGCGTTGTCGCTATAAATAAACGAGTGACTTTGACACGTACACGTCATGGTAAATGAAAACGGTTTCATAGAATATTGTCTGCTTTCATACAGGTATCGGTATCGGTACCGGTATCGAGAACTGAGCACTGTTTTGTCGCGATATTTATGTTTTCATATAAAGAGATTCAATATGGAAAGGGGAATTGGGAATGATTCAATATGGTTCTATTTATGTTTAATACGCCTGTTTCTAATATTTGAATTGAATTTTCACAAGGATTGTTGTTTTGGTTTATTTGTTAGTTTGTAAATTCATGAATATTAATTTACCTTATACAAAACTGGATGTCTTCCTTGAGAATTGGAGGGAGGTGTCGCACAATGGTGAACGTTGAAAGAGATAGAGAACGTGGGAATGGAGAGAAGCTGGGTAAACACCCAGCAGTGGGACAGTACAGACTAATTAATTGTACAATTTTTTATTAAATATTTACTATATCCGGGGTCGCGGGACTAAAGAATTACCGTGACCCCAGAACGTAAAAGACTATTGAAGGACACCTTGGATTTTAGTCAGTACAAGTCTGACAGTCCCTCCCGCCCTGCCCTGGGTGGGAGGACTCATTTCGTCAATAAGAGTACGATTTGATGATATTACCACGATGAAAAAAAAGTAGGTATTTACTATCTTTATACATTTTTTTTATAATAGACCTTATTAAACATTTGCTGTTAATGTTGAACCCTATTTACATTATAATGAAGGTAATTATTTACTATTATTTTTTCAGTTTAAAGTTATAGTTAGTTTAAGGTTTTATTTTTAAGTAAAGTGGAGTGAAAACTGCTGTATTTATTAAAAAGAAACTTGTGTATGTAGAAAACTCATGAAAATCAATATGAATTAAAAGAAAATTGATTATTTATGGCTTTTCCGACATCCCTAAAAGGTAACAGCATTGTAAGCACGTATTCAAGGGATTTTCCTAATAATTCACCGGTGCCCTAATACTTAACACCTGGGCTGGGTAATAACAGTCCTTTTTGGTGTCATTTATCCAATGTTGGTACACTTATTGGTTCCAATGATTTATTAGCTATTGGCCCACGGCATGTTCAGGTTTTTTGGAGGTAAAATTAACTTTTATATTGTTTTCTGCAATGTAGGTACCGGTTTAATGTTTGTTAATGGTGGTGATAATAAATAAATGATTATTTTTGGGGTATAAAAATCAGGGTCACGGTTATCTGACGAGACAGACGGAACGACGGCCCAGGGCGAGAGAACTCATTTGATGATTTTACCACGATAAAAAAGGGTCACGGTTACCCTTTTAGAAAGTCGCTCGAACCGACATAGTCAGTCATAGTCATATATCATAATAATAAATTCACTCTTAGTTAAAACTCCATTGCAGTAATCCGTTGCTGTCAAAATAAACCGTGTTGTTAGTATACTTTCATTATGTACTACTAACTAATGTTAACTGGGGAGCGCATCACACCGTAAAGTAACAAAAATAATAACATAGTTATTCTGTGAATGTTTCTGAGTTATTAAAATAAGAGAATAGTTTTGTTTTGTCGATAGTTCCACAATGTTACCATGATCACGATTCATATATTTTTACTGTAATAATCTATATAAAGAAAGTCGTGTTAGTTACACTATTTATAACTCGAGAACGGCTAAATCGATTTGGCTGAAAATTGGTGGGGAGGTAGCTTAGAACCAGGAGAAACATATAGGATACTTTTTACCTTTTTTTATTTTGTTTTATTTTATCCTGTTTCCGTGGGACGTGATATAAAACGTGGTACTTATAATAAAATGCACCTGACATGGAATGCCAATAAAACGAAAATCAAAACATCAATTGACCAATCGATGTGTTTGTATTGAGTTTCTAAGCTTATTGTGCCGATATTATCATAATTATCAATGCCATGCCGCCACCAAGACGATCAAATTTTTATCCTGTTTCCGTGAGACGTGACTTAACATGATCACGAAGAAGGTGTTGGTGTCGAAATTGAATAAGGGATCTGAAAAAGTACTAGGAAAACATGAAGAAGAAGAATGTTCATGCCACCCAGCGCCCATCGGTCTTCAATGCTAAAAAAGTATTTCGGTGAATGCTGAATACCCAAAAAATCTACTAGAACTGCATAAATTCAATACAACCATATGACGAAAAAACGCCTGGGTGTCACCACTGCGAGGATCGTCCGGAGGACACGGTGGAGCATACGGTGCAGGACTGCCCCGCTTGGGCAGAGCAGCGCCGCCGTGTCCTCACAATGGCGATAGGCGGAGACCTCTCGCGCCTGGCATTGGTCGAGGCCATGCTGCGGGGCGAGACGGAGTGGGCAGCGAACGCCTCCTTCTGCGAAGCAGTGATGCGAGGAGGCGCACCGCGTGAGGGAGAGGACAGCGTCCTCCCTCCACCCCAGCCGCAGTGGTACTACACACTACACCCTACGGTGACGGACGTCGCCAAACGATCTCCAGCCACCGTAGGCTCGGGCATGCGGGCGGCGAGTAATGGGTGACTCGCTGTCCGATCTTGGACCATGCCCGGGTCGACGGCGCGTTGTGTTCCACGCGCGCCTCGAAGAGTGTCAGCATTATGACGGGGCCCCCTTTAGAAGGTCAAAGCCTGCCGGGGTCACGGGACTTACCTACGATTTACCGTGACCCCGGAACGTAAAGGGCTTTTGAAGGACACCGTGGATTTTAGTCAGTACGAGTCTGACAGTTCCTCCCACTCTGCCCTGGGTGGGAGGGCTCACATGATGATTTTACCATGATAAAAAAAAATGACAGTTGCAATTGAATTAAAACTCCTTGGATATGCCTGGCTTACCACCGCACTATTTACGAATGAAGGTTGGCTTCGTAGTCATCATGCTTCGAAACATAAACTAACCTAAGCTGTGCAACAGAACGCGTTTGGTGGTAAGTAAATTGATGAACAATGTGATTTACGCGACGATACTCCAAGGAAAATTCGAAGGTGAGGAAGTTCTCATTTCGAGGATCCCAAACGATATGCCGTTTTAGTTTTACGACCTCAATTTGCGATCCGTCTTGCATTCGCCATGACCATTAACAAATCACAAGGCCAATGCTTGAAAGTTTGTGGTCTGAATATAGAAAATCCAGGTTTTTCTCATGGTCAGTTAGATATATACCTATGTGGCATGTTCACGGGTCGGATGACCATCTGCGTTATTTGTTCTTTCGCGTGATAATAAAACAAAAAATGTTGTCTATCACAACGTGCTTCACTGAACAGTGCAACCCATGCACCAAAATACATGGCTAATAAAGAATCATTGATGTTTGACTAGATTTTTTAGAATTATATTTGATATCCTAATAAAAAATCGAAAATCTGCTCATTTATTGCCTCTAAGGCGGAACAAAGTTCGCCGGGGTCAGCTAGTATTAGATAAAATTAATATAACTAACTATTTTCGTTTTAGTTAAAGTAGTTTACCAATGAAAAAGAAGAGAGAGTTAGATGGGGTGGTTGACATTTTCCCATCTGTACATTATGCATTATATAAAATCAATTCAAAAATTAAATTCGCCATATTTCATGCTAGTGAAGAATATAAAATATTGTCAATGTTAATGTCACAACAACAACAACTTCTTCATTAATAATTAAAAGAGCGAGTACCGGTGTGTGATATTGAAAATAATAAATTATACTATGATTCACTATTTATTTTTCCGGAAAGTGTAGTTATCTAAAAAAAACTATTAATACTTGGTTTAATTATGTATAACTACATAACATATACTACTGTATATAACTGTGTATTACGAGTAATATATATAAATTAGTGTATAATATACATATAATAAAATCTATACATATAATAAAACTGTAGAAAAGTAATTTTTGTACATTAAATAAAAACTCAAAAAATATAGCTAGGGTGTTAAAGGACTACCCCGCCCCTCGATCGCGTCGAGAGAGGGCACGGGATCGTCGCGGCACGGTTCGGGGAGATCGCCGTGGTTGGCGTCTACTTCTCCCCGAACCGATCTCTCGCCGAGTTCCAAGACTCCCTAACGGAGCTGGGAGACGTCGTCGTCGCCCTCGGTTCCCTCCCCGCGCTCGTCCTCGGGGACTTCAACGCCAAAAGTCCGGCTTGGGGTTCCCGGTCCAGGGACTATACGCGGGGTAGGATGCTCGAGCACTGGGCCCGGGCGCAGGGCCTGGTGGTCGAGAACCGGGGTTCTGTCCCCACGTGCGTGCGGTTTTCGGGCGAGTCGGTGGTGGACATAACGTTCGCCAGTGCCGCCCTGTCGCCGCGCGTCACTGACTGGCGCGTTGTAGAGGAGGTGGAGACCTATTCCGACCACTGGTATATCCGGTTCGACGTCTCCGCCCAGACCTCAGACGCGCCGGTCCCGAGTGGACGGAACCCAAGTGGTCCGCGATGGGCGCTGAAGCAGCTGGACCGGGAGCTATTCCTGGAAGCCTCGATCGTGCAGGCCTGGGTGTCACCACCGGACAGGCCTGCCGACATAAACGACGAGGCCGAGTGGTTCCGGGAGGCCATGTCAGAGATCTGCGACATGGCCATGCCCCGGGTCCGGCAAGGACGCGCCCGGCGTCAGCTGTACTGGTGGTCGCGCGAGCTAGCAGCGCTGCGCGAGGCGTGCGTTGCCGCGCGACGCCGGTACACCAGGTTCCGCAGGCGCCGCACCCGACCTCCGGATGCGGCGGCTGTGGAGGCGGAGCTGTACGAGGGCTACAGGGCAGCGAAGACCGTCCTCCGCGACGAAATCTGGCGTGCCAAGGAATTGGCCCGCGCGGAGATGCTGGGGACTCTGGACGGGGACCCATGGGGCCGCCCCTACAAATGGGTGCGCGAAAAGCTCCGCCCCTGGGCTCCCCCGTTGACGCAGAGTCTCCAGCCTCAGTTCGTGGAGGACGTGGTGAGCGCCCTGTTCCCATCGCGAGGGGAGCATACTCCCCCGCCTATGGCTCCGTCTCCGACGGAATCTGACGGTGAAGCTGGCGCAAACGCCAGCGACGCCAGCCACGACGCTCCAGAGGTGACCGAGGTAGACATGAGAGTGGCGGTACAACGGCTCAAGGCCAAAAATACCGCCCCAGGACCCGACGGCCTGCCAGGGAAAGCCTGGGTCCTGGCCTCAGGGACTCTCGGTCCTCGACTGGGGGGGCTCTTCAGCGCATGCCTGGAGAGGGGCCAGTTCCCGCTTCGCTGGAAGACGGGGAAACTGGTCCTGATCCAGAAGCCCGGGCGCCCTGCGGACTCTCCGTCCGCATTCCGGCCCATCGTGCTGCTCGACGAGGTGGGCAAGCTCTTTGAAAGAGTAATTGCAGACCGCCTCGTCGGGCACCTGAATCGGGTGGGTCCGGATCTTGCGGAGAGCCAGTTTGGCTTCCGCAGGGGGCGCTCGACGGTGGACGCCATCATGCGCGTTAGAGCCCTCACGACGGGGGATGCTGTCGCCCGGGGCAGGGTCGTCTTGGCGGTGTCTTTGGACATCTCCAACGCCTTCAACACCCTGCCCTGGAGTTGCATCAGGGAGGCACTCCGGTATCACCGGGTGCCGACCTACCTCCGTCGTATAGTCGAGGACTACCTGACGGACAGGGCCGTCATCTACCCCGGTCACCGGGGAGTGTGGAACCGGCGAGAGATGTCGTGCGGTGTTCCACAGGGATCGGTCTTGGGGCCGCCACTGTGGAACATCGGATACGACTGGGTGCTGCGCGGCGACCTCCCTGACGGCGTCAGCGTAATATGTTACGCTGACGACACGCTCGTCCTGGCGGAGGGAGAGTCGCATCAGGCGGCGGCCGACAAGGCGACGCAAGCGGTTGCGACAGTCGTCGAAAGGATCCGGCAGCTGGGACTCGAAGTGGCGCTGCACAAAACAGAGGCCATGTCTTTTCATGGTCGTCTGAACGCGCCACGGTCCGAGTCCCACATAACGGTGGAGGGGGTTCGCATCGGCGTCGGGAGGACGATGAAGTACCTGGGACTCGTCCTCGACAGCCGGTGGAACTTCAGGGAGCATTTCCTGAGTTTGGCCCCAAGGCTGAACCGGGCAGCAGGCGCCCTCAGGCGACTCCTGCCCAATCTCGGCGGGCCAAACGCCTCCTGCCGTAGGCTGTACGCCGGTATCGTGCGGTCCATGGCCCTCTACGGGGCCCCCGTGTGGGCCCTGAGCATCCGGACGCGACCACTAAAGTTGGTCGCATGCCAGAGGGTCATGGCTATCCGGATGATCCGGGGATACCGCACGATCGCCGGCGAATCAGCCAACCTCCTTGCCGGATTACTGCCCTGGGATCTGGAGGCGACTGCCCTCCAGCGCGTCTATGAGTGGCGCGTGGAGGCGCAGCGCCGGGGTGTAACCCCGCTGCCCCGAGAAGTCGAGGCGCGGCGGGAAGAGCTCCGGTGCGATCTCAGGGAAGTATGGAGGGGACGACTGTCGCAACCGAGGTCCGGGCACGCCGCAATCGCGGCGGTAAGACCCCTCTTTGAGGAGTGGCTGGAAAGACGTCACGGCGTCCTGACTTACCGCATGACGCAGGTCCTCACCGGACACGGAAGTTTCGGGAGGTTCCTGTGTCTGATAAGGAGGGAAGAGACGCCCGGGTGTCACCACTGCGAAGATCGCCCGGAGGACACGGTGGAGCATACGGTGCAGGACTGCCCCGCTTGGGCAGAGCACCGCCGTGTCCTCTCGGCGGCGATAGGCGGAGACCTCTCGCGCCCGGCATTGGTCGAGGCCATGCTGCGGGGCGAGACGGAGTGGGAAGCGGTCGCCTCCTTCTGCGAAGCAGTTATGCTCGTGAAGGAGGAGGCGAGCCGCGAGAGAGAGAGGACAGCGTCCTCCCTCCGCCCCAGCCGCAGTGGTAGACGCCCACGGCGTCGGACGTCGCGGGACGATCTCCGGCCACCGTAGGCGCGGGCATGCGGGCGGCGAGTAAAGGGCAACTCGCCACCCGACCATGGACCATGCCCGGGTCGACGGCGCGTTGTGTTCCACGCGCGCCTCAAGGAGTGTCAGCATGATGACGGGGCCCCCCTCTAGAGGGCCAAAGCCTGCCGGGGTTGCGGGACTTATCTCATTACCGTGACCCCGGGACATAACGGGCTATTGAAGGACACCGTGGATTTTAGTCAGTACAAGTCTGACAGTCCCTCCCGCCCTGCCCGGGGTGGGAGGACTCATTTGATGATTTTACCACGATAAAAAAAAAAAAAAAAAAAAAAAAAAAAAAAAAGGGTGTTAAAGGACAACCAATATAACCCATTTCCAGCATTTTTAGAATTTTTGTCTGTTTGTCTGTTTGTATGTTTGGTTATTCGAGCATCACGTAAAATGTACGAAATCAATGTAGATAACTTTTATACACAACGATTTAGCGTACCTTGAAGTAAAATTTAGTTTTTGTTTCATTGCAATCGGTTCAGTCTATCAAAAGTTATTTGAATTTAAATTGATCCAGAAGTAAAATTAGTTAACGTGTGTTAATGTGCACTTGGTCTCACAACTTCACGTTTATACACAACAATATTTGCGTTAAAAATTATAAATTGAAGTAACATTGAGTTTTTTGTTTCATCGTAATCAGTTCACACCTAAAAATGTAAATTAGAAAATTATGTGTTTCGGAAATAAATATTAACCCTTAACTACCTAGCACATAATATTGTCACACAACCACCTAACATACGTCTGTAGGACCCCAGAGTTAAATACTTCACTATTGTTATAAATATTAAGGAAGGGTATTGTTTTTATTAATAAATCTGTTTTGAACATTATTAAACTCGAATATTATAAACAGAGGGCACATGAAAATCAACATTTTATACTTTTAACCCCCAATCATTGGTGCAGTCTCTTATTTTAGGCTTACTTACTAATACGTTTGGAAATTGCGATTTACAAAAAAAATTATGAGCAATAGAAAATTCTTCTTAAAATTTTTGTAATATTAAATCAACAAGAAACATGGAAAAAATATAAAATTCTCATTAAAATGATAAACTAAACAAAATTGCAGACTGTAAACTTATATCTTTTCACGACATCGAAAACACATCTCATTTGAGCATTCGAGGCAAATTAGCGCTTTTCATTCGAAACACATGTAGTGTGTTTTTCGTTCCTTAGTACACTGATAAGTAATACAGTTTTTACGAATTATCAATCGCCCTTCAGCACTGCTGCTGCCTGGGGCAGCTGCTGGAGGGGTCGCGTTGTTCTGGAGGATACGTTGTATACCGACACGTATATCACGGTGCAATTTCACATTACTTTCATTACTTGCCAAATGTATTCAGTTTATTCCGGTATGCTGTATTTATACCTTATCTTTCCTCTACTATATTATGTTGTAGATTTGCGATCGCGAAGAGGTTGGGGCTGATGACCAACGAAAGTGATTATAGAATATTTTTTCTTCTTCTCGGTCGAACTTCCGAAAACGGCACATCATCCTCAGTTAAAAACACTTAACCACCACTCTAAAGGAATATCACTTTATCATACAGTGTTTAGTTGAACTGTATCTGACCGCTAGCATTCGGAATAAGACGCGCAACATTCTTCCAGAACATGATTTGTATCAACATTCTCCGCATCACTATATTGGTCGTTTGTTATATTATAGTCGTCTGATAATTCTTTTTCCAACCAGCTCTTAATAACGGACTGTCTATGTGCAATTTTAACTAAAATAATAAAGAAATACACAATTTAAAATAATCACGTAACCACCTAGCATACGTCTCTCAGACCCCAGCATGTATTTATTTATTCACCTGAGGCAAACGCGAATCCGCCCAACCCCGACGGGTCGTTGCACGGTATTGAGGGACGTGGGGAAAAGGTATAGGAAGGAAGAACATGATACGACACTCCCGCGCAAAAATATTCAGCATTTTAAACTTAACAGGGTCTGTGAGACGTATGCTAGGTGGTTAAGGGTTAAAACAGCGCCATCTATGGCAATTAGTTACAGATACCGGCACGGTTCTTGAGCGCTCGGCGTAAGAGTGGGGATCGCTTTGCGCATCGTACACTTATCGACAAATGAAACGCACAATAAAACAAATAAAACGCAGAAAATAACGAATCCCGAGTGGCGGCTATGACGCGATGCGCTACGGCACGCTACGCGGACCAATCACTACACTTTCCCCGCCCCCGTTCCTCACTTCATCTACCAAAGGGACCTAATAACTCACTTCTGCGCAGGTGAAGGTCAGCGCTCAAGATCCATGCCGGTATTTGTAATGTATGTTAATGTGCACTTGGACTCGCAACTTCACGTTTATATATTTGCGTTAAAAGTTATAAATTGAAGTAACGTTTTTTGTTTCATCGTAATCGGTTCACACCTAAAAAATGAAATTTTGAAAATTATAATTTGGACTACATCTGGAGATCAACTGCGTCCAGTATTGAATATTAATAGCACTTCGATAGATGGCGTTGTGCTGTGACGTCATTTTTTAAATCGCGGTGTTAAGATTTTCCTTGAAAGAACGACCTTCGAGAATTCTATCGGCTTAATTTGAGTTTAGGTGTCTTGAAAGTTCTGTCTTTCAAAAGGTTAGTTTTAAGAAGGTTTCAATATGTGTCATAAATCTATACTAATATAATATTATAAAGCTGAAGAGTTTGTTTGTTTGTTTATTTGAACGCGCTAATCTCAGGAACTACTGGTTCGAATTGAAAAATTCTTTTTGTGTTGAATTGACCATTTATCGAGGAAGGCTATAGGCTATATAACATCACGCTATCACCAATAGGAGCGGAGCAGTAAAGAGAAATGTTTCAAAATTGGGAAAATGGATTTCATTTCGAGAGCTTCCGTTGCGTGCGCTGCGTAAACGGTTAAAGATATGCAAAAATAATGTACTACGGAATTATTCCTGATAAAAAGTTCTAAAATAAAGTCCGCGAGAGCATACATTTATCTTTTAAGGTGAAGTCATTATAACCTTTTTTATGGAAATCAAATTTGAATTTAAAGAAATGCATTACTTGCGAAAGTATTTTCATTAACACAATATTGATCCTTATCCAAATAAATACGTTAATCATCACAAGCATTTAATTTTGAACAAAATTGCCCTTGACATCGTTTGGTTTCAATGAATATCTTAGGAGTTATCATAGTTTCAAAATAATACCACAATAAGCATTGCCATCCAACGTGGCAATGCTACCAGTCTCGGCACGTTTCCGGATGACAGCGATGCGGAGGAGTACTTTGACGCCTGAGTGTCTCTGCCTTTTTGTGTTTTTGTTTTTTTTATATTATTATTTTTTATTGTTATAGGATTATTGGATGGGATAGGATGGGATACGATGGGATACGATGGGACACGATGGGATACAATGTGATAGGATGGGATACGATGGGATATGATGGGATACGATGGAATACGATGGGATACCATGTGATAGGATGGGATACGATTCGATACGATGGGATACGATGGGATATGATGGGATACGATGGGATAAGATGGGACACGATGGGACACGATGGGATACGATGGGATAGGATGGTATACGATGGGACACGATGGGATACGATGGGATACGATGGGATACGATGGGACACGATGGGACACGATGGGACACGATGGGATACGATGGGATACAATGGGACACGATGGGATACGATGGGTCACGCATAGGTACGACCTACTTCCTTGAAAGAATGACTTTCGCCCATGTCTGCTGCTGTTACGTCCTGGGGCTGCCAGCGCCGGTAAAGGCAGGAACGGGCAGGCTCCGGAGTCCGCCTATACTACTCAGGTCCCAGAGGCGTTTAAACGTAGATTTTTCTCTTGCACGAGCATGCGGGCGGCGAGTAGGTATGCCTGTGTCGACGGCGCATTGTTTTTAACACGCGCCTAAATGTGTCATCACAATGACGGGCCCCCCTTAGAAGGCCAAAGCCTGTCGGGGTCGCGGAACTATCGAATTACCTTGACCCCGGAACGTAAAGGCCTATTATAGGATTTATAGGACACCGAGGATTTTAATCAGTACAAGTCTGACAGCCCCTCTTACCCTGCCCTGGGTAGGAGGACTCATTTGATGATTTTCGTACGCATATTTATGTATGCTCCAGAATGATGGTTTACAGCTAATGTTGTTAATAAAGAAGCACTAAAAAAATACATTGTTGAGTTCCGACCTCCACGCGAACGAAGTCGCGGGCACAGCTAGTCTGAAATAATATTATTTACCCACGAACCTTCGGCCATAAATGAGCAATGTAAAATTAGATGCCATCAATCCATTCACTCACAATACGCACAATAGCTTCTGAACATTATTTTGACAAAATCTTATAGTAATATTTATTTGTTATTAATTTTTTTTTAAGAAAACACAGTTTATTAACCTAAGTAACACATAGGCTTTCATTATAATGGTATATGTGTGAATTTTAGTAAAACACTTTAAAGTCACTTCTGAACACTGGCGTAACACCTGAAATATACACAATTTAGTTGGTTACGCTACGGTGTGATATACGGCACTGTAGTCTCACAACGACATGTTTCAGTGACGTTTTTCGCTTGGGGGACATAATCTCTGAACGAGCGCGTCCATTAGTGTACTCTCTCTCTCCTTTAATAAATGCGTGGTTTCGTGACGACAAAGTTCCTGACATTTTGCTATAGTGCCAAAAACTATGAGGCCTATTTAAACTTGGGAATGAGGTGAAGATTTATTACGGGTATTACATTTTACCTGAGTTTACATTTGTTTTTTGGTCGAAAAATATTTTGTTGTGTAGGTAGTAGTGGTTTCTGTAATAAAATCTTTCAATCCTTGAAGTTTAAGGGACATTTTAAGGATATGTTTGAGTCCCATGTAGGAGATAGGGGACGAAACTGTTGCCATAAACAAAGCAAGGAACAAGTCCAGACTTCATGGCTGCCACAAAATTTAATGAAAAACCTAATAACACAGCCCGATCTGGTAATCGAATCTAGAATCTCAAGTTCAGCAGTCGACACGGAAGTTTTTGTATTTATGAGAAAAACCTTTTAACCAGTTGACAAGTTAGGTATGCTGTTTAAATTGTTGGTCCTGTGTTAACCAATAAATACGATTCTTTCATTTGTTTTCAGAATTAAAGTTATGGCCGTGAACACGAAGTATAGGCTAGTTGCCCAAAAAAATGTAATTAGTCCGTCTTTTAGATTATTCAAAAATAAGGGACACGTATTTTTTTATTTGTAAATTAGACTAAAAATGACAAAGATATAGCCTATGAAAGTTACGTGTGACGTCACGCCGCGTGGCATTTTTTCGCGCGGGGTGACGTCACACGTAACTTTCATGGGCTATATCTTTGTTATTTTTTGTTTAATCGAAAAAAGAAAAAATACGTTTCCAATATTTTTTTATAATCTAAAATACGGACTAAATAGAATGTAATTATTTTGACCCTGGAAACTACCCTATTGCAAAGTTTAAGCCTCCTGCAGACACACGCGATTAATCGCGCTGCGACAACGAGCCAAGCTAATTTCCACTCTAAATGTACTGCGAATGGACCGCGACATGTCGCCCCGCGCGATTAATCGCGTGTGTCTGCAGGAGGCTTAATCAAATTCTAGATCACTAAAATTTTTTTCGTATTATGTTACTCTACCGAGTTAAAGTTTACGTAGGTACCTAACTTTAATAAAAAGTCATAGTCTTAGGTAATATTGCGTTGAAACTTTTTTAATATAAATCTACAGTACAATAAACATTTCGTTTTGTATTTTCTTCACTATAAGCGTTGAGATTTTTTTCGTTCAAGTCAGCTGCCCGTGTCGCTTCAGGCTTCGACGGAGATCGATGGCCTCCCGCTCATTACTGACAGACTCGTACTGAATACATTCCACGGTGAACCTTCAATAGCCATACGTTTCAGGGCCACGGTTCCCTGATGAGGCAGTCCCGCAAACCTCGCTTCGACGGAGATGACGATGCAACTGGATAGGTTCCGTACAACCTTTAATGAAAGGAGTGAAGGTAGACTTTTGCTGAGGAGTGGGCAGAGAAAGTAGCAAAAATATTGTTTGAACCGCAATCACGAGGTTTGGTTTTTCAGGCAGTCAGCCACTATAAGATCCACCGATTTTTTTACATGATCATACTAGAAGTGGAGCGAAAAAGATTGTCAGATTCATAATTATTGACCAAAAGTCCATCCGTTCTCTATCTTTGCGTTCGACATCCTGTTTAGACAATCCAGCGGCCCTTTGCTTCTTATGAAAAATCAAATCCGTGTGCCCAATATAAATATTTTATTTCCAAATAAACATACAGGTAGAGTACATACGCCGTCATTATAAAGCTATACATAACCAGTATAAGCTGATAGTTGAATGTGCGGAAAGATCATATAAACTGGTAGTATTGGAGAGACCACGATAGACTGGTTTTGTATAGCTTGTTGTGCAGCCTTGTTTACAACACATGTGACCTAAAATGATCAAATGTTCTGATATTGAAAGCTTGATACTGATGATATTCAATATTATATGTCTGCAACATGAATTCAGGAGTAATACAGAAACGTCATGAAACTCATGAATGAAAATGATATCGAATTTCAGAAGCCAAAGTATCAGTGCTCAGTTGTATTGTATATTGTTCGTTTCTGCAAAACGGTTTGTTATTTACCGTGTACGTATATTATATGCTATAAGCATATCCAAATGTTAGATTACTCCAGAAATTGCTGATTTGTATTGATGGCATAATATTGAAGACTCTAGCTCTAGTGTATATCCCTTTATACATATTATTAGCTGTTGGCGAAAATTATTCTGAGGATACATAAAACTGAGAGAAGCCATTCTGAAATGTTGAGTAACAAACCATCCTTCCAGCCATCTAAACTTTTACATCTTTACTATATAATTATCAATATTATGAAGCTGATGAGTTCGTTTGTTAAAAAAATTGTGTTGATTATTTTTCCGACCCAAATATCGACCAATAGAATTGCACCATTCGACGTCACGTGGTACAACCTACATGGTATTATACTGATAATTTTTTGAAAATTTTCTCTGGTAGTCACGTCAAACTGACAGGTTGAATTCAATTGTGAAAATTGGAGATGGGTCGGAAAAATAATCCCCTGAATACCACACGAGCTTCAAAATTATCTGGCATTTCCCTCAAGGTTCCCTGCAAACAAATAAAGTCGTCAAGTTTTTCAGGAAAAATCACTCGCGCTTCGCGCTCGTGATTTTTTAACCTGAAAAACTTGACTCCTTCATTTGTTTGCAACGAACCTATCGGAAAATACCCGATAATTTTGAAGCTCTTGTGGTATTATAAGTGATTATTACATTTATCATAAAGACCATTAAACATCAAGCTACAGCCAATGCAGCCGAGCAGTTTATTATTACTAAGGATATTACGCATACACTTGAAAGTTTTATTTCATTGTTCAGTAATAGATGAATGAATGATGAATGAAGGTAAAAAACTTTAATGTTTTAACTAAATTGTTGATCCCTATTTCAGCTTAAAATTAAAAATAATAATTTAAATACGGAAAGCCTTAAATGTTGTTTTATGATTCTAATTAGTTCTGAAAATGAAAGCTTCGTAATTGCAGCAAAACATAACTTGGAAGAAACAACAAAAAAGAAACCATTAAAATGAAAATCTTAAAATCGTTTTTCCTCGGTTCGTTTTTTGACAGAGGAAAAATGTAATTAAAACAGGGGTGCTGCATTTTTCTTATTCTATTTGTTTTATATTGTTTTTGAATATTTTTTTAATAAATTTGTTAACTTAAATATTATTTCGATTGTTTTTATATTCAATATAGGTAAGTTATAAAAAATAACTTTTGAAACCTTTGAAGCACTGAGTTCACTAGTTTTCTAGTTCAAGTATGGGACCAACTTCTTGCAAGCTTTTATAAAAAATAACCTACAAAATAACTTTTCTTTCAGAAGTCGGTGCCTTTATTTTTTTTTCATTTCATTGTTTTTTTTGCCACCGACTTCTGAAAGAAAAGTTATTTTGTAGGTTATTTTACCCTTTTTTGTGGATGTTTTTGAAGGCGGTTACATTTTTTTTGAAAAAGTTTTTTATTTTACTCTTTTTAGTTTAAATATTCAACTCAAATTCTTGTCAAATAAATCATTCTCTTACATGTATGTGCACTAAAATATTGTAATCCGTAGCACCGGTAACAACATCGCTCAAGTGCACAATATGCTAGTAAAATTCCCTATCTCAAAAACTACTGAACCGATTTTGATGAAACTTGCAGTATTCCGTAAGTTAAACAATACTTAGTACAACAAAAAAAGAATCACTTAAATCGGACTTGTAGTTCCAGAGATATGCGAACACAAACTAAATCAGTGGATGCCTACTCCAAGCCGTTGAGGAGTTGTACCTTCCATCATCAGCTCATCCACCTGAGATGATGATTATCAGATGCAAATACTTGAACAGCTTTAGAAAATATATGAAAATGGTACCATGTGCCTATAAAATTTGAAGGTTGCCCTCGATTTCCCTGGGATTCCATCATCAGATCCTGACCTGATGATCATGGGACCAATTGGAAAGTATACCCTTTCAAACAAAAGAAAAAAATTCCAAATCGGTCCAGGCGTCTTCGAGGAATCGGGGAACATACATAAAAAAAAAAAAAAAAAAAAAAAAAAAGATTCCGACGAATTGAGAACCTCCTCCTTTTTTTGAAGTCGGTTAAAAATACGCGCGGGGTTGGCGATGCGTGTCGCGCTCACGGGTTCGATTCCCGCACGGAGCAAATATTTATAGGATCTACAAGTAGTTGTTCCGGGTCTGGGTGTTTGTGTATGTGAGTTTCTATGTTTGTAAACGCTCCCACGATACAGGAGAAATTCCTAGTGTGGGGCAAGGTTTTGTTTAAAAAAAAGCCTTATTTAAAGAACACATGATGCATTTTTAATACAATTTCCTGTCTCATAAAGAACGATGCCCAAAATCGTACGTTTCGTATCCTTATTCATTCCTTTGTTATCAACAAATGTTTGCATCAAAATAGCCGCTGTTTCCATTTTCTATATTAGCCGATCCTAGAAAAATCGTGACAGGAGCGAATAAAAAACTAGCATTTCAATAGGCAAAGGAAACAGGAGCAGTCCTTAAAGGGACTGATGTAAATTTATGACCACCTAGTAGAATTTACGGGCGCCAAGCGTGAAAATGGGTAATTTGTCTTTCGGTTAATATACCACCGTCGAGTTTTGCGCTAATTGAATTAGCTGGCTATTATTCTGTTGGAATGGAGACAAATATGCTAAGATAGCGCTGGACAAAATTTGAG
This sequence comes from Agrotis exclamationis, assembly GCA_950005045.1. Classification (NCBI taxonomy): domain Eukaryota; kingdom Metazoa; phylum Arthropoda; class Insecta; order Lepidoptera; family Noctuidae; genus Agrotis; species Agrotis exclamationis. The sequence goes on from OX465419.1 coordinate 18,971,195, forward strand.
ACAACTTCTTTAAATTTTAATTTTGAAAATGGGTATGATACGACTTTAACTTATGGCATCTGCAGACTTTAAATCATCAAATGAGGCCTCTCACCCAGGGCAGGGCAGGATACTGTCAGACTTGTACTGACTAAAATCCACGGTGTCCTTCAATAGCCCTGGTTACTCGTTAGTCCCGCGACCCCGGCAGGCTTTGCCCCACTAAAGGGGGCCCCGTCATTACACGACTTTAACTTATGGCATCTGGTCGATGTTCTATGAATTCAGCAAATATTTTTTTATTGCTCCCCATTTCTGTTGCTTATATTATATCTATCAGCGTTAGGCTCCCGAAGAGGAGGCCTGTGTTCCAGCAATGGGAAGATTTTAGGCTGACTGTTTTTATGCTTGTGCTAGATGTTGTAGGACTAACTGTAAAGAAGAGCAAGAAGAAATGCTGAGATAAATGTTAAATTCATCATCATCAGCTGGAAGACATCCACTGCTGAACATAGGCCTCCCCTTTAGACCGCCACGCCGAACGACAATTCGCCACTTGCATCCATCGGTTGCCCACGACTCTCACGATGTCGTCGGTCCACCTAGTGGGAGGCCTGCCTACGCTGCGTCTTCCGGTCCGTGGTCGCCACTCGAGAACTTTTCTTCCCCATCGGTTGTCATTTCTACGAGCGATGTGGCCTGCCCATTGCCAATTCAACTTGCAGATTTTAAGAGCTATATCGGTGACTCTGGCTCTTCGCCGAATATCCATGTTCCGGATTTTACCCCGCAAAGAAACTCCGAGCATAGCTCTTTCCATTGCTCGTTGAGTGACTCTTAGTCTCTCTAAAAGACCAGCAGTCAAAGACCACGTTTCAGAGCCATATGTCAACACTGGCAACACACACTGGTTAAACACCCTTGCCTTGAGACACTGTGGGATTCTCGATGACTAGATAATCACGTAGCTTCCCAAACGCTGCCCATCTGAGTTAAATGTTAAATTATGACAGTTTAAAATTCTAAAACAGGGTGCCAATTTGCAATGTCTAAAACTAGGACAATCTCTTTGTTAAATCACTCAGTAAATTTAGAAGCATTAAGTTGGACAGTAATTATTCTAAATTACACTTTAACAAGAATGATAAATGACTGAAGTGCCCAATGCTATTGTCCGGTCATTATTTAATTCAATTGTTTTACTATTCAAGATGCTGTCTCGTCTCTCCATTGCCGAAATACGGCTGATATACCGCATTCATTCATTGGGGTAAACCGTGATGGCCCGGAGGTTTACCACCTCGTTTTTCATGTATGAGGTTGCGAGTTCAAACCTAGGCAACTGTCTTTTTCAGTTGCATATGTACTTTTTTTAGCGTGGTAAAATCATCAAATGAGTCACCCACGCAGGGCAGGAGGGACTGTTAAACTTGTACTGACTAAAATTCACGGTGTCCATCAATAGCCCTTTACGTTCCGAGGTCACGGTAATTCTTTAGTCCCACGACCTTCGTTATGTACTTACTTACTAAGTTTATCTTATACGTCACTCACATCGGTAACGAAAAACTTCATGAGGAAATCTGGACTTATACAATTAACTAATTTGGCCCAGTGGCTGAGCGATCGACTGCCGCGTAGCGTGTCTTGGGTTCGATCCCCGTACGCAACAAATATTTGTGTGATCTGCAAGTAGTTGTTCCGGGTTTGAGTGTTTGTGTATGTGAGTTTCTATGTTTATAAACGCACCCAAAACACATGGGGAAATTCCTAAGTGGGGCAACGTTCAAAATACATCCATTCATTCATCTTAATGATAATGAAAGCAATTTGTCACTTCACAGAAGGATATAACCATAAGAGTGGACAGAAGAGAACTTAGGGGAACAGTGTATAAGACGGGGACGTTAATAATCGCGAGGTATAATGGGGACATACACTCTTTAGGCATACTTAACACAACACTAACGTAGCGCAAGCGCCATCAGGACGTCATTTGCAAGCGGCCAGACGCAAATGGCGTCCTGTTGGCGCTTGTGCTACGTTAGTTTTGTGTTAAGTTTGCCTTAGGTATGTGATTTCCCATCATACCTCGTGTCCCCGTACCCCATACACTGTTCCCCTATATTATGCAAAATGATCATGAGCTTACCCAAATTAATTATTATTATTTATTATTATTTATTTATCAAATTACAACGGCTGTGTGAACAACCAATTACAGCAATTTAAGGTTAAGGAAGGACAATTATGCAAATTAGAATTACGAAATAAACAGTATAAATTAGAATATAAAAAAAAACATAAAAACACATTAGAATATAAAGAAAATGTAAAAACGTAACAAGAAAAAACACTTTCATAAATTCATCTCACAGTACTTCTGGCATACCAATAAAATCTTCAATAAAACTTGTACACCTAATTAACGATTCGAAATTAATTACCGGAAGCTTTAACACAACAAATACGGAAATGACGTGACAATAAATTGTTAATGCAAACAAAATGAGTGTTGATTGTTAATCATGTAATTGCTTTGGTATTGGTTTTACTGATCAATTTCGTAAGCATTAAAAATATAAATTAGTAGCTGATACTCGAAAACAGTCTTTCTTTTTTTCAATATTATACGTATAATGCATGTGTATGAATGGTTTTTTAACAATTTCAAAGATTTTCTACGCCATCTTCATCTCAATTTTTCTTTCCATAGAAAATCTTTGTCTAAAATAGGTTTTCAGTTTAAAACACACGTTCGAGTTCTACTTAAATGTTTAGGATTTTTTGTTATCTATATATATAAAAGCAAAAGGTCACTCACTCATAGGACACGAAATCTCGGAAACTACCAGTGCTAGGGGTTTGAAATTTTGCATAGGGGTTCTTTTTAGGACGTAGGTGCTCGCTAAGAAGGGATTTTGCGATATTACGCCCCTAAGGGGTTGTTTTTGGGGTTGACAGTTTCTATGAAACTTTGTTGCAACAAGTACTAGGAGTTTTAAATTTTGCGTGCGGGTTCTTTTTAGGAAGTAAGTGCTACTTACGCTAGGGGTTTTTCAAAATTCGACCCCTAAGGGGTTGTTTTTGGTGTTGATAGTTTGTTTGAAACTTCGTTATTATTAGTGATAGGAGTCTCAAATTTTGCATGGGGAATACATTTAGGAGGTAGATGCTCACTTAGACGGGATGTTGGGAAATTCGACCCCTAAGGGGTTGTTTTTGGTGTTGCTAGATAGAGGTCGCAAATTTTGCATGGGGATTCTTTTAAGGACAAAGATGTTCACTGAGACGGGATATTGTAAAATTCGACCCCTAAGGGGTTGTTTTTGGTGTTGATAGTTTGTATGAAACTTTGTTACTACAAGTACTAAGAGTATCAAATGTTACATGAGAGTTCTTTTTAGGACGTAAGTGATAATTAAGACGGGATGTTGGGAAATTCGACCCCTAAGGGGTTGTTTTTGGTGTTGGTAGATAGAGGTCTCAAATTTTGCATGGGGATTCTTTTAAGGACAAAGAATTTCACTGAGACGGGATGTTGTGAAATTCGACCCCTAAGGGGTTGTTTTTGGTGTTGATAGTTTGCATGAAACTTTGTTACTACAAGTACTAAGAGTTTCAAATGTTACATGAGAGTTCTTTTTAGGACGTAGGTGATACTTAAGACGGGATGTTAGGAAATTCGACCCCTAAGGGGTTGTTTTTGGTGTTGGTAGATAGAGTTCTCAAATTTTGCATAGGGATTCTTTTAAGGACCAAGATGTTCACTGAGACGGGATGTTGTGAAATTCGACCCCTAAGGGGTTGTTTTTCGGCATGGATAGTTTGTATGAAACTTTGTTACTACAAGTACTAAGAGTACCAAATGTTACATGAGAGTTCTTTTTAGGACGTAGGTGATACTTAAGACGGGATGTTGGGAAATTCGACCCCTAAGGGGTTGTTTTTGGTGTTGGTAGATAGAGGTCTCAAATTTTGCATGGGGATTCTTTTAAGGACCAAGATGTTCACTGAGACGGGATGTTGTGAAATTCGACCCCTAAGGGGTTGGTTTTGGTGTTGATAGTTTGCATGAAACTTTGTTACTACAGGTACTAAGAGTTTAAAATGTTACATGAGAGTTCTTTTTAGGTCGTAGGTGATGCTTAAGACGGGATGTTGTGAAATTCGACCCCTAAGGGGTTGTTTTTCTACATGGATAGTTTGTATGAAACTTTGTTACTACAAGTAGGTACTAAGAGTTTCAAATGTTACATGAGGGTTCTTTTTAGGACGTAGGAAGACGGGTAGTGGGAAATTCGACCCCTGAGGGATTGTTTTTAGGGTTGATAGTAAGGAGTCTTAAATTTTGCAAGGGGGTACTATTTAAGAAGTAGGTGCTACCTAAGACGGGATATTGCGAAATTCAATCTCTAACAAAGGGGTTGTTTTCGGTGTTGATAATTTGAGTCTCAAATGTTGCAACTTTGCATGGTCGTTATTTTTAGGACGTAGATGTTCACTAAGACGGGATTTTGCGAAATTCGACCACTTAGGGGTTGTCTTGGGATTGATAGTTAAAGATCTCAAATTTTGCAAGGGGGTTCTTTTTAGAACACAGGTTTTTAGAACTAAGACAGGGTGTTGCGAAATACGACCCTGAGTTGTTGTTTTTGAGGTTGATAGTTGAATCTTCGGTGCTACAAGTGCTAGGGAGTCTCAATTTTGTATGGGGGGTATTTTTAGGATGAAAATGCTCACTAAGACGGGATGTTGCGAAATAACCCCTCTTTGAAGAGTGGTTATAGAGGCGTCACGACGTCCTCACCTTCAGCTTGACACAGGTCTTCATCGGACACGTAAGTTTAGCGAAGTTTCTGAGTCTGATTGAGAGGGATGAAACACCTGGGTGTCACCACTGCGAGGATCGCCCGGATCGCCTGGAGCATACGGTGCAGGACTGACACGCTTGGACACCGTCGTGTTCTCACGGAAGCGAAAGGCGGCGACCTCAGCATTTGTCGAGGCCTTGCTGCTGAGCGGTCGCTTCCTTCTGCGAAGCAGTCATGCTAGCGAAGGAGGAGGCGGGTCGCGTGAGGGAGAGGACAGCGTCCATCTCACGACAATGCCGTGGGAGACGCTCACGGCAACAGACGTCGCGAGGCGATTTCTGGCCACGGTAGGCGCGGGCATGCGGATGGCGTGTAATGGTGACTCGCCGTCCGATCATGGCCCTTGCCCGTGTCGACGGCGCTTCGTGTTCCAGGCGCGCCTCAAAGAGCTGTCAGTAAAATGACGGGGCCCCCTCTTAGAGGGCCAAAGCTTGCCGAGGACGCGGGACTGTCTCATAAGGTAACCGTAACCCTGGAACGTAAAGGGCTATTGAAGTGGATTTTAGTCAGCACACGTCTGACAGTCCCTCCGTCCCGTCATTTGGTGATTTTAGCACGATAAAAAGGGGTTGTTTTGGGATAGTTAGGAGTCACAAATTTTGCATAGGTTTGTTCTTTTTAGGATTTCATGTTTTTGGAGTTGATAAAATTTTTGTTGGATATTGATTTTGATTTTCCAAATAGTTTTCAAAAAAGAGGTTGGCCGGGAGTATAAATCCCCAGAGACAAAATTCGAAATACGCGCAGACGAAGTCGCGGGCGAAGTGCTAGTAGATTATAAATGAGAGAACCGTCTTGTTTGTTTTACTTGTATTTTATTGTTATAGAAACTCTGAATGTCGAGAATCTAGTAATCTCAATGTATAAATTTTAAGTCCTGACTAATTGACTGCCATATACATAATTATAATTATTATCAACGCACGAGTACAGCCCGAATCGCTTAAAATTTAGAACAAAGATACCTTATATATTGTAGACATCCACCAAGAAAGAATTTTTGGAAATCTCACCTATAATTGGAAAAGGTTACCTCTAAAAACAAAAAAATATTTTAAACAAGATTATTCGACGCATACGGAGCACAATAGGGACATAAACAAAGAAAAAAAAAATGTTCAAAGAAGATAACAATACAAACCAACAAAATAACATCATCATACATCATTGAGCACGGTAAAGAGAATCAAACACATTCCATGCATCAAATAAAACAAAATCAAACAGAAAAAAACACATAGGTGGTATACGATAGACACCTATTGGTACTAATACGAGTGCGCGGTAGAAACGTTATCATTCTTTTTTTTTATATAAAACCGGCCAAGTGCGAGTTGGACTCGGCCATGAAGGGATCCGTAGCAGCAAGCATAGATTAGAGATATAATTATATTGAGATTAGTAAGTAATATACACAAACAGTAAAAATAACTTTGTTTTTCATAGTATTTGTATGAATGGCAAAGTTATATTTGCGGTTTTTGAAAATGTACTATATCTCAAAAACTGCTAACTGTATCTCATCCAAACCAATTTTCGTTGGTAGTTTTGGTTGAGGTCTACATTATACATTTTTTTTAGTTTTATCATTCTCTTATTTTAGAAGTTACGGGGGGGGGGGGGGACACACTTTTTACCACTTTGGAAGTGTCTCTCGCGCAAACTGTTCTGTTTAGAAAAAAATGATGTTAGTAACCTCAATATCATTTTTAAAGACCTATTCATAGATACCCCACACGTATGGGTTTGGTGAAAAATTTTTTTTTGAGTTTGAATTCTAAGTATGGGGGGCACCCCCAAAATTTGTTTTGTTTTGATTTTTGTGTGAAAATCCTAATGCGGTTCACATAATACATCTTTCTACCAAGTTTCAACAGGATAGCTCTTATACTTTCGACAAAAAGTAGCTGTGACATACACGGACAGACAGACAGACAGACAGACAGACATGACGAATCTATAAGGGTTCCATTTTTGCCATTTGGCTACGGAACCCTAAAAACGCACCCATTATACAGAAGAAACTCCTGTATTGTGGGTGTGTGTAATCTCATACCCAAACGTCCTAGCTAGTTGCCTGGCGTAGACGCCGCTAGCTATTTTAATACTGAATAGACCTAGTTATAGAAATTAGGCATATAGCAAAAAAAAATAATTAGCGACACCTTGACAACTTTTTTCTTTTTTTCGCCGGCTTTTTTTTTGTAATTTTATAAAGCCTGTGCCACTGTCTCATACACTTTCTTGGTAATAAGCATCTTATCCAACCCGCACTGGGTCCGCGTGGTGGATTATGGCCCACTCCCTCTCTCAGAGAGGAGGCCTGTGTCCCAGCAGTGGGAACATTTATAGGCTGATGATGAAGTATCTTGTCGTCAATTCACGAAGAAGCTATCTAAGATTTTGTAACATCTTCTCATAGCTATCTTCTCTTCTACCTAGGTCTGCCACGAATCATTTTATTTTGGGGTAAACTAGTTTTAATTCATTTTATTAATATTAATTCCATTATAAATCTTTTTTTTTTACGTTACACCGCACGCTTATGCTAGGTCCTCTTTTTTTTTATTCATAGGTATACGTGTGTTTCGAGTTTCAGACTCGAGTTTATTTTATTACGCAGATGCGATCTCCGCATTCATGAATCCAAATGTTCATTTCTATTATTGCCGACGATTTTCCGTACATTGCTGTGTTGTTCCTGGTTTTAGAAATATAAAACTGGGGATCCGGATTCGGAATTTTTGCCTACTTTTTGGTTGGCTGATTTAAATAGTTGCGAGAAGATTTTTCGTTTTGGGTTGTGGAATGAAATTCGTTATGAAATAGGTATTGTTGAGATTGCGGATTTTCTCTGTTATTGTAAAAAAAAAACACCTATTATATACCTTTTTGAAGTGAGTATATTAGTTTCCTCCACTTCTTATTTGAACTTCATATTTCTACATTTTTTTTCCAGTTATAGGGCCTATGCACACTACGTTTTTTAAACGCGCCGTCGCCGCGTCGACGCGCATTTTATAAACGCGTGTCGACGGCGTGCTTATGTCAAACAGAGCAGTTTGTTGTCGCGATACAAAGCGTCGTGCGCGTTTGTATTGCTACAAACGCGCATCAACGGCGCGTTTAATAAACGTGGTGTGGATAGATAGGCTCTTAACCCTTTTTTATAAGAGAACTAGCTGGCCCGGCAAACTTTGTACCGCCTATAACTAACGTCACTAAATTGTTTTTTTTTTTTTGTCTTTTGTATGGGAATAAAGAAAAGTTGTTTTTAGACTTTTTCAGGCATTTTTTTATTTTTTTCTCTCCGTAAGAACCATCCTTGTACCTACTTCAAAAAAAAAAAAAAGAATTATCCGTCTATCCGAATCGGTCCAGCCGTTTTCAAGTTTTGCGCTTAGCAACATTTAGCAATCCATTTCCATTTATAGAGAAGATAGATAGAAAGAAGATGCCATAGATTACAGAATACCATAAGATCTATGGTATTCTGTAATCTATGGCATTCTACTGCAAGTTACTTAGCGAACAAATTAGCTTTGTAATCAGAAAAAACAATTTTCATGTGTATGCACACACAAATAACTTACGACCCTCGTAATATCTATTATCCCAATTTCATAACAATATAACATATTACTATTCGATCAGCAGAACCATTTGCCCGTTCTGCCCATAATCGTTGTCCTAACGTCCGATAATGTACCCGTTTGTGCCCAAAACGGGCAAACCGTCTAGTAAATTAACCCGAATTAATCACCCATTCCTACACATTAAGTTAATCTATGGAGATAAAGTTAAGACTAGAATTAACATCAGATGTGCACAGTTGAATTAGGTTTGAAAGCGAAGCGTGAGTAATAAATGAGAATGCCTTTAGCCTAGTTTTTGAAGCTGAGCGTAGACTTTATATGTGTCAACTATTTTACATAACATCGCGTCATTGTTTTGTGAAACAGATGATTCGGTAATCTGTCTAGGATATAATATCTAAGAACAGATGGTGTATTCCCATGCAATACCAAGAGCTTATAACATTTGGTAGTTTATTTTCGAATTTTTTTGCTATTCCCAACGAGTACAAATTTTTTTTAAATAAAAATTCTTTTACTAACGAATACATAAACGTGACTTTTTGTACACTCAGCTACACAAATTACATACTATCGATGCAAGAGCGAGCAAAGCGAGCTCGGAACTTGGGGCACCCCGATTCGGACAGGTTAGGTTCGAAGGGGATGGCGGGATCTGAAAGACCCCGCTATCGCCTTCATGTTAGGTTACTTTAAACCTTGCAAACAGAAATAGGAGCCCCGCGAAGCGGAGCTCCGTCGAGCTACCTTAGTAGGTTTGGACATAAATGGTACAGCGGGCTTTTTAAGATATCGTCGGTGTTCTTTGAAACTGTAGTAGGTCATTTTTACACCTTAATTAAAATCACTCAAAGCATTTTAATTTTACTGAACCTGACTGTACCTAATTTCTTCAAACTTGTTTTGGTATTAATTTGATGATATTACTTTGACATTAATTTGATGGAAAAAAAAATTTAACCGCCTTCAAAAACAACCACAAAAAAGGGTAAAATAACCTACAAAATAACTTTTCTTTCGGAAGTCGGTGGCTTTGTTTTTTTATTTCGTTGTCTTTTATGCCACCGACTTCCGAAAGAAAAGTTATTTTGTAGGTTATTTTACCCTTTTTTGTGGTTGTTTTTGAAGGCGGTTAAATTTTTTTTTTTAAGTTTTTTTATTATACTCTTTTTAGTTTAAATATTCAACCCAAATTCTTGTCAAATACATCATTTTCTTACATGTGCACTAGAATTTGGTAATCCTTAGCACCGGTATTAACATCGCTCATGTACACAATAAGCTCATAAAATTCCCTATCAAAAACTGCTGAACCGATTTTGATGAAACTTGCAGTGTTCCCTAAAGTGAACTATTCCTCGTACAAGAAAAAAAGAATTTTGAAAATCGGTCCACAATTGGCGGAGTAATCGCGTAATATACACCATACACCATACTGCCTATCGTACAATCGGCATGACGATCGATTTGATCAAATTGGCAGTTCGTCCATATACACCATACACCATACTGCCTATCGTACAATCGGCATGACGATCGATTTGATCAAACTTCAATTCGGCAGCAGTGATGCCAACTAATAGCGGCCATACACCATACTGCCTATCGTACAATCGGCATGACGCTGCCAATTTGATCAGTTAGATTTGACCGTGTGTGGGCGTGGAATCCATCAAATTGGCATGATCATGCCGATTTGATCAAATCGATTTGATCAAATCGATTTGATCAAATCGATTTGATCAAATCGGAATGATCAAACTTCAAATCGGCAGCAGTGATACCAACTTAGCAACTTTATAGCTAGATCTAGCTAATATTCGGTAGCTACTTTTTAACCGACGTAAAAAAAAGGAGGAGGTTCTCAATTCGAAACGTTTATTTTTTTGGAACGAAGTTCCTTATGGCGCGTTGCGAAAGGGGGCTAGGCGGAAAAAATTGTCACGACACTTTTTACAGTGGAGTGGAGTGGAAAAAACTGGTTCAAGCGATTTTCGACCTTATTGACATTTAAAATTTAGTTTGTTTTTTCTCACATTCTCGTTAGCTAACATTGCTCCTTCATTAAAATCCGGTGTTTGCATAAATGTCAATAAGGTCGAAAATCGCTTGAAGGTCGGAAAACATTTGCTTAACGATAAGCAAATGTTTTCCGACCTTCACTTGTATTACCAACTGATTCCCACCAGTGGGATAGACCGGTAAAAAAACAAGTCGGTAAAACAGTAGCTAAAAAGTTAAGCCACAACTTTTATAAAATTGTAGCTGTCGGTCACCGAATAATAGCTAGATCTAGCTATAAAGTTGCTAAGCTGGCATCACTGTTGCCGATTTGAAGTTTGATCAAATCGATCGTCATGCCGATTGGACGATAGGCAGTATGGTGTATGGTGTATATGGACGAACTGCCAATTTGATCAAATCGATCGTCATGCCGATTGTACGATAGGCAGTATGGTGTATGGCCGCTATAAGCAACTTTATAGCTAGATCTAGCTATTATTCGGTGACAGACAGCTACAATTTTATAAAACTTGTGGCTTAACTTTTAGCTACTTTTTTACCGACTTGTTTTATCCCACTAGTGGGAATCAGTTGGTAATACAAGTGAAAGTGAGTTCAATCGATTTTCGACTTTATTGACATTTATGCAAACACCGGATTTTAATGAAGGAGCAATGTTAGCTAACGAGAATGTGAGAAAAAACAAACTAAATTTTGAATGTCAATAAGGTCGAAAATCGCTTGAACCTGTTTTTTAACTTGCTTAACGATAGCAAGTTAAAAAAAGGTTCAGGCGATTTTCGACCCTCCATTCCATTCCACTCCACTCCACTCCATCGCAGTCTGTAAAAAGTGTCGTTACAATTTTTTCCGCCTAGCCCCCTTTCGCAACGCGCCATAAGGAACTTCGTTCCAAAAAAATATACGTTTCGAATTGAGAACCTCCTCCTTTTTTTACGTCGGTTAAAAAGTAGCTACCGAATATTAGCTAGATCTAGCTATAAAGTTGCTAAGTTGGTATCACTGCTGCCGATTTGAAGTTTGATCATTCCGATTTGATCAAATCGATTTGATCAAATTGGCATGATCAAATCGATTTGATCAAATCGGCATGATCAAGCCTATTGTTATGCCAATTTGATGGATTCCACGCCCACACACGGTCAAATCTAACTGATCAAATCGGCAGCGTCATGCCGATTGTACGATAGGCAGTATGGTGTATGGCCGCTATAACAAACACTCAAAAAAGTAAAGATCATCACATCATCCATCAATAAAAATGCTCACAAAATAAAAAGTACTGAACCAAATTGGATGAAAATCATATGGGACCAAACTGCAAGTATACTGCATCGAACGAAAAAAGAATTACACTAATCGGACCAGAAACCTCGGAGTAATCGGTGTACATACATAAAAAAACCGGCCAAGTGCGAGTTGGACTCGCGTGAAGAGGGTTCCGTACGATTTATTTTTTGCCTACTATATCATTTTAACCGCAAATAATAGATGAATTGAAAACACCAAAAATGTGGAGGATGGAAACCACTAGATGTAAAATTACTAAATAAAAGAGACTTTTGAGATAATACTTTATCATTTGCTTTTACACGTTTTCATAGGTTTTTTTATGATAACAATCTGCCAAAAGGAATCTAATAATAAAAAGTATTTAAAATATAAAATACATGCTGCCAATCGTAAAATATTATAAGAAGGTTGGTCGGTCCATGTTGTGGACCGACCAACCTTCTTATAATATTTTACGATTGGCAGCATGTATTTTATATTTTAATGTTCAATGTTTCTATTTGGACACAATAGACGCCAATAAGCGAACAAGCATACGCTTGTGTTGCTTATTGGCGTCTATTGTGTCCAAATAGAAACATTGAACTCTCTTTAATAAGCGGTAAAGCTCGTGTTGCTCCTTTAAAACCTACGACAATACCAAGACTTGAGCTTCAAGCAGCTTTAATCGCTGCTCGCTTAGCTGTTTTTATTTTAGAATCTCACAAGCGAAAGCCAGAAAGGGTTTTTCTCTGGTCAGACTCTCAAACGGTTCTCAAATGGTTACGTTCTGATCCAAGCAGCTTTAAGTCTTTTGTCGCACATAGAGTTTGTGAAATTTGCGAGATTACCAATATTTCTGATTGGAAGTACGTACCTTCATCCTTGAATGTCGCGGATGATGCCACCAGATTCAAAGATGAATTTACGATCAACTCACGGTGGTTTACCGGGCCATCATTTTTACGCCAATCATCAAATGAATGGCCTTGTGAACCATCTATTATTGACACACCAGCTCCTGAGGAAAATAGATTCAATAGGGATCTGGTGGGTCTGACATCAACTCAGCCAGGTGACTCACCATCACCCGTGGTTGCTGATTATACTCGGTTTAGCGTCTGGCTGCGATTTATCCGTGCTACTGCGCGAGCTCATCAGTGCGCTTCATTTTTTCGCCGTTCACCTGAAAATCCTAAATTTCCATTACGCGGCTTATCAGTTTTAGATGTCTGCTTTATTTCATCTGCTGAACATCATGCCTTCATGCGCGTACAATTAGATTCTTTCAACAGTGAATATGAGTCGATTGACGCTGCACGCCCCGTTTCAAAGGAAAGTAGGCTTAAGAATATTTCTTTGATATTAGGAGATGATAGGCTTCTGCGTTTATCCGGCCGCACGGGAGCTTCAACTGCCATAGACCCAAACCCGATTGTGTTGGATGGAAAACACCCGATAACCCGTTTACTGATCAGCTCATACCACATCAAATTTGCCCACGGCAGCAACGAACTTGTAGTGAACGAACTGCGCCAACGTTACTTCATAGTCAGTTTGAGACCATCAGTGAGAAGTGTGGCAAAACAATGTCAATTTTGTCGGAATATGAATGCGAAACCACTCATACCACCAATTGGAGACTTACCTGAAGCCAGGATGGCTCATCATACTAGACCATTTACCTTCGTTGGTGTTGATTATTTTGGCCCTTTGACTGTTACAGCAGGACGTCGGTCAATGAAACGAATAATTGAAGATTGGTACGCACAATATTGAGTGATTTACCATGTTATTTTAATATCATGGACTTCTTATAGGTTTTCATAATCTATAAGTAGAAAACTAATTTCTGTATTTTTAAAAAAAAATTAGGTTCAGTAGTTTCGGAGATAAGGGAGGGGGAATGGTCAAATTTCGTCTATTTTCTTGAATAACTTGGAAACTATTTATTTTAAAATTACAAAAAAAAATTATTTAAGATTGTCTCAACAAGACCTTTCATTTGATATGTCACACGATGCAGTTTTCAATTATTTTTTTTAATTTTCCCCTTCCCCCCCAAAAATTACCTCCCATATACAGATACGGACTTCTTATAGGTTATCCTATAATCTATAAGTAGAAAACTAATTCCTGTATTTTTTTCAAAATTTTAGGTTCAGTAGTTTCGGAGATAAGGGGGGGGGAATGGTCAAGCTTCGTCTATTTTTTTTGAATAACTTGGAAACCATTTATTTTAAAATTACAAAAAAAATACAATTAAGTTTGTCTCAACAATACCTTTCATTTGATATGTCACACGATGCAGTTTTCAAATATTTTTTTTTAGTTTTCCCCTTCCCCCCCCCAAAAATTACCTCCCATATACAGATATGGACTTCTTATAGGTTATCCTATAATCTATAAGTAGAAAACTAATTCCTGTATTTTTTTCAAAATTTTAGGTTCAGTAGTTTCGGAGATAAGGGGGGGGGAATGGTCAAGCTTCGTCTATTTTTTTTGAATAACTTGGAAACCATTTATTTTAAAATTACAAAAAAAATACAATTAAGTTTGTCTCAACAATACCTTTCATTTGATATGTCACACGATGCAGTTTTAAAATTCTTTTTTTTAATCTTCCCCTTCTCCCCCCCAAAAATTATCTCCCTTAGACAGATATGGACTTCTTATAGGTTATCCTATAATCTATGAGTAGAAAACTAATGTTTGCATTTTTTTCAAAATTTTAGGTTCAGTAGTTTCGGAGATAAGGGGGGGGGAATGGTCAAATTTCGTCTATTTTCTTGAATAACTTGGAAACTGTTTATTTTAAAATTACAATAAAAATATATTTAAGATTGTCTCAACAAGACCTTTCATTTGGTATGTCACATGATGCAGTTTTCAAATATTTTTTTTTAATTTTCCCCTTCCCCCCCAAAAATTACCTCCCGTATACAGATATGGACTTCTTATAGGTTTTCCTATAATCTATAAGTAGAAAACTAATTACTGTATTTTTTTCAAAATTTTAGGTTCAGTAGTTTCGGAGATAAGGCGGGAGGGGGAATGGTCAAATTTCGTCTATTTTCTTGAATAACTTGGAAACTATATAGTTTAAAATTATAAAAAAAATACATTTAAGATTGTCTCAACAAGGCATTTCATTTGATATGTCACACGATGCAGTTTTCAAAACTTTTTTTTTCATTTTCCCCTTCCCCCCCAAAAATTACCTCCCACATACAGATTTCATCCATTCACGTCACACCTCTGTGCTTGGGTCACAGGAATTGATATGTGTACCAAATTTCAACCCAATCGGTTTAGTAGATTCGGAGATAATTGACTGTAAGCGACAGACAGACGGACACACGAGTGATCCTATAAGGGTTCCGTTTTTGTATTCGGACGTACGGAACCCTAAAAAACATACCGACCGAATTGAGAACCTCCTCCTTTTTTTGAAGTCGGTTAAAAATAGCTCATTATTCGGGGCGGTACTTAATTTTCCACACTATATACGTTGTAAATACTTCAAGTAGGTACGCTGTAAATAAAATACGTATATAAATACTTTTTGTGAATGTCGATTTCGTATTGAGTCTTAGTTCGAGTATTTGAAAATGTTATACATGTAAAGTTATAATTGTTATTACGCAGTATTCTAGGAACCTTACTACTATTGTTTATTATTCCATGAATCTTTATTCCACGAAAAAACATGTCAACAACAAAATAAGAAAGAAAATGAAGTATAAATCGCAAGATGATATCAATTAGACGAAAAAAACATTATTTGTTTCTAATAATCCAGTCCTTTATAAAAATCTTAGGGATGTAGAAGTTAGTTTTCCAGGAATCTTGAGAAATTAATACAGAAAGCTTTTCGAAATATTTGTTCACGACAACAAATCTTCTGTTCGGGACAAATAAATATAAATGTATAAAGCAAAAGCAATATATCAGTTGTAAACTCTCCCAACATTGATCTACTACCGATGTTTGGCTCGATCTTATATATAAAATTCTCGTGTCACAGTTTTCGTTGCCATACTCCTCCGAAACGGCTTGACCGATTTTGATGAAATTTTTTGTGCTTATCCGGTATCTATGAGAATTGGCCGACATCTATTTTTCATCCCCCTGAATGTTAGGGGTAGTCCACCCCAAAATTTTTATTTTTTAGGCAAAATTTTTAATTTCTATTTTTTATGGCAAAACAACGTTTGCCGGGTCAGCTAGTCTAATATATAAAGCAAAAGCAATTTATCAGTTGTAAACTCTCCCATAAAATTCGCTGACAACCGTTGGGGAAGAAAAGTTCTCGAGTGGCGACCACGGACCGGAAGACGCAGCGTAGGTAGGCCTCCCACTAGGTGGACCGACGACATTGTGAGGGTCGCGGGCAACCGATGGATGCAAGTGGCGAATTGTCGTTCGGCGTGGCGGTCTAAGGGGGAGGCCTATGTTCAGCAGTGGACGTTTTTCGGCTGATGATGATGATGAAACTCTCCCAACATTGACCTAATACTACCGACGTTTGGCTCGATATATTTATAAAGTGTAATTAGGATTCCCCGTTAAAGATAAATGTACTTGGCTGTAAGCCCAAGTCTAGTACTGCGGCTGATAAACGTCGATAAGATTTGCTATCACAATGAGACTTGACGGAGTGGGAAGCGGTCGCCTCCTTCTGCGAAGCAGTTATGCTCGCGAAGGAGGAGGCGGGCCGTGAGAGAGAGAGGACGGCATGCGGGCGGCGAGTAATGGGCAACTCGCCGCTCGACCATGGACCATGCCCGGGTTGACGGCGCGTTGTGTTCCACGCGCGCCTCAAAGAGCGTCAGCAAGATGACGGGGCCCCCCTCTAGAGGGCCAAAGCCTGCCGGGGTCGCGGGACTTATACCATTACCCAGACTTGTTCCAATGACCCTGCAACGTAAAGGGCTAATGAAGGACACCGTGGATTTTAGTCAGTAACCCCCTGCCCTGGGTAGGAGGACTCATTTGATGATTTTACCACGCTAAAAAAAATCGCATTGAGACTTAATATCGGAAATATGCGAATGGTTTTAAGACGTGACGAGAATACAGAAAAGGCTTTGCAAGTTAGTAGGTGTGATTTGCAGATCTACTGGAGATTCCAGAGGTTTTTCATGCTTTACATGTATTCTGCAAAGGGTTTCCTGTTCGTCCATTGAAGCTAATACTCGAGGTGGATTCTCCTGGCATTCTCTCGGAGCGAGACCTCGCTCTATCTTAGATCTAATCTTTGGTTTTGAGCTAAATTGTGGCCGAGGACAAAATCACAGTAAATAAATAAAAATAGTCTCAAGCGTCTTCGTTGTCTGCTAATCTGACTCGGCCCATATGGTGGATTACTACTTAGTCCTCCTCACAAAGACGAGGCCTGTGTCCCAGAACTTAAAACTATAGCTAACCATCCGTGCTCTATTACCTGTCATTTATTTTCTATTCAGAGAAGTCCACTTTAAAATTCTTCGAATTTACTACTCCTTTCCTGTAATCATACTACATTTTCTTTTATCAATGGGAAAACATTTATTTAATTTAAATTACAAATTAGTTTATAAATAAAGTTGATAAAGATCTAAGGCGCGGGACACATAGAAAAGACGTAAGACGAGGACACGTCGCAGACGGGCGACAATGTATGAGAGTCGCGCCCGCGACGCGTCTTTTCTATGTGTTCACATTCACGACGCTTCTATGCATTTTGTATGAAAGAGACGCCGAAAAAACATATGTCTCCGCCCCGTCTGCTTCTTACGTCTTTTTTTATGTGGCCCGCGCCTTTGGCCTGCCACTCATTAGTGACTTTTGGTCGCAGAAACTTTTCCCAGGCTATTGCTATGAAGATTATATTTTATGGGAGTGCGCTGATTATGCCAAAGTCACAGATCCAGTCGAATGCTATGAAGGTTAGCCGGCCGCTAGGAACTATCTGTCACCATAATCAGTAGGGGAACAGTGTATAAGACGGGGACGCGGGGTATGATGGGAAATCACACACTTAAAGCAAACTTAACACAATACTAACGTAGCGGAAGCGCCAGCAGGATGCCATTTGGTGATGGCCGCTTGCAAATGAGGTCCTGATGGCGCTTGCGCTACTTTAGTGTTGTGTTAAGTATGACTAAAAAGTGTATGTCCCCATTATACCTCGCGTCCCAGTCTTATACACTGTTCCTCTACACTCCCAATCCCATTATAATCTTGAAAGCAATCGACTGGGAAGAAAAAGTCTCCGCCACAAAAAGGTACAAGTGAGCGGCCGGCCTTAATGTTTCAGTTTTATGTTGACCTTTATCATATTTTGAGTACTTACCTAAATATTAAGATATCGCCAACATATTTTTAACTATAGGTAACTTAAAGCTATTGAATAGCTAATAACCTTTCAAATTCCATTCACAAAGACTATATTATTATGTCTCTCAGAATCTCATTATGATAATTAAGAGAATGACTGCTTAGTACAAAAGTCATCAATCCTTACAAAGTAAGAAGGAGCGGCGCCTATTAATTTTATTATAGCGATAAAATAATAATTCAGAAGAACGATAGCATGACCGGAAATAATATCCTGGAGCATTAAACAAAAGGTAAGTAACGGCTGCTCGTTCTTTTGGCAATATTGGGGAATTTGCTGAGGTGTGGCTCCTATTATGAGATTGGGATCCGTGGCCATAATTTTATTATGCGCCCAAATTAAATTAGCAGACGATTTTATTTTTTAATCAAGTGAAGTAGCTCCCTTTTCACATTGACCGCATTATTCCTCTCCTAGCCCTAATTTTTAACAATCAACCTTAAGTTCTTTTTCACAAAGAAGATAATCCCATCCTTCTGGACATCGAAGTCGAGTTAATTGTAATAAAATTCGTGTAGCGTTTTTGTAATGGTTAATTTTAGGTGCTAAGACTTTGACCCAGAATCGTTGTAGGATAAAGAAGCACGTTTTTCATCTGATCCGTAGAAATACGCGAGAAACCTGATAAAATAATGATAAATCACTTTTCAGATATCAATTGATTTTTTTTTCTTTCATGAGTTTCGCTATAAGAAAATATCTTCGGCCACCACCGGATTCACTAAAATATCCCATGGACTCATAAAATCCGTTGATGATGAATTTTTTGTGATAAATTTTGAATTTTTTTGTAAGTTCCTGCTTCTGGCCAGATGGGCAGGCGGGTCAACGGGAAGATATGCGGCAAAACTGATAATAAATGGCCGTATCTATTAATTGCGTTGACTTAGAATTAAACTTTATTGGATTGTAGACTTGAGTATTTGATATTAATTTTAGCTTGATTATCTCTACGCATTCCTGAGAAAAAGTGTCTTGACAGATGAACAGATGGACAGGCGGACAAAAAAGTGATAATGTAGGGATTTCGTATTTTATTTTGAGGTACGAAACCCTAAAAACTACAACCTTGGTTTAATTTTTCAAGTGGGTAATATTTCGAGTTTCTTGTTTACGACTTGATGCCAGATCCACGTGAAACAAATCTATCCAATTCTTAAAATAAATCGTTTCGAACATTAAAGTTTGAGGACGCAATAAAATTATTATCCAACCCGAAAAGCTACGACGCAGAAAAGTACAAGAAGGCTAACTTAAACAATAAACGCACTTCATGTTTATAGCAAATGCAAGCGCGCTTGTGTTTGCTAGAAAATCGTATCTTCGTCATAATCTTGATCCCAGTCTTTTCTGCAATCAAACGACAACCGAATTTACCTATTCGTTTTTTAAAAGTAGCCAATCTGATGGAAATGGAAACTCACAAGCGAGGCTGCTCACTCTGTGTGGTCGCGTCTATTGTTTTTCGACCGAGGTACGAAACAATATACGCGAGCAAAACAAAAGCCGACACTGGATGACTCGGGCGCTCGGTCGCTCGATCGCGGCAGCGCTGTCACTTGCCCCGCCTAAGACACGTCCACACCAACCGAGCTGCTTCGCGCGGAAAATGCCTCGCGAGGCTGCGCGCTCTGTGGGGACGCATCTAATGGATATCGTGAGTAGTAATGTATCGAAAACTTGCATCGTGTTGTGTACAAAGCACCTTAGCGCCTATTTCTCTCCTATGAAGTGGTTCTTCTGCACTTTCATATCTATGGTTAAGGTTTTTCCTTGAAACAATCAAATGCGAACAAAAATAATGGCGACCTTGTCAAAAACAACGGAAAGAGAATAATTTTATCTACTTTTCTGTTTTTCTATTCTAAACAGAGAGGGAAAAACATTTTCTTCCATTGAGTGGTTGAGAACGGTTTTTTATTAGGCACTTTCAGATTTGGGAAGTTCGAGATCCTGTATGAATGTAAATGTGGAAAACGAAGGTTTCATTGATCTCTGGTGTCGTAGGAGAAAACAAGTTTTTTTTTGTAGGAGATTGTAAGGTAATTTTGACACGGTACTATTCCACATTCTGAGAAGACAGGCGGATGTATCGTCAGTGCGCCGCTTTAAGAGGCGGTCACCGCCGGTAATCCGCGCTGTCCGTCAGTGTACTTGTGATAGGCATCAACGGATTTCATACAAGCTGTGAGATCCACATCAATACATTACTTTATCATTATTTGCCTAGCGTTAACTATCTTGGAGGCGGGCCGCGAGAGAGAGAGGACAGCGTCCTCCCTCTGCCCCAGCCGCAGTGGTAGACGCCCACGGCGTCGGACGTCGCGGGACGATCTTCGGCCACCGTAGGCGCGGGCATGCGGGCGGCGATTAATGGGCAACTGGCCGCCCGACCATGGACCATGCCCGGGTCGACGACCCGTTGTGTTCCACGCGCTCCTCAAAGAGCGTCAGCAAGATGACGGGGCCCCCCTCTAGAGGGCTAAAGCCTGCCGGGGTCGCGGGACTTATTCCATTACCGTGACCCTGGAACGTTAAGGGCTAATGAAGGACACCGTGGATTTTAGTCAGTATAAGTTTGACGGTCCCTCCCACCCTGCCCTGGATGGGAGGACTCATTTGATGATTTTACCAAGCTAAAAAAAAGCGTTAACTATCTTGGAGTCGGCTTCCAGTCTTCTCGGAGGCACCCCACAAACCTGTAATAGCTGAGCTGCCAGTGTGCTTTTCACTCAGTTACTGAGTAAGATTGGTTTTGAAACTTTTGGGCTCCCTGTTACCCGTTACGCCTGTTGAAGATGCCGTCGGCTGTTGAATTTAAGCCTCAAAGAGCGCCCAACCATTCCAATATTGGTCAGTGTGCATCCAACCGCTGCAAGTCACCTTCTTCAAATCATCGATCGATCGATCATCCATCCTGCCACAGGGCGTTCCGCGCACCGCGCTCTGCTTGTGTGCACGTACGCGTAGTAGTCTAACCCCACCGCGCTAATTGTTTATCATCTCTAGTGATGCTTCGCTACGATATCGATATTATAACGATAGTGGAGCTTCTTCAAAAATGGATAAATTCCTAAAAAAGTCGGATTCTACCGGCAACCTCAACTTCAAAAGACCTGGTGAGGACCTCATTGGCCCTTGGCAGTTTGCTAAACGTCCTGCTGTCACTCGGAACTCGGAAAAGTTTGATGAAACGCGAAGATTACCGCTGCACAATCAATATAAAGACCTGAATGTGGATGACGGGGGTGAATCAACTACGAACAACCACTACAAAGATGCTTCAACCGGAGTCAAAAAAACGGGACATATTCCACCTCTGATTTTGGAGATACAGAAAGACTGGACACATGAATCCATTAAAACTCTAATCTCCCGCTTCACAAATAAGTTTCATCTTCAGTACAGATCTAACAATAAAGTTGCTGTTATTTGTTACACGTCGGACGCTCACCAGATTGTTAAGGAAGGACTCTGCAAAGACAACGCTGCTTTCCTAACTTACACGCGCAAAGATGAAAAAGTGCCGAAAATGGTGATAAAAGGATTACCGTCTTATGTTGAAGATGATTTACCCGAGGAACTCAACAAACTAGGATTTCCAGGAATATCGGTCTCACGGTTGAAGACACAACAAGTGAGTACTTTACCCTGCCCACCTTTCTTAGTAGTACTTCCGGCAGGAACGGATATTGCAAAGTTCCGTAAAATTAAGTATTTATTCAATTGCGTAGTAATTATTCAAAAATTTACGCCCAGAAAGTCTGCTGGAACTCAATGCTATAGATGTCAAAGCTTCGGACATGCATCGAGAAATTGCAATATGCCTCCTAGATGTGTTAAATGTACACAACCCCACGCTACAAGTGAATGTCCTAAAAAAGACCGCATCGAACCTGCACGCTGTTGTAACTGTGACCAGAACCACCCAGCAAACTACAATAAGTGCGAATATCGTCTTGCCTACCTGAAGCGAGTGCAATCAAGGCGTGAGAACCTTTCCTCAAGGCCTTCCATGGATAAGTACGCGTCCACTCGACCAACTGATGTACCTCTTAGGTCACACAAAGAAAGTACTTTATATGCTACTGCTGCCAAAAACCGCTCATACAGTGATCCTACTACTACTCAACATCTGGAGCTACCATCGGATGATCCTGTGACAAAAGAGATGCTGGAAATACTTATTTGTGTTAAAAATCTAAAACCTCAATTTTCTGCTTGTGTATCTACTCTAGATAAAGTAATGTTAGTCTTATCCCACCTTGGACACTATGTTTAATGCTAACGAGTTAAGACTATTATCTTGGAACTCCGACGGAGTACGCTCAAAAATGTGTGAATTACTTGATTTGGCGGTATGTACCCTATCCATTGACATAATAGCTGTTTGCGAAACTAAACTTACATGTAAAGCCTCCCTAACTACACCAGGTTATATCTGCTACCGCCAGGACAAGCACCACAGTGGTAGAGGGCAAGGAGTAGCCATTCTAGTCAATGATAGACTTGAGACGAGACAAATTGTTGTTCCCAAAACCAAACATATCGAAGCGATTGCTATTGGTCTTAAAATAGGCGGTAAAGATTATGTTTTCGTTTCTGCTTACCAGTCCCCCAATTTGCAGCTTGAATGCAATGACTTGGATATCTTATTTTCCCTTGGGCCCCATGTCGTAGTAATGGGTGACTTTAATGCCAACCACGGGTACTGGAATAGTAGTTACGTCAATACTAGAGGTAAAATATTGTTTCATCATATGTTGAACAATGACTATGTCATACATTACCCGGACACACCTACTCAGGTCAACTATCGAGCTGATCTTACTCCTACCAATCTTGATTTGGTTTTATCGTTGAATGTCGATAGTATCCATGATATTAGGGCATTACCTGCGCTATCATCTAACCATTTTCCTGTATTTTTTACAGTCAATGGTTTTTGCCCACGTAAACCAATTTCTAAAGTCTACCGATATAGTGACACTGATTGAAAGAAATACCGATCTTTTCTCGATCAAAATATATTCCTAGATTCCCGGGTTTTCAAATCTGAGTCAGAAATTGACGATGCCGTAAGTCACCTACATCAATGCCTTATTGAAGCCAGAGATAAATTCATTACTACCAACATACATGTAAAGAACAGCAGTGAGCTACCTACCTACATTAAAAACATGATTAAGCACAAAAATCAACTGCGACGTAAGGAACAAAAAGTAACGCTTACAGAGAAAAGGCTATTACGAATAGCTATTAACAAATTACAACAACTTATTAAGTTACTTATCTCTGAACATCAGAATAAAGTATGGAACTCCAAACTTTCAAAAGTTGACAATCCAGGCAATGATGTATGGCGACTAGCGAAATCTCTAAAACCCAGATCTGATGCAATACCCCCACTTAAAACACCTGAGGGCTCATTTACGGCTAACATTTCAGAGCAATGTAATGTCTTAGCGGATACCTTTGCGTTAAACATGAGTCTAACTCGTGACTGGTTTAGCGATCATGTCGAAGCAGACGTCCAATCAGCTACAACACTTTTAAAAAACCATGTTATGCCTGTTAGGCCTGCTGAAGTCTGGAAAGTTTTATGTAAACTAACGACCAGAAAGGCTCCAGGTGATGATGGAATACATAACATTATGCTTAAAAACTTTTCACAAAAGTCCGTTGTGTATGTCACAAAAATATTCAATGGTTGCATTAAATTAGGATATTTTCCACATAATATATGTGGAAAACTGCGAAAATTATTGCGCTGAAAAAGCCTGGAAAGGACACGACTTTGCCAGTAAATTATAGACCCATAAGCCTTCTTCCGGTTTTAGGTAAGCTCTTCGAAGTAATAATATACAACCGGTTGCGATCTTGTTCTGAACAGCAGCTTATCAGGAACGAGCAATTTGGTTTTCGTTCCTCTCACTCTCCGGTACAGCAACTAGCTAGAGTCTCCGAACACATATCCTATCACCTTAACCACAAACAGTCAACCGGTATGTTTCTTCTTGATATCAGACCTTGCATCACTTATTCTTGTCCGGTATGGAGCAGCACTTGTCAATCCAACTATAACCTTTTACAAATTCTCCAAAATAAAGCCGTTAAAATTGCTTACAATTCTCCATTTAAAACTAATCTAAAAAAAATACTTCACTCTAATATTAAATTACCTAGCATCACACAATTCATCTTAAAATTAACTCGTAAATTTTATAGTAAAAATAAATGTCATCAAAATGCATTGATTGCCGACTTAGGGCAAATAGAACTAAAAGACTTGCAAAATATCGATGGATACGGTACATACAAGCTTCCATATCACTACGTACTATTCGCGCACAATTCCGATAACGCGTCGTAGCATGACCCGTACGATGCGCCAGCGCTTCCCCTCTCTCGCCATTAAAATGCGAGAGCGCGGGGGACGCGGTAGGTCGTTCGACGTTGGCGGCTATGCGCGATCACCTGAGTTACCGGTTTTGGTAACAGTTACGTTTGCTCGTATTTATTTTTCCTTCTACCCCCCATTATAATAATGAAATCAATGCAATGTTTTCATATGTTTAATATCATAGATTTAAGTTCATAGCTCCATGTTGTAACTAGTATCAATCCTTGCTTATTTAAATACTTAAAAAGGCGTCAACAGCCTGTAAAAGTGTTGTTACTACAGTGTAAATTGTTACTTACGTGTAAGTGTTACAATTACTGTGTATTTTATTTAAACAATAAAGAACTTTATAAAACAAAACAACAGGGCGTTCTACACTACGTTTGTCCATATTATGGTCTCCACTTTAGCACATGATTGTCTGCTTCATCGACCAGAAATAAGCACCATCTACGTGTTCCCTTTCATCGGCTTCATAAAGTTCATAGCTCATTTGTAGGGCTCGGTATAGTTTTTTTATAATAAACTGCCTTCATCTTTGTTAGACTTACCTTTTAATGCCTTTAAATCTAAAATCAAATCCATCCTTTGTTCTAAGGCATATTATTCGATAAATGACTACCTTGACGATAAGAGCAGTTGGTCGCTCGATTGAAATAATGACTGCGTTCATGCTCTTTCTCCATTTTAATTTATTTTCCGACAGGTTATATGAATTCATATAATTGTTTATTTTTTTACTTTTGACTTAGTTAAGTCATTTTAGTTTTATTTTATGTATATTTTGTGTTTTTGTGTTTTTTTATGTCTGTGTTTGTTTTATATTAATCTTCATTTTCTATTTTTTTTTTTTAAACAGTTTTAGTGTATCTTTTTGTGCCTTCTAGTCACGGTTGGGATGTAATTTCGAATTGATGTATGATGTGAATGTTCTATTAAATTGTATAATATCTTGGTTCTTCTAACCGTACAGACAGATGTGTTGCTGGGGAGTTTGTTCCGCCACTTCTTCTTCCCAGCCAAAACACTAGGAAGTGTCGAAGGGGGGGCGCTTTGGGGGAATGTCTTATGTAAAAAATTGACCTTCAAAAAGTGCTGATAAATCAGCCTAATTTGAATAAATGACTTTTGATTTTGATTTTTGATTTTGACCGTCTGTTCGTCTGCAAACATCGACCTGATAAGTGGTCAGAAGTAATGAATAGAAAAATAGAAACCTGTCTCCCATTATTATGCTATTGTGACGTCAAAGCACCAACACAGATAACTCGACAATATTCCGAACCACAACTCATACAATATTCTTTATTCGCTATTTCCTAGGTTCATTCTCCGCATAATATATTACCAGAATAATAAATAAGTATACAATGATGCACGCTTCACGATACTTTCCTTTAGTTGTCGTGGCTGATGAACCCTTTCCGCGGGGCGTAAAAGCAATAAATTATACGATAATGAAGACAGGACCCTACTAAGTGTTACGGTGATTGATTTCTAATATCTCACTACTTATTATTATAAATACGAAGATTTGTGACGATGGATATATTAATGTTTGTTATTCTCACACAAAAATTACTACACGACAGGTCTGGATGACATAGGTATGTACCAACATTTCATCCAGATCCGCGGTGCCACAGCAAGCTATAAAAACCAGAATAAGCTGATCTTTTGAATGTGCAGAAATATCATAAAAAGCGAGACCACGATAAATTCGTTTTGTATAGCTTTGTGTGTCGCCGTGTGTGCATAGACAGGTTATAACCTAAATGAACACATAAGATACTTTTTATCCTGGTATGACGATCCCTTGAGAACCGAAATTCACGAGCCGCAAGCAATTCTAAAAAATATGGCAAGTGTGAAGATTATGGGGTGCTAAGACAGGAAACCTCCACGTGCGCCCGTGGACTGGAGTTCCCTCTCGGATACGTCCGGGGGGAAGACCAGTTTTTCGGGCCGGTGCGCCCTGGGATGCGGGCAAAGACTCTCCTTAGGCACTTGTGCCTAAGGGGTTTCTTTGCCCGTATGCAAATAGCCTGTCGGGTGGACGCTCCAACGCGTGTCCCTCTGAACAGCAGAGGGCACAGCGGCGGAGCGGGCTTGCGGACGGTGAGTAATGGGTATGCTCGCCGTCCGACCAAGGACCAAGCCCGGGTCGGTGGCGCGTCGTGTTTCACGCGTCACCGACGGGGCCCCTTATGGGGCCAAATGCCTGCCGGGGTCGCGGATTTTTCTTAATCCAGGATACCGTGGCCCCGGAACGTATTAAAGGGCATCCGACGGAACACGGGTGGATTTTAGTCAGTAAGAGTCTGACAGTCCCTCCCGCCCCACCCAGGGCGGGAGGACTCATTTGATGATTTTGCCACCCTAAAAAAAAAAAAAAAAAAAGTGTGAAGATTAGAATTACTGTTGAACGGTACCGGCAAATAATATTACACATCGATCAATAGAAAGATAAACCGGCTAGTTTTGGTTTCAAAGAGCGCTACGCTATCTCTGTCGCACAAAGCACCAACCATCCACAACGAACGACGAACGTCAGACAGGTAATGCGTGACAAAGACACTTTTTTTTTAGCGTTGTTAAATTATGTGAGGACACGGCGGTGCTCTGCCCAAGCGGGGCAGTCCTGCACCGTATGCTCCACTGTGTCCTCCGGGCAATCTTCGCAGTGGTGACACCCAGGCGTTTCTTCCCTCCCTATCCGACACAGGTACCTCCCGAAACTTCCGTGTCCGGTGAGGACCTGCGTCATGCGGTAGGTCAGGACGCCGTGACACCTTTCCAGCCACTCCTCCGCCGCGATTGCGGCGTGTCCGGTGACAAAGACACTAGGAAACCGAGTTTCTTCAATCTTTAACCACCCTATGCTGAGTTTAGGTCTTTTTCAAATCTTTTCACTTCTGGCAGTTTTATGTCATGGCTATCCAGTTTCTTCCGGACATGAAGAATTATTAAATGCCTCTTCAACCTTCATTAAAGTACCTATTATGAGAACGTATTAAAACAAACTTTCTTTCATTAAAAGTTTAATAGCAAAGGCTAATTCAGCAGTTTGGCTTGAGAAATACATTATCCATCTATGTAACCTCATTGCTTGGCACTTTATTGTGTAAAATTAAAATATGAGCTGTAAACTTGCCAAGTGTTAAGTAAGTTAATGTGCGTCCACAAACGACATTTTTAACGCTGCGAGTTTCACAAAACAATACGGGTCATTTTATTTTTATACTGCTTCGTAAAACCCTCATAAACACCTTTTGGAATTGGTCTTTAAAAGTGACCTGACCCTTTTTTTGGAATGGAAATTCATCCAATGAGTCGTCTTCGCTCTGGGTGGAGGAAAATTTCAGATTTGACCGACTTATAACCAGTCAACTCTTTCAGTTGCACATTGCAGGGCCGCGGAAATTCTCGTTGAGAGAAAGAGCTGGCAAAAACTTCTGTTTGGTCAGTCAGTACATACTTTTTTATCGTGGTAAAATCATCAGACTCGTTGTTACATCAATAGCCCTTTACGTGCTAGGGTTACCTGATAAGACAGTCCCGCGACCCCGGCAGGTTTTGGCCCTTTAACACTCCATTACACGCGCCCCTGTTTGGGACGCGACTGCTCGCGCGCTCTACATATGTAGAACAATTTTGTGTTGAGATTTTCAAGGGACAGTGTTCTTTTTTGTGAATAATATAAATATCATTTGAAAGTATACTTCAATAAGAAACTAAAACAGACAATACATAACTGTTAACATTTATAAAGAACTTAATATCAGGCTTCTTGTGAATTTGGAGAATAAATATTATTTTTTTACCATTTGATTTTCTCAGGCTTCTTATTTTACTTGCTCATATCCTCCACACTGTCCGCATCATTTTTACAACAGCCAGGACATAAAAGAACCTGATTTTGAGGATAAATCCACTTGTCACGGGTGTTACATTGTTTTCTGGTGTACTTATTGCGTGCTCTACCACAAAGCCAACATGTCACAATGAGACTAGTATTGGGGGGTTATGCTTGGCATAGTTGTAATTCAGATGTCTTATTAATGCTCAAAAGCATTTTCCCATTAATTTTCAGTGATTTTGTAATACATCCAATAGCTATTTTGCTTTGTATGCATAGTGTGACAGGCGAAATCCAAGTCCATATAACGCGGTCTATTCGCTTTTGACTAAGCACCCGAATGATCAATCCTTGCCCTTTTCTGTAGTCCTTGTTTATTGTATGTACTATGAAACCTTTTGTATCAGTTATATTCATTACATTAAAAAATATTAGAGGCTATCGCTTCAGTTTCTGGAGAAGTCGCAAATATTAGACAGTACGTCTGTGAAATATGGTTATTTTGGTTGTAAATAATATCAAAGTAAAATAAAACCACATAAACAATGGTTTTATACATAAAATAAACACTTACATAAAATACACATGAAGGGTAAACTTCACAAAAACCTTTGAAAAAAACTGTCGCGCGAGTGCTCGCGCGCTCTACTATTGTAGAATTTTAGTTTTGGCGTGGAATTACTAACAAACGCGGTCGCGCATGTCGCTGCAGAGATGCTAATAGTGATCAATAGTTAGTAATAGAGGAATACTATGAGTGGGGGCTCTAGATACACATAATTTACGTTAAAATTCCACGAAATGCATGTGTGTTCTACAATAGTAGAACGCGCGACTAACGGAGTGTTAAAGGGGCCTCGTCAGATTGCTGTCAGCTCTTTGAGACGCTCGTGGAACACGGCGCGCCGTCGACCAGGGCATGGTCCATGATCGGACGGCATGAAACCCATGACTCACCGTCCGCATGAGTCCGCATGAGTCAGTACATTCTACAGCAGAAGGTAGGTATGCAATGCAGGCGACTGACCGCACAAACTCCGCTAAAATGATTCCAAATAGAACGCAATCATTACTTACCAACATTTTTTTTTTAATAATGGCATTGAACACTCAGCGCAGCTAGCATTGTTCCAAAGCTTTTTTGCTTCAGTAGGTAGTGTACGGTGAACCCGCACATTTCGTAACAGTAAGTAGGTTAAGCTTACTCAGCGTTTGCATACGCGCGATCATTTAAGGAAACTGGATAAGTAAAATAAAAGTGATTTTACCACACTCAAAACAGTCGATTTATTTCTTTATCCTAGGGTTACCATCATCACAAGTGTAAAGAACAATCATCGTAATTTTGAACAAAGTTTATTTTAACTGGGATATTGTGGTGTAGGGACCACACTATTAACACCAGATAAACTGCACGCCGACCCCAGTATGAAATAGCTGTCAGATGAATGTCGTTTCTTTTTGGGAAGTCACATCACAACGCTTTGTGATCAAGTTTTTCGTTCTTGGACACTCTTCATCACGCCTGATGATGTCAGTTATTTTTTAAGCCCGAAAACCGGATTGACTTTCAACAAACTGTACTGTTAAAAGAAGCAGGTGCTTACCATGACGTCCGTCTTACGGTCACACACCGAAACGCTGAATGCTGCAAATGTGTATCTTATTGTGTACTAAATAAAGTTAGATTTTGAGTCGCCAATAAAATGGAGCGCGGCGCCGCGCCGCGCCGCGCTGCGTTGTGACAGGTGTATCTTTTCGTGTAGCAAACAGAGTTAGATTTTGAATAGCTCTATTGATATGTGCGCGCAGCGTCACATCTCGGTCTGAGCTGTCCGTTAAAGCGTGAATAGTTCCACTCAGGGAACGAGATGGCGCTAGATGACTTGTATAGCTCTATCTCTTTCCCACAGCCTAAACTCGTTAAGCGCTCATGGTAAGGATCCAGATCTTTTTAAAATAGATTGAATGAACAAACTCAACTCAAACTTTTTTTACGTGGTAAAATCATCAAATGAGTCCTCCCTGGACGGGACGACAGGAACCATATAACAATACAAAAAATCTCACTCACTCACCAAAATATATCTTCGTCATAATCATGGTAGGGGACGAAAAACTCTTAGCACAGCTCGCTAGCGAGAACCATTCGGGTGATGGATGACCGCCAATGAGGCTCAAGTAGTGAATATTAAGAATTATTTATCAAAACTGTTCCGATAAGGAAAATATACCTACCCCTTTCATTGGAACGAAACGACAGCGAGATATTAATGTGAATTGAATATTTATTGAGAGAGATTATTATTGATACCTTTTAGAATTATTTTATTTCAGTTGTAAGAAAATAACCTGAAAGGTGGTTGAACACTGTAATTACCTACATGCAAAAAAACATCAACAGCAGGGTTTGGAGATTGTAAAAAAGAAATGAGATGAATTAATTAAAATCATCATCAATCTCACAATTTTCGACACAATTATTAGAATGACTTAAAATATGAAATACTATACGTAGTAAGATCATCATCATTACACGCCGTTACCTAGTGACTGCTACCATCACGGTTATTCACTAGAGGTTTTAAATGTTATACCAATTTATTTTTTTTAATTTATAGCGCCTCTTTTTTATTGAATTAGATGGTCGTTTCAGTTTCAAATTTTGCTCGCAGTTGGATTTTTCTTTCTATAAAAAGGATCACAATCATGAGAATTCTAAACTAGCCTAAACTATGGTCCGGGTGTCACCTGAGTTACTACCAAATTAAAAAAAAAAATTGTAAGTTTAAAGGAGTTATTGAGCCAAACAGCATACAAAATCATGAAGCTTTGAGACGTTTTTAATACAACTTATCATAATTCGAATATTTATAAATACAGATAAATCAAGAAGATGAGTGTATTTCCTGTTTCAGAAATCAGAGAATCGTTCTCAACACAGGCACTTTATCGTGGAACTGGCCTTTATTTATTTTAGTCTTCAAAGCCCTATCAATTTGCCATTCCCTCAACGTCTTAACTTGAGTTCCAGGAACGATCTTATTATCTAAATACTTAGATCTGTACAGTTCTTGTCTAAAAACTTTCAACTGATCTTTCACGTAATCCAAAGGTACTTTAGTTATGGCCAGTATTTTCGGCGTGTAGTTCTCAACATCAGGCACGTTTTTAACTTCATATAACTCGTATATAAGGTACTTGTCGTGAGGGTTCGGAGCACGTAGAAAGATGGCGTAGTCATTGCCAACGTGGAGGAACCCGCGGAGATTGTGTTCCGCCTTAAACCCGTCGATAAATTGGAACAACTTGTGTAGACGTACTGCGTTCGATTCTTGGAAGAGGATCAGGCATATTGCTGTTAGAATTTGTGTCTGGAAATCAGAGAAAAGTTATTATTGCCTACTTATTTGTGATCAAAAAGTGTGCTTAAACTGAACCGTATTCCTATTCAACTTGAGTTGCGCAGAAATAATTTAATTTACATGCAACAGAAGCGAATAGTGCTATGCGATAACAAACCGCGTCGTTAAAGCTGATCTAAGGTGAATTGAAAAGGTCAATCTGAATAAGGACATTAAGAATACAAATGTTCTTTTCTGTTAGAAAACAGATTAATAAACGCACACCAGAATTGTAGAAAGCATTAACTCAAAGTGTTGAACTAAAATATTGTTCGCAACGTAGGAGTAATACTTAGCATTACCTCCGGTGGGACACAAGCCTCCTTGCTATAAGAAAGGGCCCATAATCTAACATGCTGGCCCAGTATGAAAGTATGCTAACTTTATTTATAAGTTAAAACATGATACCCTATAAAGTGAATTAGGGTTTCTTTTCAAAAAAGGTGTCGGGTTTTTATGAACTGAAATAAAAGTCAGAAGTATTAATTATGGTAATTTAAGAAAATATTTTTTTTTATCGGACAATATTTTTGTGTTCACCAAAAATACTGATCGTGCACCAAATATTCCTGAATGTTACACAAAATTTGATGATGGACTGCAGTTCTAAGAGCGAGCGAAGCGAGCTCGGGACTAGCTGACACCCCGACTCGGACAATTTAGGTTAGAAGAGGAGGGGTCTGAAAGACCCCGCCATCCTCTTCGTGGTTATTTTTTTTTAAACCACCCAGAAGTAGGAGCCCCGCGAAGCGGGGCTCCGTCGACCTGCTACTTTACTAATAAAGCTACATTGGACATTAATTGGTGTCAGTTGTTAAATATGTAATTATACGTATGTCTCGAATTATTTCGTATGTGTTTATATAATCACTTCAGCACTTTATAAGTAGTAAATTCGTTCCGAAATACAAAGAAGAATAAAAATTCCTAGAATAACATAAACACTTACCAACTTCATGTTTCAAATAAATCCAATAAACACTAAAATAAACTACGTTTCAACGATCGATATACTCGTACATCATAACAAAACGAATGATTCAACTTTAAAAACCGATGTAAACTACGAATTTTTAACGACGCTTTCAAATTTTGATAGAACACCATTTTTTAAATAAATCATATTTTAGTATGTACTGGAAACGAAGGAGCGCATGCGTTACATTTGTTTTGAAAAGTATGTTTTTATTATTATTTTTAACGATGTGCCTTTTTGTAGGATTTACAAGTGTTTTCAAGTTGCAATGTGTGAAAATGTAATGTATGGAGAATAATGAATTTAGTTAGGCTCTTTGCAGTCGGTTTCAGGAAAAAAATAAAACAAAATGTGCGCAATGGTTCGCTATGCTACTACACATGCTGTTAAAATTTAAGTCACAAATATTGTCGAAATAGATGGATGAATACTCGAAGATTTAGATGAATGAAACAGTAATTAGGTGTAGTACCTTAACATTAAAATCAAGTCGCTTTTATTAGGCGTCCTTCTCTGCCTCATTTAAAAAAAAAATGTTTGGCGCCCAGTGAAGTGGGCACGGGTCAGCTCGTAAATAAACAAATAAGTCAATAATTTATTAATAGGACAGTCCCCTGAAATGTTCTCTTTCATATCGTCAATCTGTGTCAGTACAAGACATTATGCAGAAGTAAAACTCATTTACATTTATAAAAAAATACTACTAAAATTCACACAGCGTAATCTCCATCTGAGTCCTCCCACCCAGGGCGGTGGTGATTGGAGGTGGACGGGAGGGACTGTCAGACTTGTACTGACTGAAATCCACGGTATCCTTCAATAGCCCTTTTTGTTCCGGAGCCAAATTTACCTGATAAGACAGTCCCATCACCCCGGCAAGCTAAGGGGGGGCCCGTCAGATTGCTGATAGTTTTTTGAGGCGCACACGCACGTGGAATACGACACGCCGTCGACCCATGGTCCATGATCGGACGGCGAGTGGCCCATTACTCGCCGTCCGCATGCCCGCGATCTTCACCTCTTGCTACAGTTATTCTGCCATAAACTGCAAAACCATTTTAGGTTTTTCTCCACTTCGTGCTACCAAGGAAGCAAGTCGAAAAAACTGTTTTTCCAACGCCCTTTATTTTATTCTGATTAACTTTGTTGCAAACTCCTAACACAATTTATCGTTTACCGAGACACTTTTACTTCCTCGCTTTTGTTTCTCAGGATGTGCCTGAATGGACTTAAAATTACAAGTTATATCTGCATTGCAAAAAAAGGTAAAAGTTGTATTTTAATGACTTGTTTTTTTTTAATTAAAATTGAAATGCTCTGGGCCTCAATCTTTTCTAGAGACAAAGTTGAGGTTTAAGATGGAGCGATTTCACCGACGGAGCACAGTAAAAACTATTTGGCGCCGTACTCCGGCAAGATGGAGATCACAAGACTAGAGGCGCTGGTGAGCCTTACCACTGTTATTGTGATCTCTCAGCCCTCATCAAAGCTTACAGATATCCTGCGTTTAAAACGTCATTTCAATACAGTCGCGTGGGTATTTGTTATTGCTGTTCTCGGCTCCATAACTTCCTCGCCTTCAGCTCGGCTGAGAGCTCCGCCTCGAATTTAAGAACAAACTTGTTTCGAAAAGTAACTATTTAAAAACATTAAAAATGGGTATGTTCTATGTTCCTCGACATAACTAGTAATAAAATATGAGTGTCAATAGCCCTTTACGTTCCGGGGTCACGGTAACTCGTTAGTCCGGAGCATAAAGGACTATTGAAGGACACCGTGGATTTTAGTCAGTTCAAGTCGGCCAGTCCCTCTCATCCTCCCCTGGGTGGGAGGAGTTATTTCATGATTTTACCATGTAAAAAAAATTAGCGTATTGGGTCTTCAATTATTATTATTTTGGCTATAATTCTTTTTTTTTTAAAGTTGCCCTACACCGGGAATTTCTTCCCGTACCGTGGGTGCGTTTACAAAGAAAGAAAGTCACATACACAAACAACCAGATCCGAAACAATATATACTTGTAGAGCATACAAATATTTGTTCCGTGCGGGGATCGAACCCGACACACAATGCGCAGCAATCGATTGCTCAGCCACCTGTGCCAACCGTGCCGTCAAACTTCACTAGGGGAACAGTGTATAAGACAGGGACGCGAGGTATGATGGGAAATCACACACTTAAGGCAAACTTAACACAATACTAACGTAGCACAAGCGCCAACAGGACGCCATTTCTTAATGGCCGCTTGCAAATGACGTCCTGATGGCGCTTGAGCTACGTTAATGTTGTGTTAAGTATGCCTAAAGAGTGTATGTCCCATTATACCTCGCGATTATTAGCGTCCCCGTCTTATACACTGTTCCCCTATAAGCCATCACATAAGCACACATTTACCTGAAGTCGTTCAGGGAACCAGGCGAGATGTCATTTACGAATCTGCACTCAACTCTACATGTTGATAGCAAAATACGGGTTCCTTTCTCCTTAAAATTTATATTCTACGTAAAAATGGTGGGTAATAGAAACCTTGAATTTCCTGAGATCGAAGTATTAGGTGGCGACAGGCAACACTGAGTTATTATTTTAATATATTTTCTGTTTGTGCCGACTTTTCTTTTTGTTTGCCGAAGCAGATTTTTCTAGAGGACTAAAAGTTTTTTTTGTATAACTAATGTGTGTTGTGTTTAGTAAAAAGATGAAACTAAGAAAATTAAAAAAGTTTTAGGAATGCCCTTGAAGATTGTTCAATATTTAATTTCATGACTGAATAACTTATGCGGATCGTAAGGTTGTAAAGGTTTTTTTTTCAAAACTAGCAATAAATAAGCATAAATATACATCCAAGAACAATGTGAATTTCTACTGGTAAAAGTATTTTCGTAATCGGTTCACTAATTCCAGAGATTACACACAAACAAATTCACAAATTTTGCTGGGCCTATGTTTAGCAGTGGACGTCTTACCGCTGGTATGATGATGATGAAATTCACAAACTTACAAACCTTAACTCTCTATAATATTAGTAAGAAATAGGCGGAAAATCAAAGTTCCAGTTTACTTTACGTCATAAAAACTTGAAAAGTCATGGTAAGGCTTGGTTCAAACAAATCTTACAATAGTCAAATTCACGGTAGATCGCTGAAACAGCGCTGTTCTTTTAAAATTAAAACACAAAAATTAAAATCGTACATAAACACAACAAGTGCTTCCACATCACTACCAAAGATTAGACAACAAAACAGACGTCATACCTAAATGGTTAGATGATAGAAAGACGAAATATACCCGTATACCGCTACTGGCTTGAAATTACGTTATCATGCCCCCTTCCGCTTGAACTGGCTTCATTACTGACCCGTCTCTTATCTGTGGGGGGTTACAAATTTTGTAAACGACTAACAGATATTTTGGGACAGCGATTGATGTGATCTGAACGAGGCATCGGTTTTATTTGTGCTAGCTATTTATAGCTATTTTAGTTTCATCAAAATGAAGCTTTTGCTGAGTCTGGCACGTGATTGGATGGTTTGTTTTGGGGTGTATTGTTGAAGGATATTATCTACTTAATTATGGGATAGTTCATTACGTATACAATCTCTTAAGCTATTATCAAACGGGCACGCCGCAATCGCGGCGGTAAGACCCCTCTTTGAGGAGTGGCTGGAAAGGCGTCACGGCGTCCTGACCTATCGGATGACGCAGGTCCTCACCGGACACGGATGTTTTGGGAGGTACCTGTGTCGGATGGGGAAGGAAGAAACGCCGGGGTGTCACCATTGCGAAGATCGCCCGGAGGACACAGTAGAGCATACGGTGCAAGACTGCCCCGCTTGGGCAGAGCACCGCCGTGTCCTCACGGCAGCGATAGGCGGAGACCTCTCGCGCCCGGCATTGGTCGAGGCCATGCTGCGGGGCGAGACGGAGTGGGAAGCGGTCGCCTCCTTCTGCGAAGCAGTAATGCTCGTTAAGGAGGAGGCGGGCCGTGAGAGAGAGAGGACAGCGTCCTCCCTCCGCCCCACCCGCAATGGTAGACGCCCACGGCGTCGGACGTCGCAAGACGATCTCCGGCCACCGTAGGCGCGGGCATGCGGGCGGCGAGTAAAGGGCAACTCGCCGCCCGACCATGGACCATGCCCGGGTCGACGGCGCGTTGTGTTCCACGCGCGCCTCAAAGAGCGTCAGCACGATGACGGGGCCCCGCCCAAGAGGGCCAAAGCCTGCCGGGGTCGCGGGACTTATCTCATTACCGTGACCCCGGAACATAAAAGGTTATTGAAGGACACCGTGGATTTTAGTCAGTACAAGTATGACAGTCCCTCCCGCCCTGCCCGGGGTGGGAGGACTCATTTGATGATTTTACCACGCTAAAAAAAAAAAAAGCTATTACCAAAGAAACAGGCGAAGCGAAAAATACCATTGGTGTGGGTGTCATCAAGGCTCTGTGTTGACAAGTCTAAAAATAATTTCTTAATCGTTATAATATTCCAAGAGTGATGTGGGTAGTACCTACATAATATTTTTAACTAAATTATACAGTAAATAATTAAATGAACACCTATACACCTATTAACTGCCGAAATATAAGTATACTATGAGTATAATTTTTGTTTACTTAATATCTATATATGTGTTTAATTAGGTAAGTAGGGGATTAGTGTATAAGACGGGGACGTTAATAATCGCGAGGTATAATGGGGACATACACTCTTTAGGCATACTTAACACAACACTAATGT
The DNA here is from genome assembly GCA_950005045.1 of Agrotis exclamationis. NCBI lineage: Eukaryota > Metazoa > Arthropoda > Insecta > Lepidoptera > Noctuidae > Agrotis > Agrotis exclamationis. Next base: position 19,008,701 of record OX465419.1, read on the forward strand.
AGAGCAAGCGCCATCAGGACGTCATTTGCAAGCGGCCAGACGCAAATGGCGTCCTGTTGGCGCTTGTGCTACGTTAGTTTTGTGTTAAGTTTGCCTTATGTGTGTGATTTCCCATCATTCCTCGTGTCCCCGTCTTATACACTGTTCCCCTATGTAAGTAAACTATTCTTTTTTTTAAACGTTGCCTCACACTAGGAATTTCTCCTGTGTCGCGGGTGCGTTTACAAACATATAAACTCACATACACAAACACCCAGACCCGGAACAACTACTTGTATATCATACAAATATTTTACCTTTTAACTTTAAATATCATGACCGTTTTTTGTGGAGCGGAAGGGCCTATCAGACTAAAAACAATGCTATATTTGCCTTTTGCGTTCCAAGCATGGCCTTTGTAGGTCGCGGGACTGCCGAGGTCGCCGCACGCAGAGAAATGTCTGGCTACCTATACGAGAACTTCTGGTTGCAACCGTGACAGCAAGACTCACTAGTTGACTTTACAACATTTCTAGTAATAAATACTAAGTAAGTATAGTAGAGATAACAAGGACAACACTTCTAGTAATAAATACTAGGTAAGTAAGTAGTAGAGATAACAAGGACTTAGTATTTATTACTAGAAATGTTGTAAAGTCAACTAGTGAGTCTTGCTGTCACGGTTGCAACCAGAAATTCTCGTATACATTTCTCTGCGTGCGGATATCCGCGGTCACGGGTCTAAACAGGTTACCGTGACCACAGAACGTAAATGGCTATTAAAGGGACACTATGTATTTTAATTAGTAGATACGAGTCTGACAGTCCTCACCTCCTACTCACAGATCATACAAATAATTTTTCCATGCGGGGATTGAACCTACGACACAGCAGTCTATCGCTCAGCCATTGCGCCGTGCCCTCAACTTGTACTTCATCCGTAATCCGCGTGGTGGGTTGTTGGCCTCATTCAGAAAGGAGGCCTATGCTATGAATCAAACGTAAAAACGCCACCCGTTATGTTGTGAAGTCAGTCCCAAGAGTTCAACAGTTAACAACAGCTATATCGTGTTTGGGCTCATTTACTCAGCTTAATGAGAACTATAGACCCAGCAGAGGTATCATTGCCATCGAGGGTCTGAGGACGGTGACGGAAAGCAGGGGCAAGAGGTCCTCAACAGTTAACAGCACCTATATCGTGGTTGGGCTCATTTCACTAGTCTTGATGAAAACTTTAGACCTAGCTGGGGTATAATTGTCATCGAGGGTCTGAGGATGGTGACAGAAGGCAATAGCAAGAGATCCTCAACAGTTAACAGCAACTATATCGTATTTGGGCTCATTTCATTTATCATGATAAGAACTTTAAACATAGTTGGGATTTGACAGTCGTTGACAGTCGGAGATTGGACTTTTTAGTTGCAAGTTACAGGTCCTCAAGAGTTAATGCGATAAATTACTGTGACGGTTACGTTGACAATGACAAAAGTGAAGACGGGTTTTTCCATGTGTTTAACACTATAATCATGGTATACAACTGAAAAGCTAAAAATAATACCTTTTTAACAAAAAAATCAAACCGACGAAAGATCGAGCTGAAAAGCAAAAAATAAATTTTGAGGCGGCGCCAAAGAAACAATCAACGAAAAGCAACCTAGCTACAATAAAATTATTCTTCGCTTCAAATAATTAATTTCGCGGGACACACGTATACCGCGACCCCGGTATACAAAGGCCTACTGAAGGACACCGTGGATTTTAGTCAGTACATGTCTGACAGTCCCTCCCCGCCCTGCCCTGGGAGGACTCATTTGATGATTTTACCACAATAAAAAAAGGTATATGTTTGTTTGTTTGACGCTGCCTCAAAATTTATTTTTTTGCTTTTCAATTCGATCTTTCGTTGGTTTGATTTTTTTGTTAAAAAGTTATTATTTTAATACGTCATAAATTGTAATCCGTAATTTACCTTTCAAAGTTACAACCAACTACAAGAACTTTTATATTATGTTACTTGCTGCTACAGAACCCTTTATGGACGAGTCCGACTCGCACTTGGCCGGTTTTTATTTAGGTGTTAAAATCTTTAAAAAAGACTCTTTTGAAGATCTTAACACCTGTGCCCGCTACCCCGCCCTGGATGGAAAGGACTGTAAAATTCGTACTATGTTCCTTTAATTCTACGTAGATGGGATTAAAGAATTCCAGAGATTTTGAATACACCGAAGTTAGTGTATTAATATTCTGTTAATTTTAAAAATGGCCAATTATTGACATCTGCACAAAATGAAATGTTTATTTTGTGTTGTGTCAATAGAGGTGTTTTTGGGACTACCTCCGGCATTTATAGGGTTGTCTCGTAGTATTTTTTATATTATTTCAGCAGAAAAGTTTTAAACGGATTATGGTAACTACTGCAGGATCCTCGGATGAACTTCCGCAAGACTTTCTCCCGTCACTCGTACGTGACACCTATTGATATGTAATATAGAAACGGGTTTTATAAGAAATCTATTCTTCAGTCGTGTATGAGTCGACCGGGGAACTTTAATGCATACGAGAAACATCCTCGAAAATAACGTAATATTTTAAGTGACAAAAGTAGTTAGGTATTGTGAGTTAACTATAACAGATACAGACATACTATTGGGTACTAATATTAGTATTATAGTATTTTTGTAGATGTACAATTCTCTTATTTATAACTTTAGTATAAGATCTCCGCTGGTATAAGCGGCGCACGCGACAAGCTCCTATCAGGCGACATTTTTTTAAGACCGCGTACCCTCTTCAACAGTCAATTTGCATAAAACCCTAAGTAACTGTATACTTAAACCTTTCTTAAGAATTGCACTATCTTTTAATAAAATCCGTACAAAGATCCGTTCATTCGTTTTTGAGGATATCAATTAGGTACTTAAAAACAACAGCTTTCGGGGACTTTGTTTTACAAAATGTACCTATAGATAGAAAACACGATCAGAAAATATTTAATTATTGCGTAAATAAGGGTAAATATGACGTATTTCCGAAAAAGAGAACGAAATGATCTGACTTTAATCACTGAACAGAACTTTTAGGTACGGTCCGGATTTAAAAAAAAAAATCCAACACAATGGAATAGGGAATTTCCCAAGCCCTAAACAAAGGCGCATCCGTAAAAAACATTTCGTAATTGAAAGATAGGAATTGGGATTAATTTCATTGAAATGAACCCATTAAACGATTGTGTGACGATTAATATCCGCTATTTGAGTCCAACCCGTTTTTTTTATTTACCAAAGTAACAGCATTTCCTATTGGAAAAAGTTCCGATGAATAAATAAAAAAAAAAGTTCCATGTGAGATCCGGTCAGAGGATAATTGACCGTAGGGTATTAGGTATGGCTAGAATATTATGTCTAATAGAATGATTGTAATGTGAATACTCGCATTTTAGGGACGCTTCAACTACCTCGCGTTACACATGGTTGTGTCTACTCTAATATTATAAAGAGGAAAACTTTGTTTGTTTGTTTGTAATGGAAAAATTCTTTCACCATAGAAAGCTACATTATCTGCGAGCAACATAGGCTATATATAACATCACGCTATTACTCATAGGAGCGGAGCAGCAATGAAAAATATTTCAAAATCGGGAAAATGTATTCCTTTTCGTGAGCTTCTGTTGCATGCGTTTCGTAAACGGTTAGAGTTACGCAAAAAATCTGTACTACGGAATTATTCCTCATAAAAAGTCCTAAAATAAAGTCCGGGAGAGCATGTATCTATCTTTTATGGTTAAGTCACTATAACCTTTTGAATGGAAATCGAAATTTGTATTAAAATAATGCATTATTTGCGTAGGTCTTTTCATTAACATGATATTAATCCTTATACAAATAAATTTACATATACAAACAAATAAATGCACTTGTTACAGAACATCGAGGGTTCGGCGTTTTTAACTGAACAAGGAACAGGGCCAAGCATAGAAGCTCTGACGTGTTTATACAGTTGTAAACACACAGTAGTAACAAGAAAAGCTGAGCTGGTTTACAAAAGCGTATTTTTAAAATTATTCGTGCCGGCCCTTGTTCTAACAAAAGTTTTTTTTTTTGTTTTTTGTATGTTTTGGTATTTGTTTGCCGCTGTAGGTACATATTTGATTAGTTACAAATCAAAGTGAAGCATAGCATGAAAAAATGTGTCACAATTTTTGGAAGTTTTTTTAAAAATATTATTTGGTATTTGAATGTTTGGAATCGGTCAATTTGAAATGTTAGTTGAATCGAGTGATGTAAATATTATGTATTTTTCGCAAAAAAATGTGCAGTTCAGCGATGTGGATGAATATTTTGACGCTGTGTAACTTTTTTATTTAATTTAGTATTTTTTGTAAAAATAGTTTGTGTAGATTTATTGGTATCGAAATATTAAGTTAGTACTTAATAAGGATAGAATTAATCAATAAAAATAAAAAAAAAACAAAGTTCAGTGATTTGATGTAAACTTACAATTTATATTAATGTTGCCTTTAAAAAAAAAATAAAAAACAATCGATTTAATACTGAAAAACTGTCACTTAATACGAGGTATATTTTGAGGTTGTTGATGATCGCGGGTGATCATGAATCAACCCGCGATCATCGCGCATGCAACAGCGTCGATATATCGAGACCTCAAAATAAGGAACAATCACGAAAGATATCCTGTAAGCCACAGTTTAAATAAGTCAATTTTCACACCATTTTTCGACAAATATGTCGCACATTGTCAGTTACTATCAAATACGGAGCCATTCGCAAATCAAATTCAGATCAAATCGTAAGTACGAACTTAATGTAATCAAAATCGAATGGGGAAAGGTGTTGGATTGAAAGAACCTTTGAAAGCCAACTCGAGACGTGTAGTGGAGGCAACGAACTGCGAAGCATGTGTTTATTGCTAAAGAAATCAAATATTTTTCCTTTGATACAGTAGCTTCGGGTTTTCGTTGGATTTCCGTGCGATTTCGGAAAATATGCGAAGCCATATTTTTCACTGGTGTGCATTATAGCAAGGGCTTTGATACTATGTATGTAGGTATATCCCGTGCTTAGTATATAAAAGGTTTTGATTCTATGATAGTTATTTACTCATAACAACTTCCTCTTTTTGTTTGATTGTTATCATAATTACTGAAACTATCAATAATCAATGAATCTTAATCAGTAACATGAATGTGGTTCTAATGATAAAATTAAACCAAGGTATTTTTTTTTAAATCAATGTCTATGTCATAACTTCTCGACCTTAACACAATTTGTTTTCGTCATACTTTTTCGTGCGTGCGTCAAATTATTTCCGATTCGCTACAAGTGATCATAAAGATGTTATAATTATACTTTGAAGCGATACTTACATAAAATAATCATGTACTACATAATAAATGTCAGAATAGGGGTCAAACACACCGAGACGCGACGCTGCTCATCATCATCATCATCATCAGCCGGAAGACGTCCACTGCTGAACATAGGCCTCCCCCTTAGACCGCCACGCCGAACGACAATTCGCCACTTGCATCCATCGGTTGCCCGCGATCCTCACGATGTCGCCGGTCCACCTAGTGGGAGGCCTGCCTACGCTGCGTCTTTCGGTCCGAGGTCGCCACTCGAGAACTTTGACGCTGCTCGCGGGATTCAAAATCTAACTTTATTCACACATGTCCAGTATCGTCAGGTCATATTGTGTCAAGTCGCGTCTTGGTGTGAACTGACCCTAACTCGTTGGCTTGTGAAGGTCATTGTTTCGTCGAGTACCTACTTAAATAAAGAAACTCCTAATTGATATTGGATACAATATAGGACTGTTTCAGGGCTGTCTTAATTACAACTTCATTAGTAATGCAGCCTTACCGCGACAGTCTATTTTTGGGTTTACTTCTTATGTCTGACGCTAAGACGTAGTTGGAGAAACAATATTATTTGCAATATTGTTGCATATTCCTATAGGCATATGCATAACAATATTGCAAATAATTATGCCAAATGCATAAAATAATGTAAATGTCCGATTCTTTTCCCAATTTTTGGTGACACAATTCATATCGTACCAGTTGTATGAACTACCTGCATTGGGACAGATGGCGCTGCCAACGGCCCTTAATTGTACAATCCAGAATTAATTAATGTAAGTTAATTGTACAATCAATTTGATGTCCACGTATATTGGTATATTGGAATATCGTAATAATTGCTAACGGATTGTTAAATATATTTTTGGGAGTGAGTGATTGTGAATTGGTGACTCATTATAACGACTTGTCACTGTATCTACTCTACGCGTATTATATTTTAAATCTGTATAATTTAGTAAAATGTATTACTTTGACTTTGCAAATCTAATGAGGCCATCATTAAGAGTTTTGAAAAATAAGTTTTATTCTTTTTTTCTTGTGTTAAATCATTGAATTTACAAATGTAAAACACAGGAAAACTGAAGAGTCGGCTCGTGACGTCAGACCTTTTTTTTTTTTATTGTGGTAAAATCATCAAATGAGTCCTCCCACCCCGGGCAGGGCGGGAGGGACTGTCAGACTTGTACTGACTAAAATCCACGGTGTCTTTCAATAGCCCTTTATGTTCCGGGGTCACGGTGATGAGATAAGTCCCGCGACCCCGGCAGGCTTTGGCCCTCTAGAGAGGGGGCCCCGTCATTATGCTGACGCTCTTTGAGGCGCGCGTGGAACACAACGCGCCGTCGACCCGGGCATGGTCCATGGTCGGGCTGCGAGTTGCCCTTTACTCGCCGCGCGCATGCCCGCGCCTACGGTGGCCGGAGATCGTCTTGCGACGTCCGTCGCCGTGGGCGCCAACCACCGCGGGTGGGGCGGAGGGAGGACATTGTCCTCTCCCTCACGCGGCCCGCCTAATCCTTCGCGAGCATTACTGCTTCGCAGAAGGAGGCGACCGCTTTCCACTCCGTCTCGCCCCGCAGCATGGCCGCAACCAATGCCGGGCGCGAGAGGTCTCCACCTATCGCCGCCGTGAGGACACGTCGGTGCTCTGCCCAAGCGGGGCAGTCTTGCACCGTATGCTCTACTGTGTCCTCCGGGCGATCTTCGCAGTGGTGACACCCAGGCGTTTCCTCCTTTCTCCTTAGACACAGGTACCTCCCGAAACTTCCGTGTCCGGTGAGGACCTGCGTCATGCGGTAGGTCAGGACGCCGTGACTTCTATCCAGCCACTCCTCAAAGAGGGGTCTTACCGCCGCGATTGCGGCGTGCCCGGTGACGTCAGACCGTAGTAAAAATTGTACTAAATTGTGACGTGTAAAAAAGCGTTAAAAAACGTCGTATTTTTGTCAATTTTGGTTTAGGTAACAAAAGAAATACGGGTCTTGCAGTTTTTGATAATCTAAGGCGCAGGCCACATAGAAAAGACGTAAGGCGCAGACGGGGCGGAGCCATTTGTCTCTTCGGCGTCTCTTTCATACAAAATGTATAGAAGCGTCATGACAAAAAGACACAGAAAAGACGTAAGGCGCAGACGGGGCGGAGGCATATGTCTCTTCGGCGTCTCTTTCATACAAAATGTATAGAAGCGTCGCGATAAAAAAGACACAGAAGAGACGGAGCGCGGGAGGGCGCGACTCTCATACATTTTCGCACGTCCGCGAAGCGTCCTCGTCTTACGTCTTTTCTATGTGGCCCGCACCTTGCGGACTAACTCAATTTTTTAAGTTAAATACCATATTAGAAGGTACTCGTAAGTTCTCAATATCTTCAAATATATTGACAAATCATCAACGTGAACATACAGTTGTTCAGTTTTTAACATTGTTCTATCTGTTTGGGCCCCATACACGATACAATTAAAAACGACGGATCTGTAGTGTTTGTGATTTACTGAAGCGCAGGCGATATGGGAGATCGCAATATAAACCCTGCCTGGGATCTTGAATATCGCAACGATTAATTGATTTCTGTCTGTGGTAGCACGTCCTTGCTGTTCTATTTCAAACTAGTCGGTAAATGATCGATCGTAACGACCAATCGTTTCTGTACATCGGTAACTAGATAATAAAATGACATAATTATGGTTAGAAAGAGCCACCTAAGTGCTATGTGCAAAGCCGGTGGTAGGGACTACAAATCGATGTGACAGAGCTGTGAATCAATAGCGCACCCACGGAGTGCAGTGACCACTAAACAGTAACACTAACAGTAACTACAATAACCTTTTAAAGTACTTTTTTGGGTTTTAATCTTCTTCTTCTTCTCTTATAGTATATATAAAAAAACTTTTTCAAAAAAAAATGTAACCGCCTTCAAAAACAACCACAAAAAAGGGTAAAATAACCTACAAAATAACTTTTCTTTCAGAAGTCGGTGCCTTTGTTTTTTTTTCATTTCATTGTTTTTTTGCCACCGACTTCTGAAAGAAAAGTTATTTTGTAGGTTATTTTACCCTTTTTTGTGGTTGTTTTTGAAGGCGGTTACATTTTTTTTTGAAAAAGTTTTTTATTTTACTCTTTTTAGTTTAAATATTCAACTCAAATTCTTGTCAAATAAATCATTCTCTCTCAAGTGCACAATAAGCTAATAAAATTCCCTATCTCAAAAACTACTGAACCGATTTTGATGAAACTTGCAGTATTCCATAAGTTGAACAATACTTAGTACAACAAAAAAAGAATTACTTAAATCGGACTTGTAGTTCCAGAGATATGCGAACACAAACTAAATCAGTCGATGCCTAATCCAAGCCGTTGAGGAGTTGTACCTTCCATCATCAGCTCATCCACCTGAGATGATGATTATCAGATGCAAATACTTGAACAGCTTCAGAAAATATATGAAAATGGTACTATGTGCCTATAAAATTTGAAGGTTGCCCTCGATTTCCCTGGGATTCCATCATCAGATCCTGACCTGATGATCATGGGACCAATTGGAAAGTATACCCTTTCAAACAAAAGAAAAATTTTCCAAATCGGTCCAGGCGTCTTCGAGAAATCGGGGAACATACATAAAAAAAAAAAAAAAAAAAAAAAAAGATTCCGACGAATTGAGAACCTCCTCCTTTTTTTGAAGTCGGTTAAAAATCAATGCCAATTTTCGTTGTAATGTTATAACTCAAGAACGGGCTCACCTATCCAAACCAAATGTTTAGGCTTTGTTTGAACTATTTAGTAGATGCTTTATGTGAAGTTTGCACAAAATCGGACGAGCGGTTCTTAAATACCCGTGCGAACCTGTGACGGGCCACTAGTTTTTAATAAAAAATGTTTGTTCAAATAACTTGTTGGGAAGATAATATGGCAGATTTTATGGCGCCAAATAATGTATTAGCTAGGTCGCGAGAATGAGTTGCAGACGTAGAGTCACGAGCAGGAGAGCCTTATTTTGATTTTGGAGGTGTTAACCTCTAAATATTCGCGGCATTCACACAATGCAATGATTGTGGAACATTGAGCACACAGTATAATAAAACTGTGTGTATCTGCAGCAAATGAGCTTGATGCACAATAATGTGAACACTAGCTTATACTGGAGGCATTGCCAGTCGAAATCATTGCCATTGACTTCGTTTTCGACTTAAACTTTGACACAACAGTCTTATCCACACAAAGATAGACTTAAACAAGCGTTGTGTAAGCTTGCTCATCCATCCAAAGACAGATCTCAGCAAGAGTTGCTACCATCTGACGGCTCTCTACCACCGCACGCTGTTTGAAGTGTACAATCCTGTTCCATCTCCATTTAATTTCACTAAATTACTTCCACAGAAGTGATAGAAATGATGTTACACTTGAAAAATTTAAGCTTACTTAAGACAGAAGCTCATCATCATCTGCCCAGCCTTTTCCCAGCTATATTGCGGTCGGCTTCCAGTCGAACCAGATGCAGCTGAATATCAGTATTTTACAAGGAGCGACTGCCTATCGGATCTCTTTAGGAAAAAAGCTCAAAAAATAAATATCTACCAGTTTTTACTTTCCAGTCTCCAATACCTTTTACACTTAAAACGGTACGAAACATGAGAGCAGTTATTTGTTTTTGTTTCAAAATTCTTCAATTTTCTGATTGCACAGTTCGCAACACATTTTCACTTTAGTTTCGTTCTACGTTGTTTGTTGCCTCAAAAGGAAACATCGGAAACCGTATGGCTGGCTACACACGATCTCAGGTTGCTGCGGGATTTAAATGTAAACAGAGAGAGAGAATCGAGGTTTTCTATCGGTAGTAAATAAAGGAGTACTATATCAAGTTTCATCCTTGCTTGTGCTGCACCAGTTTGTGAGCTTTTTTTAAATTATTTAGTTTTGCTCTGGCTTCAATCTAAAAGCAAAGATGAAGTGAGCTCACCTAGAAAGAACCGGAACTCTTGCGCAACGATGGAATACAAAAAAAAAAACTATTTGGCACCGGCCTCTGACAGGATGGTGGCCGCGACCTAAGTAGCTCTTGCGAAGCCTACAACCGCTGTGGGATGGCCAGTTACAATGGGCTCGTGGCAACAACGACACACAAGTTTTCATAGAACAATGACGCAAGTGATATTTTATTAAATTGAGCAGTTTTAGGAATTTATCTTGTTGGTCATATTATAAAAGTTCAGAAACAGAACAACATGTGCAAATTTCAAGCTTAGCGGATCAGCGGTTTCTGAAATATACCCTTAAACTTTGATGCGGCGTACTGTATAGTTACTGATTTGCAGAACCGTCTTTGTTCTACGACTATGACGAAATGGATCACGCAGCAGTCCAATCACTATGGCACTTCGCTTCCGCTGTTGTACCATCATATAGTTCACCTCCTGGCTATATACCTTTAATTCACGTACAAAACTACGTGAAATAGTCCCACCGCAAAAGGGTAATCAGGAACCACAGGCCCGTAAATCATAAAGTACCGTTCTAAGCCGATTAGCGAAAGATGAAAGACTGTCAGTGTGTCAAAATGCCGGAAGGAGACGCAATAGAAGGTTGTAAAGCCGAACCGGTCTTATCGGTGATTCTCTTTGATTCTTAGCATTATAACGGATAAGAGTATATGACAGGACAGGGTCGGACTGGGCAGCCCCGGGGGATCCCTGGAAATTCGGACTATCGCAATAAATAAAGAAATAAATAAACTTTAAAATTCATTTATTTGCAGATGGCGAGTAATGGGTGACTCACCGTCTGGTCATGGATGGCGAGTCGTGTTCTACGCGGGCCTCAAAGAGCTTTCAGCAATCTAACGGAGCCCCATAGAGGGCCAAAGCCTGCCGGGGTCTCGGTACTGTCTAAACAGGTAACTGTAAGCTAGGAAAGGAAAACCGGTGATTCTCCCCTGGGCCGGGCTCATTTGCTGATTTTGCCATAATTATTGCAAAAGCCGTATTGCCCTCGCCTCGACGTCATAAAGTTTTTTTTCGACGATGGAGTCTGGTGTTTTATGAGTGAATTTCCCGGGGCCGAAAATTGCGTGGCATCAATGAACTAAAAAACATAGTTATAATGTTCTCACATTTTTTTCCGGTTAGGTGAAATAGCAATCTACGTGCACTCATATTTTATTTAATTGGATTAATGGATATTCCAAAAAAATAAATTAAACCTCGAAATCTTTCATTGTCGTGTTTGTCCACACTTCACCTTGTTGTGTATTGTTCCTCATTGATAAAAATCGATTGGTTATTTATATTAAAACCTAGTTTTATTTGATACATGGATAGTTAAAGTATTGTTACGGAATACATTTATTCTAATATTTAAACAATACAACGAATGATTAATAAAAAATCATTTGTCCCAGAACTACCGTTCATCGCCGTGTCCTAATCATGTTCAAGGATATTGTTTTACCTACGACTTGCGTCTCCCCTCCCGGTATGCTAAACGTTACATATTAGTGCTGCCTAAGTGCTCAACGTGAAAAAACGTACATGTATACGTGCCTGCGTTTTCGCGCCATAAATGTAAGTTTTCAATTTTATGTTACTGGACATTTTTTCTTTCATCGCCGTGGATAGGTATAACTTATATTCGAATAAGTTTGTCTTTATGAGTAAGCATTCGATAGAACACCATTTCTCATATGTTAATTTGTGAAGTGTTTATTTCTTCGAATAGTTAATAGATTTTTTGTTATTTATATTTTTTGCCTTGATTTTCATCGCCGTGCTTTCATTGCCGTGGTTTTCGTGGCCGAAATTTGCTATAGCAATGAAAAAAAAGACACGGCAATGAATAAAATTTCATTGCCATGCCTTGTAAAACAATTAGTTTCATTGCCGTGGCCAGGTATTTCATTTCCGTGACTTGTGTTTTCATCGCCATGGTATGATTAGGCAAAGAAAACATCTTACCTGATAGGTTTTAAGAGTATCTAGATGATTGTGTTTTTAGTACTTGTTATTTTGAAAATGCATCTTACTTGCTACAGATCACAATATACGTTTTCTGAAAAAGCTATTTTGTTTTGTCACATGCAAAAATATATCTGATCATGCCTGTCTCCGAGAGGGAAAGGCAAACCCAGACAGATTGTGTATGGCAGTAAGATTTGGATAGATATTACAAAAGGAAGAATGGGAGTAGGTATGTATAAGAAAAGAAAGACTATAGTATTAAAGTCTCTAAGTAGTGTTGCGATTGTAATTCAACAGTCTTTGTTTACATAATGTACTCTCATTCTTTTTAGGGTTACGTAGCCAAATGGAAAAAACGGAACCCTTATAGATTCGTCATATCTGTCTGTCTGTCCGTCCGTATGTCACAGCCACTTTTTGTCGAAAGTATAAGAGCTATACTGTTGAAACTTGGTAAGTAGATGAACTTGGTAAGTATAAGTAGAACCGCATTAGGATTTTCACACAAAAATAATAACAAAACAAATTTTGGTGGTGCCCCCCATACTTAGAATTGAAACTAAATTTTTTTTTCCACCAAACCCATACGTGAGGGGTATCTATGGATAGGTCTTTAAAAATGTTTTATTTTTTTTGTATTTTTTTTTTATTTTCATTTTACAATTTGACATAATCTGTTCATTTTTTATTTTTAAAATTTTTAATTTGTGTACTTTCGCATTGTGAATGCGAGGACGAATGTGGGGAAGTTTTGTTTTTCACTTATAATAATTTTACTGTCTGACAATTTGAGTACTTTAAGCGGCCTACCCAAATGTCCTTTCTTTCGTATTGTTCGTCGTGTCGTTGAGCTCCTTGTGTTCTGAGTCGAGCTACACGCTAACCGACAAATGCTTGCACTGACTGGACAGGTCCACTCAAATCTGTGTGGTTCTTTCCTCAAAAGACCATCTCAGACACCCGCATGGTCCTCGTATGACCTGAGTAAAACAATGTCTGGACTTTAAAAGAGACTGTGACCTCTGAGTTTTATTCAGCTGTTTCTTCTCAGAGTAGTCAGGTACGAAACACCGGCCTCATCTAGCTTTAAAAAATATTGGTTGTGACGTGTAAAAGTGTTTTTTAAAACCAACTTACAAAATAAATATCATTTATCATTGATATTGAGGTTACTAGCACCATTTTTTTCTAAACTGAACAGTTTGCGCGAGAGACACTTCCAAAGTGGTGAAATGTGTGTCCCCGCCCCCTGTAACTTCTAAAATAAGAGAAAGATAAAACTAAAAAAAAATGTATAATGTAGACCTCAACAAAAACTTCCAAAGAAAATTGGTTTGGATGAGATACAGTTAGTAGTTTTTGAGATATAGTACATTATCAAAAACCGCAAATATAACTTTGCTATTCATACAAACACTATGAAAAACAAAGTTATTTTTATAGTTTGTGTATATTACTTCCTAATCTCAATATAATTTTATTATATCCCTAATCTATGCTTGCTACTACGGAACCCTTCATCGAGTCCAACTCGCACTTGGCCGGTTTTTTGTAATATCTCCTTACCCAAATTTTACTCCCATACAAGTGTTGATATCAAGACATCTTATAAACAGTCATTTTTATTCTATCATCTGTCTATCTCATTAAATGAAATATTTTTTAATTTCCGTGGATTGATTCTTTCATTGCCATGGCACAGTTCTTTCATTGCCGTGGACGCTAGTTTCATTGCCGTGCACGCATGTTTCATCGCCGTGGCACGAAATTTTTAATCCTGATATGTCGTTAGTTTTTTAAGTTATCTGCTAGACATTAAGCAAGAATATATACATTATCAAAAACTTTAATAAAAGCGTTTATTTTTTTTTTAAAAACTTAAGATGAAAAAAAAAACACGGAAATGATGATTTTATAGGACCTGTTGAAATTCACTCTTATGCACTCTAGAATAGTATTCTATAATCAACCATTTAAAAAAAGATTTACGCTATACAGAACCTATAAATTACCCATAAAATAAGGAGATATCGAATTTAAGCTAGTGACAAGATTCCAATAGCCGTGCTAAGGCTTTTCAAGTCAGACGAAAGGGTAATATGATTTATAGCACCACTATGGAAAGTTCGGTTAATTTATCCTTCGTAAGGGATGATACAGTTACGAGATTGTTAGTCAGATTACATCGTTACTCCCTCAAATGCGGGATGCATTTAAGGGAGTCAGGATCTTAAGGCGTTGGGTGAGGTCAGGATTTAGAAATTCTAACAACCATAATTTTTGAGGAAAGAAAAATTTAGCTGGTAGTGGGATTTGAACCTGGATTGACTGGATGGATGAAAGATGTACGACGCATGCGTTAATGCGTTTAAAAATAATTATATCTAACAACTAGTCCCACAGTAACTGAATAATGTAAAAAAATGTGGTACGACATTTGGCAACAGAACAACGAAAGAATCGCGTGAAGTCGTTTCAGCGTGAATCCGCGTTCCGTTAGTAACACGGGATTACGCGGGTCCACGTTCACGTTCGATACCAAAGGTTAAGCCACATTAGCCTAGGTCAGTCGATGAATGGGTCACCATCGAAGTTCCTGTTGGTACAAAACTTTCGGTACACAAGTCCGTATCGCACTTAAGCGATATTTTAAAGGTATTTTTTTCTGCCAGCTGTACAGTTACATTGATTTGTTAGCATAGGGACAGATTGGGACGACCTACAAAGGGAATTCCGAGAAATCCACAAATAGAAGACTCAAATAAAATGTTCCGCTATTACCGTTTCCATTAAATTGTTAATTTTCTTGGAAAATGAAACCGCCAAGTCGAAAAATACGAGTACCTACCGTAAAAATAATTTACCATGTTCACACGAGATTATGCAAAAAGGTTAAAGGTAGTCATTTAAATTAATAATTTGAAGGGGAAAAGGCTTTTACGTGTTTTCATATTCCTGTAATTTTAATGTCATGTTATTTCTGTCTTGCTTTAGCCACCTCTCCAGTCTCTATGAGCGCCTAGTACCTGATATTATAATAAATGTAGCTAATATGTATCCACGAAAGGTAAGACAGAGATGGGTGCATCATTTATTTTCATTTCAGTCAGCCTGATGTTCTGTCCCACAGCTGAGCAAAAGGCTTCTTTCCTCATATTACTTTTTATTATTTTATATTTTGATTATGTATTTTTTATTATTATTATTGGTATGTGGTACCTTAAGCGAAAAAATAATCATCACCTTTAGTTCAAACTAGCCATTTTCGTGGCGCTAAGTAACATCCGCAGATGATCACGACGTATAAGGCTAAAGTTAATCGAACGTACATTCTTGAGTCTGTTGTAAGTCGCGTAGCTTCGGTGGCTTAATTTCAGTCGCGTAATTTTTTCTGCATTCGATTGCATACAAAATTCCTATTTGATTCTCGCAAAATGACTTAGTGCACTGTGCTGGCAA
This sequence comes from Agrotis exclamationis, assembly GCA_950005045.1. Taxonomy (NCBI): domain Eukaryota; kingdom Metazoa; phylum Arthropoda; class Insecta; order Lepidoptera; family Noctuidae; genus Agrotis; species Agrotis exclamationis. The sequence goes on from OX465419.1 coordinate 19,024,465, forward strand.
CCTAAATTATGCGGCTCGTAACTCAAAAAACTACTCTCGTTTGGCTTTAGCCTATAAGAAGGATAGAAAACAGGCAGCCATTATTTCTTTGCTGTGCTTGCCAAGTACAGTAATTTCAGCTTTAATCGTTAATTATAGCAGTCATTAGCAGGTTCGTGACCTATGATAATGAGAATACCGATTCTCTCAAATTTTCAACAGTATTATTATTCGTATACCATTTAGGAGATGCTCTTGTCTAATTTTTTACAGCTGCTTAGGTCGATCTCCAAGTTTAAGCCGTGCTTGCCAAGGTGGGTCTGGCATATTATGACCATTTATTTATCAAAGAAGTTTCCTCCGTGCCTCGGAAAGCATGTAAAGCTGTTGGTCATTAGTAGATCTTTGACAGATGTTACTGTTAATCAGAAGCTCGTCTACGCTAGTCTGTAATCCTGTCTTATCAAAGAGTATCGTATTAACCAGTTTCTGGGTTGTGGAGGTCGGAGTCGATACATGTAAAGATACTGATATTCAACTGTACCCGGTTTGACTGGAATCCGACCCTAACATAGTCGGACAAAGGCAAGGCTGATTCCAATTCCAATTTGGCGTACCTGTGGCACCGTAGGTCGAGGGCGAATTTTTTTCGATTTTTACCTCCTCGCCGGGGTCGCCGTACTAAGCCGGGGTCGCGGAACTAACGAGCTACCGTGACCCCGGAGCGAACAGCCCTATTGAGTACAAGACTGACAGCCCCTCCTGCCCTGCCCTGGGAGGAATCATTTGATGAATTTACCACGCTAAAAAAGAAAAAAACCTCCTTTCTTTTCGTATTAAAGAACACATATTATATTACTAGCGGAATGGATATAAGCATCTCCTTTCTAAAAGTCTGACAGTCCATTCCGCTCCACTTAGGGCTGAATGATTTATTTTGATGATATTACCATCCGAGACAAAAGATCTGCAACATAATTATGTATGTCGAAGCACAACGTAAATGAAGTAGACAATTATTTTATTTCGTTTATTCATTTTTTTTAAACATAAATAAACTTTAAATTTTATATATTTCTTCAAAAATACATCTGAGTAATATTATGTTCAAAAACCATAAAATGTGGTGTCAGCAATTTTAACCGACGAAAAAAAAGGAGGAGGTTCTCAATTCGACATGTATATTTTTTTTTTTTTTATGTATGACCACGCATAACTTTTCCCAGCGTGGTCCGATTTCAAAAATTCTTTTTTTGTTGGAAAGAGTATATCTCAAAGTTGGTCCCATTTTAATTTCAAAACTAAAATCGGCCTCTAAGGGTAGAAAAAAAGGAATTGATTGTCAACTTTCCTACAGAATTTTCAGTTGTGAACCGATTCGTTTGAAATAAAGTTAACATATGTAGTTCTGAGGACATTACTATATAGCAGAGATGTGGAGAAGATAACATGATGGTGTAACCATCATCAGATTAACTCCAGATCCCTGTTATGTTGTGAAGTCAGTCCCAAGAGTTCCTCAACAGTTAACAACAGCTATATCGTGTTTGGACTCATTTCACTCAGCTTGATGAGAACTTTAGACCCAGCTGAGGTATCATTGTCATCGAGGGTCTGAGGATGGTGACGGAAAGCAGGGGCAAGAGGTCCTCAACAGTTAACAGCACCTATATCGTGTTTGGGCTCATTTCATTAGTCTTGATGAAAATTTTAGACCTAGCTGGGGTATAATTGTCATCGAGGGTCTGATGATGAGGACAGAAGGCAGTAGCAAGAGATCCTCAACAGTTAACAGCAACTATATCGTATTTGGGCTCATTTCATTCATCATGATAAGAACTTTAAACATAGTTGGGATTTGACAGTCGTTGACAGTCTGAGAGTGGAGTTTTTAGTTGCAAGTTACAGGTCCTCAACAGTTAATACTAATTACTGTGACGGCTACGTTGACAATGACAAAAGGGAAGACGGGTTTTTCCATGTGTTAAACACTCTAATCATGGTATACAACTAAAAAGCTAAAAATAATAACTTTTTAACAAAAAAATCAAACCGACGAAAGATTGAACTGAAAAGCTAAAAATAAATTTTGAGGCGGCGGCGCCAAAGAAACAATCAACGAAAAGCAACCTAGCTACAATAAAATTATGCTTCGCTTCAAATAATTAATTTAGGTACATGTTTGTATGTTTGTTTGGCGCCGCCTCAAAATTTATTTTTAGCTTTTCAGTTCAATCTTTCGTCGGTTTGATTTTTTTGTTAAAAAGTTATTATTGATCTAATCATGATCAGCTTATTAGTGCTTCCACTGCTTGCGCACAGGCTTCCTCTTTGTGAGAGGCAGTGAGCACATCCACGACGCGGGCCCAGTTCGGGTTGGTAGATTTCACATGTTTTCGAATTTATGGTTCTAGGACATGTCGGTTTCCTCACGATGTTTTCATTCACCGTTTAGTGAGCAGTGGTTATGAAATAAAAAGGTAACATAAGGAAATGTGCCTACCTACAACTCGTAAGTCGGGGCCGATACCACTGGGCCACCACTGTTCCGGTCCAACTTTTGATCTGCAACATTCTAATTTCCTAGCTGCCTTTTTGTTGCAGAAAAGTCGGACTAAATCTGGCTTTTGCACACGTCAAACTTGAACGCGGAGCACTTAAGTGTTGGACAACAAAGCTTTGAAAACTGACACAGAGCAATATAGTCCATTTGCCGGGATACTAGCCTTGCAAATTAGTCTGGTCCAGTTCTCAGAAGTTTATAACCGATGCAGAGTGCGCTGCAAAACAGCAAACTGAAAAAAAAGAAAAAAAAATCGGCCAAGTGCGAGTTGGACTCGCCCATGAAGGGTTCCGTAGTAGCAAGCATAGATTAGGGATATACTTATATTGAAATTATTAAGTAATATACACAAACAATAAAAATAACTTTGTTTTTCATAGTGTTTGTATGAATGGCAAAGATATATTTGCGGTTTTTGAAAATGTACTATATCTCAAAAACTGCTAACTATATCTCTTCCAAACCAATTTTCGTTGGAAGTTTTTGTTGAGGTCTACATTATATATTTTTTTAGTTTTATTATTCTCTTATTTTAGAAGTTACAGGGAGGGGGGGCTCATTTTACCAATTTGGAAGTGTCTCTCGCGTAAACTGTTCAGTTTAGAAAAAAAAATGTGTACCCACACGTATGGGTTTGGTAAAAAAAAAATAATTGAGTTTCAATTCTAAGTATGGGGGGCATCCCCAAAATTTGTTTTGTTTTTATTTTTGTGTGAAAACCCTAATGCGGTTCACATGATACATCTAGGCTTACTACTTAACTAAGTTTCAACAGGATATAGCTCTTATACTTTCGACAAAAAGTGGCTGTGACATACGGACGGACGGACAGACAGATAGACAGACAGACAGGATTTGGCTACGGAACCCTAAAAAAACCAGTGTGGCTTGACTGATACTACTAGAAGCACTATTTTTTTTTCTTTGGCGATATTAAATCATGAAATATTTTACGGGCAAATTTTTTTGCAAACTAGTAGCGGCACGGAAACATTCGAAGACAAAGCATCAAATTGCGCACTTTTATGTTACATTACAGGTAGGCTCACGGAGCGCCTTAAAAGACAAAGTTGAACTTTCCTTACTTAGAGAAGAACGGAATATGCATAAATAGTTTTAATTAAACAAAAGCATATGTGAGCTATCAAGTACTTTTCGTTGTTCAATATTCTGACGGAACAAGAGTTACTGAATATGAAATACCTACGTTGAATTATGTAGTTTGAACACTGTGGCTTGCTTTTCAGAAAGCTGAACGATGTGACGAGTTGGACAGATATTTGAACGAGAAGTAGATTTTAGAAATAATTGTACTCAAATATAAACATAACATCATAACGTCACGCCTGTGTTCTTAATAAAATTGATCCTTAGGGTCACTAAACACAGAGATGCGAAGTTACGCGACGACTTTTTGAAATCTGTCAAAATAAAAATTTATTGACTTGAAAAAATTCGGGTATTAAATAACCATTTTACGATACCATGAAAAACCATACTGTAAAACAAAAAAAAAAATACGCTGAAGTTGCACCGACAAAGTTACGAATAAATTACGGGAAACTTCCCGACATGGAGTCTATGCATGTATTAACGATTCAGTATTACTATTTCACAAGCTTGAGTTTCCTACTAAACCTCAATTGACTATCATTTTAATATAAATCGTATGGGCCTACCACACGCACAAGCTTAACCACAGTTTTGCCTGCGCAAGCCAGGCCTGCGCGTACTTTTTTGTGTGTGTGGTTGGGCGTTCAGTGTTCAGTGTTGCCGACACAGATATAGATTTACCTAGATAACGCAAGAGCAACTATTTCGCGTGCCAAAAATCCGTGCTATCTTACCACCAAAAATCGTAAGCGGCCATTTTCGCGCTCGTCTAAATCGGTCTATCGTTAGTTCGGCGTCAGTTATAATATTAAGATGGTTAATTTTACTGTGGGACGAGGGTTCCAGCGTAAGCGTATTTCAGTCGATTTGATTTTCTAATGACTAAATAAGTATCACGCGAGAAGCTTGCGCAGGTAAAACTGTGGTAAGCTTGTGCGTGTGGTCGGCTTCCAGTCTCACCGACTTTCACAATTTAAATACTGGGTACCTAGTACGAAACCACTTATTTGTGGGGAGGAAAATTATTAAATGACTCCGCCTACATAAGTAGAGTGGAACGAACTGTTATACCTACTGACAAAAACCATCCTGCCTCTTCAATTGTCCTTTGTGTTACAGGGCCGCGGCAATCTCTACAGATATTCAGGCGACCCCGGCGGGCGTTTTGTCTTCTCAGGCCCCGTCAGTTTATTGACGGCTTCTTCCTCCTTCAGGTGCACCTGTATCACGATACTCTGTCCATTTTGCCTGAGGGTCTAAAACGACCACTTAGCAATAATCCTAATGATTCACTTCGTGAATTAATGGTAGGGGAATAGCCAATAAACATCGCCGGAAGACGCTGGATGCAGGTCGCTTCCAATCGGTAGGTATATGTGGAGATCTAAAGGGGAGGCCTATGTTCACCAGTGGACGTCCTATGGCTGAGATGATGATGATGATGAATAGCCAATGACCTTGCGAAGTGATCATTAGGAATATTGCTTGAAGAGGTCGTTTTAGAACCTTTGGTGCTTGATCGGACACGTGAGAGATTTGCGCCTACGGTAGCAGAAAATCGACTCGCGCATCCCGATGGTTTTGGCGTTTCCCTGAGCAATACAATACCCCTTGGTCACTCACTCACTCGAAAATCTCTCTGTGTGGCGATTTATTAAGTCACAAGCTCCACATTAAGCTACTAACTCAAAAATAAATTAAAATTTTCCATGCGTGACATAATTAATCTGCTTACGTAGCTACGACATAAAGTTCAAATATTTGAATCGAAATAAAACATTTTCTTCCCAAAATCTGTACAGACTCGGGTGTTTGTACCAACTTTCAAAACAGTTGAACAAAAGCGTGTTACGTGTTCTCAGTTATGTAAAACAATTTTGTTTCAGTCTAGTAGTTTTCATGCAATAACAAAAGTTACGCTTTCAATCTTACAAATACATCTTGGAAATACCTTTATTTTCTACACGAATTTCTACATAGTAATTAGAACTTTAAAATAGTGATGTACTAGCTTATATTTTAGAACACCATAAAATATCCCTTGGTTGCGTCTCTGCGCAGTTTTGCCGCGTTGATTCTGCCTGAAACATCTAAAGAGTGTCAGTCGCTCGCGCGTTCCCGTCGAGATCGCACGTGTATCCCGTCACACTGGATGAATCAACCGCGTATTTTACGTGAACGTATTTTAAACTTCAGTGGTAAAATGTGAAACTAATACGTGATTTGTTTGAAAATGTGCCCCGTTGATTAGTGCGGTGTGTTTCCCCATGAATTTTGGTTTTGAATGGAATTTAATTAAAGACTGGCTGGATTTCCGTAATTAATTTCTGTGGTAAAAGGTACGTTGATTGTGTATTAACTGAATATTAAGTTACTAACTAGTATTAATTAAGAGTACAGTAACAATAAATTAAATTCTTCCGTTTTAACTTCGCCGACTTATCTGATGGTGAACCATAAGAGACTAAGGCGGGCTTTCTCTTTGAATCAAAGAGACCCGGCCTATTTTTAGGAAATGTCATCTGGTCACTGTAGATTATATTTCCTGAAAATAATGAGAGAAATCACTCAAATTTAAAATGAGATAATAAGGTAAGAGATTACTCCAGAGCAATCTCCTGTAAGATAATTATTTTTGAGGTAAAATTAAAAAGATTAATGTGGACTTAAATAGAAGCATGGAATCATAATTAAGATAACATTGCAGCCTCGCATGTTGCCCTATTTATAAGTCTCATTAAATGAGGACCCTTTCAAGAATTTCAGTGCGCTTGAACGAACAATGTTCGGTCAGAGCGGAGGTAAAAATTTTGGCGTAACTTGTCAACCGTGTTAAATTGGCGGATACATAAAACATAGCTTTATTTACATACATGCAAATATACACGTAGAAGCTCGTTCAATACCTTTTGTGTGAGAAAATGATGCTGTATTTCAGTTTGTCGTGTAAAATTGACGAGCTTGCTTCAGGGCAGGGTGTTAACATAAAATAGATTTAGGATTTGATATGTTATATGGCAATTGATTCAAATTCATACCTATCTCTCTTTTAGTTGATCGGTACTCTTATTAGTTTGAATACTAAAGAAGTCTAAGTATATAGTAGTTTTGAGAAGTAGATATAATTACGCAAACAGTAAGTTTTGAATTAAATAGGTTTTAGAATAGAGAAATACGAAAACCTGCTTTGAATGGAGATTTGATTTTGATTAGGATCGAGATTCATTCAAGACTTTTGAACAGATATTCCTTAATCAGGACCTAATGATTTTTTGAACTATTTCAGTACAAAATCTTATGTTCAATCTAGCTTTAGCCTACGGCTTTGACTACGTACTCTCAGTTTTAATCCTCATTATCAACTGTTTGAGTACAGAATTTAATTTGGAGTTTCTTGCCCATACGAACCTACCCTTGCGAATGGGTGTAGAATCAATCCCATACCATCCCATTTCCTTTAATTTTAATATTCGACGTTCAAAAGTGTCTCTTTGATGGCCAAATTGAAATAAATGATTTAGGTATTTTTGACATAGAGATAAAATTCCAAATAAAGCCTCCTGCAGACACGCGCGATTAATCGCGCGGGGCGACATGTCGCGGTCCATTCGCAGTATTTTTAGAGTGGAAATTAGCTTGGCTAGTTGTCGCAGCGCGATTAATCGCGTGTGTCTGCAGGAGGCTTGAAAGAGTAAAAAACATCCGTGAATCCTCACATATGTATATTCGCATTTAGTTATAAGGTAAACGGCCCAGTAACCGTGAAGTTTTGAACTTCACTGACTTTGCAGGTACGCTATGGTAAAACTAGAAGACATACAAAAAAAATAATTACATGACTAGAGAGATAATTTAAACAAGTTTTATTGTAATATACTTTTTTTTAATTAGTATAAATTTTCTTTAACAATGAAAGAAAAATATAAAATAAAGGGCTAATTGTACCAGTACCCGGTAGATTTGTACTAGTAAACGTTAAATTGTCCCTGAATCCGGTAATATTCAATGCGAATTTGAACTCTATTGGTTTACGTTAAAGTTCACAGAAATACTATTTTTGCATATCTGTGTAAAATAAATAAAGAAGGGCTTATCCAAAGAAAAGACATTTGTATAAATGAAAAATTTCCAAATGTACCTATTTATGAAAATTATTATAGGTAATAATAGTTAACATCACGAAGTTTAAACTAAGTATCATTATGAATACGCATAATTTGTCATCCAACGTCGACCGTGAGATACCGAACTGCCTGGCAGCAGCTGAAATTGAGGCTCCTTTTATGACTGCTTATTATTATCAGCCCATTGCCGTCCACTGTTGAACGTAAGCCTCCCCCAAAGAGCTCCAACCCTCCCGGTCCTGGGCAGTCCGCATCCATCCGCTGCCAGCCACATTCCTCAATGACGACCCATCTTTTCGCAGGGCGTCCTACACTACGTTTGCCCATTCGCGGTCTCCACTCCAGCACTTTTTCTACTCTATCTAGCATCAGTCCGTCTACAGACGTGGCCGGTCCACTTCCACTTCAACGTGCTTATTCTACGCGCAATGTCGATTACTTTGGTTGTCTGGCGAATGACTTCGTTCCGAATTCTATCCGCCAGAGAGACTCCGAGCATTGCTCTCTCCATTGCACGCTGAGTAACCTTGAATTTGTGGACCAGGCCTATGGTAAGTGTCCACGTTTCGGCTCCCTAAGTCTTTACGGGTAGGACACACTGGTTGTAAACCCTGGTTTTGAGGGATTGTGGGATCGATGATTCGAAGATATGACACAGCTTCCCGAATGCTGCCCAGCCCAAGCGTATCTTTCTGGTTGCTTCCTTCTCGAAGTTGTGCCGGCCCAGTTGTATTGTTTGGCCTAGATATATGTTTTATTGCACAACCTTGAGGGCAGCACCATTTACGATTCATCATATCAGCCGTAAGACGTCCACTGCTGAACATAGGCCTCCCCTTTAGACTTCCAATAGGACCGGTTGTAAGCGGCCTGCATCCAGCGTGATCCTGTGGCCTTCATAAGATCGTCTGCCCACCTAGTGGGTGGACGTCCTACGCTGCGCTTGCCGGTGCGTGGTCTCCATTCGAGAACCTTACGGCCCCATCGGCCATCAGTTCTGCGTGCTATATGGCCTGCCCACTGCCATTGCAACTTGCTAATTCGTTGGGCTATGTCGGTTACTTTGGTTCGTCTACGAATCTCCTCATTTCTGAGTCGATCGCGCAGAGAGACTCCAAGCATAGCCCTCTCCATAGCTCGTTGGACTATACTGAGCTTACTAATGAGGCCTACAGTAAAGGACCACGTTTTGGCACCATACGTCATCACTGGTAACACACATTGGTCGAAAACTTTCGACTTGAGGCACTGAGGTATTTTGGACGAGAAAACGTTACGCAGTTTCCCGAACGCTGCCCAGCCGAGTTGGATTCGGCGGTTGACCTCCTTCTTGAAGTTGGACCTACCTAGTGCGACGGTTTGTCCCAGGTAGACAAACCGTCGCATTTACGATTACAGGTCTCGGATTGACATGACCATTGAACATGATTTTGGTTTTGTCTAAATTCATTCCGAGACCCACACGTCTTGAAGAATCGCTTAGGCTGTCCAGCATTACTTCCAGCTCCTGCAAAGATTCCGCCATGATGACAATCCGCAAATCAAAGGTCTGAAATGTACTGACCATTGACATTTATACCACGTCCTTTCCAATCCAGCGTCTTGAAAACGTCCTCCAACGCGTTTGTAAACAGTTTCGGAGAGATGACGTCTCCCTGTCTTACACCTCGACGTAGTTGGATTGGTTTTGTGCTGTGTTCTTGTACTTGGACGGTCAAAGTTGCGGCCTTATACAGACATCTCATCACCTCAACGTAGCGGTAGTCGATGAGGCATCTCTGCATGGACTCCAGCACAGCCCAGGTCTCGACAGTGTCAAAGGCTTTCTCGTAGTCCACATACGCTAGGCACAGAGGCTTATTATATTCCTCGGTCTTTTGGAGTATTTGCTTGAGGGTATGTATGTGGTCCATGGTGCTGTAGCCTTTTCGGAACCCGGCCTGCTCCGGCGGCTGGAAGTCATCGAAATTTTGGGCGAGACGATTCGAGATAACTCTCGAAAACAACTTGTAGACATGGCTCAGGAGTGAAATGGGGCGGTAGTTTTTAAGAAGCGTGTTATCGCCTTTTTTGAAAAATAATACCACCACGTTCCTGTGCCATGCGTCCGGTGATGTGCCAGCTTGAATGCTTCCATGGCCTTTAATATGGCCTTCTGCCTATCAGACATGGCTATCTGAAAAAAAATAACACTGTTCTTGAAAATTTCTGAATTCGTATCAATAGGAAAATATAAATACCTACGTTTAAAATATTTTAACGACGGTACATTAAAACATGATAGGTAGTAATTCAATTATTTAAAAACAAACCAAAACCTAAAGGTTACAAATTGTGAAAAAGAAACGTGGCGTGTGGAATGGATATCTTGCCACAATTGTCTTAAACACCTTAAATTAACTTAAGCTCAAGCTCACATGATAGAAAAATGGATAGAGCAGCGTTATTAAAAAGAACAAGTTACACAAAATTAAAATTAAATTAGTCGAGTAATCCCAGATCGAGTCATGTAAGTTTTCCAGGTCCATGTCTTTGCCCAAAACCTATTCAATTTGACCAATCACTCACCACTCACCAATCTATCAGTCACTCCCAGAAGCGATAGTGAAGATGTTACACATCAACAAATAAGGAGGCAATTGAATCCAGGTGATTACAACACAAACAAGGAACAAAGAAACTGCATTCTGTTGATTCGAAGGAAAAGAGAACTTAACACAAGGCAATAAGGACGATGTCGGGTTTAAATGCAACTTTTAATGCAAGTCCCAATATCCGGCAATGTATTCCACAGTTTTAAAGGAAAATGAGACCTATTTCAAGGTAATAAGTACACAATAACGGATTTCGGTACAACGTGTGTTACCGGGTTCATCATGTACCAATATCCGGTAAAAAAATTACGATTTTAACGGGTACTAGGTCAAGAAGGGTTTGTTAGTACCAATAGATGTTAACGGCAAAATAATTTATTTCTCAATTAGATTCACCTCAATTTATAGGTTTTATCGCAACATAATATACTCATATATTTTAGAAAATTATCACTCTTACCTTAACGTTATCCGTCGCAGTATGGCTAGCTCATCAATGCGACGTGGTGGATACGTAATTCACTGACAGAACTTTGAACCTACATAGTATTTTCACACTGCAAACTTTTGTCATCGCATGGTTTTAACGCCATTAAACTTATTGGACAATGTTGCCATTACAATTGTACAAAATATTACAAAGAAGGTATTGCCATTTGCAAACTTAACCTTATAATTGGTAGAAAAATGCAATAATAAAAAAACTGACTTGTTAACGGGTACTGGTACACTAACGGGAATACGTACTTTTACCTTAAATAGTAGTAAAATAATAAAATAAGGGTTGTTTTTTACTGGATTAAATGTCACTTTTTATCTCAAACTTTATTCTCTTAATGAAAAAGTCCAGAGTTTGAAAATTGCGGAGGTGGATACTTACGCTTAGCTAGCACAGCAATTAGTGCGGAAAATGTCGTTTGCGACCTCGATACTTAGCAAGGACTCTAATAAATAGATTATTATTATGTGAACTCGAGAGCTAAGGATTTAGTTAGAAATAGTACCTAGGTAGTTGAAGTGAAATTTATGGTTTAAGAGGAATGCTGATATGACGGCAGGCATGTAGAAGTTTCTATCTTCTTCTTTATTAACTTAAATAATTTAAGAACAGAGAACGAGTTTGAAAATAAGTAAAGTTAAGTTTAAGTAGATTGGTTTTTTCTCGGGTGTTTATACAAACATAGAAACTGATATAAACACCCAGACGCGGAACAACTACTTGTAGGCCATACAAATATTTGTTCCGTACGGGAATCGAACCCGCGATAAGCTGCGCAGCAGTCCAATCGCTCAGCCACTGCGCTAACCATGCCATCGTTAAGAAGCAATGAAAGATTATAGATCTCAAACTGTGGCCATTTTTTTAACAATGGTTTTGACAATTGAAAACCGACCAATTGGTCGCCTCCACATTACACTGGATATGGGAGACCTATGCCCAGCAGTGGGATGATAGAGGTTAAAAAAAGAGTAGCTAAATCACATCTTAGGTCACCAGCCTCCTTCATATCATGCGGGTTTGACCACCGTTGGTCTTCTAATTTAGAAGTGATATTTGGCAATAAAATACACAAAACCCACGTTTTTTTATTGTATCTACAACTATTTCAATTATGCATACCTTAACGATAACTACTGCCTCTCTTACCGCTAAAACTCAGCTATTGGGTAATACGATGCCTCATGGTAAGACTGGTTGTCAGACTTTTGAGCCACTGACAGTCTTTAACAACTATTAAAGATCAAATTCAAACATTTATTGCATTCATGTGATGTATCATGATGTTTTACAATTTTACCAGAACCTCTAGTACTAGTAGGTACTATCAAAAGAGTTTTGAGGATAAAAAAATTTAGTTGCAAGTGGGATTCGAACCCGCGTCTTTTGGATAAGCACTCCGGACGCCTTACTAACTAGGTTATCGCAACTCCCACTTGCAAGCTGAAATTCTCATTCCCACGTTTGAACGTTTTTCGGTAAGGTAGTACTATCAACAAGTACGAAATTCGAACTTTCGGGTGGACATAAAAATAGTTAGTGGTACGAATTAAAAATTCGTGAAAACATGATTGGACAGCTGTCCCAACTCCTGATGTATTGTCAAAATTTGAATTCAGAACCAATGTAGGGTTTATACAAAAGTTTGGAGCTCAGTTTGGAGTTTCATTCCTTCCGTATTTTCGTTGACGTACTAACAGAGTAGATCCCCTTTTACGAACTCTACAAGGGCACAGTTTAAAGCAGCTGAAAAACACACAATAGCTTAACGTAACTTTCGTAAATACTTGAAAAAGCAAACCGTCTTTTAAAGATAAAATGAGATCAAGAGACAATTAAAATAATGTCGAGATCCTTGAACTTAATTCTCAAGTCGACTTGATATTCACAAGGAACATTTGGAATGTCTTAAAACAGTATTCTCAATTACTGTTAAGGCTGTATACGCCGAACGAAATTTCATAAAATATAAACTTCTTTAGCAGTTCTTGTTTTACGAAAGTAATTAAACTTTACATGCATAAGCAAGATTTATAGGTGTTTATAGGATATTGGAGAAGATTTTCTGAAAATAGTGTTACACCTAAAAATTGAGACCGATTAGAAAAATAAAGATTTCCAATTATCTTTTTGTAAGTAAAACGTTTCGAAAATGTTTTCTACTAACTTTATTATTATAACAGAATAACTGTTTATTATCAGTTATTATTTTCAAAAGTCGGTTAACATAAATCCATAGTGTTAGGTTAGGTTACAAGCACAGAAGATGAAACAAGATTTTTGGTGTATCAAATCTCCACAAAATGCCTCAGAAAAGGGGAAAACACATGTGAGTCCAGTTTTAACCGACTTCGCGAAAGAGAAGGTTCTCAATTAGGTCGGTATTTTTTATGTAGGTACGTACACCGAGTACTCCTTGGTTTACACGCTCTTAAAAACTGAAAATGTACCTAATCCAATTGTCTTACCTGCACAAATATTTTTATCCGTGACACAATAAAAGTCAGCGTCACCTGAAAGAAGTTATTTCTGTTTTATTTCACTTTTTACAGCTCCTTTATAATTTCATTTCACACGAGTCTGCAAGGTTGTCTCATCACGTGAATTATCCGTTATCTTACGTGACAGGAGAAATGGGAGAGCGAGAATTTTATTCTTATCATAGGCGTAAAAGTACAGCATTATTCATTTTGAAGAGTAAGGAGTAAGTAATGTATTCAATGATAAGTCTATTCAAAAATCTCTTGTCACTGTGTTTGTGGGTGTACTCGTCTGAAACGCCTCAACAAATTTTCAAAAAGGCTCAGCGCGCTCAGGTGTATTACAACATTTTTTAATATATCATGGCCAAAGAAAAGATGGACAAAGAAAGCCAAAGAAAAGATGGATAGATTGTCTATAAGGAATGATATGAAAGAAACAGGAGTAAATGATACTGTGACGTCTGATAGGGGAGAATGGAAGAAGAAAATGTGTTGCGCCGACCCCAAGTAGAATGGGATAAGGGCAGGAAGAAGAAGAAGATGTGATAGATGACACCATCTATGTTCTTTACCAGACACATACGAGTAGCTCGCACTGGGCGCATAAAACACTAGCTTAAGGCACTGGTACTGAGCAAGAACTTTTTTCTAAAGTAAGCTACTATAATATATATTTTCTGGAAATCAATCTCATTCGCGGAAGTTGTGAAATATATTGTGTAATGATGTACTTACTATCTATTTATCAGACATGAATAATCATTGATATTAGGTTTGTGTTATATAAATATCCCCGATATCATATAAAGTTTATATTTTACGTCTTGTCAATCTTTCTCCCGGAAACCCTTAGAACCTACCATTGTTATTGTCATATTTGTTGTTTGTGGTCACATTACCTATTATTTGACGAAACAATTCTCATTATAACATTACTCATAATTTTCTACACTAATGAATATGGTTGACATTGTGCCCATAATTTTAAATAGCAATTTTATGGTTTTAGTTTGATTTTATTTAAAAAAAAATTGAAAAATAACTAAACATTTAAACAATATATATTAAAAATGATTAAAGAAAATGGTAAAGGGAAAACTTTATAATTCTGTTTAGAATTTAGTACTTGAACTATTAAAGTGTCAGTAACTAGCTTCCTAAATTGTTCCTTTGAAGTAAATTTGATCCTTCCAAAGTTGTTGGTTCAGATCGTAAGACATTACGATTTAACCAACTTACAAATGGAGGACTTCACAGTTGTACTTGTTAAGTTTACAATGTTATGAGCTTTGACATTATCTAAGATGGACCGACTGAATTTACCGATGTTCAAATTACGTAGAAAGCAAATTTCGCAATCGTTCACTCCAGTTGATTCACTCAAAACGTTTGTTCCAAAATAAAAATAGCTTTTCACTCATTTGCTTTTCGAAGTCCAATCACTTAAAAGCTTTGGGAACAATAATTCTGAATTAAGCATTGTGTAACTGGACCGAGAAATGTTTAAAGGGTCAAATTTAATCGAGACTTTGTTCAGTGAACCATGGTTAAGCTACTGTCAATCGGGCTTGTAATTGGATGGGTGGTTTGTGGGTTCCCGGATGATAAAATTGCGTGAAGGTTCCTCATTTTCTCAAAATTATAGAGTTTCTTATACGGGAGAGACTTAAAGGTACACTCTAAGTGTTAATATTTTTAAATAATAATAGTTATCAGTTTACCTAATTCATAGAAATCCGTTCAGTAGTTTTTGTGTACAGTTATAAACATCCTCAAATTCGCATTTTTTTTTAATTTATGCTTTAATGAACAATGGTTATACATAAGGCGGACTTAATGCCACAATGCATTATGCTACCAGTCAACCTTTGGATCAAAAGAAGAAACTAAAAAAAACTTTTTTAATAAAAAAAGTACCGACTTCAAAACAAATACAAAAAAGTTTAAAATAACTTTTCTTTCGGAAGTCGGTGGCAATAGTCAATGACACAACAAAACAAAGCCACCGACTTCCGAAAGAAAAGTTATTTTAAACTTTTTTGTATTTGTTTTGAAGTCGGTACTTTTTTTAAAAAAAGTTTTTATTTTACCCTTTTTAGTTTATTTACTACATATTCAACCCAAATTCTTGTAAAATACAAAATTTTCTTACATATGCACTAATCTTGTAATCCGTCACAACATAAAAAAATCCATATCTCTAAAACTACTGAACCGATTTTAATGAAACTTGCAGTGTACCCTAAGTTGAACAATACCTAGTACAACAAAAAAAGAATTACTTAAATCGAACTTATAGTTCCGGAGATATGCGTGCACAAACATAAAAACATACATACATACATACATACATACATACATACATACATACATACATACATACATACATACATACATACACTTATGAAATTTGGCACATTTGTTCAGACGCTGATATAGACTAACATATATGAAAACTGGGCAGTTCTGATAATATTACATACATACGGGTCGAATTGATAACCTCCTTTTTTTTTTGAAGTCGGTAAAAAAGAATAGGAACAAAAATAAAGATTATATCTAACTACCATTAAAATTGCGAAATAAAATATTATGTTCTCAATAATATTTTTTTTTAACTAAATTATCGTGCAAAGAACACAATCATAAAATAAAACGAACATTATAAAAAAGTCAGTTATCAATTGACTCATGCATGACATTAAGATTTGAATCTGACTAAAAGAATTTATTTGCTACGCCTCAAAATTTGCAAATTAAACTTATTACGTGAGGCGCTAGACCTTTGCCTGCCGTGAATACTAAATGATGAATAAAGACTTTGCTTTACAAAATTTCGACATCATAAAGACAGGAATGAATTATTTCAAAATTGAGTGAGGCGTATTTATCGTAACAGTCAAATATAACAGGTATCATAAAATAACAGAATGTAACAGTGACAAACAAACTGAAAGAACAGCTCCTGTTCCACGAGATAATAATTAATTTCATTAGTTACAAGTTTTTTATAATTCACACAATGACATATACCTCTGTTCATTTATTTTCTATAGGGAAAACACCTTAGTTAACAAGAGAAGTACCCAGTGAGAACAACTGTTATTTTGTAACAGGTTTTTGAAACTGTGATTTATTTGGAACAGTAGGTAACAGCCTTTTCGTAGTTGAAGTCCAGTCAATTAATACGCCGAGTTTGAAAATTAGCCTATTAAAATTAGACAATAACTTCCTTTGATATTTGACAGTAAAGTATTTGGTATGATCAGCAGCTCTGTCGAATGATCAAAGGACGTTTTACAAATAGGTACACTCTTGTCCCACCTGCTTGGAGAATCCAATCAGATGAACTCACTGATGTGAATGAAGTGGAATGCTCAGACAATTAATTTATTATGACCGATGTAGGTATGCAAACTGCTTACGACTTAACCGTTCCATCAACCCATCGTCTCCATTTCTTTTTCATACTTGTGAATTATATCCGATGTCCAATTTAAGTTTTTTTTTTCTCTCCGAGTAAAATACTGATTTTAAACTGTACGCCACAACTCATTTCTGACAACATTGAAAAGGGGCTAAGATGTGTATCATACTGTTATTATGCGTTTTGACCCGACCAAAACTGAATTATCATTACAGTTCCATTACTCTTTCAACCATTGATTGATTATTGCGCTCATCTGTGTCGCTGCTATCAACGCTAGTTATTAAAATAACGATATCTCTTTCTGACACACATTGAAAAGAGGCTAAAAATATGTGTTTCATACTGTTATTATGCGTTTTGACCCGACCAAAAATGAATTATCATTACAGTTCCATTAACCTTTCAACCATTGATTGATTGGGCTAATCTGTGTCGCTGCTATCAACGCTAGTTATTAAAGTAACGATATCTCATAGACAGTATTACCAAAAACAATGTCTAGCAAACTCTTTTTATTTTATACTGTGCAGATATCGTCAAATGCATCCGAAAATGCAAATATCATATTTACGCTGATGATGTACAACTATATCTATCTTTTAGACCGGATGAATATGATAGTGCTATTAGGGATCTAAATGAGGACCTTCACAGAATCGCTGCGTGGTCTGAGGAAAATTGTTTGTCACTAAACCCATCAAAAACGAAATATCTAGTAATTGGCACAAGACAACAACTTCTTAAAGTACCTGCAAAGATTGGTTTGGAACTGATGGGTGTACAAATTGACAGAGTGTACGAGGCGCGGAATCTTGGGCTCATTATGGACAAAGACCTTCGCTTTGAAAAACATGTTGCCGATTCGGTTCGTAACTGTTTTTACCGTTTAAAAGTCCTTTATAAAATGAGACCTTACTTATCTGAAACAATACGTGAACAACTTGTTGAGACACTAGTGTTGTCTAAGCTTAACTACGCGGATACAGTTTACGGCCCGCGCCTGTTGGCCCGAACCGAGCGGCTCATCCAACGAGTACAAAACGCTTGTGCCCGTTTTTGTTATAAAATTCCACCTAGGACACATGTAACCCCTTTCCTAAATAAGCACTACACACTCAAAATGAAATCGAGACGCAAGTTGCACTTGGCGTGCCTTCTGTTCGGTGTTATTAAACATAAAAAACCAGATTATCTGTACAATAAACTGAGTTGGATCGGAAGTACACGCGAATGTAATAGAAGGCAATGCTCACAGCAACTTGCGTCTCGGTCTCATCGTACAGCGACTTTTAGGGGTAGTTTTCGATATGCGGCATCAAAGGTTTGGAATAATCTACCTCCACCCATTCGATCTTCTAACTCGATTAATGTCTTCAGAAGCCGCTTGCGACAGTACTTAATTGAAGCACAACGGAAATTGAACATGGCAAATATAAATGTGTCACTTATATAATGTAGTGCAAATTTAATTAATGTCAGTCTAACCCTACAGAAAACTATGGTTTAAGTATTTTTATTTGATAACTGTTCAACTTACCTTTCTTTTCTTATTATTATTACTTTTTTATCACTCACGTTCGCATTTTAAACGTAACTCATGGAATAATTACTTTGCTCGTTTTTGTGTCTAATACTAATAATAATATCTGTCATTATGTTCATATTTATTTAAAGGGAATCGTCTATCTTGGTATGGACATGTGATGAGGAGGGATGACACCCATGTGACTAAGAAAGTGATGAGTATTAATGTTGATGGATGGCGAGGAAGAGGAAGGCCAAAGAAAAGATGGATGGATTGTCTAAGGAATGATATGAAAGAAAAAGGAGTAAATGATACTGTGACGTCTGATAGGGGAGAATGGAAGAAGAAAACGTGTTGCGCCGACCCCAAGTAGAATGGGATAAGGGCAGGAAGAAGAAGAATGTTCATATTTATTTAAATACCCGCACACTAAATATAGCTTCATTATTTTAAAATGTGCAACCTTAGGCCGGTAGTTCGTGCGTCACAGGAGGCTGAATGCAGCGCACTGTGATTGCCTCGCACTTCATGGTTTAGGGACTTTACGGTTGATACGTCCAGTATTTTTAATTTATTATTTCTATTGTGTAGTTTTTGCACCGCTTGAACTATTTACTATAATATCATATTTCTTCAATGTTATCTTTATTTATACATATACATTTTATCTCTCATAAACTATTTATATATATTTTATTCTGTAACTTTTAAACTGACATTGACATTCGGACACTCACCAATTAGGTTCATTTGAAAACCAGCGTCGGGCACCAGTTGTCCGACATTATGCTGAAATGGGCCTATTTGGCGCAGCCGTGAGTCACACAGTATACTCGTATATGCCTATATTCTTGTTTGGCTTAGAATATTATACCTACCTTATAATTGTTTACCATTAAGTTCTATTTCTTGTGATACTGTGTGCACTTGTGGCGTGTGCCAATAAACGTTTTTTCTTTCTTTTCTTTCTTTCTTTCTCTCAGAAGCTGAATTGGCAACGTTTGTGACAGGCGTGGGTGTCGGAGTAATATAAATGTTGTTTTGCTATGTTATGTAGTTCAGTAAGTGTGAAGGAAGCGGTTTTGCGTGACCTGAAATGAAAACTATTACGGGAGCAATGACTCTGTTGGCTAAAAAGCTGTTGAACTTATAGATTTATTCATTTTAATGTAAATAGAAGCTTTTGGGTGTCAGCCTACTATTGTGCATGAAAGGATAAGCCTACCTATGCTTTTTTTGCGGTAAAATCATCAAGTGAGTCCTCCGATCCAGGGCAGGACGGCAGGGACTGTCAGACTTTAACTGACTAAAATCCACGGTTATCCTTCAATAGCCCTTTATGTTTCGGAGTCACGGTACCTTCTAGGGTCACGGTTACCTGATGAGACAGTCCTGCAAGAAAGCCTATGCTGTGGTGTTCCCAGAGGCGGCTTAATTACTTCTGACACCAGAAAGTGGCCACACCCTTACATGAAAAAAACATGTATTGGCTTATTTATTTTTTTAGCGTGGTAAAATCATCAAATGAGTCCTCCCATCCCATACTGTCAGACTCGTACTGATTAAAATCCACGGTGTCCTTCAATAGCCTTTTATGTTCCGGGGTCACGGTAATGAGATAAATCCCGCGACACCGGCAGGCTTTGGCTATCTAGAGGGGGGCCCCGTCATCATGCTGACGCTCTTTGAGGCACGTGTGGAACACAACGCCCCGTCGACCCGGGCATGATCCATGGTCGGACAGCGAGTTGCCCTTTACTCGCCGCCCGCATGCCCGCGATGTATTGGCTAGCTGTTATAAATATTCCCAGTTTAAACGCTTAGCTGTTGTGAGATAGGGACATTTTGGGAAAGGGACCTTTCGGGAAAAAAACCTAGAGACATTTTGGGGACGTTGTGAGCTTGAACGACAAAAGCGATTGAAACGTTTTCGTTTTTTTTTGTCTCTCCCTTTTTTAAATATACTTATTTACTAAAAATTACATCCATTGGTACTTATATCTACAATACACATATAGTAGCTTAAAGGTGTGTTTAATCTCTCCAACGTACGAATCGAGAATCAATGCCTTAGCCATATTTCATGAGTACGCCGGCTTTAAGCATTTCGCTAGATTTTATGGATCAGAAACTATAAATTTCAATGAAGCTGCTTTAATGGATTATTTTTACAACTAGAGTTTGCCAGCGACTTTGCCCGCATCTTTGTTTGTAAACGAGAACGTAACACCGGGATAAATGGTATCCTGTGTAATTTTAGATCCAATTTTCATTTGCGTTTCAAGGCTGCGCTGCGGTACGCTCTATTGACGGCAATAAAAAAAACACAAATAAACATGACGAATTGAGAACCTCCTTCTTTTTTGATGTCGGTTAAAAGCTAGCATACCTTTTATATGGAACTGAAACAGAATTAACTAACAAATTATGCAGGAAATAAAAGTGTTTATCAAGAACTGCATGAGTTTGCATATTTTAATCATGCTGATTATGTTTATATGAAACAGTGTTCCTTAGCAATAGTTTATCTTACTAATATTATACAGAAGTAATATTATGCAAAGCTTATGAGTATGTTTGTGTGTGTGTGTTTGTTTGTTACTCTTTCAGGCAAAAACTACAGGACGTTTTTCGATGTTTATAACCTGAATTATCTACTTAGGACAAGTAGTCCAATTAGGTAGGTCCAACTTCGAGAAAGAGGTCAACCGCCGAATCCAACTCGGTTGGGCAGCGTTCGGGAAACTACGCAATTTCTTTCGGCACCGAAACGTGGTCTTTCACTATCGGCCTCATCTCAAAGCTCAAAGTCGCTCAACGAGCTATGGAGAAGGCTATGCTCGGTGTTTCTCTACGTGATCGAATCTGAAATGAGGAGATCCGTAGATAAACTAAAGTCACCTATACACCGTGACTTTTTAGTCGTCTTACAAAAGCAGCCCAGTTCATGTATCCAATGACTAGAACACGTTTTCAATAAAAAAATATGTATTTAAGAGATTTGAAAAATTTAATAATAAGACTTTAATTGGTTATTATGACACAAGGCGTAGTTAAAAAGGCCCTTGTCTCATAAAAAATGGAAATGGAATTATCTGCCCGACTATTGCGCTGGGTAGGTATACTTTACAGACTGATACGTAAACATTTTAACAGGGTGTTTCATATTTCTAATGTACCTATTTATTAAAAATAAAAATTATTATTAACGATTTAAAAAAAATTAAACTCGCCTAGAGGTATTTTAGGTCGGATACATTAAGTAGACGACTTTTGTAAGACGACTAAAAAGTCACGGTGTATAGCCCACCGGATTAGCAAGCTGAAGTGGCAATGGGCAGGCCATATTGCTCGCATAGTTGACCGAGATTGACGCGAGGGTGGCCCCAGTTGGCCTAGAATATGGCCGAGGCCGTGGGACATAATTACATTGTTCACCAACAGCGGCCACTCTCTTGTCAACCAGGGCGTATAACTAACATTTTCAAAATAAGTTCCTATGTAGTTTTCGTTCCTAAACCCAAACACAGAGTTCAAAATAAATTCTAGAAACTTATTGCTTTTAGTTTCACAAAATACTGTTTATTTCCAACCACCAAATACACTCATTCTTTTATACGAAACATTCATTCTGTTTCCAGTTTACTTGAATTTCAAAATTTTCTTTTTATTTCACTGTTTTCATGCATTTTGTTCATGCATACCGCGTACAGGAAACCCTAACTTCCGCCAGTCTTTTGTTCCAGCCAGTTCAATCTCGGTCTCTTTAGCTACCAACGAGAAATAAGGAAAATTGCAAATATCTACGTACCCTGTTTACTGTAGTATGGAATCATCTGCGATACTGGATTCAAAATATGTGTGGTTGAAAAGTTGATAATTATTAAAATGGGATATTCTAAAACAGAAATTGACGTCATCTAAATTTTTAAGAAGTGACTTTTTTTTCTTTTTTTTTTAGCGTGGTAAAATTATCAAATGAGTTCTCCCACCCCGGGCAGGGCGGGAGGGACTGTCAGACTTGTACTGACTAAAATCCACGGTGTCCTTCAATAGCCCTTTATGTTCCGGGGTCACGGTAATAAGTCCCGCGACCTCAGCAGGCTTCGGCCCTCTAGAGAGGGGGCCCCGTCATTATGCTGACGCTCTTTGAGGCGCGCGTGAAACACAACGCGCCGTCGATCTGGGCATGGTCCATGGACGGGCAGCGAGTTGCCCTTTACTCGCCGCCTGTATGTCCGCGCCTACGGTGGCCGGAGATCGACGACGACGACGACGTCCGTCGCCGTGGGCGTCCACCACCGCGGGTGGGGCGGAGGGAGACATTGTTCTCTCCCTCACGCGGCCCGCCTCCTCCTTCGCGAGCATGACTGCTTCGCAGAAGGAGGCGACCGCTTCCTTTAAGTGGTGACTTGGATTGCAATTTATACAGCCTTCCCAGATAAATGGACTATCTGATACAAACATATTTTTCACAATTCTTGTTTGTTTGTTTGTATGTTTGTTTGTTTGTTTGTCGTTCCGGTTGGACTTTTACAACTCAGTTTTGAGGCACTTCCCGATAAGCTAGCAAGCTGAAATTTTGCACACACTCTGAGTTCTGATGACAATACATGACTAGCTAAGAAACGTCATAACGAATCCAATATGGCGGCCTCCCCAAGATGGTGGACTGGTTGTTTGAAATCCACCCCCATGATATGGGTATCAAATGAAAGGGTTTGCTGTCAGGAATATGAAAAAAATAGTCACGTGACTTAAATCCAATATGGCGGACGTCCAAGATGGCAGACAGCCTATTTGAAATGCACCCCTATGATGTGGATATCAAATGAAAGGGTTTGCTGTCAGGAGTACGAAAAAATAGTCACGTGACTTAAATCCAATATGGCGGACGTCCAAGATGGCGGACAGGCTTTGAGGCACTTTCCGATAAGCTAGCAGGCTGAAATTTTCTGGGTAGCTTCAAACCCGATGAACAAAGATAAAAATAATAAAATAATTAATAGATTTAAAAAAATCTAAAAACCCACGTTTTTAAATGTCCTAAAAATAAGAAAATAACTCTACGGGGCTGAGAGAGGGGCCACTCAAAACGTGGGGGCGTATCTTTACAAGTTACACCCACGATCTATATACGTCATGTAAATATATCCCATAAATAATCCCTTAAATAATATACGCCCCCACGTTTTGAGTGGCCCCTCTCTCAGCCCCGTAGAGTTATTTTCTTATTTTTAGGACATTTAAAAACGTGGGTTTTTAGATTTTTTTTTTTAACTTGAACAAGTAGTTCCAATTAGAAATACGTAAGCATTTTCAACCGTTAAAACACAAACAAACTCATCAGCATTATAATATTGGTATCCATTTATTTAAATCTCTTTTTATATTATATATGGAAGTTGCTCTTAGAGTTGCCTAGAGAAATTAAATAAATACGAATATAATACCAGTAACATGGCATTTCTTTATTCATCTTTTCACTTATCTGTGATATTTTTACAAAAAAAGAAATTCCTATTATTATTATTATTATTCAAATCGGTCGAGCCATTTTTCAGTTTAAGCGAGACGAACGCATAAGATAAGCAACAATAAGAAGAACATAATTGTAGAATACAAGAATATGCTCGACTTAAAAAGTAGAAACTTTATCAAGAAATGCATGACAATGAGGCACTTGCAAATATCTCAAGGAAGATTTGCATGTTACCTTGCAAGAATTGTTAGTCAAATGAGAACATATTTTTTTTCTCGGCACTTGGACCGGCTATTTCTTTCTTTGAACTTTAAGAGCGCATGAAATCTTTCAATTTAGACTTATTTATCGAAATTACTGCACCGATTTCAATGAAATTTCACAGGCATAAGTATAATAACTTGTATTAATAGTTTTCTAATAGTATAATTATAGAGAATATTTTCGAAATGTGTTATTTAAAAAATAGTTGGTAATCTCTGTTTCTACGGAAAGTTTAAAATTGGTTTGCTATTACACTTAATTGTCATCTACCGGGTACAAATCCAGACTCTTTGTCTTCAGAAAAATATTTGATGGAAAACCCATACCACACCCACCCAACCCACTTTGTCTAACTCGAAAAATCGAATGCCTTCAGGCCCACCACTCAGTCATACTTAGTAATTGCGCTTGCAGCCATTAAGCGAATTGTATTGTATTTAAAATACATTTAATAACCGCATAGCTGTCCCCACAAAATATTTAAAAATAGCGCAGAAGAGCAAGCTAACATTAAAACATGAACATGCAGCATCAAAAGTAAACTCTAACATTTTCCTTATTTTTACATTCCATAAATAATGCTGCACATTTCAGTGACAAAGAACTTCAATGTTAAGCCAATTAATTCACATTCTTTTGTCTTTACTGCATTACAGTTTAATGCTCATGCATAAAACAGGAATCACACACTCCTTATCCTTAGGCCGTGGTCCCATCGCCGGCGAGGCAGCGACTAACTATCGGTTTCTTTCTCGCTACAAAAACTTACAACTAAATGTTCCATGTAAATAATATAGATGAATTTATTAGTAGTTAGTTGCTGACGCCGGCGTCGACTCCCTCCATTTAGTTTATCGCTGTGCTGCAAGAGCTTCAAAGATACCTATACTCGCTCAGTGATGCTCGTATAGCGGTTAGAACTAGAAAGAAATAACATTTATTGGTAAAGATATACTTACACAATAATAAAAAAAAAGTAAAAGAAAAATAATCAAGTGATTTAAAAAGTATAACTAAAGCCTCCTGCAGACATACGCGATTAATCGCGCGGGGCGACATGTCGCGGTCCATTCGCAGTATTTTTAGAGTAGAAATTAGCTTGGCTCGTTGTCGCAGCGCGATTAATCGCGTGTGTCTGCAGGAGGCTTTAAAGCTATTTGGTACAAAATTGTTTGCCCTACGGCTGCGCCCAATAGGTCCAGTTCAGCAAAAATGTCAAACAAATAATGCCTGACGCTAATTTTCATCTGGACTTGGTTTAACTACTCAAACTCACGCCGACACACTAACCACGGGCAGTGTTACGCAGGCGAGCGAGTAGTACGATTAATCGACCGTCACACTCGGGTACTCGCTGACAGTCCAACGAAATTATCAACTCCAACTACACCCTTGCTATTCGCTGCTCGCCAACTTGTTTTCTACTGCCCGCTCTTATACTCGCTGACGGTGGGACAACTACCTTTGAGAAAAGACATTACTATTCTTCTTTGCCCGAAAAAAAAGAATAATAATAGCATATTATTTTAGTGTTCTGTCAACGAATAAGTACAATATTTTTAGGGTTCCATAGCCAAGGGGTAAAACGGAACCCTACTTCTCAGACTCCACTATCCGTCCATTTGTCAGTCTATTCGTCACCAGGATGTATCTCATGAACCGTGATAGTTATACAATTGAAATTTTCACAGACGGTATATTTCTGTTGGCGCTATAACAGCAAATATTAAAAAAAGCAAAAAATATTATTTAAATGTACTCCCATTTTGCCCATACTACAGACATGATATAAATTTTTGCTGTTTTTACAGAAGAACGGAACCTTTTGTGCGTGAATCCGACTCGCAATTGGAAGGGTTTTTTTTTATTGTTTTCAGTAATAAGTACTCCTACAATGTCTACATGACTTGATCAGAAAATACCTGCTCGTACTATTAAAATATATTTCCATTTCGTTTGAAATAATACGCCAATGTTTTTAGATTGTTATGGGGAGTTGGGAATGTGAATATAAACATTAATTCCAGTCTGTTATTTCTTTACTTTAAGCGGTTTGGAAGTATGTTGTGTGATGTTAGTATGAAAGCTAATATAAGAAGTTATCTTATTTCTAGTACAATTCAAATTTTTTGCATGCTTTAAGATGCTTTGTATCTTTAGTACAATGTGTACAAACTATTTTTCATAAATTTTATAACGTACCTACCTCTTTTTTTCGTGGTAAAATCATCAATAATGAGTCCTCCCGGGACTGTCCGTCCGTCCGTCCGGGATCCCACTGTCAGACTCGTAGTGACTAAAATCCACGGTGATCCTTTAATAGCCCTTTACGGTCCAGGGTCACGGTTTTCTGATGAGGCAGTCCCACGACCCTAGATAATAATAACCTACGATGTTTAACTGCAAAGAATTGTGTAACATAAATATTATATTATGTGTCTATTAGAGGACTAGAACCCACTCTTTCTCACACACAGTTGTAAAATTATTGTCATAAATTCATAATTTTCACACATAATTTTATCAGAATGATCACAAATTAATTTAAAGGACTACAACTACAAAATCATCATCATCATCAGCCTATATTTGTTCCCACTGCTGGGACACAGACCTCCTCTCTGTGAGAGGGAGTGGGCCATAATCCACCACGCGGGCCCAGTGCGGGTTGGTAGATGTCATATGTCTTCGAATTTTTGGTCCAAGGACATGCAGGTTTCCTCACAATGTTTTCCTTCACCGTTTTGAGAGCAGTGGTGATGAAATAAATTACACAAAGTAATGCACCTGGCTGGGTTCGAACCCACGACCTACAACTCGTAAGTCGGGACCGATACCATTGGGCCAGCACTGCTCTAACTACAAAATAATTTGTGGAAAATGTTGATGAGATTAAAAAAAGAAACGTTGGTAATGATATACTATATTTATTTTTATTTGAGAAGAGTATTTTTTCATCATTTCCAACTTAAGCACGTTTTCAAGTAAAACATGTTTACGTTCGCTATCGCAAAAATATGTACTGAAAAAGAATTTCACCAAAACCAACTCATTTACTCCAGTGGCGCTGAATTCCACAAACTCAAGGGCCACAAAAAACAGAGCTAAGTTAAATAAACATCCGAAAATACACCGAACACTTACTGAATACGGAACCCGCTGTGTTTACGAAACACACGCCTCCCATAAAAACTCATCAGAATAAATGAAGGCAATCGTAGGAGAGACTTTACGAACGAAATGGTTTAGCGCTGGTCACAATGAATGACTTTTTATATAAAAAGGAATTGGGTTTAATTTAAGGGCATGGTTTCGTTTTGTTATTGTTGTTTTTTTTTTTTTTTGAAGATGCGATATTTTTAACAACCCTGTACAATACCGGTTGTAGAAATCGCCCTGCAGACATCATTAGATGTTCAAGAATTAGGGCTCCCACACAGAACCGCGAATTCGCATCGCATCGCAGTTTTGTGTCCGCCCTTGGCTAGAAAAAGCATTATTTTATTTAATCACCACAGTTCTCACAAGGCAGGAAAACATAGTGAGGAAACCGGCATGTCCTAGAACTAAAAATTCGAAGACATCAGAAATCCGTCAACCCACATTGGGCCTCATGGTAGATCACGGCCCACTACCTCTCCCAGAGAGGCCTGTGTCCCAGCCGTGGGAAAATATCTAGGCTGATGATGGTCTTCATTGGTGGACAGTGACACTACATTTTTGAATTATTCTTCTCAGTCACCACTGGTGAATAGTGAGAGAGGAAAATACCACCTACACAGACCGTTAAAAAATAGACCGTCATATTATTAAGTAGAAACGTTTTTTTGTCAGTTTAATTAATTTTGTTTAGGAAAGTAATTAAATCATACCATTCAGAGATTTATTTCCACTTTAAAAGTTACTGGTGACCTGCCCCGGTTTTGCTAAGATGTTAATATATATGTATGTTTTTTGAAAAATATAAGTGTACAGACGTTGGAAGCAACTTTGTTTTATATCTTGCAGGTACTCGTATGACATAAAATGAACCTGCTGAACCACTCACCACTTCGTGTGTAAAAATGACACTCAGATAATCAATGATATTATAGATAATTATCATTGATAAAAGAATTTTTCAAAATCGGATCAGTAGTTCCAGAGATTACTTCAAACTTAAAAACCTTACTTCTTTATATATTTTATCACTACAGTTTTATCAGTAGAAGTTTTAATACAGAAATCTTACTATCTTAGGCCCAGTACACACAAAGACTCTACGCGTGACGCAACGATAATGGAAATGTGTATCTTTTCGCGGATTGTGAGTAGCTTCATTGTCGCGTCTCGATGTGAATTGACCCTTAACTTCAATTTTATCTTCAGTATATTGAAACGAATCTGACTAAAATAGTCTCACTAAAATAACAATGTTACACACAAAAGAAAACATTACACAGCAAGTAATCGCGACTTGAACTTTAGGCCTCTTTGCCCTTGTTTTGTTTATATTAAAGTTTATGCTCTGTTTATACTGTGGGGAGTGTGTATAGTGGTTCTCAGGACGTGTCCTGAATAATAAGTGTTATATCAATTATAAAATGTTGTAGGCTTAGGGATTTTGTTCTGTACGACGGGCTGGTAGGATTAGTTATTTGAGTAATCTTGTTTCTTTTTTGTTGCAATGTGGAGATTTTTTTGTTTGTTTTCATAGATTTTTTTTTAAATTATTTATCGATTAACAAAATAACCTTATTTTGTTCTATGTCTGGGTGTAGTTTTTCTATAATATTTATGTATTTAGAAATATATAAGTATGTTTATAAGTTGTCTAATACCTACCCATAACACAAGCTCTGCTTAGCTTGGGACTAGATGGCGTTGTGTAATAGTTGTGGAATATTATATTATTATTATTTTCTCGTCGTCACGACTGTGATGGCTGTACAATCAATTTAATTACTATGTTTTCTTGTCTTAAGGAACGAGCAGTCATCGATATTAAATATCTTATTGTAAAAATTGTATAACTGTTCCGTTGAAAACTGCTTCTTAAGATACAGGTGACCCTAGTTTAAGAGGCAGGGCTTATACCTTCTGTATACAGAATTGTACTGTGTTTGCAAACTTATGTATAGTGTTGTGTTTAATTTTACCTAATTACTACTAAGCCCAAATTTGTAAACGTTGAATGAAATAAATATTATTATTATATTGGTATTTAGACTTGATGGACAACCTCAAACTTAATAGAAGGGCGTACAGCCTCTACATCTTAATCTTTTTTTTTTTTTGTTAAAATCAGTTTCACCATGTCTATTTCTCTTTTTATCTTAA
The DNA here is from genome assembly GCA_950005045.1 of Agrotis exclamationis. Classification (NCBI taxonomy): domain Eukaryota; kingdom Metazoa; phylum Arthropoda; class Insecta; order Lepidoptera; family Noctuidae; genus Agrotis; species Agrotis exclamationis. The sequence goes on from OX465419.1 coordinate 19,053,840, forward strand.
TCAGACTTTAGCCGCACAACCCTACTTCAAAATTAAATGCTAACTAATGCTCTTCTTTATCACTTCTGTAGCACTTTACGTCATCAACCGCGCAATAGAATTAATAATAAGCTCCACATTATCTACCCCTACTCTTCTAATCTACCTTAATTAATGAATTTTATTTTCATTGGATTTAATACTTCACGAGATGAGGGTGCATAAATAACGAAGATTGCCGAAGTGCTTCGGAAACTCCGAAAGGGACGGCTGAAACTGTGGAAAGTAATATAATCTATATATATAAAAGAAAGTCGTGTTAGTTACACTATTTATAACTCAAGAACGGCTGAACCGATTTGACTGAAAATTGGTGGGGAGGTAGCTTAGAACCAGGAGAAACATATAGGATACTTTTTACCATTTTTTTTTTTTATCCCGTTTCCGTGGGACGTGACATAAAATGTGGTATAATAAAACGCAACTGACATGGAATGACAGCCAAATGAAAAATGTATCAATCAAAACATCAATTGACCGGTCGATGTGTTTGTATTGAGTTTTGTGCCGATATTATCATAATTATCAATGCCATGTCGCCACCAAGACGATCAAATTTTTATCCTGTTTCCGTGAGACGTGACATAAAACGTAGTAACATGATCACGAAGAAGGTGTTGGTGCCGAAATTGAATAAAGAACCTGAACAAAAAGTACTAGGAAAACATGAAGAATAATTATGTTCATGCCGCCCAGCGCCCACCGGTCTTCAATGCTAAAAAAGTATTTCGGTGAATACTGAATACCCAAAAAAAATGTACTAGAACTGCATAAATTCAATACAACCATACGACGAAGAAACGCTTGGGTGTCGCCACTGCGAGGATCGCCCGGAGCGGAGGACACGGTGGAGCATACGGTGCAGGACTGCCCCGCTGTTGGCAGAGCACCGCCGTGTCCTCACGGCGGCGATAGTCGGAGACCTCTCGCGCCCGGCATTGGTCGAGGTCATGCTGCGGGGCGAAACGGAGTGGGAAGCGGTCGCCTCCTTCTGCGAAGCAGTCATGCTATGGAAGGAGGAGGCGCACCGCGTGAGGGAGAGGTCAGCGTCCTCCCTCCACCCCAGCCGCAGTGATAGACGCCTACGGTGACGGACGTCGGCAGACGATCTCCAGCCACCGTAGGCTCGGGCATGCGGGCGGCGAGTAATGGGTGACTCGCTGTCCAACCTTGGACCATGCCCGGGTCGACGGTGCGTTGTGTTCCACGCGCGCCTCAAAGAGTGTCAGCATTATGACGGGCCCCCCTCTAGAGGGCAAAAGCCTGCCGGGGTCGTGGGACTTACGATTTACCGTGACCCCGGAACGTAAAGGGCTATTGAAGGAACCGTGGATTTTAGTCAGTACGAATCTGAAAGTCCCTCCCGCTCTGCCCTGGGTGGGAGTCATGGAAGTTTCGAATCGTCTCCCGCATACAGTGGTTTTCCCGTCCCCGAGCTCTTAGAATTTGACATCAGACGTTTCAGATCTTCGATTTTGACGACCGCGTTGTCGCTGGCATAAGCAACAGGATCCGTGTACGAAGTCGCGGGCAGAAGCTAGTATTGTATAAATATTGTTAATTGGGATTTGGTGAAGGATTTTTGAAGCCACGGAGTATGTTGATGGGCGTACTGCAAGGGTGACTACTGGAATTTGGTTTTTGAGTCGTTATTAACGACGCAACTCCTATATGAATGTATATCGTACGGATATTAATAAAAAGTGAATTGGCAGACATTAATTTTTTTTTCTAAAACTCTTAAAAGTTTTAGAATATATTATAACAGAAGTTGTAGTTTCAGAATTCCTGCAGATAAACCTGTGTTTAATCCTTTTGTACAGGGTGAAGTTTCCATGAAGTCATCCTTGTTAGCGACTAGCGGTTTTTCATCCTGTATATTTATGGCGTTGTAGTCACTGCTTTTATAACCAATAATTTATATTGTAAGAGTCAACAACTGATAAATACAAGTGGCTGATTGACGTTCGGCGTGGTGGTCTAAGGTGAAGGCCTACGTTCAGTAGTGGACGTCTTCACGGTCATTTGCTGATGATTGTGGGTAAAAAATAACCAAATCGCTAAACGTAAAGCAGTAGCAAAGATTACGAACATTCGTTTAAATGCTGCCTATCCCAAATTTTCCACATCAAGAACCTTGAGAAGACAGAATAAAATTAGCATAAAAGTATTCCAGGTCTGTTTAAAACTAGGCCAGATCCATTAAAGGCTACAACTTTCTGGAAACATCTGTGAAGTTAACTGCCTGAAACCGAATTGTTCTTTTAATACTCTGCAGAATCACCCTCTTTTGTTCTTACGCTAAACCAGATAGTAGACACCGAGATGAAATTTGGAGCATGTGTAATGGATGAGGTGGAATATTCTGCAAAATTTCGTTTTGCATATTTTATGTTATGCAGAATAATAAAATCTCCGTTTGTCTTGTGACTTCAATTAGTCGATTTCTAGGGAAATACAAAGTTCTAGTAAATTAAGGATAAAATAGCTTTTTATCAATGATTGAAAATTGATTTCCTTGGCACACATAAAACTTAATATTTAACTTCCAAAAATCACTTTCGTGATCTAAAATCGAAAACAATATAAGATATGAGATAAACCATGATCTTATACTTGGGCATCATGATAGATCAGCGCCTAACATGGCATACGCATACTGAACTAATCATGAAAAGGGTTAGGAAATTAATATGGACTTTTAAAACTTTGCGCCACGTGGCCTCAAAGAACCTGTTGCTGAAGGTCTATGTTTCTCTGGCACAATCCATCATTACATACTGTTTGCCATGCTGGGGTGGATCAACAAAAATCAAATTTTTAGAGCTCGAGAGGGCGCAACGATCTCTTCTTAAAGTAATGTTATTTAAGCCCTACAGATTCCCAACCCAAAGCCTTTACCAAACCTCTGACCTTCTGTCTGTAAGAAAGCTGTACATACTTCATCTTATCTTGAGAAAACACAAATCCCTCCCTTATGATCCCGTTAAATCAAACAAGTGTAACAGAAGAAGCTACTTAGTCGCTCCAACTGTACCAGTTAGATCTGTTTTTGCAAAGAAGCAGTACGGAAGGCAATCTTCCCACTTATACAACCTCCTGAACAAAGAGTTATGCATTTACCCATTGACACTCCGTGACTGTAAAGTGGTTGTGACTGATTGGCTCAAGAGTAAAACCTATGATGACATTGAGACACTAATATCATCACTTCAATAAACTGTTTGCAATTTTAGAACTACGATAGCAGATTAATAGACTGGGACGGTTGGTGAAGGAAGCTGTTTCTGACTTCTTCCGAACCCAAGACACTCGCAGTGCTAACTTTAACATGTAGTTATATCTAGGTAAGCGTATTTAATTAATCAGTTATGCACCCTTACACTACTACACCCACTCACACACCACACACACACACCCACTCATAGCCAACTCTCAAACATCACACAATTGCGCTTTAATTTTTATTATTCTACTGTATCTTTTTCTAAGTTCTTTTGCATACTTGTTTACTGTAATGGAAGAGCGGAGTTCACCTATCACAAGCATCTTCTTGCTTAAAAGGTGGTCTCCAAATAATTGTGTAGTAACTTATGTAATCGAAATAAACATTTTATTTATTTTATTTATTTATTTATTTATACTTTAAAGAAGGAAAATATTTTAAAATTTATAACCCGTAAAGTCCAAAGCCAAATATAATCCTCGCAAAATCCGAAACGAACCGGACTATCTCGATCACTGGACTTGACAATATAGCTGTCATAAATACAGAATTACATTTATAAACCTTATTTATAATATTTCCAATTCCAATGTTTTGCCTTCAGTTAAGGCCCCTCGCCCACGGCGACTTTATGTAGCGATGCTGTCGCGCGTTCGGATCGATACAGTCGTGATGCGGTCGCTAGCTGTTTGCCCTCGCTCACACCACGATTCTCAGTCACGATGCAAACGCAATACTGTGACGTTTCTGTTGCGAAGCAAACGCGATTCAGTAAGCCCCTTCGTTATACACAAGGCGACGCATGTCTCCGATACTTTACGACTTTGACATCCATTCTCGCGTGCCTGTGTACGAACCTCTATGGATTTGTATTGCGACAGTCGCCTGGATGCCAAAGTTTTTGAGCTAACTCATTCTGCACTCACGCGCTACCCTCCCTCCGTTCTCTTCCCGATGTAATCCGACACGGTCGCGCGTTTGCATCGATGCAGTTCGCGCTGCAATCGCGCGTTGCAATCGCTTCTGTCGCGCGTTGCAATTAATGCGACTAAAGCCTCCTGCAGACACACGCGATTAATCGCGCGGGGCGACATATCGCGGTCCATTCGCAGTATTTTTAGAGTGGAAATTAGCTTGGCTCGTTGTAGCAGCGCGATTAATCGCGTGTGTCTGCAGGAGGCTTAACGCGTGACAAAATCTCTACAGAAAGTCGCCGTGGGTGAGTGGCCTTATCGAGTTTGCAGTAAAAGTATCCAATGCAACTGGAGTGTATTGTGATCGGTATCAGGTTTTTAAATCTCCGCTCTTGCCTACAGCTGCCAAGAACGGTTGGATTCTCTTAGCTAGGAATTGTGTTTTATCTGTAACTACAACACTGTGGAATAGACTCGCTATTTTATTTGTTTATGATTTTTATGATGTTGGTACTCGATTTTGTACACTTCAGCCTAGATATTAAGATTCATTTTATTAACTTCGGATGCAAAAAGAGGATAGACCGCTATGTGTCTGTCGGTGGTGGCCGGTGGCTCTCAAACGGGTGAACCGATTTGAATGCGGTTTGTTTTATTTGAAAACAGGTTTTTTAGCCAGTTTTTTTTTCTAGTATTTAGAAAAAAAAGGCAAAAAAACCTGTTTTCAAATAAAATCAGCCGTGCAGCCGTTTCAAGTCTTTGCAGTTTTTTATCGTGGTAAAATCATCAAATGAGTCCTCCCACCCCGGGCAGGGCGGGAGGGACTGTCAGACTTGTACTGACTAAAATCCACGGTGTCCTTCAATAGCCCTTTATGTTCCGGGGTCACGGTAATGAGATAAGTCCCGCGACCCCGGCAACAATGATAAACATGGCATTAAAATGCTATCAGTATTATTGAAAAGTTAATCATGTTTTGAATGTGTTTTTAGTTGTGGTATCTCCTCTAGCGTTATCCTCTATTTTCTCTACAATAGATGTTAGCAGATAAGTTTAGCTTTATATAATACTGTCAGAATCCAATAAAATAAATTCTTCTGTATCCGTTGAAAATAGTTACAAAACTCGGTGTTTCTATTCCAGGAAAGCGATATAGTATATTATTTGAAACAGTGCCAAAATGGGAAGTTGAAATAATCATGATAGATTACAAAAGTTATTGTCTGTAATGAGTTTCTCGATTTAGGTACGATAGAATTGAAAGAAGAATGTTGTAAGATGAAAAACAAAGCTTGAAGCAGCCCAATAAATAAGTCATTAGTATCTAGGGTTCTTGAAGCACACTTTTGTTATAAAAAATAGAAATATTAAATTCTTGGGCCATTACAGCTTGGCAAAAAACAGTAGAAAACTGGAAGTCGCCACTGTCCTCTCGCTACCAGCACTTTGAATGATTTAATTTATTTTCACTTATTACGTTAGTTTTATGGCACAATAATAAATCTTACAAACCTGCGTCTTTGTTTACATCAAATATCAAACATTTTAAAACTTTGTCAGCAAATAAAAATATTAGTTCCGTTTCAAGACGTTCTGGCCAAGCTGTACACAGGTTGAATTTCCCAACTAGGCTTGGACGGCTAAAACCAACTATAAAATGTTATAGAATCAGGAAAATTGAATTTTCAAAAGTCAAATGAATGCACATGGTTTCGGATTTGGCCATCCACGTCCCGTTGAAAAATTCTCCTTGTATATTTGTAAACATTTTAGTATTCTACCTAATCTTAGTAATATATTCGTTGTATTATAAATGCGAAACTTTGTGAGTATAAGTTGATTTATGTTTTTTACTCTTTCACATAAAAGATACTGAAAGGATTTTTGTGAAGTTTGTTACGTGGATGCTTTGTAACCTGACGGTTACCTATCATAAGATCGAAAAATTTTTGACCGAATTTCATTTGACCTAAAACTTTTCAACTATTATCGTTTGGTTTTTTTTTACTTCATCGAAGTCACGTTTGCCACTGTTTCAGTTAACCTATTATCTATTCGTTTTTTTTCGTTACTCCAACACTTCATTTGGCCGAAAAACTTTTTACCGATGTTACAGTTACTCGAAATGACGGTTAATCGAAGTATTATGTTTCCAAACATTCATTATACCACTGTTTTAATTGCCATATTTTCATTTCACCAAACACCTAGAAATTTGTGCACACTAATTATTGCTGTTACATTTTTAGCAGGCGCCATTGAAATGTATGTAGACAATACAAAAAAATTGTACAAAAGTCATATACGATAATATAACTCTGACGGGTATTGTATTATCATTAATGTTTGCTGTTAATTACATAGTTGGACTATAAAGGACGTTCTTTAGACGCGAGACTAAGCGGACGTGTGTTTTTATTGATCACGATGAAATAAACAATTACGACAAATAAATATAGTTATTTGCGCCGTCAACATAAAAGTAAAGTGTGTCGCGTGTGACTTTTTTAATTTTATCGATTCATGTGCAAGATGAACTAAATATTTTTATAAACAATTAGTAAAGTGTTACGGGTAGCATGTCTAACCCAGGATCGAGCCCGTTTGGACGTAGCCAAGTGCTGCAGAGAAGTCCTCCGCCGACGCCAACCGGACCATTACCCCCCAGCGATACAAATCAACCAGCGGATAATGAATTGCCCATAGAAGCCGTCAGTACGCCGGAGATTCAGAAATGGATAGGATCTATAGATTCTATCCTCAACGAAGTATGCACTATTGTCGGTGAAGGAAAAATGAACACAGACCAGAAGCTTCGTGTGTCCAATCTTTGCCGCAGAGTTTCAACTGGGACTTCTCAGATGGCCGTTTTGTATCAATCGTTGAAGTCAAAAACGATCCAGGCCCATACCACAATCCAGCATCTCAAGGCTCATCAAAATGTTGTGGACTCTCTCCAGCAGTTCAAAGAGGTAGTTGAGACTAAGTTGAAACCCTCGGAAAATACTTCTTACGCTAGCATGGTGAAGAAAGGTTCTGATAACTTTGTTCGTCCTGCAAACTTGAGATCAGTCGCCATCTACCCCAACGATAAGAACCAAACAAGTGACGCCACCAAGTCACTCGTCCAAAAAATAATCTCTCCCGAACAACTTAAGCTCCATGTCCGTGGTCTGAGAAAAATGAAAAATGGGGGCGTATTGATTAGCACAGAAAATAAAGGTGATATTGACAAGCTCAAGAATTCGGAAAAATTGGTATCATCGGGCCTTAAAATAGAAGAACCTTCTAAACGACGCCCTAGAGTTGCTGTCATTGGTGTCCCCGTTGCCCTCACCGAGAAGGAAGTATTTGACTGTATATACGAGCAAAACCTTTCAGATAAGTTGCCCAATATAACTCGTGAGTCCTTCCTTGAGAGCATCAAATTAAGTCACAAATCGGGTAAAAAAGACTTTGCCACCTGCAACTACATAATAGAACTGCCAGCTAGCATAAGAAAAATTTTGATAAACCAAAGTCGAATTTTTATTAATTGGACATCTTGCCCTGTGAGAGATTTCACTATAGTGACCAGATGTTTCAATTGCCAGCAATACGGACACGCAGCCAAGTTTTGCCGAGAACCTAGTACTACTTGCAATCACTGTGGAGAAACTGGACACACCTTTAAAGAATGTAGTAGCAAATCTTCTCCCCCTAATTGTGCGACGTGCAAACGCTTCAAGAGGAAATGTGACCATCCTACTGGCGATGCCAGTTGCCCGGCGCGCAAATACGCAGAGATGAACTACATCAATTCAATCGACTACGAAGACGCTTAAGAGTGCCACCCTATACCCTTGTCTTCATGCACTTATGCAGTAGTTTACCTTATATTTGTATTTGTTCGTTTATAATTTAAATTAGAAAATAAAATAAGATTGACTCATTAGCTGATCTAGATTAGGTAGTTGTTTAAACAATTCAACATCAAACTGTTTGTTTCTAATACTGCAAATTTTTTCACCTAGTTAAAACTGCAATGTGTGCAACCTTGAAAATGTAATACGCGCAACTATTTTGACCCAGTTTGTAAGTAGTATGCAAGTACTTATTTGTTGTTTGTGTAATTGTTAAGAATAGTTTTGAATGTTTATAATAGTCAATGAAGAATCTTTATATTGATCTAGTTTACACAAAATTAGCCCCATTAAATTGCGTTGAAGTGATGGCCTGAAACACAGGTTTCTATTAACTTAGTTCAGGCAGGTCGCTACATATAATTTAAATCCCGAGTTAAATATCTTGTACCTATATACTTTAGTTATACACTAGTTTTTATTTATGCACTAATTAACTATTATTATATAAAACTTAACTATATTACATTTCTGTGGCTATGTTTACACCCATCTTTGTAAAAGTTTTTGAATAAAAATTTATTATTATTATTATTTATTTATTAAAGGTGAAACCGCACTAGGCGTACGAGTAACTGCACTGCAGCGGAACTTCGCAACACGACGCTTTTCTTTGCCACGCAGTTGGGTTGCAGTGTAGTTCCGTTGCCGCTTAGTGCGTGATGTCTCGTAGAATTTCATAATTATATTATAAAAAATATTTTGACGCGTCGTGACGCGCAGTTACGCTGCAGTGCAGTTCCGTCTAGTGCGGTTTCACCTTTAGGGGTGTTCTGGCTCTTTTATTATTGTGTTGTTCCTGTGTTTGTTAAAAGGTTTGTATTGTGATACACTTGCATACAGCATAAAAACAGATATGCAACATGCAGACAAGCACCACAAAAACATGCAAGCAAGCATGCTGCATGCAGGCAAGCATGCAGTATTTAAGCAAGCATCAAGCAAGCATGCAGCATGCAAGCAAGCATGTAGCATGCAAGCAAGCTTGCAGCGTGCAAGCAAGCATGCAGCATGCAACATGCAGCAAGCACGCAGCATGCAACATTCAGCAAACACGCAGCATTCAAGCAAGCATGCAACATGCAACAAGCATTGTTTCTGTCATGGCTCCGGCGCTGCGGGGTTTTGGGTGGCCCCACGCGAGCTTATCGTCGCAGATGATTTGAACGCTCACCACCGCAGCTTCGGTTTACTGGCCGGCTTCGCCGGCCAGCCTCAGCCGCGGCGGCGGCCGTTCCAACCACCTGCTCCTCAGCTCGCGGGCCACCCCACCCCTCCGCGCCTACGCGATTTTAAATTACACTCTAGGGGTAGGGCAGACAAGACTACGTAAAGTCGGCTTTGCAGCATTTCGTTTCCGCCACAAAGTTTTATAGCACAATATATTCAATTTTTATGACAGTAATTTAATTTTTCGGTAAAATGTTATTTCGGTATGGTGAAAATATGGCAAATGAATCATTCGGCAATTGAAAAAAGTTTAAAAGAGGCTTCGGTCAATAGTAAAAAGTTATTTTGTTAATCGGCGGAACATACTTCGGTAAAATAATACTTATGGCTAATGATACTTCATCATCATCATCATCTCAGCCATAGGACGTCCACTGCTGAACATAGGCCTCCCCTTTAGATCTCCACATATACCGGTTGGAAGCGACCTGCATCCAGCGTCTTCCGGCGACCTTTACAAGGTCGTCTGTCCACCTCGTTGGTGGACGTCCTACGCTGCGCTTGCTCGTCCGCGGTCTCCACTCTAGCACTTTTCGACCCCATCGGCCATCTGCTCTGCGAGCAATATGGCCTGCCCATTGCCACTTCAGCTTGCTAATCCGGTGGGCTATATTGGTGACTTTAGTTCGTCTACGGATCTCCTCATTTCGGATTCGATCACGTAGAGAAACACCGAGCATAGCCCTCTCCATAGCTCGCTGAGCGACTTTGAGCTTTCAGATGAGGCCGATAGTGAAAGACCACGTTTCGGTGCCGTAAGTCATCACTGGTAACACACATTGATTGAAGACTTTCGTCTTGAGGCACTGAGGTATGTCGGACGAAAAGACATTGCGTAACTTCCCGAACGCTGCCCAACCGAGTTGGATTCGGCGGTTGACCTCTTTCTCGAAGTTGGGTATGGGCAACGGAACCCTAGGGGACAGAGGCTGGCCGACTTTTTGGAGAAAGAGGAACTCTTCATGATGAACTCTTTCTTCCAGAAGCCACCTCACAGGAAATGGACCTGGTTGAGTCCCGATGGTTTCACGAGAAACGAGATAGACTTCTTCATGACCGACAAGAAACGGATATTCAGTGATGTCTCTGTGATCAACAGGGTAAAAACCGGTAGTGATCACCGAATCGTAAGAGGCTCGCTGAATATCAATGTTAAACTTGAAAGGTCCAGCCTGATGAAGTCTACGCTCCGACCTACTCGGTCCCATATTCAAAACCCCGAAAGCTTTCAACTCGAGCTCTCTAATCGCTTTGCTTGCCTTGAGAACTTAGTTTCAGTGGACGAGATGAACGACGGGCTAGTGGAAACTGTCCGCACGGTAGGCTCTAAGTTTTTTAGACCCTGCCGTAAAGATAGACCTCAGAAATTGACCGAGCAAACCTTAAACCTCATGGCTGAACGACGCTTGCTACAGCTGCAGTCTTCCGATGACGCGAAGTCATATAGGCAGCTCAATAGACGTATATCTAAGTCCTTGCGACACGATCTGCGTCTCTTTAATACGAATCGTGTTAAAGAGACCATACAGCGAAACCAAGGCTCCAAAGTGTTCGCAACGGACAAGTCTATTGGGCAAAGCCGGATGACAAAGCTGAAACGGGAGGATGGCAGCATAGCGTCGACCAAAGCAGAGGTTTTAGGCGAGATCGAGAGGTTCTATGGACAGTTATACACTTCGGTCGCAAAGCCCGTTGACAGCTTGGTAAGAGATCCAAGAGCCAAGCTGTCCCGACATTATACCGAAGATATCCCGGACATCAGTCTGTACGAGATTAGGATGGCCCTGAAGCAGCTTAAGAACAACAAGGCGCCGGGCGAGGACGGAATCACTTCAGAGCTTCTGAGAGCGGGTGGAACACCGGTACTTAAAGTCCTCCAGAAACTCTTTAATTCCGTCCTGTCCGAGGGCAAAACGCCTCAAACGTGGAGCAGGGGTGAGGTGGTGTTGTTCTTCAAAAAAGGTGATAACAGCCTATTGAAGAACTACAGACCCATCACGCTTCTGAGTCATGTTTATAAGCTGTTTTCAAGGGTTATCACGAACCGTCTCGAACACAGACTTGATGACTTCCAGCCTCCCGAACAAGCCGGTTTCCGAAGAGGCTATAGTACCATAGACCACATCCATACGCTGCGGCAAGTTATACAGAAGACCGAAGAGTATAACTTGCCATTATGCTTAGCGTTTGTGGACTATGAGAAAGCCTTCGATTCGGTGGAAACATGGGCGGTACTTGAGTCACTCCAGCGATGCCGTATTGACTATCGGTACATCGAGGTGTTGAAGTGTTTGTATAATAACGCCACCATGTCGGTCCGAGTACAGGAGCAGAGCACGAAGGCGATTCCATTGAGAAGAGGCGTAAGACAGGGGGACGTTATCTCCCCTAAACTGTTTACTGCCGCAATGGAAGACGCCTTCAAACTCCTGGAATGGCAAGGACTTGGCATCAACATCAACGGCGAATACATCACTCACCTTCGGTTTGCCGACGACATCGTAGTCATGGCAAAGTCGATGGAGGAACTCAGCATGATGCTCGATGGCCTCGACCGAGTTTCACAACGGGTGGGCTTGAAAATGAACATGGACAATGATACTTCGATGAACTGAAAATATGTCAAACAATGCATATAGCAAAAGAGATGTCGGTCAATAGTTTTCGGTGTAATGAAATTCGAACAAACAAAATTCGGTAAATTGATCGGTTCCCTAACCTGACTTATCACTTAAGATTATTTTTATCCCAGTTGTCAATGCATAAGGTATACAATTGCCAAACTAATATGTGGATGAAGGACGCAGGAAAAAGTTAATGATTACAGTAGTAAGATATAAATAAACCTTGTTATATAAAACTCGTCAATTATTTTACGTATAAACGGTAAATTAAATATAAAAGGGTAAATAAGCAGCACTATGTAATTAATTTCAGAGTACAACTATTAAATTACCATTACATAATTATTTTCACTCACCCTCGGTAATAATAATTACCTATGTAATTCCTAGTTGGCTGTTCGATTTTCAACTTTATAACTCTCAGCTGAGCTTTAAAATACTAACCGCGAGCTTTCATTTAGATAATTATTTACACAGGTATCGCCTCGTGTTAGGGTTGGTTCACATTCACATTTACCACAACCACAACTCGTGGAAGCGCACATATTATGTAGTATTGAAAATAAATAGTTGGATTGACATGATCCACAATTTGCGGCCGTTACCGACCACTTAAGTTATACCTACAGACCACATCGCAGGCATTCCACAGCCACTAGCCACATCGATAGATTAGCAAAAATCGCATCCATACCTACTTTGGCTTTTTACTTGCGACTTAAACAAATGTATAGAAATGTACTTACTACACATAATTATGTTAGTATAATTTTGTTTTAGTCGTAAGATGACTCGCCTTCGCTTCGAATTTTCGCTGCAGCAAATTGTCTTGTAGCTCTAGCTAGACGGTTGGCTGAGATTGCTGCGATGTGGTGTGGTTGTGGTGTGTGTGAAAGAAGCCTTAGTGAAAACGGGTACTTGTTTTAAAAGTCAACTATAGAATATTTTAGTGTCAGACGTTTGTGTGTCTTTTGTAAACTAACCTAGTTTTCCAAACCATTACGGACTTCCGTAATTTGATATTTTAGGCATAGGAGAACTGCAGTAATGGATCATTAATTTCCGCGTGTGAAATAGCAAAGGTAGGCAGTAATATCAAATTCAGAGTTAATGAGTTCATTGTTAATTAAATTTATTTATGCTATATACTAGCTGTTGCCTGTGGCAACACCTAAGTTATTCCATGGGAACGTAATAAATTATATGGTTTGTGTTATTTTTTTACTTTAATTATAAAAAAGAATAGTCACAATAATGTTACGAGCTGGGTATTGGGATAAATTAATTAACACCAATTAAAACCAAATAAACTTTATTCACACACGAATCACTAATTAAAACAAACACTTAACACTACTCAACAATTAAACACTTATAAACTCACTTAATCACACGTAAAAATCACTTGGAGATCGCTTCCAGTTCACTTCGAGTTGCCTCGATCGTAGTCAAAACCAGACTGACTCAGGTCGGCGATCGGCGCCCATTTTATACCTCGGCCGGACCCACTAGATGTTTCTAGAAGGTGGTCGAATGTTCTGGAAACATCCATAGACTTCGACATAGTCCCATACCATCTGGAACATTCCAGAACCATCTTGAAACATCTAGAACAGGGTAGAATTTTCTAGAAACTTCCAGACCAATCTTCGATAGAATTGTCGAGAACCTTGTGGAACTTTCGAGAAGCTTATAGATAGGTCTCGCAATTCGATCGACGTAACAATAATATTGAAACACTCGTATGTACAAATAATAATAAAAAATCCTACTTGTTTATCTGTACGTGGTGTCTCGGGAAGTGAGGATCAAAGAAAGGCGGCATGGGTGATGGGAGAGGTCAATTCCAATCCTTTTACCTCTGAGACATTTTCACGGTTCAAAAGTTACGACCACTTTTGTGGTCAGATGGACAACTATAGGAATTGCAATTCAATCTAAATTTTTCTTACTTTAAAACTAATTAGGTACAATATTCGAATCATTAATACTTCCAAAGAATCTTTAAGCCTTGGGGAAGTTTTTCTCATACGTAGTCAACTATCGCTAGCTCCTATCGATATTACCCAGTTACTGGGTTGTGGGGGTCAGATAGGAGTCGCTAAATGTACATTACTGATATTCAGCTGCAATTAACTGGAAATCGACCCAAACATAGTTGGGAAAAGGTTAGGCAGATGACGATGAGTAGAAATCCATAAGAAAATATTATTCACAATCAGATAAATGTCTTTTTTAAGTTGTTCATAGTGAAGGTCGAAATTTAATATTAGATAAGGAAAATAGTGTGATTTCTGTTTGGGGAAGAAATGCTGATATCATTTTCACATTTATTTTCCGCTAGAGGTGCCTTTACGGATGTTTTCTTTTACTTACGACCTACTTTCAAGATTTATATCGTGTTTAATGAGAGGTCCTTTTACACTTCCTCCATAACTACAGAAGTTAGCAGTAGTACGGGTTTAGTAGTATATTGGGGAATTATGGTTTAAACGGCAATTGACGATGTGATTTACTGCCAATTAATTTCTGTATTGCCGAAGATTGCCGCGGGTTTATAACACATTAATTATAGTAGGCGGGTATAGCAGACACTACAGAGAAATGCACGAACTTTTTCGAACTGAACTAAAGGCATTATTTCCCGCAACGCTATTGACTCTTCATTCACGAAGGTGAATCATATGGGATATTGCTAAGTGACCGTTTAAAAACCCTCTGTTCAGTCACAAGCAGGTCACAAATGTGGAATGAAATACTTTCTAGATTTCTTTTTCGCGATTTTTTTTATTCCAATAGTCGAGCTATTGCTTACTTTTCAGGGCAGACGCTTTGTATAAACACACATACGAGTGTCGTACACACAAAATCACGTATGTCGTTTTGCTTGATCTCTGATCTCGCGTTTACTAACCGCGATCAAAAAGTAACAAGTTACGGTTTTAGAATCAGGTTTTTTGCGGTTTCAGACCAACGATTACGCCGCCTACCTCAGCAGTATGTTCTTCCACGAAAAAGACGGTACTATTCAGTCTGTATAGCTCCAACTCTTTCCCTCAGCAAAGTGACATTAAAATATTTCTATAATAAGAAGCGGAGGAGTCTCTTTGCTGTATATTTACACAACTAATTGAGCTTTAGATCAGATTTCATTCGCAAATGAACACCCGCCTACATCGCGACGCTGGTATTTATAAATTTCCCAAGAGGTTGTTCAAAGGTATTAATTACAGTCGCGGGATTGTCTAAACAAGTAACCGTGACACTGGAACGTAAAAGGCTATTGAAGGAACACCTTGGATTTTAGTCACTACGAGTCTGACAGCCTCTCTCGTCTCACCCTGGGAGAGAGGACTCATTTGGTGATTTTACCGCAATAAAAAAAAACACTAATTCTAAAGGTACTACTAGAAGTTATGTAATCGATCATTTGGCAGATAAACTTAAAAGTTTAGCTCGAAAACGAACCTAGCCTTTTATTTTTTTATTATTACCACGTTTTTATACACTCACTTTTCTTGTTTGTATGTTTGTTTGTTTGTCGTTCCGGTTGGACTTTTGCAACTCAATTTTGAGGCACTTCCCGATAAGCTAGCAGGCTGAAATTTTGTACACGCTTTGAGTTCTGATGACAATACATGACTAGCTAAGAAACGTCATAACAAATCCAATATGGCGGCCTCCCCAAGATGGCGGACTGGCTGTTTGAAACTCACCCCCATGATATGGGTATCAAATGAAAGGGTTTACTGTTAGGAATACGAAAAAAATAGTCACGGGACTTAAATCCAATATGGCGGACGTCCAAGATGGCAGACAGGCTATTTGAAATGCACCCCTGTGATATGGATATCAAATGAAAGGGTTTGCTATCAGGAGTACGAAAAAAATAGTCACGTGACTTAAATTCAATATGGCGGACGTCCAAGATGGTAGACTGGCTATTTGAAATCCACCCCCGTGATATGGGTATCAAATGAAAGGGTTTGCTGTCAGGAATACGAAAAAAATTGTCATGTGGCTTATGCTAGGCTAGGCTATTAATCCAATATGGCGGACGTCCAAGATGGCGGACAGGCTTTGAGGCACTTCCCGATAAGCTAGCAGGCTGAAATTTTCAGGGTAGCTTCAAACCCGATGAACAATGATAAAAATAATAAAATAATTAATAGATTTAAAAAATCTAAAAACCCACGTACCACCTACGGGGCTGAGAGAGGGGCCACTCAAAACGTGGGGGCGTATCTTTGCAAGTTACACCTACGATCTCACGTCATGTAAATATATCCCATAAATAATCCCTTATATAATATACGCCCCCACGTTTTGAGTGGCCCCTCTCTCAGCCCCGTAGGGTTATTTTCTTCTTTTTAGGACATTTAAAAACGTGGGTTTTTAGATTTTTTAAATCTATTAATTTTTCTTATAGCGATTAACAGTGATAAATAGTTACACAGCCCTGCCTTGCACGAGGTAACCAATTTATCTTTTTCAGTGCATATTATGTACAGACGCCAGCAGGTCAACCTACCCGAAACTGTCAGATTTTGCCAATCGAACATTAACCTTCCACTAATTGTGATAAGGTTGAAAATCTATTGAAGAAAGGAGATTGCTCTGCGCCCATACATTGTTCGCCCTGGAGCCAAGAGCATCGGAAAAATATTTTTGTGTTGTCGATCATTAGTAAACTCCTATATGATCTTATTTTTATAGCGGACTAGCTGCAGAATAGATATATTCCAAAAAAAGAATCAGATTTTGAGGTTATAATCGAACCATAACAACGAATATTAGGCATAGTTTTTCATAGCTTAGTGATTTTTAGAAACTGAAAAGTAATATCATAATATATTTGGCTATTTTAAGAACCTCCGTAGATAATTGGGTAGGTACCTATGCAGTTTAAAAGTCACCAAAACACACCGATACAAACAATTACAAACAGCAAGCGACGCTATTGTAATCATCAGTAGACTGACAGTGACAAGTGACTAGGGAAGACGATCTGAAATCGAAGAATCGATTTTTCAGGTTCAATAGATCGTTTTTTTTATCGAAAAAATCTGATTTACTGATCATCTTGATCAGTAAATGATCTTTCTTGTTTTTCATGAAATGGATAATATTTTTATTAAGTATAAATGTAAACTTGAAAAATAAAATCGATTTTTTAGAAACCGATCTTTTAGACCACGATTTTTTTGTAAGTCGATACATTGGCTTACGATTCGAATCGATTTAAATTATACTTTAAGGAAATTAAAAATTCAGTAGATCGATTACAATCAAGGCCATCACTATTCTTTATCGACACGACATGACGTTTGGTGAAGATGGCGGCCATTAATGTTATTAGTGTCGTAAAATACTTTTTATTGTTCATTTTGGCATACAGCTAGTCCGTGTTACAAAAGTATTTGCAACTAATAATATATAATAAAATAGACAGTTAATTATCGTGTATTCCAATACATTTTGTTGCATAGGGCCATTCTGGACATTGTCCTTTGGCAGATTGTGGTAGCTTGATGTGCTGGCGTCTGTACTTTCGAAGTTTATCTTGAATATCGCTGACAAATCGTGACAAAACCCCATAAAAGCCCCGGAGGTTGCCAGAGACGGCTTAAAAAAAGTGTGAGACCAGAACCTACATGTAATAGGTTCTGAAATCACAGTTTTTTTAAAAAAGAAGAAGACAATCCATATGATATACAGTCGGTATCGGTTATGTTGCATGACCAAGGATTATAAAGAACAGAGTCTTAAGTTTCTTCTCACACAGCATGTAATAACTCACGATAGAATTTCTCCAACAGCTATTCGTTAAGAGGAAATGCGGTTGGAGAGACTTGAAATTAGGTATTTGAAAAAATTCTCTCGCTATCGTTCTGCGAGCGCTCGGCGGCATATTCTTGAGATGACGACAAAAAAGGATCCGTCTGAATAGCCCAGCTAAAAAGTCGTATTTTGAATTTCGGCTCTCGCCTATTTCTTCCTCAGTTATTGGACCAATATAAAAGATATTTTATAAACTGAATAAGAAGGATAATTATATAATGTGCCTACTATGTTGTACTTTTTCATTCCCTTTGCACACTAAGTCTCTTTTGACAGCGGACTTTACAGTCAATTTTTAGCACTTTTTGAGGGTGCACTTTAGCACTCTAGAGAGTGAAAATAACGTATCATCAAAAAGAAAAACATAGGCGCATAGAAGAAGTTAATAATTATTAGTCTGTAAAAAATCATTGATTTTCGGTCATTACCCAAGAAAACAGGCGACAGCGTTTGTATGGAGAATAGACCAACCGAGTTTACTCTTAAAGATGGTTGAGTTTGGTATGCAGGCCAGTTAATTCCGAGAAGACAGCTGTTGATGAAGACTTAGTTTTGGTGTAAGGTTCCCTTTGTTACGGATCTACGTTTCGTACCCGTTGAGCAATGTGAATCTGACATGAAATGCAAGACAAGACAGATAATTAATTTCACAGATACTGCACATTGTAACTCTATTCTATTCTTCTAAAACTTAAGTTAGATTTATTTTGTTTATATAGGAGGTACATTGTATATTTCCAGTTTTCCAGTGACGTATTTAACATTTTGGAAGCCTATTAGTTGGATCGAAGTTAGGTAGATTGACTTAAGTAGAAAGGTCCAATGTATTCCCTTTTAATATTAATCACTTGAGTCAAGGGACTGTTTAAACAGGTAACGTGACCCTGGAACTTTAAGGGCTATTGAAGGAACAGCATAGATTTTAGTCAGTGCAAGTCTGACAGACCTTTGCGCTATTCATTATTTGACGATTTTACCATGTTAAAAAAAACCATACCTACAACACCACTAAATATCGAATCAACATCAACTACGGAACTTAATGAATCTCAGATTTATGCAACTACTCTTAATTTTATAAAACAATTACCGCGTAGTTGCGTGGCCCCATTAACGTGAGATTTACATAGTAGAGCAGTCTTTAAGCATTTATGAGGAATAACTTGGCCTTATTTCCCGGTTTCCGAGAACCCGGGACCCGGGAACGGGAAAACGGGACCCGACATATCATTGCGGGACATTTAACTTAATTTACATAGTGTTGACGAGGTTCAAAGTAGGTGGCTAGTAGTAATTATGGCGTCGTTAGCACATCATACTAGTTTTAAATGGCTAAGGAGTTCATTCAGACTAGAATTCTGCTCTAAAGTGTTTTTATTTAATAAAATAATATGATAATTTATACTAATTTTACAAGGACAACCTTAAAGTTTGTATATTAGTGAGTTAGTTAGAATGTAGAGGAGCTCGTGGCGAAATAATAGCAGCCATACATGTCAATCTTCCTATTTAAGCCACGCTTATATTGGTCTGTGGATGCGTGACCATCTATAGTGGTACCGGACTGGTAACCGTTCAGTTTTTTGGGGCTGCTCGCACATCAACGAAACGACTAAAAACCTAACGTTTTATTTTACAAATTTCACCGACCACGCGAAGCACCGCGAAGACGTGCGCACATTAATAAAAAACTATCTTTATTTACTACACGAAAACATACATATTTCCAGTGTCGTCACGTTTCGTCGCGTCGCATCTCGGTGTGAACTGACCTTAATCGGCCAAAAGACAGTTGTGTATATAGGGTTGCCATCTCTAAAATTTGAAAACTAGGACAAGACGCGTGAAAGAGTCTAGAACCCGGACATGGTGGGGGGACGGTGAAGTGTGCGTGTGTTGTGGGCGGCCCAAGACTTAAATTTTTCAAACCCGGACTACAAGTGAAGCCCCCCCCCCCCCCCTCGGACGCTCCCCGGATGCCATCTAAACTAGGACAAATCCGAGGAAAACCGGACGGATGGCAACCCTATGTGTATACAGAAACTAGATATTTGTTCCAAGTACATTTCTACATACATAGTTGGAGCTTAATGAGAGTATAAATAAAAGGCGGTTAACTATGTATATGGCAGACGTGAGTAGACAAGTCGAGTGTGACCTCGTCTTCTAGACAAACACTGACCTTATTGGTGACGTTCTTCAGAAAGGTCAAGTACGCAGTACTCTCTACCGACGACGTATAAAAACGTGTATGTAGTAGAATCAGTACGTAACGATCGTAACAGATGGTGTTCGGTATTTTCTGCTTAACCCAATGGTAGAAAGGCGTAATTTCAATGTAGTACACGCATCAAAAAAGTTTGTGATCACTAGCATAAGCTGTTTTTTTTTTTAATTTTGGGGATAAGAAATTGAACTGTTTTATTGTTTTACATTCTAAATCTATATTTTTAAATAAAGAATCTAAAAAGAAGAAAAAATCATAATATAATCTGACGCAACAAAAAGACTTCGATTTTTCAAAGTGATCGCTAACTTTTTTAGATGTGTGTATGTAAGTACAGTCAACGGAGGAGTTGAGTATGCAGACAGCCACTTTTAAACGGTTAACAAATCATGTGTAGTTTCAACAGTAAGTTTCAACGTATCTACACACCTAAATATTAGGCTGCATGCACAGGAGAACTGTTTAAAACACTCTGCCTGCATTTTTTATTCTTTTGCTGACTGTATGTAGGAAATGTACTAGATATATTTTTTATGAAATATCTGGGTTCTTTTCATACAAAAAATGTGCGAGCATTGATCAACACGCTAGCTCAGTACGTGTTGGCAATTTGAGACCATTAGTTTAAGTTTCCTTGCGATATTTTTCCAAGTCGTAAATTATGGATGGCTTAGAATAACTCAGAAAGTAACATTTACGGTACGTACCTACTAAGTATCTACTGAAAAGTCGGAAAATTTTCTTTGGTAAATTCCGAATTTAGATCTGAGGCTATACTTACGTATTTTTGGTCTAAAATATTCTATGGTGTTTTGCTAAAGTTCTTGCGGATGAATGGATGAATCTATGGCGATAGAAATTGGGTAGTTCATGATAGTTTATAACCTGGATTAACGCATAGAATAATTGTATATTCCCGTGGGATTTTCGAATTGTAGGCTCTGGTGACATGGCTCGTAACAGCTAGTTAAAAATATGTTTGCACAAACTAGCAGTTTGTGCTAAGTACCTACATAAACTTGTGATTTTATAATTCAATTAGAATAACCTCATTATCATACATTATCTTTGTTCCAGGTCCAGCCTAAAGCCGCATGAGTCTTCAAAAACTACAATTTACCAAAGACAGTGCAAAAATGGCGTTCAAAACCAAAACATCATCACAAATTGACTCAGATGTGCGAAACTGACAGTGTGTGCAGAATGGAGAGGAGAACAGGTCTTCTGGTGGTGTTATGGGTGGCCATATTCCCCCTATATCGAGCCGATAATCTCGGTAAGTACATCCCTAAGTTTTCTCGAGGTAATGTACTGGCAAAACAGTACCATGGCAAGACCGTGACACACGCGCAATTTTTATAAGAAAACTCCCATGCTATCGATTGTAATCTTAAGTTTTTGTATAGAGTTTTAAAAACTATACTGTTAATCAATAATAACAGCTGCATGGGGCAATATTTAAGGTTAAGTCCCTTGCAAAGGTAATTCCTTAGGTGAGTAACCATCTACGGACACCATAGTGACCATCAGCACATCGAGTTGGTTCTGGCTGTCATTTGAACACCTTTGACAATAGTCAGAGGCCCGAATGGCTGACAATTAGGCTTAAGAAAATCGCTTCTGAATTTTACAAGCACGTACATATTATTGCTCCTGACTGTACCTGCTTGCCCGCTAACTTTTTCAACAAAGTTAAATGGAACTCGCGATGCCGTACTCGGCCTTATTACTTTTTTTTACTTTATTGTAAATATTGCATCGGTTTTGCTTCAAGTTTATTGCATTCCGATGTGAAGATGCTACAGAAAGTATGAAAATGTTAAGAAATGCGTCTGGAGTTCTCGACTATTTCAATTTATTACAATTTCTGTAAAGTATCTTTGGCATGCAAGTGATGCAATTGATGGGAAAACTTTTTTGCTCGAGAGTACAATTAAGTCTATTCTACTTCAGAATTTTTTTTTTAACAAGTTAAGACGTATTTTCCATTTCTAAGACAGTACTGAGGAGATTATTGTATAGAAAACTATAATAACTTGAAAATAATGTCGTACCTGTTGATAAACTTGACATTACAACAACTGGTGATCGAAATTCGTTCGTTTAATTTAATAATACATCTCGCTTTGCAATATTGTCTGTATCCAATCACCGACCGACTTTGCCCACCCGAGTCCTAAAAATGTTCAATAAGTGCGTCCCCACAGAGCGCGCACTCTCGCGAGGCATTTTCCGCGCGAAGCAGCTCGGTTGGTGTGGACGTGTCTCGGACGAGGCAAGTGACAGCGCCGCCGCGGTCGAGCGACCGAGCGCCCGAGCCATCCAGTGTCGGCTTTTGTTTTGCTCGCGTATATTGTTTCGGGCCTCGGTCGAAAAACAGTAGACGCGTCCACACAGAGTGAGCAGCCTCGCTTGTCAGTTTCCTCACGCAGCAAATGCCTCGCGAGGCTGCGCGCTCTGTGTGGACGCACCTAAACTAAAGCAGCCGTCACAGAAAACGTATCGGGATTGAATATTAATTTCGAGCTGATAACTATGCCAAACTTCATACTTCGCTGAACGCATAATTTTCGTGAAAATGTTGGTTCATGTCGATTATCACCTAGGTATAGGTACCTAGGTATAATTTTATTTTCAATGTCACAATTTTGTAATTCAATGTAACATCGAATTGTGAATTATCCGAATTATTACAGTTATAATAATTTGCTCCAATTAATTACTGTGCGTTGTGCAAGAAAATCTAGCTGGGGTCTAAAACATTTTGTTGCTGACCCAACATTAACTTTAAGTACCTGGTTGACAGAGCTTAAAGCCTCCTGCAGACACACGCGATTAATCGCGCTGCGACGAGCCAAGCTAATTTTCACTCTAGAAATACTGCGAATGGACCGCGACATGTCGCCCCGCGCGATTAATCGCGTGTGTCTGCAGGAGGCTTAACTCGGCAAAAAAAAATTACATAGAAAATTAAAAGTGATTATTAGATAAAATAAATGAGACTGTAAACTTCACTGAAAACAAAATAGTTTTTGCTTTAACCATCTCATTAATTTTTTTTTCACGTTTTAAATGACGTACGTCACAATTCTTGAAGCGCATTAATTTTATTTGACTGATACCTGTGTTTTATTCCTAACTCTATGGACACAGAACGGTCTACTATACCTACAGCCGACCAATCAGGGACAGCCTTCGGACAGTTTACAATTTGAAAATTTGAAGATTGTAATTTGACGGTTTCACTTCGATAGATTAATCTACCGAATAGTAATACGTTAATGTAAGCAGTACGTTGAGTTCACAATCTTTCGACAATTTACAATCTCGCGAGATAGATTTAGTCAAACGGTATTTACAATTTTACGCGTACATATAGGTACATAATAGTGGGATTAGATAGTCAATTCTTTATGGTAATTCTTAATCCAAGCAAAAATATATCTGTTAGTCTGATAATAATCAGAATTAATTATTCTTTTCAGTGGCCTTCTTGAATCCTTTGAGGACGAAAAATATTAATCGTCTATCCCTTAACATAAATATTTTTTATTAATTTATGAATAAACCCATCAGTCACGTTCTTAATTACAAGCACCTACAGAATATTGATGATAAAATCTTGTGTTTGAGAAGCCTAAAGCAATATTTTTGTATGGAACAGCAATTTTATAATGTTTATTTAGGATCATTCTTTAGATTACGTTTATGAGAATTTAATTTAGACTTAGGGTTACGGTAGCATACATTTTGTAATATTATCATTTAATGTTTTATAAAATAAACCCTATTTTACTCAAAGTTAGGACAATATTAGCTTGTAGGATGTAGTAACTGAAAAAGGAGTATGTAGGAGGGTATTTCTTGAGAAATGTGCATATTTGTCAAGATTATTAAAATGATAAAAAGTTGTATGTTTGTTTTTTTTTTATAACTAGATCGACAGATTATAACATCAACATGAAATTTTCACTTGAGGCCTCCTTTTAGCCCCCCAAAGTTCAGAGTTATAGCCCCTCAAAGTTTTAAGAGACATGGCAATGACAATTTTCAGCACGGTAATGACAAATCGGGGTCAAATCATTTATTTGTACCAGCTTTTTATCTTCTTTTCTTTTTTTGTATCTCTGCCTTTCTTTGTCTTTATACTGTGCGTGCGTTTCTGGATTCAACTTAATTTTATTCCTTCTGGCTTTCTCTGCTGCTCGTTTTTTTGCTAATAACTCATCTCTAGTGAATTTTTTGGGCTTAGCCATCTTAAATCTGCGAACAATACATGTAATTTACCTTTAAAACCAGTTATTGTAGGCCCATCATTAACAATCAAAAAACTAAAAAATATAACGTCATTACCATACAAAATTAATCATTACCGTGGTTAAAAATACCACGGTAAAACATGGTAATTACGAACATGGTAATGACGATTTCTTTATTTTTACCACCAAACTTTGAAACGAAACGCCTTTCTTGAACATTCTTTCATTCAAGGACTGTTTCGCCCGTCGGTTTTTCGTTTTATACGAATAATATTATGATTTTGTCAATACTTACCGGGTACTGCAATCCACGTAGATGACGCGTCCCAGTGACAATCTCAAAAACACTGACTGAAAACAATTTTTTACAATTTTTTCGGCGAGAAAAAGTGACGTGCGTTCTCACTGACGTTTGAATAATGACTGGCGGGATGCGGGGGAACCGACTAATATAAACAAAATGTTCAGTAAGAAGTAGTGCACGTCGCGACAAGTCAAGGCACGGTAATGACTATTTTTTCTTGGGACAAAGTTGAAAGTTATTTGGTGGATTATCTATTTCGTTAAAATTAATTAGATAAACGTATTAAGGTAGAATAACTTATTGTAATTTGATAGTATTATATGAAACAGGGTATAAAAGACATTAAAAACTTTAATCCTAATGATATAATTCTTTTTCGGGGTTTGGGACAGCCACGGTAATGATATTTTCACATTTTAAAATTTAAATTTAATTAGAAATAGTTTAAAATTACAGCAGCATACTGTGATTCCATAAAGGAAAAGTTCATGTTATTACCATAAATATCCGAAAATCATTGGAAAGCTTAGTATGCATTAGTTATGAGTCCGGACAGCAAATTTGCACATTTCTCAGGAACTGCCCAGGATGGTCATGTATATAATCCCAAAGGGTCTACTAAGTAGTAGGTACTTTCTTTAGTATTTACGTTATCCTAATCATAACTAATATTATAAATTGCGAAAGTTTATGACCTTTTGACGCCCAAACCACTGAACCGAAATACCTGAAATTTTGAAAATACGTTGTCAGGTGTACAGAGACAGACAGAATACCTTTCATCTCGAAAAAAGTACTATTCACTGTTCCACAGAAAACCGAAAATAAACTATAGTGGCATTAAGAGGTTATAGGTATCACCCTTAAATCATAATTCGATGGGCGGAGTTTATCTCGTGAATGTAGCGGTGCCGGTGGCGTGGCGGGTAATTTGTTGGGTCAGTAGTTAAGCTAAGAATTGTTTGACCCCTGTACGATTTCTCAAAATAAAGTATAAGATTTTAATTTTGACAAATCAGATTCGTTTTAGAATGAAGTGCTTGAGCTATAGGTCCAGGTCCAGGATTGGGCCCTAATATCAAAAAAAAAAATAAAAAAAAAAATACCTACTTACCTATTATTTTTTTTAAGTGAGCAACTCGTCCTTGAAGTCTCCTTAAATATCGATGAAATCATTAGTTTTTAAGTGTCATTGTTATAAATTACTTGTCGAATAATGGCAGTCTTAATTAAGTAACGCTTCATCAGTTATATTAAATAAGTTTTGAAAGAGTTTACAATTTGTTCATAAATTGAATAGAAGACGAATTTATAAGGAGCTAACAAAGTTACGTAGGTACCTATACAAAAATACCTTGAAATTTTTTTATTTTATTTTTCTTTGTTGTCGCCCACACTGTATCATTATTTTTTTCTAATAAAAGGGTATTATCTATGGAAAGATTCGTATTTTATTTGTAATGATGATTAAACCAAAAAAGAGCGATTTTCAAAGGTCTTTCACTTGTATTAAACTACATTATTAACGAGTAACATTTCGATATTTTATTTTCAAATTGCACCTGTGCAAAACCAAGCGGATTGCAAACAAAAAAAAAGCGAAAAAACAAGTTTAACTAAACCAGCAATACAACTAAAATAGTCATAAAAAACATTCCTAAACGCTTTCAGCTGGTATTTTATTTATTTTTATTTATTTATTTATTTATTTAAAATTATGTAAATAACACCTTAACAGCTTAACAGCTTTTGGATAATTATCATCTGTCTACATTTCTATAGCAAAAATTCTACCTAGATTTTCGTAACATAATCTCGTTCTCTACCATTTAAGCCCTTCGAAACTTTTCCGAACAAATCAGACTTTGGGAACAAATTCCTAGAAGTTTTATTAAACCTGGATTATGTCTGTTTTATTACTCACACCTTTATTGTAAACGATATTAGTTTCATTTTACATTGTCTCCAGAGCATATTGGATGAAAAGTTCGCTTGTGATCTCTTTTGTACTAACATTTTATTTGACATGTGGAATTTCTAAGCCTGGTTCTCCATAAGAGCTTTTAAATCAAAACTTTACCCACACTTTTGGTCGGCGTCAAAGACCTTTTGATTTGTAGGTTATTTGAGGACGGGATAATTTTAAATTGGGTCACATTTTTAGAGCATTACTGCAAGCCCTGATTTATGATTTTCCAAATCGGTGCAAAACTCGATAGTGGTTCCTCCTCTCCAACCTTTCATATTAATTGTAATAACCTCAAAATATTTTTTTATGTTACTTGTTTTTATGGCATTCTACTTCTGACCTACGCAAGAGTTAAATGTCGGGAGGAGATTATTAATATCGCTTTTGACACTACAGCCCTATACGGGCTAAGAACAATGCAATAATTTTATGCGCCCTTTTCCGTCATTTCAGATTTTTGCAAGCAATCTGGTTTATGATTTTGGCGCGTAAATCATTAGGTATTGTGTAATTAGTTCAACCCTTTTGTTTCCAAAATCATATTCTTTGCTCTCATTTTAATAGATAGACTAAAAATCATATTTATTCCCACGTTTTTATACACTCACAATTCTTGTTTGTTTGTTTGTATGATTGTTTGTTTGTCGTTCCGGTTGGACTTTTGCAACTCAATTTTGAGGCACTTCCCGATAAGCTAGCTAGCTGAAATTTTGCACACACTCTGAGTTCTGATGACAATACATGACTAGCTAAGAAACGTCATAACGAATCCAATATGGCGGCCTCCCCAAGATGGTGGACTGGCTGTTTGAAATCCACCCCCATGATATGGGTATCAAATGAAAGGGTTTGCTGTCAGGAATATGAAAAAAATAGTCACGTGACTTAAATCCAATATGGCAGACGTCCAAGATGGCAGACAGCCCATTTGAAATGCACCCCTATGATGTGGATATCAAATGAAAGGGTTTGCTGTCAGGAGTACGAAAAAATAGTCACGTGACTTAAATCCAATATGGCGGACGTCCAAGATGGCGGACAGGCTTTGAGGCACTTCCCGATAAACTAGCAGGCTGAAATTTTCAGGGTAGCTTCAAACCCGATGAACAAAGATAAAAATAATAAAATAATTAATAGATTTAAAAAAATCTAAAAACCCACGTTTTTAAATGTCCTAAAAATAAGAAAATAACCCTACGGGGCTGAGAGAGGGGCCACTCAAAACGTGGGGGCGTATCTTTACAAGTTACACCCACGATCTATACACGTCATGTAAATATATCCCATAAATAATCCCTTAAATAATATACGCCCCCACGTTTTGAGTGGCCCCTCTCTCAGCCCCGTAGGGTTATTTTCTTATTTTTAGGACATTTATTTACTACAAAAAGATATACGCTTCACCTCGCGTCGCGTCGGGTTTGGTGTGTACTAACCCTTACGTCACAACGTCTCTACTACGACATTATTTCAAGTAAATGAAAATGTTGAAAATGTAAATGTAAAATCAATAGAAATGGATACTTTGCGATCTCTTCGGCGTCTATAGAAGAGCCCATTTTAATACAAATGGTCTAATATCCATTGTGACTAATGGTGCGCAAAGTCTGGCTTTTGGGATCGCTATCTAACTTGCCGACGGTTAATGCTAGGATCTAAAACTTCCTTTCATTGGCGGCTTAGGTTCGATAGTGCGTTGAATTGAAAGGGCTAAGTTATAGTATTACGGGTTCTAGCGTTGATGCGGGGAATATTAACATAGCACTTCGTCATAAAATATGTTATTATCTTTAGAATATAACAATATCGTTGATGTTCTGTGGTTTTTTTTTGCCCTTATCAAACACTTTTTTCTATTTTACAATAGCTATTATAATAAATAATACATGCTTTGTAGTGCCTAGATATGCCAATAACAAAAATTGTTAGGCACCAATTGCACAGGCACGCCGCAATCGCGGCGGTAAGACCCCTCTTTGAGGAGTGGCTGGAGAGGCGTCACGGCGTCCTCACCTTCCGCTTGACGCAGGTCCTTACCGGGCACGGATGTTTCGTGAGGTTCCTGTGTCGTATGGGCAAGGAAGAAACGCTTGGATGTCACCACTGCGAGGATCGCCCGGAGGACACGGTGGAGCATACGGTGCAGGACTGCCCCGCTTGGGCAGAGCACCGCCGTGTCCTCACGGAGGCGATAGGCGGCGACCTCTCGCGCCCGGCACTGGTCGAGGCCATGCTGCGGGGCGAGATGGAATGGGAAGCGGTCACCTCCTTCTGCGAAGCAGTAATGCTAGCAAAGGAGGAGGCGGAATGCGTGAGCGAGAGGACAGCGTCCACCTCACGACCCAGCCGCCGCGGGAGACGCCCACGGCAACGGACGTCGCAAGACGATCTCCGGCCACCGTAGGCGCGGGCATGCGGGCGGCGAGTAATGGGTGACTCGCTGTCCGATCATGGACCATGCCCGGATCGACGGCGCGTTATGTTCCACGCGCGTCTCAAAGAGCTGTCAGCAATCTGACGGGGCCCCCTAAGAGGGCCAGAGCCTGCCGGGTCGCGGGATTGTCTCACTCGGTAACCATGACCCTGGTACATAAAGGGCTATTGAAGGAACACCGTGGATTTTAGTCAGTACAAGTCTGACAGTCTCTCCTGTCTCGCCCTGGGCGGGAGGACTCATTTGATGATTATGCCACGCTAAAAAAAAGGCACCAATTGCAAGTACATCATAAAATAAATAAAATAAAAAACAGGTTAAACTAAAGTGTTGAAAAATAAATAAATTATTCAATTTCTATAATATTTTTTTTAGCTATTCGTTATCACGTTTTAATAACAAATTATTTTAATCGACGTGTAAAAGTTTGCAGTTACTGAACGCTTCTTCACTAAAAACTCTCAAACCTTTTCTAAATGGTTACAAAATAAGGGCCAACTACCTAATGAGGGCCGCCCAATTTCAATCAAACAACCAAACAATAAAAGCCCAACCCTTTACCTATTCACGTAATATTATAAATTCTTGCTCCTAAAGCAGAAACCCACTCCACATTCGTTTAAAATTTAAATGTTGCAGAAAATTACGTTCCACATTCTCAGTCCTTTTTAAGGCATGTTATTAAACATGGATAACGCTTGTCAGATTCTAAAGTAGTGTACAAACATTTTTCATTGTGTGAAAAACATAATCACGATGTCAAAAGTTTCTTTCAACACCTATTTCTAGTAGTTTTGAAAGCAAATGACAGGTTTGTGAGAATCTTGTACATGACAGAGAAAATAATGATATTACTAGGTCTTTACCTATGAAATTGCCGTTCTGCAGTACTGGCCATTTCAAATCAAAATATTTTTTGTTCGGCTAAGGGCTGATTTTACAATAGTCAAATAACTTTTATCTGAAGAATAAAAATGGCGGTTTGACAGCTTATCTATAGAAAATATGTCAAACCGCTATTTTTATTCCTCAGATAAAAGTTATCTGACTATTGAAAAATCAGCCCTATGAATTCTAATTTCAAATTAATTTTATTTTAAAAACATGGATTTTTTTTCATTCTTTTATTGATTAGTGTTACATTTTCATCGCATTTCAATCTTTTTCGTCATCATGGATACGTTAAAAATTCGAATAATAAATGGAATATGAGTACCGTCGTCAGTGGCAGCAACGCGGCACAAGAGGCACGCAACATCAACGACGTTTACGGAGCTAACACTACAAACCAACGCACCACCTGTTATTGGTTTGCTCTCTTCCGTTATGGAAATTTCGACCTGAAAAATGAACCTCGCGGTCGTCCGAAGACTTCGACGGTTTTCGGTCGACAATGATTATACCTATTAATAATACCTATTAATAATACCTATTAATAATACCTATTTGGGCAAACTCCTTTGGGAACGCTGTTGAACGGCCACGTATGGATTGAAGTGTGAATATAGGTTTCTATTTGTGAATCTCTGTTGGTCGAGAAAGGAGGTCGCTTGATATGAATATTTTGGTCCGGGACATGATGAGGCGATAGAAATATACTGGAGACTTATTTATATTGATATTGCCATTCCATTTTTATTTGAATCCCACGGGACTTAAAAAGAACAGTTGAAGAGGCCTTTGCCCAGAAGTGGTCAGAAAAGGCAGATAAAAAGTGTTTCACTCGAAGGTTATGGTCTTTGAATAAAGTTAGACTGTGACTTTAAAGTTGTTTAAATATTCAGTACTGCTACAGTTAAGAGATTTTTGTTCAGAGAAAATGGTGTTTTTCTTTCAACTTTGCCAAATTAAAATTATAATTGTGTAAATCTTGTGAAGGTTACGTCGAATTTTCATTGTCAAAATTATATTATATAAGCATTATTCGAAAATCTACACAAATAACGTACATACAACAAAGTAATGAATAAAGTACTTCTCATACGATCGTTCATGCCAGAGTTATGAGGATAAAATAAGCGAATTCTGTGCGAAAACACGTGTCACCTCACGTCCCAACAATACATCAATACGATTTGTCAATATCGTTTGTATAACGTTCACAGAATGTAATACATACTTAGTAGGAATGTGTCCGGGAAACAGATTTATTATATTTATGCCTGGTTGAAAAAAGAAAGAAGAAAAAGTCTATTTCTGATTTTTCAGTAAATGACTGGGTATTATCAGAATATTTAAAAAAAATACAGATAATTTTATTTTAAGTGATTCTTTCCAATTATTTTTAATATAGTAAGAAAATGGATGTTCAAAGTATTCAAAGAAGAATTACAAGCTTACATAGGTACGTCAGAACATAATTCCGATAAACAGTGAACAAAGAAATTATTTTTTATTCATTTCGTTGTATCCGGATATGATAATAGAAAATGGGTTTTTTACACAATGTTTTTTATGTTTAAAATTTATATAATAAGCCCAAATCAATGAAAATTTAATAATACCTGCCCATGTTTAATTATGTTACATCAATAGTAATAAGAAGCTAAATTATAATGATGTAACTTTTTCTAAAAAGTTGGTCGTTAAAGGAAACCTACGATTGTTTATTAATTAGAGCAATTTTAATTGCTAAACATTCCCAAAGGTTCTGTCAGCTGACCCAGCTTCTTTCTTTTTGTGGCCCAGTGTGAGGCGGGAGAGACTGTCAGACTCGTACTGACTAAGGGCTCCCACACATAAACACGATACGACGTCGTCGCGTCGTTCAACGATGCGGCGTCGCGTCGTAGAAATCTACGAGGAACATCCTTACAGTGGGGTGGTGTTTTAGTTCATTCCGAAAAATGGACCGCTCTAGACGCATTCTGTTCCATAGTAAGGGACGCTGCTCGACTAGGGTAATTAAATGATCGACTTCAATACCATCCGTCATCTTTGAATTTCGAGTAACAACTGCGCAGAATTGCATCGTGAGTCACAACGTCGCATCGTATCGTGCATGGACACGTTACGACGTCGTGTCGTAGATTTCCACGACGCGACGTCGTATCGTGTTTATGTGTGGGAGCCCTCAGGGCTCGATGCACGATACGACGTTGTGACTCACGATGCAATCCTGTGCAGTTGTTATTCGAAATTAAAAGATGACGGATGGTATTGAAGTCGATCATTTAATTACCCTAGTTGAGCAGCGTCCCTTGCTATGGAACAGAATGTGTCTAGAGCGGTCCATTTTTCAGAATGAACTAAAACACCACCCCACTGTAACGATGCTCATCGTAGATTTCTACGACGTGACGTCGTATCGTGAAACGACCCCGCATCGTTGCACGACGCGACGTCGTATCGTGTTTATGTGTGGGAGCCCTAAAATCCACGGTGTTCCTACAATAGTTCTTTACGTTCCAGGGACACAGTTACCTATTTAGAAAGTTCCGCGACCTGGGGTCGACTTCCAATCTTGTGAATACTAGTATTCAGATTGAAGATTATTTAATTTACATGGAGCGACTGCCTGGCTGACCTCCACACAACCCAGCGACTGAGTAATACAATATCCCTTCGTAAGACTGGTTGTTAGACTTCAAATTAGGTTACATGGAGTTTAAAATTAAATTGCTCCTACATTCAAGATTTTCAATGAAATCCGTAGAAATAAGTAATAGATTGACTGGGTATACAAAAAATACCCAAGGCAACATACTGTACCCTTAGCACGAGTTTTCAGACGTAAAGTGAACTGGAACTTTGACAATTTCAAATTGACAATTTTCAAGGAAAAATTAGTTCCTTCTTCGCACACCAGAGGCGCTGTTCCATTTTTTGCTGTAAAATTAAATACTGTAGGTACCCTTAGCACGAGTTTTCACTCTTTTACTTTACAGCGTCTTTCCAGTATTTACAGCGTTTCTTGTATGAAAAAATGGAACAGCGCCTCTGGTGTGCGAAGAAGGAACTAATTTTTTCCTTGAAAATTGTCAATTTGAAATTGACAAAGTTTTAGTTTACTTTACGTCTCAAATACTGAAAACTCGTGCTCAGGGTACTGAAAAGACGCTGTTAAGTAAAAGAGTGAAAACTCGTGCTCAGAGTACTGAAAAGACGCTGTTAAGTAAAAGAGTGAAAACTCGTGCTAAGGGTACTTATCACAAAATATAACTACAAACACGCAAAATAGGAAAGGCAAATTGGAATTACAATTTCCCGGCCCCAATTTCGTGCGGAACCTAATTAAAACCAATGATGACTATAATTTAGAAACTGATTGGGTCCAAAGCTAAATAAGGGCAATATAGGCTTCACAAAATATATAACATTGCAACAGATATTAATTTTACCTTCGTCTGTGAAAGTTAATTAATTTTCTAAAATTGTAATTTTATTATGGAATAGCTGAGTTTGTTTTGATTTGAAATGCCAAATTGCCAGTTGTAATGAAGTATGTGATGTGGGTGGCTTTATAAAAGGCAATTTATATTAAAATTTATAATTGTTTTGTTTATAATTTAAAATGATTGTTTGCAGATTTTTCCTACGTTGAAGTGAAAATTAACAATATATTTTTAATGTAATATTCAGAGGGCTACGTACCAGCCGTACCGGTCGACCCTTATTGTTAAGCCGCGTTTACCACGATTGGTTCCTAGATGGGTGCCCAACTGCCCAATAATTACATACCAAGATCCCTTTGTGTCTCGGAAAGTCAAGACCTCTATTGCCCTCTCTGGGGTCGCGGGACCATCTTAGCAGAATACCGTGGCTCTTTCTTCTTTTTTTTTTAACGTTGCCCCACACTAGGACAATTCGATAACATTGTGCTTGTGTTAAAAAAATGAATTTAAAAAATGTAGTCTAACATTCAGTTCAGCTTCGACAAGTCGAGATAATTTTTACGGGAACTAACAGGCAAAACAGTAACTGACGTTGAAAATGCGATTTCAATTCCGTCTGAAATATTAATCACGGGACTAGCTGGTAACACCATTACGTTTTCGTCAGTCTAATTTTTCAATTTCCAAATTGGAAAATTCATCGTAAAACTTGACTAGATTTGCTAGTAGCCAATTAGAGTGATACGGGACGGCGAATTTTTAATTTAAGGGGACAACAGAACTTTCAAGAATGACTTTGGTTTCATCATTTTCTATGTAGGTACATCAATGAGGTATTACGCAAATAAATGTATATAGGTACTAATATTATTGTATCGTTAAACGCGCTAATCTCAGAAACTACTGGTTTGTGTTGAAAAATTCTTCTTATTTTAGAAAACATCACGCTAGGACCAATACGAGCTGAGTAGCGGGAAACAAACTTAAAATAAAGAAACTTGCTGAGTTTAAATTATAACAATAAAAGTGTATATACCTAAATTAAGTATATACACAGAAAATTACGTAAACTACATTGCCTGAATTTCACAAGCATAAATTCGAGTAAAGCCACGCTCTCCAATAAAATACAAATTCGGGAATCCCAGGTGTAGCAAAACACTGTATTAAGTTACCAACTTATGATTTAACTTGCCACTTAGTTTTGACTACTAAGCCAAGGGTTGTTTTCTGACGGGGCCCCCCTCTAGAGGGCCAAAGCCTGCCGGGGTCGCGGGACTTATCTCATTACCGTGACCCCGGAACATAAAGGGCTATCGAAGGACACCGTGGATTTTAGTCAGTACAAGTCTGACAGTCCCTCCCGCCCTGCCCGGGGTGGGAGGACTCATTTGATGATTTTACCACGATAAAAAAAAAAAAAGGGTTGTTTTCTACAGAAGATGTGCTTTGTAGTTGTGCTAAGCTATAAGCTAGCTCTAAGCTAGCTATGAAAGCTAAGCTACGAAACTATGTAACCGTTTCTACTGATGCTATGTAGCGGTGCGAGTAAGTCATGCTATGAAGATAATATTCCGCTTTAAGGTGACGAAGAAGATGTGCAGCTCAAGTGCAGATGCGATGTATGGCAAATTGGACAAACCTACATAGCTACACCATTCGCTAACTTCCACAGCACGCATCCACAGCTCGCATCCATAACACGCTGACTCAACACAACAAAACGTATTTTAGTTGACGTGTTCCACCATTGTTATGCTACGAGGGCCAAGAATGGCTGGTGGATATCAAACGCATCCATAGGAACGTACCATAGAAGGTGGAAAATCACTCTAAGGCTAGTGATTAAAAACAAGTATTCAGCGAAGCACTAAGTTAGTTTTGCAAGTTTGTACGGAAAGGTTGTGGCCGTGGAGGTGTCTTTTTCTGTTGATTCTTTGAACATCTTCCAAAAGGCAAACTTGCTTACGAAAGCAAGCAAGTTTGCCTTTTGAAATATCAGTTTTAAGAACTAGAATAATAAAAAGTTCAGATCGATGTTCAAAAGTAAAGTATTCAATTTGACTTTTTGTTTATTTAATTCGATTGTAATGTTTTTATAAGGTTTAAATTAATTTAATCATAAAATTTAGACATAATTGTTAATAGAATAGTCCACTGGTGAAAATCACGAAAACATTGTATGAATTTTATTATTAACCAAGCAGTTTGTCACCATCATCAACTAGAATATGTATGAGCAAAAAAAAAACGATTCAGTTTTAGGCCACCGCGTTTCATGATACTCGCGGCTCGCGGTATAGCCTAATCTAGTTCATACTAGGAAAAAAAACGCTTCACAACGTACGTTGTTCGAGTTTTCCCGCGGTGAAGTCGACAGGGCTATCACGGCGGCCATTATTTATATTTTATAGCTGCTCGCTATGTTGCCTTGGTATATGATAAAACATATAAATTGTGGAGCATCCACCCTGGAGGCAATTGTTTTAAGACCTTGCTTTGTTCATCAGGCTTTTTGCCAGTTTTGAGGTAGAAAAAAAGTAATGATCTATGTTAAAGGACCTATAATGATTTGGAACAGTGGTGGCCCAGTGGTATCGGTCATGGCTTACGAGTCACCAGTCAGGCGGCCTAGCCAGGTGCATTATTTTGTGTAATTTAGTTTATTACTACTCATCTCAAAACGGCGGAGAAGAATAGTGTGAGGTAACCGGCATATCCTAGAACCAAAAATTTGAAAACATAATAATGACATCTACCAACCCACACTGGGTTGGCGTTGTGGATTACGGCCCACTCCCTCTCACAAAGAGGTTTTTGGTTTTATTGACTTACATTTTAACATACAAAAAAAATGATTAGTACAATTTTGGTCACCCGACACAACATGCAAGCAGTTATGTTATTATCTTCGCGAGTAATTAAGGGTTACATATTAAATAGGTGCGTCCCCACAGAGCGCGCAGCTTCGCGAGGCATTTTCCGCGCGAAGCAGCTCGTTTGGTGTGGACGTGTCTCGGGCGAGGCAATTGACAGCGCTGCCGCGGTCGAGCGACCGAGCGCCCGAGCCATCCAGTGTCGGCTTTTGTTTTGCTCGCGTATATTGTTTCGTGCCTCGGTCGAAAAACAATAGACGCGTCCACACAGAGTGAGCAGCCTCGCTTGTCAGTTTCCTCGCGCAGTAAATGCCTCGCGAGGCTGCGCGCTCTGTGTGGACGCACCTATTAAATTGTTTAGAATATAAAAGAAAAACTTCCCTTTTCATATACTGCGTTGTCACTGTATGTATGATACTTATATTTTCTAGGTATTGTGGTGGTGTAGGAGAACATGAGTTCGCACTTTTAAACTTCTTTGAGATCATCTATCTAGCTTGTTGGTTGATACTGTTGTCAGTGTCCTCTGACCTCATTGAAAGAACTGCGAATTATCTGTAACTAGTATTATAAAGCTGAAGAGTTTGTTTGGCTGAACGCTCTTACCTCAGGAACTACTGTTTCGAATTGGATAATTCTTTTTGTGATGGATAGTTATTGTAATTATATTCATCATCATCATCATATCAGCCCGGGATCACCCACTGCTGGGTATAGGCCTCCACCTTTTTATGCCATATTTTTCGGTTGCGTGCGTCTCATATCCATCTATTCCCCGCGATCTTGACGATATCGTCAACCAAACGCGCTTTTGGACGCCCCTGGTTTCTTTGGCCGAACCTTGGCCACCATTCGGTCAGAACCTTACTCCATCTGCCATCTCTGCGTCTAGCTAGATGCCCTGCCCAACTCCACTTGAGGCGTATCGCTCTAATAAATTGTAGACAATTATTTCAGATGAACGCAGTATTTCTTCTTCCAAACTTCTTTATCACTTGTCATTTCAGCATTCACCTCAATTCTAGCCATTTAAAAACGTTTTAAAAGAACATGTTTCTAATATAGCAGTCGGTTGCAATTTTGAAATCACAACTTGTTCATTTAATTAGACCAAAGGCTTCCCAAATTTGTCCAAAGCCTAAACTTGCTGATTTCACAATACAACGTCGAATTTTAGGCCATCATTGTTGCTAATGAGTAAGCTCTTCAATTGTTTTGTAGAACAAACCCGGTGGATTTTCAGTCAGCACAAATTCGCCTAATTAATGTTCTAACTTTTTAGTTCTATTAATCACTTATCAATAATAATAGCACACTATTGCAGATTTTTGAAGGTCATTAAATGATTTTTTATAACTCTAGAGTAAGGATATGATCTGTATAATAGACGAATAGTAATATCTGATTACACATTTAATTTTTAATTTTTTGGCAATGCCCGATTTTCTTCAATGTACTTCTAATAACTGGTAAAATTTATTCAAAGTGATGTAAAACGCGTTCCCAATACACTATCGTACAACATAAACTATTAATTAATTTACCGAATGCGTTTAGTTACCCACAAAATTGTAGCAACATAAAATACGCAGAGTGAAACGAACAAGTTCGAATCGAAACGCAATTTCGATTTAAACTTTTTAGAGTGTTTCGTTCACCGTTCTATGAATTGAAAAAGGATGTTTAAAACTTGAAGGTTTTCTAAATGTTGGAAAACTGTGACTTGCAACCAACGGAAAATGTTGATTATTGTAATAATGGACGTTTACACGAACATTTGAAGACTATTATCACCAAAAATGAAGT
The DNA here is from genome assembly GCA_950005045.1 of Agrotis exclamationis. Classification (NCBI taxonomy): domain Eukaryota; kingdom Metazoa; phylum Arthropoda; class Insecta; order Lepidoptera; family Noctuidae; genus Agrotis; species Agrotis exclamationis. Next base: position 19,091,825 of record OX465419.1, read on the forward strand.
ATGATATTCTTACTTTTTTTTTATTTATTAATTGTAATGGACAATTTTTCAATAAAAATTCTATAGGGGAATGACTTTTTGACAGCTAGCAGTTAGTAAAAAGTGTCAATTGATAGGTGTGGCGACTACCCTTTTCACGAGAGACAACACAGTCTAATTTACAAGTCGGTAGGTATGTTCTTTAGGTTTTTGAAAAGTAGCTTCTTTTAGGGTATATTGATCGAAAGAACTGTAGACTTTTTTATCCAAAGAAATGTATTAGAATAGGCGATGAAAGTTTTGAGATGTTCTTTTAATTTTTATTTGGAAAATTCCACCTGGCTTGAAGTTCCCTATAAAATGGTTTCAGTTATTTTATATTTTACCGAAATCTGGCTTTTGTTGTTCATTTTTTGTCAACGCTTTGTATAAATTATTCATTTCCACACATTTATTAATGTCACATCCATGGTTCCGCATATTCTGTTCAAGGTTCCGCTTTGACACGGAATCCCGGGAAATGATTGATCGAAAGGACGGTCAATAGGGATGATATTTGACTAAGTTTATACAACAAGCGGTTAAGTAATGGCAACACATAATGTTGTTTATAGGCTGTCATATGTCACTGTGCGTTTTAAAGGGAAAGTGAAAAAGTATGTTGTGTAAGTTGGTCGTCTGAATTTGGCTTTAAAGTTTTTGTGAGTAAATTTTAAGATTACGTGAATGCTGTATAATAATTGTGAAAAATGGATCCGTTTTTTTTCTCCTACCGCCCTAACGAAGTGACGGAACTGCTGACTAAAACCGGGTGTTTCTTCAATTGCAGTATGTGTTTCAGGGCCGCAGTAACCTCTTGTCACAATATTTTTACAACCTCAGTAGATAAAACATTTCCGCAACCGTGGTAGGCATTGCTGAAAATTGACATATTTATAAGACCTGATTTTCATAGACTAGCTTTTTTCCTTCTTCTTTGTCGTTAATATGTAGGCCAAATATGATTATAATAACTTAGCAATCTCACAACGTACACAATTAAAAAAAAAAAAACATTTTTAAACAAGCGAAATCGCCTGCGTAACTTTCATTTTATACTCCTGACAGTTGAAAACCGTCCGAGTAATACTCGTGAAGATGACAGCCCGAAACGGGTTCCGTAGCGGAAACAAAGTGAAAGAACTCGTCAAACGCACCCCTTACTAGTTGTTTGTTTTTTTTGACACTCAAATAAAGCTCCATCCGTTTTTGGCGGAGCGGGGTCAAGAACAATTGGGTCGGTATTCTTCCAATAAAATTAAGAAATTGCGTTTTGAAATTGAAATATTGTTACGAGCTGGGTATCGGGATAAATTAATTAACACCAATTAAAACCAAATAAACTTTATTCACACACGAATCACTAATTAAAACAAACACTTAACACTACTCAACAATTAAACACTTATAAACTCACTTAATCACACGTAAAAATCACTTAGAGATCGCTTTCAGTTCACTTCGAGTTGCCTCGATCGTAGTCAAAACCAGACTGACTCAGGTCGCCGATCGGCGCCCCTTTTTATACTACCGCCGGACCCACTAGATGTTTCTAGAAAGTGGTCGAATGTTCTGGAAACATCCATAGACTTCGACATAGTCCCATACCTTCTGGAACATTCCAGAACCATCTCGAAACATCTAGAACAGGGTAGAATTTTCTAGAAACTTTCAGACAAACCTTCGGTAGAATTGTCGAGAACCTTGTGGAACTTTCGAGAAGCTTATAGATAGGTCTCGCAATTCGATCGACGTAACTCTGCCCCCTCCTTAGACATGCTCGTCCCGAGCATCGTTAGTCCCGTTATATCGCGCTAAACGGTCAACATGGACAATCTTGGGCGCGCCACGTGGACCCTTTTGAATCCGGTAGGTGACGTCGTTAATCTTGGTCACGACTCGGTATGGTCCATCCCATTTTGCTTGTAATTTAGGGGACTTCCCTTTGCTGCGCACTGGGTTATGCAACCACACAAGTGACCCCTCGTCGAAACCTCTATTGTTTGTCTTCCGATCGTATCGGGTCTTCATCTTCTCAGACATTTGTTGGCCGGATTGTCTGATATGCTCATAAACATCATTCAATTTGTAACGCAAGTCATTTGCATAGTCGGTTACACTGCGTGGAGCATCAGGAGGGGATCCGGTGATCAAATCAGCAGGCAACCGTAATTCCCTTCCAAAGTTCGCGAAGGCTGGTGTCACAGCTGTACTTTCGTGAACTGCGCTACGATAGGACAGAAGAAATGGCTGTATGTGCTTGTCCCAATCTCTTTGCCTGCTTTCCACAACCTTTGCCAGATATCTCTCCAACGTTTGGTTGAAACGCTCCACCATTCCATCAGATTGTGGATGGTAGGAAGTCGTTCTGGTCTTGTGAGTACCCATCAGCCGACAAGTCTCCTGGAATACTTGTGATTCAAAATTCCTTCCTTGGTCGCTGTGTATTTCCAAGGGTACTCCAAAACGACAGAAGACCTCCTGAACCAATTTATCTGCGACTGTTGTAGCTTCCTGGTTAGGAATGGCGAAGACTTCTGGCCACTTTGTGAAGTAATCCATGACAACCATGAAGTATTTGTTCCCATTTTCACTTTCCGGAAATGGTCCTGCAACGTCTAGTGCTATCCGTTCCCACGGGGCTCCAACGTTATATATCTGTAAAGCACCTCTGCTGCGTGTCTGGGGTCCTTTCACAGCCGCACAACTGGTACATTTCCGACACCAGTCCTCCACATCCTCCCGACAATGGATCCAGTAAAATCGCTCACGTATTTTCAGTAGAGTTCTTTTTACTCCCATATGTCCGCCTGAACATCCGTCGTGGTAGAGCCGTAATACATCCGGGACTTTGCCTCTAGGAACAACCATTTGTAAGTGGCAGTTGTCTCCTCGAGCGTTTTCCCATTTACGGCACAAGACTCCTTCCTGGATAACCAAGCTGTTCCATTGCGCCCAATAACTCTTAGTGATGGAACTCATTGCAGCTACATCACTCCACTTGGGTTTAGGAGCACCAGCTTTAATCCAATCGAAAATTGGCTTGATGTCTGCGTCATTTTGCTGAGCATGCTGTAGGGTTTCCTTCCATTCGTTACTGAGATCCGTTCGTAGCATTCTTACAGATACAACTTCCTTGGCTTCTTGCCTGATACAGTGCTTACAGTCTTCAGGACAAGGTCTTCTAGACAGTGCATCTGCGTTACCATGTGTCCTCCCACTACGATGTTCAGTTACGAAGTCGAACTCTTGTAGTAGCTCAATCCACCTCGCCACCTGTCCCTCTGGATTCTTGAATTGCAATAGCCACTTTAATGCAGCATGGTCCGTTCGCAATAGGAATTTTCGTCCCAGCAGATACTTACTGAAGTGCTGCAAAGTCTTTACTACGGCAAGTAATTCCCTTCTCGTAACGCAGTAATTTCTTTCCGGTTTCGATAGAGATTTGCTGTAGTAAGCTATAACAACTTCCTGATTTCCTTTCCGTTGAGACAACACGCCACCAATTCCAGTATTACTTGCGTCTGTGTCAACTATGAAGTCATTTTCAGTGTCAGGATAGTCAAGAATAGATTGCACAGACGTTTCTTTAATTCCTGGAATGCGATGTCACAGTTCTCGTCCCAACAGAATTGTCGCTTCTCCTCAGTAAGTTTGTGCAGGGGTTTTGCAATATCAGCAAAATTCTTGACAAACCGTCGATAGTAGGAGCATAGACCTAAAAATGCTCTGACCTCCGTCTTGTCTTTCGGAACTGGCCATTCCTTGACGGCGACGATTTTCTCCGGGTCTGTCTGAACACCTTCCTCCGAAACTATGTGTCCTAAAAAGTTCACTTGTCTCCTGAAAAATGAACACTTTTCCGGACTTAACTTAAGATTTGCCGTCCGGATTTTCGACAGCACTCTTATTAGGTTTTGAAGGTGATCTTCAAATGTTCGGCCCACGACGATGACGTCGTCCAAATAGACAAGACATGCGTCTCCGATCAATCCGGCAAGTACTTGCTCCATCAACCTTTCAAATGTCGCAGGAGCATTGCACAATCCGAATGGCATGACTTTAAATTGCCATAGCCCCTTTCCTGTTGAAAATGCAGTTTTCTCCTTGTCTTTAGGGTCTATTTCCACTTGCCAGTAGCCGCTTTTCAGGTCTAACGTTGTGAACCACCTCATTCCTGTCAGTGTATCCAATGTGTCATCGATCCTAGGCAGTGGGTAACTGTCTTTTTTCGTGACGTCGTTTAACCGTCGGTAGTCCACACAAAACCGCGTGTTGCCGTCCTTTTTCTTCACCAGGACCACAGGAGAACACCACGGGCTAGATGAAGGCTCTATAAAACTGTTCTTCACCATGCGCTCAATCATTTCTTTCACTTCCTTTTCGCGTGCAACCGGCACCCTTCTTGGTCGTTGTCGGATTGGTAACTCATTGCCAGTATTAATTTTGTGCTGAACCAGCCCTGTTCTCCCTATGTCAGCATCATCTGTAGAGAACATGTCAGCATACTGGAGTAACATTTTCCTAGCCTTATCCATTTCTACTCCAGTAAGATCACAGTTTTTCAAAAGTGTTGACACGTCAAATTTCAAACGAAGCACTTTTTCTGACGGTGCACATTCCATTAAGATCTCTTCTGTACCACATTTCAATACTCCTCGATCAACATCGATCTCACAACGATATTTCCGCATAAAGTCTAAGCCCAAGATGCAATCGTCTACTATGTCAGCCACGATGACATTATGCCAATACGCTTTGTGGCCTAGTTTTAACTTCACCTCCTTCTTGCCTCGGACGGTTATGTGCTGACCGGTAGCTGTCAGTAATTGTATGCGGTCGTGGTTATTGAAGAGGTCCCCAAGGAACCGACTTGCTAGGTTTGAATTGACGACCGTGTGAGAAGCTCCTGTATCAAGTGTCAATTTGCATGGTTTTCCGTTGACTTCGCCTTTGATGATCAGGCTGTTTCCGTCATGGGCCTGTGATATCGAGATCCTCGGGGCTCTTTTCATACCAGCCAGCACCCGCCCCTCAGTCCTGGCGTTTACTCGTTTCCCTGCTGTTGCTGGGCAGCCTTATCGGTCCCTCTTCCCTGCTGGGATTGATCTTCTCTTGATGTATTTCGCTTGGGACAGCTGGACCGAAGATGACCTTTTTCCCCACAAGTATAGCACCTGGGACTGTACCCGTGTGGCCGGTCGCGTACAGGTGATTCCACTACTTCTCTGACGCGATGCGTGCGATGATCTTGCCTCACTGCTTCTACTTCCAACGCATGAGCCAAGGCGTCCTTTAATGTTTCGTGATGCCCAAGTCTTACAGCGGCTCTGACTTCCAAGTCACGTATTCCGTCGACGAATGCCTGTACGAGATTGCCATTGATCAGAGCAGGAGCAGACTGGTATGCCTTTCGGACCATCTTTTCAATTTCCAGGGCCCACTGTTGTAGGCTCTCGGCACTACGTTGAACACGATCCTTTAGCTTAGCGCGAAATACGTGCTCCAAGTGCGCGTCGCCGTACCTGGATTCTAACGCTTCCAGCAGCTGCTCATACGTAACATCCTTGCCAAGAGCCTCAAGTATGGTCAGGGCCTGGTCTCGTAGGCCTAAGGTGAGCGCGGTCATTGCTTGTTCTTTTGTCCACCCATTCGCCTTCATAACGGCCTCAAACTGCATCCTGTAAGCCGACCATGAAGATGTTCCGTCGAATGGCGGCACCTTAAACCCTCGTGCCGAGGGTGCAGTAACCACTGGACACACAACCCCATCTCCAGTCTTAAGTTCGCCCAAAGCTTTCTTCACCCCGGCAATTTGGATCTCAGCTTCAGAGATGCGATTCTCGTGCTGATTGACTTGGTCTTTCACCACTTTGAGCTCCTTGCCAAACGTCGAGTGCAGGTCCTTTATCAGGAACATCTGCTCTTCTTGGCGGCGGGCCTGCTCCTCTTTATCTTGCTGAAGCTGCTGGCGCAGAAGGCGGACCTGCTCCTCCTTGTCCTTCTGTAGCTGCTCTTGCAACAGGCGGGCCTGTTCCTCTTGACGGCGGGCCTGCTCTTCCTGGCGGCGAGCCTGCTCCTCCTGGCGGCGGGCCTGCTCCTCCTTATCCTTCTGTAGCTGCTCTTCCAGGCGGCGAGCCTGCTCCTCCTGGCGGCGGGCTTGCTCCTGCAGCAGCGCCATAAGCGCAGACAGGTCTGGAACCGCGGGTGCTGAAGAGACTGCCGATGGACCAGCGGCTGGTTCCGTCGTAGGCTGAGCACCACCCGGCGTCTGTATCGGGGACCCTCCAAACCGCCTCTGATCCATGTCCTGTTGCCGCTGACTCCTGGTACGAATACCGTCCGTGTCGTCCTTTGGTAAAATTGGCATTATATCCCTCACTTCTGACACCAAATGTTACGAGCTGGATATCGGGATAAATTAATTAACACCAATTAAAACCAAATAAACTTTATTCACACACGAATCACTAATTAAAACAAACACTTAACACTACTCAACAATTAAACACTTATAAACTCACTTAATCACACGTAAAAATCACTTAGAGATCGCTTTCAGTTCACTTCGAGTTGCCTCGATCGTAGTCAAAACCAGACTGACTCAGGTCGCCGATCGGCGCCCCTTTTTATACTACCGCCGGACCCACTAGATGTTTCTAGAAAGTGGTCGAATGTTCTGGAAACATCCATAGACTTCGACATAGTCCCATACCTTCTGGAACATTCCAGAACCATCTCGAAACATCTAGAACAGGGTAGAATTTTCTAGAAACTTTCAGACAAACCTTCGGTAGAATTGTCGAGAACCTTGTGGAACTTTCGAGAAGCTTATAGATAGGTCTCGCAATTCGATCGACGTAACAATATTATATGTCGGATTTCTTTTCCGGCATGTTTTTACATGAGCTCTAGAAAACTAGGGCTCATAGAAATTAATGCCAAACATGAGGTATATTTATTATGAACCTACAATTTATCACAATTATCCGCTTAGCTTAGTACTTGCGTGTTCATTAATACTGTACATATTTGTTTTTTTAAACAAACGTTGTAGACGACTGGTTCGCAAATATTTGCCTAGAGAGCTGCTAATATTCAGCTTATTTCATTTCGTTATATTTTCACTTTTGAATATTTTTTAATTCAATAAAAAATCTCTGACAGTATTGAAATACACAGTTCCACAGCATTAGCTTACAAAGACGATGCAAGTTGTCAGAATAAATAAATGGTTGTCCACTTAAACATAAAAAATAACAGTCTAAATAAAATTAACTAACTATAGATATTGAATAACAAATGTTCTTACCTGAAAAAAATATACAGAGAAAAAGTACCTACACTAAGAATTGCTATCATGAGGAAGCGTGACCCGAAGAATTATCATTAACGTGGGAAGCAATACGGCAGCAATGCTTATTCTTTTAGACGAAAAGCCAGTCCTGTTAAACAAAAAAAAAAATTGTAACAGATATTAAGGAAAATTAAAAAAATAAAACCTCGTTTAAATCTGCGTCATTTACATCGTCTAGAAATCCAATGCCGCAACTTGTTTGTCACAACATTAAGCCATTTTTCACTCGCTTCAAGAAACTTTTTAATCTGAGGATTTGAAACAACTGAACGCGAGGCATGACGTGTGGCGTGCGAGCAATCGTTCATTTCAATCGTGGCCTTCCTGCCACGTTGAGGTAAGTAGGCAATAAATACCACTTCAGCGCTACGTAATCCTTACGAGTCTCAGTGAAAAAAATAGCAGCATTTTATTGCGGATATACATTTTGGATTCATCGGAGAGGAAAAATTATTTGTTATTCGATTTTTTTATTCCTTTTTCTTGTTCCTTTAGTTTGTTTTGTTGGCCTTCTTTGAATTTGGAGTGAGTTTGTTCTGCCATTGTTTGGATGGATGGATTTGGGTAAATTAGGTAAACATGACATAACAAAAACATCGTTGTTATTCGAAATGGGTTCGGCAGAAGAGTTTCAAAAGTAAATCTACATAAAGATAATATTATTATTTCATAAAACAAAAAAAAAGTAACAAATATACCAACCAGAATTTGAGGCACTAATTTCAAACTGTGACAAACTGCCTAGCTCTTTCTCAAAGGCTGGGGTCGGTTTCCGACTAACCAGATCACCGGATGCAGCTGAATACTTATTTTACATGAAACTACTGCCTATCTGTCCCAGAGTTAGTAAAGTCGTAGGGTACCGGATACTTGCGTCGGCCGCGTGGTGTACGAAAGGGCTAAATACAACCCTTAATATCTTCAAAGTTAGAGTGAACAGGCTGCTTAAGTGGGATGGCACCGTCGTCAAAGTGTCTTTCACCCCTGACCTAGAGTAGAGTCAAGAGCACACCCTTCTCAAATAACAAAAAATCGGTTGTCTGTAAAGTCGGTTTACTGACGATAGCTGAACGTGACAACGTCATAAGAAAATACTACACTTACGTTGCTATAAACAATTGAAAATTGAAACACCTCAGAGCGAGGTAACGCCGCATGACATCATGGTTTTTCATGCGTGCAGCCGACTCCATCGAATTATAAGACGTTGTCACGTAAAAAAAGAATTCTATCAACACAAGATCAAGCCAGAAATAAAACAAATATTCCTTTTCTTATAGCTAGCTCTACTTATGAAACTTATGAAATACGAGAAAACCATCCAGAAATACAGGCTGTGTACAAAACTATTCGAAAGCCTGATAAATCAGTACCTGTCATCCTAAACGCTTTACTATTTTACGAGAACAAATAAAAGTCACAAAAATCTTCAAGGCGGACCCCGCTTATGATTTATGTTTTTATTTACAAAGCTGTTCAAAAGAAATGAATCCATTTGGAGAACTTCAAAGAGGTTCATTTACTCAAAGATGGGGATTGCTGAGTAAACAGAATGTTCAAACTCATTTTAGTCTTAATTTAATTAAATAACAAGTACTATTGTACTTCTCGAAGGGCTAGGCAGAACTGAACCATAGTTCACCTACACTTTACCAGTTACCTAAGTCCCTTGCTTTTAGGCATAAGCATATTGTTATCAGCCGGGGTCGCGGGACATACGTATACCGCGACTCCGGTACACAAAGGGCTACCCAAGGACACCGTGGATTTTAGTCAGTACAAGTCTGACAGTCCCTCCCGCCCTGCCCGGGCTGGGAGGACTCATTTGATGATTTTACCACGAAAAAAAAAAGCATATTGTTATCAACCAAGCACAAATCCGTGGCTGCTACTGAGGAATCCCTAACTAATAAACGAAAAATCGCCATTCCCGACCTAGGAATCAAATTCAAGACCTTATTCAACAGTCGCGTTCGTAACTAAAATACCCAGGAGGCACCGAGTTTAATTAATTACGCGAAAGCTTGGATATATGGATGTTTATATTACTCTTTCACGCAAATACTTCTGAACGGATTTTGATGTTTGATACAATCGACAAAGTGGAATTATGACACACTATAAGCTTGTTTTCCTACAGACATTCAAATACAATTAGGTCCACATTCGCGTAAACATACTTAACCATGGTAATGACTTTGATCTTTGTCAATTTGACGGATTCAAACGATTTATTGTCAAAATGTGTCATGATTCCACTTTGTCGAGAATTCACACATAGGATAGTTTTTATCTGGATTTTATGTTCTGTGGGATGATTTTCGAGCAGTATCGGGAGAAACTGTTGTTACAGCTATGATATTTTTATCCCAACAAAGTTTCGATGGGATAATTATCGAACGACACGCTGGCATTTAAGCTAGTTACGCATTATAAAACTCCGAAGCTTTTAAGTCCAGGATTGGTTGAACCTTTACTGAGAACTAATCCTAATACGGTCAATGGTCACAAGCTCACGGTTGCAGGTCGAGATTGAAATGTAACTGGGTCGCCAAATGTTACACCCTGTATACGTAAATGTATTCTTTGTTAGATTTCTTTCAATGTTTTATTCCGGGGTTATCAAGTAAGAATCTTATGTGTTAACAGACAACGGTTTTAAGGTTAATACTATTGTATATTTATAGGAAGGTCAAGGTTTTTGAAGAAGATAATAATTATGTTACTTTAAAAATTGGAAACACGTCATAAGCAAGTTCAATTTTTACTTCCTTGTGACGTCACGACTTCCCATCCCACCGGTTCTCGAATTTTGACATATTTCATCTTTGTTAATATTCACTGATTAAAAGAAAGAATAAGGGTGCATAATTTTTGAAAATTCTCACTGACGGACTAATTTTATTTGAAAACTAGCTGCTGCCCGCGACTTCGTACGCGGATTCTGTTGCTTATGCCAACGGCACGGGATCGTCAAAATCGAACATCTGATAAGTCTGATGTCCAATTTCAAGAGCCCGGGTAAAAAAATAAATGGGAGTTTTGGCCTGTAGAGTCAAATTTTTATTCATCATCTAAAATTAGTTCTAAACTGTTACCGCTTTTACTGCGTGGAGGTACTCCCAGCTTATGTTATTTTAAAATTATACAGTGAAATTAGTGATAGCTTTGATTTCTACATCAGGTGTTCCAGATCTTCAATTTTATACGTCAACAGAGAGTGCTCATCACGCAGAACAACTCTTGCTAAGACGTCATTCCTATACTTATATGTAGCTGGGCTCTTGGTGTCCCACATCAGGTGTTCCAGTACTTCAATTTTATACGTCAACAGAGAGTGCTCATCAGGCTGAACAACTTTGCTAAGACGTCATTCCTGTATATGTTATAGTTTCGCTTGGCTCTTGGTGTCCCACATCAGGTGTTCTAGATCTTCAATTTTATACGTCAACAGAGAGTGCTCATCATGGAGAACAACTCTTGCTAAGACGTCATTCCTATACTTATATGTAGCTGGGCTCTTGGTGTCCCACATCAGGTGTTCCAGTACTTCAATTGTATACGTCAACAGAGAGTGCTCATCAGGCTGAACAACTTTGCTAAGACGTCATTCCTATATTATTTTATAGTGTAGCTGGTCTCTAGGAGTTCCACATCAGGTGTTCCAGATCTTCAATTTTTATACATCAACAGAGAGTGCTCATCAGGCTGAACAGCTTTGCTAAGACGTAATTCCTATATATGTTATGGTGTAGCTGGGCTCTTGGTGTTCTACATCAGGTGTTCCAGATCTTCAATTTTTATACGGCAACAGAGGGTGCTCATCAGGCTGAACAACTTTGCTAAGACGTCATTCCTGTATATGTTATAGTTTCGCTGGGCTCTTGGTGTCCCACATCAGGTGTTCTAGATCTTCAATTTTTATACGTCAACAGAGAGTGCTCATCAGGCTGAACAACTTTGCTAAGACGTCATTCCTATATATGTTATAGTGTAGCTGGGCTCTTGGTGTTCCACATTAGATGTTCCAGATCTTCAAATTTATTCTCTCAACAGAAAATACTCATCACGTGGAACAATTTTTGCAATGGCACCATTTTTGTATCTCTTACAGTTTAGCTGGTCTGTTGCGGTTCTGCACCAGGTGTTCAAGATTTCAAGATAAATTATAGCCTATATGTTGGCCAGACATAATACCTATACAACAAAAAAAGAATCATTCAAATCCGTCCAGTACTTTTTGAGTTTATCCCGGACATACATACAGACAAACAGACAAACAGATAAACAGACAAACAGACAAAAATTCTAAAAACTATATTTTTGGCTTCGGTATCGATTATAGATCACACCCCAAGTATTCTTTAAAAAAAATATTCAATGTACAGTTTTCACTTTCCTACTATTTTATTATATGTATAGATTGATGTTTTTAAGTTCAACTTTCTCCCAAATTACCCCTTCACATCGTAACGACCGCTGTATCGACCAACTTACCATAAGTTGGTCGATTTCTGAATCCCCAAAATGTCTTAGGCCCGGCTTTGAGCAGGCGGCGAGCAGTCAGTGCATCGGTGAAGACAATTTCTCATCTACCTAGTACATTCCTTGCTCGTAAATTATTAGAGAGGGATTTTTATTGCATTTATTATTAGATTCACGGAAATTAAAGCTTCAATAAAGATGAGGAAAATATCATAACAATACCAATATGCTTATTTTGAGAATAATCACAAAAAAATAACATACGAAGAAAATCATAAATCTCATATCGAAAGAGCAGAAATTGGAATGTTAACCTTCTTTCCCGAAAAAAGGTTCTAATTCCAATTTCTACTCGTATTCGTATTTACACGCTAACGAGAAGAAATTTCAAACAAAATCTATCTATTTATATACTTTTCAAGAACATACAAAGCCTTTATTATGATTCCAGTACAAGTACTCCCACATACAATGAAAAAGGCACGTTAACATTTGAAGACAAATGAGTTCGTTTGCAAAATACATTGGTCACCATCATCATCACCAGCTTGTAGTGGATCAACACTGCCGGACCTAAGGCCTCTCTCAAGGTATGCCATTGAGCCCGGTCCTGAACTATCCTCAGTCAGACTCTACAGCTTTGTTTCCCAGGTCGTCGCTCTAACTGCCCGGCAGACACCCTACACTGCATTTACCTAGTCGCAGTCTCATACTTATAAAATACTTAAAATCACATCTTTTCTCATGGCGACAAAAAAAATAGTAATTAGGTACTCCTTGATCAGTTTGCTTCGTGAGTGATATAGGATGGGTAACTATGTGGCTAACTAACCATCTGTAAAATAATGTGCTTCCAGGATTTCGGTAATGTTCTAAAGCTACTGTAAACCAAGAACGCAAAGGGTAATTGAAGGAATTAAATGGATGAATGGATTTTAGTCAGTACTCGTCTGACAATCCCTTCAACGCCACCCAGAGTGGGAGTAGTAATTTCATGATTTCCTGCCCCAAAAAGGCTCATAAGTGCTTTTAGGATCACGTTAAACTACAGTAAGACTTTATTTTATCCTTATCATCCTACTACTGGGCAAAGGACTCTCCCAGAACCTTCCACTTTTTCCTTTGAGCTTTGTGCAGTTTTTTCCGGCCATACAGAATGAAAGCATCTTAGCCGTCATGCCAGCGTTTTTTAGGCTTTCCTCTGAAAACAAAAATAAAGAATGAAAATCGTTATTACGAAACCCATATGTAGGTATTTATGTACTTTCCGAGTCCCGACAAAACCTTCATTATAATTCCTTTACACAACACTGGTTCACAATAAGCCCCACATGAAATAAGAAAACGTAGAACGAACGAAAATGAATGAATGTATTTGTTCGTTTGCAAATCCCCGACAATCAAGTACTTTGGGCCCGAAGAACTTGATTGAGTTCCGAGTTTCCAAGTTGATCTCGACAATACCCATGTGTTCTTGGCTCAATATACACAACCAACTGAGGTAACTTAGTTGGGAGAAACCCGTAATTGTACTAAGTAAAGTTTTCTTCGGCACGCATTCGGGTCGCAGTAATTAATGTAATGTATTAAAGCTCGGATTTAACTTTGCGGAGACTGGTAATTGTCTTAGTGCGTTGATTGATTTCCTTACTTGGTTTAAATTCTATTGTTATTATAAGTCGCTTCATCCTTTTTGATATCATAAATGAGAAAGTATAAGTATGTTCCATCAGAGCTGAATTTTTGTGGGGAATCTAAAGTCTCGAAATAAATGCTGATATATTATTTGACTAAACTGAAAGTTGACCCCGATATAGTTGAAAAACGGCCAGACCAAATGATAATAGTTGACATTTTATATGCCAATAACTCTTACAAACCAACGTTAAAGTAAGCATTATTAAATAAATAATGTGAGTTAGGTTCGATTATTGGGTGAAATTTCGGCATGTCGCCAAATATATTCTAGGCTTTCAGCAATACATCAAACTATGAACATTCGTCAGGATTACTGCCAAGCCGTTCGAGGATAAACGCCCACAAATACAAAATTATATAAAAGCTTCTTTTAACCCCTATTCCTCCATCGTCGCTCTAACATAACAGTCCCATTTCTTTGCCTTAGTTCTTGTCCCTAATCGTACTTTTACTGAAATCTCTTCGCTTAGTATAAAATGACTATAGATTTTGTACTTTATATTATGCTAGCTAAGTTTCAAAATGGCTTATCCTACCACCCTAGGGATCTTTGAAGCAAAAATAATAACCTGAATTTACATAAATATCCAGACGGAGTGTTAAACAAAGTTACTTTTTATGTCTATCTGTGTGATCACTCTGATCTTGCCAACCACAAACAAAAATATGTAGATATGAGTTTGTTTCTCCAAGACAAAATTAAGTCTTCAGCAAGGTTAATGTCCATAAAGTATGTCACCTTGTCAAAATAAAGCTGCAAAGACAGAATAACAAAAAAAAAACAATTATAATAAAAGAGTTCAGCAAACAAATCAAAACAATACTCAAAGGCAGATAAAAGCCTCCTGCAGACACACGCGATTAATCGCGCTGCGACAACGAGCCAAGCTAATTTCCACTCTAAAAATACTGCGAATGGACCGCGACATGTCGCCCCGCGCGATTAATCGCGTGTGTCTGCAGGAGGCTAAATGAGAAAGTTGGTGAAATTCCTTAAAAACGCTGTCTGCTTGTTTTTGATGACCTCTACCCGTGTAAGGTCATGTCTTACGATCTTCATTAGACGTTCTGATAGAACAAGTATAATTTTGAGAAAATTAACTTCATTTGGCACCAAGATTAATGACTTACTAAATGCCTGTACATAAAAATCAGAGTGTTTTTGTGCCAATATTTTGCTGGTATGGTTAATTTTATACGGCTGAGCGGCCAAGACTCAATAATATTTGATTATAATAAACTGCCAATATGGTCTGACCCAAATGACCCACGAGGATAAACTGTTATATTCTAGAAGGTATGTATCAGTACGCCGCAAAATACAGTGTCCAAAAATATAAGTAAAGAATCCGGTTCGATCTGGGTTCGATTATGAAAAAAAAAGTAGCACTCGGAGACTGCCGCGGTGAAGCTAGTGCATATCTTTTTATTTATTTTAAAAGAAATCGCCTACCGCGTATATTTAACGAGAATTTAATTTATTTAAAATGTTTGTGGTGCATTACTGTAATAAAGAAACTTCTTCGTTGTAGGAGAATTTTATAAGGTTTCATTGTGAAAACTCCTTTTGTAGCTGGCCGTTTAGAATGTAAGAAAAAGTAAATTGTTTTTATGACGGATATTTTTATGATTGCCGAAGTCTCCCGAACTGAAATGATGTTAGACGATGCGTGGTGTCAGGTTTTTTCCTTAGTTTTTTGGAAATTTTTTGCGTCGGTCGCCGCGCCGCGCTCAGAGCCTGCTATAAAAGCTATGCAATAGCTTAAAAACAACATTATAACCTCCTCTTAGTCCACTGAGGCAATAATTCTACATAATCTCTAGTTACTATAGTCACTATTTCATTGAAAAATAAGTATAATTTTCCCTTATCACAATTGTTAAGGGGTCAGCGCATATTCTAATTCTAGGTGTACTTCTCCATTAGTCATTATCTCATGAGTCACCCTCTTTGCTTCACGTTTATTACACATTATCATTAAAAAAAAAAACCGGCCAAGTGCGAGTTGGACTCGCCCATGAAGGGTTCCGTAGCAGCAAGCATAGATTAGAGATATAATTATATTGAGATTAGTAAGTAATATACACAAACAATAAAAATAACTTTGTTTTTCATAGTATTTGTATGAATGGCAAAGTTATATTTGCGGTTTTTGAAAATGTACTATATCTCAAAAACTGCTAACTGTATCTCATCCAAACCAATTTTCGTTGGTAGTTTTGGTTGAGGTCTACATTATATATTTTTTTTAGTTTTATCATTCTCTTATTTTAGAAGTTACGGGGGGGGGGACACACTTTTTACCACTTTGGAAGTGTCTCTCGCGCAAACTGTTCAGTTTAGAAAAAAATGATGTTAGTAACCTCAATATCATTTTTAAAGACCTATTCATAGATACCCCACACGTATGGGTTTGGTGAAAAAAAATTTTTTGAGTTTCAATTCTAAGTATGGGGGGCATCCCCAAAATTTGTTTTGTTTTGATTTTTGTGTGAAAATCCTAATGCGGTTCACATAATACATCTTTCTACCAAGTTTAAACAGGATAGCTCTTATACTTTCGACAAAAAGTGGCTGTGACATACACGGACAGACAGACAGACAGACAGACAGACAGACAGACATGACGAATCTATAAGGGTTCCGTTTTTGCCATTTGGCTACGGAACCCTAAAAACAAGTTTCTAAACGACACATACCTACATTTAAATACGAGTGTATACAAATACTGCCCGAAAAAAGAGTCCGCATATAAAAACTTCATTATTTCTTTTTAACCCTGAAATCTCCTTCAATATTTTTTGAAAATTTAATAAAGTGAATAATTCTTTCCAGACTCTCCAATAATTGACTGTTAAATAAATTATTAAGTGCGAAGGTAGGTACTCTGTCTGCAATTACGAAAAATTGAAAGAACTATGCCATTATAAGGGCTCAAAAATACAAGGCAAAGAATTTTTTGTTTACCGAGTCGACTAAAGGATCAAGATTTCAATGGATCTGAATAATGAGACACATTGACTTTCATATTTGTGGGTATCGTAAAAAGGTTGAAATTTAATTTTTACAACTGCAATCTAAGGCTATGCGCGCACTACGAAATTTAATCGTTGCGATTTCTATATGGCGAAATGAAATCGCAAACTATGTTCGTGAAATCACAAACGATTTATTTTCGCAGTGCGCGGACTGTAGTACATTTCTGTTGTTCACAGATTGTCGATTTTTTTTCGCAACGATTTTTTTTCGTAGTGCGCGCTTAGCCTAACTCATAGGTATTTTAAATTCGAAAATTTGTGCGGGCGAATGGATTTTTTCACACAAAAAGTACTTCAGATGAAAAAAATACAGTTAGTTTGTAACCTGGATCTACACATAGGAAACTTTTTATCCCGGTAAAGTTGAGTACAGACTGTATTACATAACATGTTATACAACATTGCTACATAACATGTTTCAGATAATGTGGACACTGGATGTCATAAAACATGTTATAATAACATGTTATTAATATATACAACAATGCTATATAACTTAGTCACGGTAAGCACTTAAGAACGATAAGCGACAATGGTTATATAATATTCTTACTCGTATATTGCAATGTTATTCTAATGTGGACGTGTTATAAAACACAAGTAATATAATATGTTACATAGTCTGTACGCACCTTAAGATTTTCCTGAGGTACAATGACCAAACTTACCGACAACGCCGCGGGCATAAGCTATGTGGATAATAAAATCCTAAATGTATGTCACATATTACAAATCCTATGTTCAATATCGCAGACATAAAAATCATCAGACCAAGATAATTTCGGGTTCGTATTTTGCAAAGATTATTCACGGCTCGCTTACCCTCGGCCGACTGAACAGCTTTGTGGTTGAAGGTACACATGTAAGGTCCTAAAGGGTGCAGAGACAAGGACAGAAGGTAAGCCAAAACAGGGCATTTAAACTATAAATTCGTATGTTTATTATCAACATTTACAACACGTCTGCTTCATGTTTTGGTGTTTACATCTCTTTGGGATGTTTATGATCGGTTTATATCATGCCAATGGCAAAAAACTCGGTCATTTTATGGTGTTGCGCGTTTTTTAGCGTGTTAGTGGGAACTAATGCCGCCATCTTGCTTTTTGTAGTAAAGCCCAATGTCCCTGATATCAATTTATGCTTTCTATTAAGCTTTCTATAAGCAGGTTAGCGTTGGAGGACGTTTTCAAGCTCTTGGAATGGAACGGATTCGGCATCAACATCAATGGCGAATACATCACTCACCTTCGTTTTGCCGATGATATAGTCATCATGGCAGAATCGTTGGAGCACCTCAATGCTATGCTCAGCGGCCTTAAAATGAACATGGACAAGACGAAAGTCATGTCGAATGTCCATGTGGCACCCGTACCGGTTGTTGTTGGGAATGATACTCTCGAAGTTGTAGACCATTACACTTACCTTGGACAGATTGTTCAGTTAGGTAGGTCCAACTTCGAGAAAGAGGTCGCCCGAAGAATCCAACTCGGATGGGCAGCGTTTGGGAAGCTACGTGATATCTTCTCATCGAGAATCCCACATGTGTGTTGCCAGTGATGACATATGGCTCTGAAACGTGGTCTCTGACTGCTGGCCTTTTACAGAGACTAAGAGTCACTCAACGAGCGATGGAAAGAGCTATGCTCGGAGTTTCTTTGCGGGATAAAATCCGGAACATGGATATTCGGCGAAGAACCAAAGTCACCGACATAGCTCATAAAATTTGCAAGTTGAAGTGGCAATGGGCAGGCCACATCGCTCGTAGAACTGACAACCGATGGGGAAGAAAAGTTCTCGAGTGGCGACCACGGACCGGAAGACGGAAGCGTAGGTAGCCCTCCCACTAGGTGGACCGACGACATCGTGAGGGTCGCGGGCAACCGATGGATGCAAGTGGCGAATTGTCGTTCGGCGTGGCGGTCTAAGGGGGAGGCCTATGTTCAGCAGTGGACGTTTTCCGGCTGATGATGATGATGATGATGAAGCAGGTTAGCGATTTATTTGAATGGCAATATTCAATAACTTGTGACTCAACCACTTAATAATTTCAAAGTAACATAAAATCCAACAAATAAAATTAAATGATTGTAATTATTTAGAGACTGTGAGGTTTTTTTATGCATACATAATTTACAATCAATAAACGAAATTAAATAAATAATAATTTAGATTTTTTTTTTGGAATGATTGCTTAACAGTGTCATTTTTTATTTCACAAATGTTTTTTTTTTTAATGTTTACACTGTCATTTAACGTCAAAAGAGCAATGCAGGAACATTTACTATCTTTATTTCAGTCACAAAAACGCAGCTGTGACGAATAAAGCCCGAGTTGCGGTTCGCTTTATTTTTTTAACGCTCAAGCTGTATAAAGTTGTGGCGAGGCCGTCAGGCCTGAATTCACCGATAGTGTAAATTGTTTTCATTGTCAGTCGCGCCAACTGTCATCGGAAAGCTATAGATTAGTCGTTTTGTGGAACTGGAAAATTTATGCAAATTGCTTTCAAGCTTTTTAACGGATACTGTACAATATTATTATGATACAACTGTTTTAAACCAAAAGAATAATTGATGATTTTATCAGAGAAATTATTTTTAGTTCACAAATGGTTGTATAATTAGTGTCTAAACACACTATGCCGAAGTTACGCGACCGGAGTTCGGCACAATTACGCCTGCAATGCTATTTGAATTACTGACGACACACTATGCCGAAATTACGTCGCGTCATAGCGTACAGCGTAACTTCGGTCGGGCGTAAGTTCAGCGGCAACTTATTCTGTGACCACACATTATACGCGACCGAAGTTCGGTTCGATTACCGACGAACATCCGGGGGCGGGGAGCAGCAGGGAGCCGCCCGCGCCGAATTTCTGCGTAAGTTCGGCACTTATGGTGTGTCATATCAGCCAAATACGTCGGAACGTGAAATCAGCCGCCGAACTTCGGTCGCGTAACTTCGGCATAGTGTGTCTAGACACTTAAATCGAAACTGATGATTATACTACCTAGCAGTGTAGATTTTGCCTTTCCTCTTTGCCCACTTCAAGTTGTTTTTATCTGTCTTCAGGGCTCCATCTACCTATATAAAAATATCGAAATAGATTAAGCGATTCAGGTGAGAAATCGTAACAAACAAACTCACACTAGAATTCATAAAGTTAGGATTGATTGGTTTAATTTCTTTAGTTTGTAATCCTCTCTACTCTTCTCTGTCTTCAGTTAGTGTATCAATATTGTCTGAAGGCAAAACGCTCATGCCGTCATGTTCACCTAGGTTTGCTGAGAGGTCAATGGACGTTTTTCGGGATATACTGTACCTGTTTTTTCTGATAATGTTATTTACACTGTAGTGAGTGATATTATGCTGAAAATAATAATTAAAGACACAATTTGGTTGGCCTTGCTAGAAAAAGAAACCAATTAGAAACATTTTCATTTTGTTAAAGTTGCCATCTGTTATCGATTTTTAAGCGCGCTACACATGATTGTTACATCTACTGAACAAGAAACAACTTTAATAGGCCCCCAAGAAGCAACATTAAATTGTTTAAAGCAACATTTTAAAACTCGAACGTCCCATTAACCGCTAAATATGTCTGCAGCTGTATTCTTTATGTTTTTCAACGGAAACGTTATAAATCAGTCGTTGGGGGCAGTTCTACGATTGGCCATGTAAGTCGTAAAACGATTTGATGGCTCGTGGAGCATGGGCTCATACATTCCGAACACATAAATGTCCATCCATGTCGCACAGCTTTTTTCCCTTCCCTAATCGTAAAACTATCTCTTTGAGTAATTTCTCCGAATGGCTGACTTCAAAAGAACAGACGTATTTGATTTGAACGAATCCTTTTGAAGCATTCTGATGGTTTGTTTGTCGAGCGAAGCATTTAATTGCTCGGAAAACATCTCTGTAAATGTTTGTATTAAGAACAATTATAACCCTTTAAATGTTATTCATTCATAATGAGTGGAAAGTGAAAAAAGGGAACAAATTAAAACAATTCCAGGTTCATTTGCTTGAAATTATGTAACAGGTACAAAATGTAGGTAAGCACTTACAACTTTTTTTTTTCATTTCCTCAAAATTAAACGGTTTCGCAAGGAGTTCCTACAATCTGAGATTAATTATTAGGAAAATTAAGATTTCCGCAATAAAACGGCGACTTTATGTTGTGGAAAAGTTTTATTTTTTTTATTAAGGCGGAGTTATTAGCCCGGGGACTTTTTTGTAACTGTGTTTTACCTTGTAACCGAAAGTTGAACCGGGGTAAGTTTTAATGTACAATTTATTTTGCTGCTTTATGGGGCAAAGATTTTTTCGTATATGAAAAGGTCCTAGAACTCATATATTTTTCTACTCTTATACATATTGCCGTACCTGTGTCGCTATCATGTATTTTTTTTTGTTATTATTAAAAAAAATACATGTGGCACTCGGGGACTGCCGCGGTAAAGCTATTGCATAGCATTTTTATCAACTTATGCAATTAGGCTATGGTCAGCCATGTCAATCAAGTGAAACGTCAAGAAACGTTCTCCTCCCTCTCCCTCTCCTTCTCCCTACAATACGTAAAATCTTATAAGAAATTTATTGATTGGAAAGATAGAAATGGAGCAAAGTCGTTCTCAGAGAGTGTATTCTTAGTCGAAATTAGTTATAATTAGTGTATTTCTTAACCTTACGTTTAATAATTGCTCAAGTACCTATAACTTTTAATTTCAATAAATTAAACTTCTGTTTTAACTGTTTGATATGAGTTTCTTTTATCTACTATTCCTATAGGTAATAAGTTGAAAGAAAAGCAGGTTATGCACCTCGCCTTAAGTAATTTATATTGCCCTCGTGCCTGTTAGATTAGAGCCCTCGCTAACGCTCGTGCTCTAAATCAGGCACTCGGTGCAATAATAAATTACTTTGTGCTCGATGCAATATACTACTATTATTCCCATTACACAATAGATACCTACACATAAACAAAAACCACCATCCATCGCCACAAATACGATCACACGCGCCACCATACCTCAGGGAATAAAGGCATAACATAGTTTTATGCTAGTGCATACGTCAAACCTAGATAGTGTCTGCGTCGACACTTGCCTGACCCATTTCGCACGGCTGATTCCGACGACTTGTGCTAGTACTTATGTAGCTTACTATTATCTGATCAGTGAGTTCTCGGCTTTATATTCTGCCCGCTTTATATACCTACCTACTTCTGTATTTATTTTTGGTTCAAAGTCAAATCATTTATTTCAATTAGAGCATCGTAGAGGCACTTCTGAACGTCAAATACTAAAATTAAAGGAAATAGGAAGGATTGATTCTACATCGATTCACAAGGGTGTATGGAGAAGAGCAAGAAACTCCATAATTTTATAACTCTTTTAAAATGTTTTATCATTTTTATAACATGAATGATAAGCACGTCAAGCCGTTGATCCCGGCTGTCATTTGTAGATCTATGACAGTCGTTATACGGTCCGTTCATGTCTTTGGTCATTAGAAGTAGCGAATAAGATATTACGAGTACTTTGTAAATACACGAATTTGCCACTATCAGGACCTCGTGGCATGTTTGAAACATTTCCATACAAATGATCTGCTCACCGCTCCACGCTATGACAACACACCAGTCCGTGAACGGGCCGTTACGCCGAATCTACATTCATACATCCTGTCATAAAAGCACGTCGGTTGAATGTACTACGGCACTTGATCTTTCAAAAGAACCTAATAATACTAGATTACTTTTCTTATTATAAATATTTATAATTCAGACGGGAAAACTCCGAAATAAAACTCTTTCAAAAGAAGCATTTCAAACTAAAATAAGTATTGTATTTCACCTATTAAAGTTGTTCAAACTTTGACCTCGACAGGTTTCAGAAAGAATAAGATTAGAAGTAACAAAAACAATATTTTATGAACTGTCTCATACATTTGTGATGAGTGAGGGAGTGATGAATGGAGTCGCATTCAGCTAGATTATGTTTTTCAAGAATTTCTTATATCAACGGCTTTGCCTGCTTATTCGGTAAATAATATTTGGACCACAGAATACCTTATTACTGGGATAAAAAAGTATTCTTCGTATTATTCTAGGTCGTAATCATAAACTATCCATGTGCCAAATTTTATCCAAACCCATTCGTGCAAACTTGGCATTAACATTAGTAGTAAAATATATAGATAACTTTAAGCAAAGTCACAAAGTATATAAATAATCTGATGGGTAGGGTACAAAAATACCTACCTACTACAAAAAAAAATATTACGATGTATCGCTCCATAAAATCGTAGTCACCGGATTTATAAAAGCAACTGGAGAAAAAGTTTCTGTCATTGGCTAAATCCCGTCGTCGAGTCGAGTTCGTGGCTTATTTCCGATTAGGGACACATGCAGTTGTTGTGCAGACTTTTAGTTCTCATTATTTCTTCTTATAGACATATAGTGTGTTTCTTTTATATTAACAATATAATACCGAAGACATTTAACTCGTTTTTATCTGTTAACTTCATTCAGGCCTTAAAATGCAACAATTTCCTGAGTCGACGAGTCTATAGTCGGTAGGGTCAAATGTCTTTCAGGTTGCGGGAATCTACGCGCAAGGAGTCATTTGATGACTTCCCAGTTTCCACCCGAACAAAGCAAAAGAAGGTCGCTGTTACTTTTGATTAAATCTACTCATGCTTGTAGACCATTTCAGCTGGATTAAAGTACAGAAAATATCGCCTTCCTGATTTTCAGATCAAATAAGTGTCGGGAGCACGCATTCCCTGGGTTAAGCGAAAGAAATCGTACTCTTAAGGCTCCTACACACAATGCCGGCGGCAGGGCCGCTGAGCAAACCGCCGTGCACCCGGCGGCATTTAAAGCCGCTGGCTTTGCCACACAAAAGAGCCGCCGCCGGCATGGCCGCCGGGGTGTGGTTACGTGGCTTGCCGTCGTCCGTTCGTTCCTGGCATTCAAGCGGCTTTAGTGACTGTCACAACCGGAATGATGCTTGGCGGCTTTGCGTGGCATAAACCCGGCGGCCGTTGTCACCGACACTGTGTGTAGTAGCCTTTACTGACTAAAAGTCTATCCGGTTCCTACATTTGCCCTTTGCATTCCAGGGTCACGGTATCCTGCATAGACTGAGTACGAACCCATGATAAGTTCCCGTAGAATAATTTCTGACTCCCACACTGAAAAACTTGCGACCAAAAGCTAATTTATTCTCCATAATTATCACCCTTAAGACCATTATATCTTAAAAAGGAAGTAAATCTTAAACCAAAAATAGATTCCAATTCAATAGAAAGCCCATCTGGTGTTAAAATTAAGAGTAAGTACAAAGAGAATCGTGTTTACGGATCGGATACCACAAAGAGACGTTTGAGAGCGTAAAAATAAAAATCGTGTGAAGATGGAGGATCTGAGTAAGCTTTTAAACATTAATTAGTATGAATTGGGTAGTTCTTTGAGAGCGCTTTCTTGATAATTATTATTTTTGGACTAAATTTGATAAGCATTGACTGTGCGTTCTGAGTTTTTTGGAGGATGTGTATACTTTGGCTGTGTATTTGTTTATCATTCATTATGATTGCTTATGCATCATGCCTTAAAATTGTATTCTATTCTAGCCTTTGTACGTAAGCTGTTATATTAATAATAAGTAATGTTGAATAATGATGGGTTTTACCGCTACAACAGTGGCGTACCTACCCCATTCACAGATAACATATTAAATACTGCTCAAGTTGCTTCGGATAATGTTATTGCGGCTTTTTAAAGTGTAATATTTAGTTTTTCTGTTAACTTACAAACATACAAAATATGTAATGAAAATATTCTCTCTATAAAATTAATTTCAAAGACGATAGCAAAAGGAATCTAGGTGGCTACTCTCCATCAACGAAAATACGGACCCATATTAATAAAATTAGATACTTTGGAGTGAAGCCTACTCCCTGTTAGTTCTGAATTCATAGGTTAATAATAATAATAATATTCCACAACTATCACACAACGCCATCTAGTCCCAAGCTAAGCAGAGCTTGTATTATGGGTACTAGACAACTGATAAACATACTTATATATTTCTAAATACATACATATTATAGATAAATTACACCCAGACACAGAACAAATGATAGTTCTGACAACATAATATTGAGAGTCGGGACGACTATCCAATCATGTTATGACCAATACATTTTTAGTTCGTATCACTAACTAATTTTATGTCCGGAAGTGACAAAGATTAAGAAACGTCCGAAACGTCGGCCTAAGCTACGAGTTTTGTGGTTAGACAGTAGTAACCCTGATTCTTTAACGTTTTTCTGGTTTTCCAAGGTCTTTTCAAGGATGGACGGACAATGATAAAGCAAGAAAAGAAAGAAATCGAATCACTTTGATGTGGGTTGCGTACAATGCCTAGTGCTTACATTAAGTGTTAGGCTTCTTTTGTAGGTATCATTATTTTTGGAGAGAATCTCAAAGTCATTTATTCAGTAGTAAAATGTTTCTCATTCTTCATCTGCCTAGCCCTTTCCCAATTATGTTACGTGGTATAATCATCAAATGAGACCTCCCACCCAACTATCAGACTCGTCGTACTGACGACAAACCATGGTGTTCTTTCAATAGCCCTTTAAGTTCCAGGGTCAGGGTATGAGACAGTCCCACGACCTTCTCATCTTTGTTGGGGTAAGCTTCTATCATCATCATCACCAGCCTCTATAGCAGTCCAGTGCTGGACATAGGCCTCTCCAATCACTCGCCATTTCACTCTTGGGTCGGCCTCCAATCTAATCAAATAAAACTGGTTATCAGTATTTTACACACGGAGCGCCTGACTGTCTGAAATCTACAAGCCAAATTAGTACTGAGGCCTTACCACGAGCTCTTAAAGCGATCCAGTTTAGACTGTGGGAAAGAGACGAGCTATACAAGTCGTCTAGCGTCATCTCTTTCCCACAGCCTAAACTGGATCGCGTTAAGAGCTCGTGGTAAGGCCTCTGGGAAAAACTTTTTGATAACGACTGTCAAAGATCTACAAAAGAGAACCGGATCAAACGGCGGCGTCACGTGCTTGTACACGCACGTGCACGAGGAAAACTTATTATGTAATGGATAGTCATCCATCTACGGACTGGCCTAGGCAAGCGTGGCTTAACCTTGAAGATCAGCTGTTATAATGATTAATTTAGCTACTATAGCTTATAATTATTATAAAATGTCAAAATTCCGTGTTCAAAACAAAACGTTTTTTGTGAAAACACTTTTTTTGTAAATGTTTGAGTGAGCACACATTTAAATGTTATTCTTGGAAAATTTCACTTATTTTACGTAGGGATCCAACGAAGGATAATTTTTCTTCCTTTTTTGGCTTCACTCAGAGGCCTTCTAGGAATCTGGTTGTTCCATAATCAAGACTGCGAGTTCCTCCTGATTCATAAACCTGTAAAATAAATTAAAATAATGAAATGAAACTTCGGAAAACATTACCTACCCGTTTGTTCGTTAAAAAGAAAATTGAGCGGGTAATCAAAACCATTCCACGTAAAAGAATTTAACGGTTTCCTGAAAACGAGAACAAAAAAGGTTGCCAGACTAATTAAAGCAAATTCTACTAACAATACTTTTAAGGTGTCTATTAATTATTACATTTTTTTCTTTTCCTGTTATTTTCTTTTTCCTGACATTTTATTGGGCTTTAGAGGCGGACCCTCATCTATGGCCTTTTGAAAAATCCCTTTGACGGCGTTTACACCGGCACGCACCTTTTTAATATTTAATAATTTTACTTTTCCATCATACAGTAGGCAGGTAGTTGAGGTAAAAAAAAATGTTTATGCTATCACACAGAATACTTAATAGTAGTACTAGCTATCACATTTTTATAATAAAAAAACATTGTTTAAGTCCATTTTTTTTGTATTTCTTTTTAAAACTTTTGCTTGTGGTTAAGTTTTTTATTTATTTCAACAATATTATTAATTATATTAACAATATCATTTGGTGAATGTTGGTTCACCTGTTATACCAGTGTTGAATATTAATTTACATACTCTTTTTAATGAAAACAACTTACTTGCTACAGCTTATATCTAAATTTTCATCAGTCAATCATCATCTTAACCTCATCTTTTTTAAAATAAAACCTCTTGTCCCAAATAAAAAATTACACTAGGAATTTTAGAAATACTGTGAGAGCAAAATTCTCTCTACAACAAACATAACACATTACCAGGTACAAGAAAACCAAAAATAAGCACATTTCTTGTAAACTAAAATGTCACATACCGCCATCCAACATTAAAGTGACAAGGATTGATGGGCTCCTAACTGTGTCTTCATCAAGTTCATCTCTCATTAAGTAGGTATAGTCCTTACACAGTTATTACTGAAGACAGTTCCAACCCAAAATCAACCTAATAACAACAGTAATAAGGATCACTACAATTTTGATGAACTTTTCAGTTGACTACATACTAAGAACATCCTTATATGTATGAAAATAAAGATAGTTTTGACACGATACAAGGGCAGAGGGAGAATCTGGGAAAGACTGTACACGTTCGTATATACGCCCTTTATGCGCGCATGCTACCCAGAACAGATGCGCCTTGTTCTATATTTAAAACATAATGCTGGCCCTACAGAAATAATGAGATAAGTGGCCTTTTTTGAAGCTTTATTTTTAAAAGAATTAATCTTGGCTCTGGAATCTGATTCTTTTTTTTTTCGTTTTCGAGTGTGTTTTGTTTTTTAAATTAATGAATGTGTTAATAGATTTGGAAGGGGACGAAAAGAAGTGAAATAATAAATGACACTGCTCATAGGTGAACTGTTTTCTTAGTTTTCTAAATGTATTTTTAAAAATCGATGACAGTTTAAAATGGGCAGCCCTCAATGTTAGTAAGTGCTAGAAACGTATGATGGGGCCCCCTCTCTAGAGGGCCAAAGCCTTCCGGGGTCGCGGGACTTATACCATTACCGTGACCCCGAAACATAAAGGGCTGTTGAAGGACACCGTGGATTTTAGCCAGTACAAGTCTGACAGTCCCTCCCGCCCTGCCCGGGGTGGGGAGGGTGATGATTTTACCACGCTAAAAAAAAAAAGTACTAGAAACGTATTTAGAGTTCATGTTTTCTTTTTATGCGTAAACAGCAATATTAATTATAGAACTTTTACTTTAATAAGTCATACGTTTACGCATAAGCGTAAATGCAGGATCTTCCCAAAATTCAGATCCTTATAAGCAACACTATCGAATTATCAAAATTAACAGATTCAATTTCTGCCAAAGAATTTATGTATAATGTTTTCAGAAACCCAAAGACGCAGATTTAGTTGCCAAAAAAATTGGCCCGAGAGTCACGTAAATATTATTTCACTATTTTTCATAGTTCTCGATTAAGCCATCCACGTCCACTTGAAAAATTCAGCCTGGCTAAAATCGTCGCATTTTATTTCGATACAATTAAAGCCAACAAAGCGCAAAGATGGGTCTTTCTTTAAATTTAATATAGCAGCAATGCGCTCTCTGTATATCCTACGTCCAGTTCATGCAGTGAATATTGCATTGTAGTCCAAGCTCATCCATTTTGTTTATCTGACAGTGTTACCATGTGCACGGTATTACGGTTCCCATCAAGTATGAAAGACACAGTTATTCGGCCTTTATAGCACGGATCCTTAATTAAAAATATAATTTTCCGTTGCAAGCTTTTATTTTATTTTGTTATGGGGATTGATACGATTTTTATGACTTATTCGTCAACTCGCGCGCAATTAACTCGCTCGCTCGAGCGAGTTGGCACATTCCGATTTTAATTATTTTTGTTGTCGTCAACTCGCGACTAGAGCGAAAAATGGTACAGTCATCTTTAAAAGTGTTATAATAAATTCAATATAGAAACCTACTTTATAAGTATAAGGCGTTGTACGATTTGAATTTGAAATAAAAGAAATGTAGTTTTTTAACCGACTTCCAAAAGGAGGAGGTTCTCAATTCGGATGTTTATTTACTTATACATATTTTTTTAAATGTTTGTTCGGGCATAACTCCGTCGTTTACTAACCGATTTGAAATATACTTTTTTTTTGTTGGAAAGGGGTATACTTCCCGAATACTCCCATTAAAATTTTACCGAAATCGGACTAGCACTTTTTGAAAAATCAACAAAAACCTAAAAAGTTTTCAACATTGTCTACACCGATTACTCCGAGGTTTCTGATCCGATTTCGATGTTTTTTTTTTGTTCGATACTATATCTGCCATTTGGTCCCATAAAATTTTCATTTAGTTTGGTGCAGTCATTGACTTATACAGTATGGACAGGCCCTGCCAAACAACGAAAACGGCACCAGTATCAAAAAAGTTCAAAATGACCTGCAAAAAAACTTATCTTTCGAAAGTCGGTGAAAAAAAGTCAATGACATAAAAAAGAAAGCCACCGACTTTCGAAAGAAAAGTTTTTTTTGTAGGTTATTTTGAACTTTTTTGTGGGAAGTCGGTAACATTTTTTATTTTGATAATGTTTTTTTAATACATATATTCTGTATTTATAATTTACAACGTAAAAAACTGCTCATATTATGTTACCTACATTTTGAAGATTATCAACAATATCACATTTTTAAAGATTTTGTTTAATAACCTAGTATGTAACATGACTTTAACTAAACAAATAATTATTAGGATACATATTTGAATATCGAAGATTAAAATATCTACGCTTAAAATATCGATGTTCAAAACATCGAAAATGAAAATATCGAACGACTATAAAATCGAAAATTAAAAGACCCCGCCATCCCCTTCGTGTTAGGTTACTTTAAACCTTGCAAACAGAAATAGGAGCCCCGCGAAGCGGGGTTCCGTCGACTTACCTTGATAGGTGGTAATCAGCAATTTGACTAAGGATGCAAAAGCAAGTCCGACTTTTTATCCGGTTTCTGTCCGATATTTCAATTAGTAGGTAGGTATTTTTAACGTAGATATTATGAACTTAGATATTATGAACTTCGATGTATTAAACGTTGATATTTTGAACTTAGGCATAATGTCATTCGATATTTTGAATCATTCGACATTTTAATCAATCGACATTTCAATCTTCGACGTTTTAAGCGTAGATGTAACATTTTTCGATATTTTGTTACAATCGATATTTAAATTTTCGATGTTTTGAACATCGATATTTTAAGCGTAGATATTTTAATCTTCGATGTTAAAATATGTACCATATTATACATAAAATCATTGAGTAATTTCGCCGAATGGTAACTTAACAAAAGCTTTTCTTTGGAAAGAGAGATTCGAACCGCGAGCAGAATTTCACCTCTAAGACGACCTCCTGACAATCAGTTAACCTACTCTATACGTTTCATGTCTTAAACATGTGAAGTAGGTTCAATTAAATTAAATGTTAAATTTATAAAAACACTTTTGTAGACGACTGTAAATTTTCGCTCAGTGGCGAGTTGACGACAACAAAAATAATTAAAATCGGAATGTGCCCACTCGCTCGATCGAGCGAGTTAATTGCGCGCGAGTTGACGAATGAGTCATTTTTATGTTTACTTTTCAGAAGGTATGCTCTTCTGTTCTTAAAAAAAAACAATAGCGTGCATAATATTTTCTTGCAGATTTTATTTTTATTCCGATTGTGCTATTTATGTGTTTTCTGATAGCCGGTTCTCTTTAATTTTATTTTAAACGTTATGTTGCTTTTTTATTTCAGGTTGTTTTAGACCCACGGGTAACAAGCTCAAAGAAAATGTACTAGTCGATCAGAGTACAACATAGGTTTTCTATTATAATAGTAGTTTTCATTAGGATTGACAAAAGCTTTACTGTAGTTATATACCTGAAACAGTTATACTAAAAACAAATTGTATTAATTTTATCTATACGGCAGCATTCATTCATTTACCACACCTCCTTACTCAGAAATCGTACACTCAAAACACATTTATTTCTCACAATGAGAAAAGAACATCTTTTTTTTTAACTGTCACCCTCGTGCGTTGAGCATACCGTCTAGCGCCTCCCATTCGGCCATGACGGTGGCCACGTGCGACGTATTACACCTCTCATCACGAATGAAATATGACATTATTTTACACTTCTATATTTAAATATTTCATTGTTCCATTGATCTGATTTGTGATGCAGTTGAACTCACACGTATTCAAATTTAGAAAAGAATACGATTTAAATATTGATTGCCAAAATTAAATTTTTAAATGTAGAATACTGCTTTCAAAATGTTGTACCTATCTAGAATGAAATGCCAAATAACTATTTTGTCTGTAGTCTGTACTAAATTCCAGAATAACTCGTAGCTAAATTCTGCAACGATTCAAGTGATTAAATTACTAAGAAGAAGCACTAATATCTACTTGCGAGATGTTCTATTTGAGATATATCGAAATATCATGCATGCCATTTTAACTGGTATTGATTTAATTCAGATTATGTACCTAATTTGATGGTGGTCACATTCAATGCCAATTTGATAAAACTTGTTTGAACCAGCCCGTTTGATCAAATTAACTTGACTTGAACTCTCCTTAAATATTGATAAGTACCTCCGATTCGAATGATCAATTTTCTTAACAAAATTATATGTAAGGGCCACTTGTTTGACCAGTAGTTAAATTAAAATTGTTACATTTGTTAAAAAATGTATAGGATTTTAACTAACAGCTCAACAACAAGAAAAATAATAAAATCGTGCGAAAAGATCGATTTTCGTCCTCAAAAACTACGTAGGCACATTTACCCAAAAAAATAACTCACTTATTCCGTCAAGTCTTACTGTCAAACTGACAGGCACCACGTGCATGATTCCCATCGAGTATGAAACACGAGCCTATAAGGCGAGGTCTATAAATAGACCACATCCCCCTAATGGTCCGTTGTTTGGCTACCTCGGGTATTACACCGACCAATATTTAACAGTTGCGCGCTTTTTGGTAAGCTCAAGAGATTATTAAGATTTGTATGAGGTTTTGGATAAGCTTGAGTTATTGAAAAAGATTTGTAGTAAACACAGAATAAGGTTTATTATCTATTCATGGAAAGTTGAATAAAAAGGTAACGTAGGTAAAATAAAAGTGTTTTATACTTTTTACTAAAAATGATGTTTTGTTGGGATCGCACTTTCTTGCTTATAAGTCAGATGTAGGCGACACCGACGGTAGCTCACTTGCCAACCCATTTACTATTGACTTGAAGACCCCGAGGTTGTAGCTATCAGGAAGCAAAGTCACCGGCAAGGAATTCCATACCTTAGCTATGCGATGGTTGGCAAAAGCATTGCACCTTAAAATGTCATGTCGGTATCATCAAAACTCTATAATATTTCTCAGACACACTGGAAGCCGAATCCATCTTTAGAGATCCCCTATAGGATCACTGTGTTGATCGTCTGTATATCAGCCTGTTAATTCCCCATTTTCTCAGGAACACCCTTATTCGTCTATTAATACGTCTATGAATACACAAACGCAGTCAAAAAAATACGGCCTTTCACAAGTTAATCAAAACTTACAGGGTACTTCCCTGTGCGTGGTCTGACACGTATTTGGGTCAGTTTTTTTATCTACAAAATTTAAAATTTTAACATAAAACCCTAACTTTTCAACGACCATACGACATCCCTCAAACACGTCGTCCTTTTCCATACATTTTACATCAACTCGGACCAGAACCAGAAGTCATAAAATAGAATCTGGAAGCTTTATTATCTGCACGTGTAGGCTTATAAAGATAAGGTAAACAGTACTTTAGATTTATTGGACATTATAAATTAGTATTAAGTATGGTTATACGTTTGATAGGTCGTTATTATTTATTATATTGGAAGAGGTCGTTGGGTTTTATTTGATGGGTTCTGTTCTGTGTTGTTTAGGTAAGAAAGCGGAGAATTTTATGTTCGAAGTTCTAGTGGTGTGTTAAAGGTAATTTGAGGGATATTGTATAATGTTACTGGCGCACGGTTAAATAGTAACCGCAGTTATAGTAAGTAAACTGTAGTTTCAACGCTGAGACAACGCTGCACACAAGGTTATCTTCTTAGAGAATAGCACTACTGGACGGGCAAAATCTTCAGTAAAATGAAGTGGATGAAGAATTATTTTCTTAAGAATATTTACCCCGCATTTGAGCTCTTCAGGATTAAACAAATATGCCAAATATTTAATGTGGAGACCTTGATGGTCAGAGTGCACCCATAAATGACATTTAAAAAATGTTTCAAAAGAAATCAAGTGCTTCCTTCCTCTTGAAAAAATGTCTACTGAAGTAGTGCACTTTAACCATGTGCGTGCACCACATTTTTTGCCCATCTGCGCTAAAAAATGTAGAGTGCAGTCTGATCATACTTGAACGGGTATCTCCAGATTTCAGAGCATTTAGTAACAAAGTAAAGTAATATTAGGGATTACAACGCTACGTCAATGTCAATTTTGACATATGACAGCCGTCAAATTTAATGAAATCACCTGGCATTCTCAAACTATGCGTGCTATTTAAACATTAAAAATACTGTTAAAAAACCGATGAAACACCGGATCTAATTATCTGATTTTTTTTGCAATTAATTAGGTTGGGGACTAAAGTCCCATAGTATAAAAAACCCATAGTATAAAAAGTTCCAGTAACTAGAAAATTCCAAGTCATAATAATATTTTCAATACTAAAAAAAATACTTAAATTAAAATAGGTGATAAGAAAGTTGTAGGAAAAATCAGCCAATAGTTTTCGATGAAACTGTCTGACATGTCAATCACAAACTTTATTAGGTAAATACCGGAACAGCTACTGTCACGCACAAAAACAAAAAAGCTCAAGTCATTTTCGAAAAAAAATACACCCTCCATTTATTGCCATCATCCTTTTCTTAACAGCCAAACTAATACAGAGGTCACACTAGTCAAACCATAACATCATGGTTGGCCATAACAGGGCTCGTTACAAGTCGTTGAGAAGCTCAAAGACCTCTTACGGGCTCCTACATAGTCCTCGAATTGTTATGTTGCTAATAAAAACCCAATTAGCGTTATTACTATCCAAAATGATAGTAGAATGTCGGCTTTCTGACTCTAATTGGCAA
This sequence comes from Agrotis exclamationis, assembly GCA_950005045.1. NCBI lineage: Eukaryota > Metazoa > Arthropoda > Insecta > Lepidoptera > Noctuidae > Agrotis > Agrotis exclamationis. Next base: position 19,125,547 of record OX465419.1, read on the forward strand.
CGTTGAATATTATGTACTTGTAATGTTGTGTAACGTAGAATGAAAATAAAAAGAAAAGAATTTCAGGTTTTTCGAAATGGTAATAATTTCTCTGTGTTTGAACACTTATAAAAGAATACAAAATAGATTTTTTTACTTTATTTGCCTGTGTTCCTAAGTCATCATCTTCCTGCCCTTATCCCATTTCACTTGGGGTCGGCGAAACACGTTTTTTTCTTCCATTCTCCCCTATCAGACGTCACAGTATCATTTACTCCTTTTTCATTCATATCATTCCTTAGACAATCCATCCAACTTTTCTTTGGCCTTCCCCTTTTCTCTCCATCCATCAACATTCATACTCATCACTCTCTTAGTCACATGAGTCTCATCCCTCCTCATCACATGTCCATACCAAGACAGACGATTTCCTCTAATCCTGAGTGTAAATCTAAAATCCAAGTAAAACCTGGAAATTGAATAAACTGTAATAATTTAGTCAAGTCTTAGTAAATGTGTCAAAGACTGTGATTAAACGTCAAGAGCATGAATGAATAAACTTAAAATAGTGCCAACATTTAACAATATAGACTAAATTAATGAGTTGGTCTGAGAAAGGACACAATTAAATAATCCATTCAAATGCTTCTTTTTGTTGTTTAAGCAATTTTAACAAAAACAACTTTACATTCACAAACTTGATTAAGAAAATGTCTGAAAACTGTCAAAAGAGAAAATGAGTACATTATCGTCTGGCCAACGCGAATAAAATTTGAAAACCAACTCCAGAGGGTAGAATGAAGATTGATAAATCGTTGTTGGGCCCGTGTAACGTCCTTGGGGGACCCCTGTGGTATTTTTCATTTTACTTTTCAATACACAGCTGAACTCTGAGGTAAATAGACCTGTCGGCAGTTTTAAAGCTCAGGTTGTGTATCAACAAGAATTGTCTTCACATTTTTACGTCACTAAGCGTTCTGTTGGTTATTGCAATATGTTGCACCGTGTAGTAAGCCTTAATGGAATCCTGTGACGTCATTATTTGTTAAAGTTTGAGATTCTAATGGTTGATCAATATTATTGCTATTAGTTATTAATAGCTGTTTGTATGTGTTTATTATAGAACTGATGAAGATTCTTGGAATCGATTTATGTTTCTAATTACGTTTATCTCTCTTATTATTTATTTGTATGTCATCAACTGTGTTGATTGATGATTATGAAACGCTCAATATTTTTCTTTCGATTCAATGTTAAATGCAATTTCCAATTATTTTCTTATATCTGTCTTCGTCGACATTAATATTAATTTTGTTTTCAGCTGGTTATTTGTTTCTTGAGCCCGTTGTTTAACAACGGGCTCAAGAAACAAATAACCATAATTATTTATGTTACTACAGTAAATTGCTGGTTGCTCTTTAATTTCAATAAATATAGATATAGTAACAACTACGTAGCTAATTACAAGGCTTCAGAGGCCCATAACTACGAATGATAATTGCTTACCTAAATTAATTTTGGCATTTAGCTTTGTTTTTGGTACTGAGTCTCGTTACAGCCTAAATGGTTTGGTGACGATATAAATACCATCTGTGGTAAGGATTATTAGTCGAATTACTAGGAACAAGATAGACATTTCTTTGTTTGTTCTTTCTTCAATATTGTGCCAGAAGTTATTGGCATTGTTTTATTGGAAAAACAAATTCTCAACATCATTCTCATTGTCTTCGGAATTTCTTCACTTTTTTCGTAGATAGCCGTATCTTGGTTAGAATATTATCATTATGTAATAGTTTTATCTTTAGCTTGGTTATCTGTTACTCGCCTAAAACTAGACACAGGAGGATCTCAACCTATCTGTGAAAAAATCCTTTGATTTGACTCAATTATGATGTTGATTTACGTAAAACATAATTATACAATATTAATCAAATATCTTTTTCTTGTCCTCAGAACTTCTCCTGGGCACTCTTCGAACACACCAAAAGGCCGCTTGTGATGAAGAGATGGTGACGCTCATCTGTCCTCGAGGGACCACCATCAGCATCCAAGTGGCCCAGTATGGGGCTTCGGCTACTCAAGGGTCCTGTGCTTCAGACCTGGCGGAGTACCAACCGGTTGCTGTTGAAGTTGTTGGAGATACATCGTGTATATGGCCTAGTGCTTTACAGGTTAGATGAATTTTTGAGTTTTCTGTCTTAGAAAATTACCTTTTTTTTTCTAAAGCATGATTTCACCAAAATTAGATTATGGTAAAAAATTCAGGAATTTTTTTTTTCTTGGACACAAACCGAGATGTCGATTAGGACCTGCGCAGGTAGCAAATTACGAAAAGTATGGCAGTATTGCCACCCGCAAAAATATATAAGAAATCATCGTGAGGAAACTGCCTTATTCTACAACCCAAAAAATCTCCCAAAATTTTTGTCTTAGCGGCTGATAATGCTAAAACTATGTTTTACAGTAATTGAAAAACCGTTTTTTTTGTGTTGCAAACACCACACTCTATCGAACCAGTACCCTGAGCACGAGTTTTCACTCTTTTACTTTACAGCGTTTTTCCAGTATTTACAGCGTTTCTTGTATGAAAAAATGGAACAGCGCCTCTGGTGTGCGAAGTAGGAACTAATTTTTTCCTTGAAAATTGTCAATTTGAAGCTGTCAAAGTTCCAGTTTACTTTACGTCTCAAATACTGAAAACTCGTGCTCAGGGTACTGATCTCTAATAAAATCTTCAAAGCATGATCAAAAATGATAATACTTTGACGTCACATAGAACAGATAAATCAAGTAATTAACTTACGAGTACGATTGTCAATATTATGGGAAGTAGACTCAGCGATCATTGCCGATTGTCGTGACAGTCAATGGCTAATTTGCCAAGAGCCTTGATGAACAACAGAACACATGATGAGGCTCTTAAATTGTTAGGCAGTCTGATCAGAAGTTTTACTACTAGGAGTATTACTGATAACTGGTCGGTCGGCTTACAAACTTTTGTATTTTTAAATATTTTATATTTTTTATATATTCAGAATTGTATGAATTGTGCATTGAAGCATAAAGCGATATTAACTCTTCCATTATTTGATAGAAGGGCCTAGTATTTAGAGGATCTACAAATCACAGAATATTGAGTATTCTGTGACTTGTATGGAACAAAACTAATATTATCATTATGTTTTTATGATTTACAGTTACTTTTGATTAAATAATTTCCCTGCCACAAAATTATGGTACGATAATATGTATTGGCATTTGTCTGCCTATTTTACATGATTACAATCCTTTGAAACTCGGCCTGAATTTCTAATGGAGCGTTAACATAACCAATATGTTTGATGAGTAGTGATTTGGATCTGGGGATATAAGAACAAGAAAATAATACGCTGGTTCGCTATTCAGATAAAGCCTCCTGCAGACACACGCGATTAATCGCGCTGCGACAACGAGCCAAACTAATTTCCACTCTAAAAATACTGTGAATGGACCGCGACATGTCGCCCCGCGCGATTAATCGCGTGTGTCTGCAGGAGGCTTAAGGGTAATATATATTTTTTTTAATGTTGCATCTTAAATTGGCAACAATTTTGGTTCAAATTGATTAAAAGTTGGCCTTTCATTTTGTATTACTTATATTCGTCGAATGCCGTTTGTTAAGTAGACTAATTTAAAAAAATAATACGGTGGCCTATACACAATTATTTACACTCAACTGAATTGAATGTAAATATTCACATTTCAAAACAAAACACTGCAGTCAATTCAAATCTATCAATTCATCCGCATTTAAACATCATTCAAATTTTATGCTTTTTCAAACATCCGTTAATAGTTGAATGCCAAGCAATAAAGTATTCCTTTTTACACATTTTTATTACTCATTCTGACATGTTTAGGCAATAAGTCGGCTTTTCGAGCAGCTGCCAATACTGTCAACCCCTCAAATTCCACATTGAACGCGAGATTTCTCTCATGTCACTTTTTCACTATATTTTCTTACACAACTTCAGCTTACGAAAATATTATGTCATAGGTATATTTTTTTCTTTTTTTTTTCTGCTTTAGTTCAGCACAGGTTTGCTCCAATTCCTACCAGAAACTCTTTTCGGGAGCTCTTTGAATTATTATTTTACTATTGTATTTTTATTATTACAATAAACGTTCCATCGAGCTATTTTGTATTTTTACGAACACTGGCATTGTAAAAATATTATAGATTCTGCTAAACGTAAAATAGCAGTTATTATGTCGTTTCGTGTAATGTTTTAACATAGCAAGCAATGAAATAGGAATATAATTTTATTTGCCAGTAAAATGTGATTTAGATTCAAAAAGGATTGCTTCAATAAATTTTTGGGATGTGTCATTTTGTCGCGGAAATACCTTTGAATTAATAAATTTTTATTTCGAATTAAATCGCTCACTGATGAGGAAAATTACGATTTAATAATACCTATTTGTTTATTTTGTAATATTTTTTTTACTGTGAGTAAATAGGAATAACACTTGAATACCATCCGAACAATTGCTCATTTGTTTTTATTTCTAAGTAATATTAGCCTTTCAGCACGCGTTCAGACGATGGACAGAATGTAAAATATGTGTCGTCTTATGAACTGCGAAGTACCTACAGAAAAATTTAACGTACTAAACTTACAGATGGGCATATAAAAAGTTAAATTTTACGGAAATAACTTGTCTATTAGCAAATAAATAAAATTGGTCATGCTACGCATGCAGGACCACAATGCCAATTTTTTAAGCTCTTAAAATAAACTGGAATTATCACAAGAACATGGGCACGGTACATGGGCTCTCTCACTCATTCGAATTTCAATTTTTAAGTCATCTGATTCGAATTTCTGTAAAATGTTTTATAACATTGTTTTACGTATGGATTTAAACTTTGACATTATAAAGTTAACCTTTAACATCTATCTAAATCATTCCACTAATAGAATTCCGAAAATTTTCACAAACAGTATACCAACAACTTGTTCGAAACTTTCTGCTTATCAACTTACTATTTTGGAACTATCTAACTATGAAACCTTGAGGGCATAGCAACTATGCTTTTACCAAAGTTCCGACGGAATAGGCATACTAACTAATTTGTGTAGTACTCCTTGTTGCAGACCGTGGTGGAAGCATGTCAGAAGAAGAGACAGTGTAAATTCCACACGAGCCCGAAGGCATTTGGAGTCGACCCATGCCCGGGCTCCCGAAGATTTGTTGAAGTTGCCTACAAATGCCGTCCTTGTGAGTACCTTTTAGCATTTACTTATCTAAGTATAGTTTAGAGCGCTCATACACAAAAGTTTTAACCAACGTTTTTAGCCCCCGATCTTATTGATCGAAGCCCCCGATGCAAAAGGCGTGTTGTTTGTTTTACATGTCTGACTGTGTGTTTGGTTGTGTCGTGTCGTAGCTCTTAAACGAATGGACCGATTTTTTATATTTTTGTTTGTAACCTGTCTTGATCGGTTTCTAGCTATAATTTAAATGTAATTATGTTTTCAGACGTTTGCTGATAATTAATAGCTCATGTATCGAAGGTTATTTTTTAATTACATTTTAGTCTTTTAACGCACAGCCTTTTTCCAACAAAATTTTGCTTAGTTTCCAATTTAACCTGATATCCTTTGGCAAGACCAGTTGAAAGACTTAAGGGCCTTCTTCACATTTCACATTTCCTTCACATTTCTGTTGTGACTAAAATAAAAGACAGTATAAAGCCAGTAGTTTCTCAAGTCTGAGCACTACCTTTGACTCAAACTTTTAAGAATGTATTACAGAATATTTATTACCAGATAACCATGTAAATACGCACTGGAATGCAAAAATGGAATCTGAAATATTTTTCATATCTACAACATGAATTTATTGAACTCAACTATATCTATTTCTAATGGTCTCTATAAATCTTTCTTCGTTTTTGATGACAAATTCCTTTTTGATAGAAACGTGAAACGCGATTTGAATTCGAATCGATTTATTTCGAAGTCCCTTTGTGAGTCTGTAAGACTAACTAGTACGTATTTGTTTGGGGGCTCTTAGATCGAATTCAGTTTTACTTTAAAATGAATATAACCTAACAAGAAGCAAGGAAATTCGTGAAAATAAAATTTTCATTATAATTATCTCATTGCTTTTATTGCTGAATTTCTTCATTTTCATTTTTTTTTGTGACCAGTATTGCAGTTAATTACTATACTTAGCACCTACCAGTACCTAATCTAATATATAAAATTCTCGTGTCACAGTTTTCGTTGCCATACTCTTCCGAAACGGCTTTACCGATTTTGATGAAATTTTTTGTGCTTATCCGGTATCTATGAGAATCGGCCAACATCTATTTTTCATCCCCCTAAATGTTAGAGGTAGTCCACCCCTAAATTTTTATTTTATTTTTTAGACAAAATTTTTAATTTCTATCTTTTATCGCAAAACAACGTTTGCCGGGTCAGCTAGTACTACTATATTTTATTGCTAAATCTCTAACAATAATTTATTTTTAGATAAACTCGGTAGCTAAAGATCACATTTATCTGATTTCAATAATATTCGTGAATTTGTTCATAATTAAATATATATTCGAGAACGATTCTGAATTCAGAGGCCTTAGCGTGATTTCTACGTAGATATTTAGTCGTAGCACGTACTTGAACTACGACGTAAATTTTATGGAAAATGAAAAAACGCCTTTAATGTACGAACTAGATGTTAATTTTACCCATCAAATTAACGCCAAAGTCCTTCTTTACTTTACGCCACAAAAACGTGATAAGGCCAGGTCACCATGTTTTTTTAGCACATTTACACCAATAAATGTAAACCAACAGTACCTTTCCTATTTTTAGCACATTTACACCAATAAATGTAAACCAACAGTACCTTTCCTATTCAACATTATTCAAACGCTAAAACATCGCTATGACACTCCAATACAATGTGACTTTTTTTTATATGAAGGACACCGTGGATTTTAGTCAGTACAAGTCTGACAGTCCCTCCCGCCCTGCCCTGGATGGGAGGACTCATTTGATGATTTTACCACACTAAAAAAAAATACAAAGTGACTTAGACAAATGACAGATTAACCAAATCGTTTTTGTTTACAGACGAGTTTCGAAGTAAAGTTGGTTGTGAGAATGACGTCCTCCACCTCAGCTGTAACCCTCACTCCAGGGTGGCAATCTACTCAGCTCAGTATGGCCGAACAGAGTATGATTCCATCCAGTGCCCACAGCCTAGAGGGATGAAGGAAGAAAGTAAGTAAATGTCGATAAATAGAACTTTATTTACATAGTTTTACTTTTTATAGTTATAGAATCAGGCATTACTTTCCGGAATCCTTAGCATCAAAATGTTAGGAAAAAATATCTAGTTTTAATTACATCACAGCATCTTGTTTGTGGATTTGCATGAGGTTGGGACTGCATCCTGCATCCAAGCCTCGATTTTCGTCTCGCGGAATAAAAACTAGATATTTTTTACTTGCTTTGCTTTACAAATGGTCTAATCTTATATATGTATACACAAATAGTAGTAAAATAGCAACCTGTAGGCCATGCGAATACAGGGTGTTTTGCAGAACGTAGAACATACGAAAATGGTGGATAGGTGGGGTCATCTGCTACTTACTCAGCCTTAATTTATTTGGCCCTGGCCCATACGAAAGAAAAAAAAATTTTTTTTTTCTTTCTTCTTGTGTCACCACTTTCTTAACTTTAAAGTGTAATTTTTATGACCAACTCTTTAAAAATGAGTCTAGCTCATCTCGCCATCTCTACCTTTACGGAAAGTTAAATGTTTTGCGAAATTTAATACTGCAAGGTTGGTAAAAATTAAATGATCTATTGAAATTATGAAATTATGCCTGTTTTACCCATTTTTAATAAAAATTACACTTTAAAGTTAAAAAAGTGGTGAAACAAGAATAAAGAAAAAAATTTTTTTTAAATATCCAGTGGGCCAGGGCCAAATAAGGCTGAGTAAGTAGCAGATTACCCCACCTATTCACCATTTTCGTATGTTCAACGTTCTGCCAAACACCCTGTATATTGTTCCGTTTGAAAATTGAACCGACAGGACAGCGGCCTGTAGAGCAGCAGGCAATTACTGAGCAACTGTGCCAAAAGTTAAGCCACTGTGCCAACGGTGCCAATGTACTACAAATATGTGATATCTACCAACCCACATTGTGCCCACGAGGTCCATTCCTTCTCATATGTGAGAGAGAACATGTGTCCCAGCAGTGGAAAAAATATAGGGTGATGATTGTTAACAGTTAACAATTCATAGTAAAAAAGAAACATGATCAAAACATGCATCGTGATGAAGTTTATTTGGTAGAGTAGAAAGCAGATACTTATTTCATCGAACAACTAAATCAATATGTGGGAAATCCAATAATCTAGTAGTAATCTACCGTCTTGGATACCCACCGATAATAATGTAATTCCGACCTCATCTCACCAAAAGATACAAGCAGCGGTTAGCAACAATGTGAGTGACCCTAAACGACGCGCCAACTCCCTTTTTTCGTCCATTATCTTTTCCTTTTCGTCGCCGAACTCCATTCACCTGGAAAACTCATCACGTTATTTCTAATCTGTTTTGTTTTGTTCTTCCATTTTGCCACGATATTTTTGTTTCATTTTCACGTGTCTGGAATGATGGATGAAGTGCCATCACACATCGATTCTATTTGATGTTACCTTGCAACTTGTTATTTCAAATTTCGAATCTGTCAAAAGCATTGTTGTGCCAAAGATAATATAATGTTGTGATATGAAACACATTTATAAGTTCTCCAATCCCAAATTCACCAACGCTGCATTTGTGGACCAATTAAGAAGACCGATCGTTCATGTCAACTGTCAATTACCTGTCATTTGTATTTAAAGTTGTCAGATATGACTAATCTGTTACTGAAAGGAGGAAAAATACCTCTCAGAATTTGAATAAATAAATCGAGAAATGATCTCGAAATGTTGCAATATAATATTATAATGGCGAACAATAGACGTTGATAGAAAATTAATAAGCACACTTTAGTACTTTTATCATCTCGAATTCATTCTGAAGGAAACCTAATTCCAAAATGAAAGCGTTCCTCGGTCGGAATCGCTAATTTAATTTTAACGTGTAAATTCAGCCCATTGAAGCCTGTTTATTGAATAAATTATTAAGATTCTTACGTTTTAGAAACGAAGGGAGAAGCGAATAGAAATACTCTGATTGTTTGCAATTTATTGTAATCCATTGTAATCTTATAAGACGCAGTCTTAAAATAATTTTCCGCAGATATGTTTATTTTGTAGTTTAAATCGTACGTACTTGAGACTGGTTTGATAAATAATTCTAGAAAATATCATATCTGGCTTCACTTAGGTGACCGACTTTGCCATTTTAATGTGTTTGGCCCACTTACCACCTATTTGCGGCACAATGTCCAAGTTGAGTCGATTGTGCGCAGTGGTATTGAAACCATTCAAACACAAATAGAAACAACGGTATTAATTATTGATCAAAACTTAATTGAATTCTAACAATAGAACAACAGAACATTCTACTTTTTTTTTCTTTATTGAGAACTAAACAAAAACGAATCTATGGATGTGACATCTGAATGACACGTCAATTAGAACATTTGAAATTCGAATCGTTAAAAGGAAACTACGTTGGAACAGTAAATCAAATTATCCGATCGGATATTCATACAAACACGCCGTTCCATTGTTCGTTCTAAAAGCGTCTCTCTAATTTTAGTTGCACTAACGGCTCCCCATACTTCGTAAAAGTGGGCATTATTCAACCCCAAGTGAGCGGTAAACGGGGCTGGAAAACATCAAATCGATAATGGCCCTCATTATGCTGCCCATCTTATGTAACTGAAGCATTTTTAGAACCTATAACGGGATATTATTTACCATGTTTATTATTTATTTTGAGTTTTCGTTATTTCGACACTGTTGCAAGTAACACAATCTTAGATAAAGTTAAAAATATTTCTATGAACACAACAATGACATTAAAATGGTAAATGTCCCGTTTTAAGTGAGTTAGTGACCATGTCAGTTTAAAAACGTACATGTAGAATTTTGTTACGTTTGGATATTTCCAACTTTCTTTCTCGAAAATAAATAACGCCAACTCTCGAAAAAATTGTTTACAAAACATTTTTTCCCTTTTTTAAATATTACTGGCATGGTATCTGGGCATTTGTGCCGTGATTTTAACTTTTAAAATATTATTGTGTTGCCATGTTGAATAATGCACACAATGGCCGACGCAATTATTCCGATTTCAAACTAAAATGGCGTCGTAATTACGGATGCATTGCTTTTAAATAGCGCGGTGTCGGTTACTCTTTCACTGTTTTAAATAATAATATTATTTGTTGCATTTCATCGGCTGCCACTTGCATGGCTTTTGAAGGCTTCACTATAAAACTATGTTTACCACGTAATCCATTAATTTCATAAACTACTTATACCAGAAGTGTAATTATTGCGTGTACCGATGCGTATGTTTCAAGTATTTTGTTTAAAGTTACAAAGTAACACATACTCTGATAAAACGTTTTAATGCATTCAACAAATTGTGGTGCCAGCAAGCCTACAGTCCTTTCAAAGTTGTTTTGCTTGGGATGTAAAAGTGATTCTTATTAACATTGCACGCTGAATCCTTAGTTCCAGGAGGCGTAGCATGACCAAGTCTATTTCCGTTCTGCTAAGAATAGACAAAGTAATTTCTTGGTTATTTTTAAACCTACATTTAACACTATCATAAATGATAGATACAATTCGCCTGTTTTTTGCACGACTGAGGCACGATCCGTAGACGATTGAAGATAGAAATATGCATTATCTATATTTTAACATTACCATGATTAAAACGGTATAAATCTTAAACGTTCTGTCATTTTATTTTTCCTTCCGAAAAAAAAAAACGTTTCTACGGTGCTATGCTACAAGTACTGGTAGGCTACTCTCTGGGTTGCTATAAGAGGTAAAATAACTTTCAAAGCACTGCAAAAGAGAATAAACAAAGTCTTCACTGTAATCAACCCCCATTTAAAATAAGAATGTAAATATTTACTCCAAATTATTAGACGGCTAATAAAACCTTTTTTTCTCAGCCTGTTTGGAACCATATGCGACGGAGACTGCTATGAGGGAGTGCCACGGCAAAAGAAGATGTGTTCTCTCTGCCGACAGCAACATGTTCGGCAAGCCGTGCCGAGCCGGGAGCCGAACCTACCTCAAAGTTGTTTACACTTGTGGTAAGTCCGTGAGAATGTTTTAAAACTCGTAAGTTCGGCAATTAAGTCGTAAAACGCTTTTAAACAACGTGCAGCTTTAATGGACGTTTTATTATTTAGGTTGTTTTTTACGGCCGAAAGTGTAATGTACGAGTATAATGGTTAAGTACGCGCCTGTTGGATGTTGCAAATTAAGCGGTTTTCAGCGAAAATTGGTATCATTCAATTTGTAAAATCAACTACCTACACTTATTAAACAAAAACTTGGATTTTTCTTGTACTGATTTAGTTTTACAATTTACCCCTTTTTTTGTTCCCTAATTGAGTTTCATTTCGGTTCATCTAGTCTTTTTAGACGGTCTGATTTTGTTTCTTAGAAGTGGAAGCTTGTTAACAAAACAAATAGTTGAATTTGACAAACCCAAGCTTAACCAATAGAAGTTCTGTAATCTTTTTATATTTTTTGTTATTCTTGCTAGTGAATTTTTAAGGATTGGTCTGGACAGTGGACAGAGACAAAATATAATTTCACAAAACATACATAATGTTTTTTTGTGTAAAATGTTGCAGTTCTTATCAACATTATGTGTCACTGACATGTTGAAGGCAATCCCTTTTCAATAAATTTAAATCGATTTCAATCCAATTTTAACATGTGGCTAAAATAAACTCATTTTTTTCTAAGAACCTCAAATAAATAAATATCTGTCACATACTAAGCTCTGAATCTATTTTTTTTTTATTCATATTTTAGTTTGTGGTTAATATTGTTTATCTAGTTTTTTTTTTTGTTATGTAGTTACGTATTTGCTAAAGGATATAAGTTGTGACGCACTATCTATAGTCATGTGTTCGTTCCAATGTATTTCAAGAATTATACCGGATGCTACTTTAAGACGTAAAAAGCAGGGCGTTGATATTCAAGTAATAAACTATCTGACATCCAAATCTGGTCAGTAGTTGTTGCGTGAAAGAGTAACAAATAAAATATTGATCCATCCGTTCATCTTCACAAACTTTTGCATTAAAATAGTTACAGTAAAGCCTCCTGCAGACACACGCGATTAATCGCGCTGCGACAACGAGCCAAGCTAATTTCCACTCTAAAAATACTGCGAAATGACCGCGACATGTCGCCCCGCGCGATTAATCGCGTGTGTCTTAAGAAGAAAAATCTAGTTAGTAATTGCATTTGATTTGTTTGTTGATGATGTGTTATTGAGGACACGGAGCAGTGGATGAGCATTTGCACTGCGCTGCGTGTCGCGGGTTCATTATTGAGTAGGTACCGCACGGAGCAAATATTTGTGTATCTACAAGTAGTTATTCAGGGTCTGGGCGTTTGTGTATGTGAGTTTTTATGTTGGTAAATGCACACACAATGCAGGAGAAATTACTAGTGCGGAGCAAATTAAAAAAAAAAACTTTAAAAAAAATGTAACCACCTTCAAAAATAACCACAAAAAAGGGTAAAATAATTCCCTATCTCAAAAACTACTGAACCGATTTGGATGAAACTTGCAGTATTCCCTAAGTTGAATGATAACTAGTATGTACAACAAAAAAAAACGATTACATAAATCGGACTTGTAGTTCTGGAGATATGCGAATATAAAGTAAATCAGTCGATGCCTACTCCTAACTGTTAAGGAGTTGTACCTTCCATCATCAGCTCAGCTACATAAGATGATGATTACCACACGCAAGAACTTAAATAACTTCATACAATTTGCGAAAAACGATGTGTAGGCCTATAAAATCAGATTTTGAAATGGTGACAATGGGACCACACGGGAAGCACCAGCTTTTAAATAAAAAAAGATTCATGATAATCACTTCACCCAATCGCAAGTTATGAGGTAACAAACATAAAAAAATACAGTCGAATTGATAACCTCCTCCTTTTTTAAGTCGGTTAAAAAATAGTTTAGAACAAAATATTGTTTAATTACCTACAATATGTTCGACATTGTTTTGAAACTTACTAATTGGACACTACGTCTAGTGTTCTGCACAAATACCTATAGATCTGATAATAAGTTAGGGTACACTAAGTCAGAGAAGACAAAGGGATTACACTAGGAGGATGGCATCCAATTTGTCAGCAAAGCGTAATGGCAATATCCCTTCTAGTCTATTTGTTTCCCAAATCTATGGTGACCGTTTGTGCTCTAAAGACTTAGGTACGGGGATCTGCACTGACGAGAGTACTTATTGAAAATTGTTCCCTTTGAAGTTGTTCGAATCGAAATAGGAAGAAATCTACACTAATATTAAAAAGGTAAAGAGTGTTTGTTTGATCGCGCTAATCTCAGAAACTACTGGTTTGAATTGAAAAATATCTTTTTGTGTTAAATTGACCATTTATCGAGGAAGGTTGTAGGCTATATAAAATCACGCTGCGACCAATAGGAGCCGAGCAGCGGGGGTGAACCCACGGGGAACAGCTACAAAGTACACAATCTGCGACCACGTTATTAGTGAAACTATTTAGGCGCCATATTATGACGTTATACATGCTTTTATAACACTTCATCATCATCATCATCCTATAAATGTTCCCACTGCTGGGACACAGGCCTCCTATCTGAAAGAGGGAGTGGACCATAATCCACCACGCGGGCCCAGTGCGAGTTGGTGGATGTCACATGTTTTCGAATTTTTGGTTCTAGGACATGCCGGTTTCCTGACGATGTTTTCCTTCACCGTTTTGAGAGCAGTGGTGATGAAATAAATAACACAAAGTAGTGCGCCCGGCTGGATTCGAACCAACGGCCTACAACTCGTAAGTCGGGGCCGATACCACTGGGCCACCACTGCTCTGCAAATTTTTGATTTTCTAACACTTGCACGCTCTTAAATAAACAAAAACCATTTGAAAAGTATTATGATTTTTTGATTTGAAAAACATTAATAAGTAAGGGACGCAATTAAATTATTAATGACAGTTGATTTGCACAAAAATATTGTTAATTGTAATTTTCAAGTGACACGCGTCATGACAGTGACAAACGTCATTGACGTTTTCAACAAAATCACGAAATGACTTCTTCTAGTTTTTGAGATCGGTCAAAATTCAATCATAAATAACTTTGTCGTCATGTTTTTTTCAGAAAGACGTTATTAGTAAGCTTTTTACTAATTACATTTAAGTGCCTTACAAAAGTTTCAGAATGTTAGTATACCTAGCACTTTCCATCGTTTTCAGCAGTACGAATTGTCATAAGTTACCATAGTTGCTGTTAAACAAAAAAAAAGAAATCCTCCTTACTTCAAAATCTTTCGGTCCAGGGTTAATGTGGACTCTAACTGTAAAGATTACTTTATAAATGAAATCAGTAGGTAATATGCTATTTATTGTTCGTTTGTAGATTTTGCAGCAAAACTATTCAAACGAAAATTACCAACTGTAAGTGTCGTAACCAATAAACAAGTCACTCGCATTATACAGTAGTAAGCTAGTAACATAAACTTAGCAACTACGGTCAGAAATTCGGAGAATCCTAGTTATCCGTACTGAAAACGCGAAAGATAATATATCTCACAACAATGGTGTAAGTTGCAAACAACGCGAAGACGGTCTAGCAAAACGGATAGCTTTAGAACGTCTTACATTATTGTCACTTGGGACCACTAACATTTACAAGCAAACATCGCCTCAGGGCCAATCCTTGTTAGTTATTAATATTTACGAACATCTGCCGACATTATTTCAATCTGAGATCTCCATTTTGTACACAGATATTGCTTTTGTAAGATATGAAACAATTTGGAAGTAAATACGTTTAAGAATTTCGAATTTGATCACAAAACAATCTATTTTTTGTTGACGACAAGAAACGGACCCTCTGTTTCCAGTTAAGAAAGTTATTTCTTGTCGATCAGTCAAAAAGTTTTGTTCTTTATTTTTTTTTAATATTTTTCTTTTTCCCCCGATGTTTCCTTGTCAAATGTTTATTTATTGGGGGTCAGCTGGCGGAAACGTTTCTTTTAGCGGGTTTCCAATGGAACCGTGGTTACGTAAATCATGATTTGCGTTAACATTACTTTGTTTCACCGAAAATTTGCAAGTTATTGTATTTTTTGGGGCATTTTAATATTTCAGACGCGAAAGCTATTTAATCTGGTATCTATCCGCATCCGGCTCGATGAAGCGGTGAATTTTAATATTCTGTTAATAAAATATGAAGTGTTGAACGAGTCACGTAATATTTTCGTGAAGACGGTTACGCGTATGAAAACGAAGTACCTAAGTACCCAAGTAGATTAAGCCGCATCTGTAGTTGTCATGGTTACGAGAATTTTCGCTACAATCCTGAATTCTTACGAGTATAAAGGAGTACTCTAGCAAACCAAACATTTCTGAAGAATGTTAGTGTTAGGTTTGTTGTGACAAATGTTTGACTGATTCAGATACGTCCTGTTACGTGTATCAGCTGTGAAAAATATCTGAGGCTTTATCACGGGTTTTAACAATTTTGTGACGTACGGAAATCTTGTTCTAAGGCGTGTCTTATCTATCAAGTCTGAAATCTTATCAAGTTGTTTTCAAAAGAGAGGATTGTGTCGTTTCGTATTACAATAAGAAATGTGTCTTTCATCATGCTACTTTATATTCTTCAACGATATTTGCTGAAGCTTTCTCACAAGATAAGTCTACGTATAAGCCTTCCACTCTGTCACTTTGTATTAAATCCACAAATTAATGAAAACAATGTTCCTAAAAGCAAAGTAAGTGAAGACATACTTCGCCTAATTTCCGCCTCATCAAATATTCAGGGCAAGAGGCTCAGATGCGAAGATACCTGACACTTTTGCTATCGCCGATATTGCTTTTAAAAATGTCTTTTATTGATCTACTTATTGATATCCTCTTCTATAAGGTTTAGTGATTTAGTGTGGTGATTCGGTAATGTTATAATTGTTTTAGCAAAATAATTATTGGTCTGTGATCTTCTGAATCGTTACATGACTTTTCTTTTCAACACACTTTTTTTAAGTAGGTATTTCAAATCTGTATGTAGAAGGCAAAAGTCGACAAACCAACTCAACAAACCGAAATAAAATATACTGAAACGGTTGGAGCAACTCAAGAAACCGGTAGGTTTTTAGTCAGTACAAGTGCCTGGAAGGTCTTATTGATGATTTTCCTACCTAAAAAAAGTAACTAACCTTGCCAAACAAATATCGCTGTGAATATTATTTTGACTTATGTACATTATCTAAATAATTATTATGTCTAGTGATTATTTTTTCTACTAAACTACTTGCCCCACGGCAAAATCAGGTTATAAACTTTCTGCGTACTACATTACATCCAAATCCATCCATCATGCATAGGCGTCACGGCGTCCTGACCTACCGCATGACGCAGGTCCTCATCGGATACGGGAGTTTAGGGAGGTACCTGTGTCTGATGAGGAAGGAAGAAACGCTTGGGTGTCACCACTGCACAGTAGAGCATACGGTGCAGGACTCATTTGATGATATTACCACGCTAAAAAAATAAAAATCCATTCAGTAGTATTTATGTAAAAGACTAAAAAACAAACAGGCATACATCCTCATAAATTTTCGCATTTATAATATTAGTAAGACAGTAAGATATTTCATTACTTCTCCAAAATTCTCAATTAAAACTGAAATACATCATACTATTTTAAATTCCTCCTCAATTTCGTAGTACCTATCACACCACTTACCAGCCATAAGGCCGCGTCTGCCCTGTGGCATGTTGTATACTGAGGCTACAATCTCATGTATCTTGAGGCTTATGGCCTCAACTCCTCGTAAGCCTCAATTTCCCAGAGTTGCGGTTAACGGTACATAGACCCTCCGTTGCAATTATGATTGTAGTGCCTATGAAGGCAGAGGGCGATGGGACTTTTGTATTTTTTGTTTTTAAAATAATGTACCATTTGAGAATGTCTTTTTTATAAACATTGCCTACAAATAATCCTTGTTAAGTAACAAGAATATAATTTTGAACAAAATTGCCCATCACCACAGAATACTTAATAGTACTATAGGAGGTACAGAAATACCACTCCCAAAAAAAATCAAACAAATGTAAAATCTATGTACGAGAGAATAAAGTACATTTTAACTGGCAGCCGTACCGCCCACCTACTTTTATAATAGCCTAAACTTCCCGTGCGCAAGCAAAAATGTACTGAATGGTTACGCGCGTGAGTTTATTTTTGTTTATCTGACGCCAACGACATTAAAAGGTTACTATGGGTCAAGCTCAATAGGGTTGCGACTTGCGAGTTTAGGCACAAATAGGTAGGTAGGTAGGTACCTATGCGTATTTTATGCATTTGTTAAATTACATTATTACCATAAATACCTATAATGTTCCTCTAGGAATTTTGTTTTTATCATCAGCCTACTTATATCATTTTGGTTTCGTCATCGATTACTACATACCTACATTATCGATTGTTAGCACAGAATGTTAATACCTAGTAGGTACCTACGGCACCATACGGCACCTTACGTGAGGAATAATATGTTTAATAATATTATCTTTTCTACCTATTACTGTTATATTTTTGAACATTACATCTTACAAAAAAAAAAAGAATAATATTTAAAAGATTGTTATCGTCTGTGGCAAAATAGCCAGTCCTTATCCTTTTGCACTCAAAGGACCAATTAAACTCAAAAGTCCAATTACTATCGCATACTGTCACAGGCCCCGCGTTGCGGTTGCGTGTCTTTGTAGGTAGATAAAAAAGTCACGCAGTGAATTACGATCGCTGACCTTGAATGCGTAGTGGGGCCATTTTCTAAATTTGAACGTGCTTAAACAACAACGCAAACATCTTTCCACTTTCTACTTACCGATCTTAATTCTTAGTACTCAGCTTAAGGTGACTGAGAGTGATGTCAGGTTTGATATTGGTTCGTATTTTTATCTTGGTCGGTAGGCTCACCCCCCCCCCCCCTAGTATCTCACCTCATTTCCAAACTTGTAACCTACCTAATCAAGATCAGTTAAGCCCATACTTCACAAGCAGGTAGATAATTTTTTTGATCATTATTAAGTATGTACTATTTTTTTTCTTCATAATATTATTATTATTGTGTTATTAATTTCCCAAAAGCAAGAAACTTGTACGTAACTAAACGTAACGTAACAAAAATATTAAGGAGACGGAGCGCGTGCGGAACGGGTGGCGCGTGGCAGCCGTAGTGAATGGGCCACGACATAATGGCCCCGCAACTACTTGCAGTTTTATGCCTACACCGCGGAGTGAGACAGGCCTGCCATCACGTATGAACGCCCTTCATATGATTTCAATAAATATCTTTAAAGATAATATAGTTTTAAAATTGTATGACTGGTGATTATATTATATGTATACAATAACTGGATTTATTACTTTAACTGTAACATAATTATGAATAATTGCGCTACCTACTGGTACGGCAATTATTCATCCGATTTAAGCCTCCCGCAGACACACGCGATTAATCGCGCTGCGACAACGAGCCAAGCTAATTTCCAATCTAAATGTACTGCGAATGGACCGCGACATGTCGCCCCGCGCTATTAATCGCGTGTGTCTGCAGGAGGCTTTATATGATCCGATTTATCAACCGACAATATTATTGCTGTTGAAAGGGCAATTATGGTCCTAATAACATTGTCAACCGAACCACAACCGAACGGTTGAACACAAAGAAACATTCAGTAAAATCTGTTTCGTTTCACTAAACAATATAGTTTAGTAAACCAGTGACCACGCATACAAATGTTAACATCTATCAACATATTTTCTCAGAAACGACTATTGCATTTGGCAAGGGAAAAATAATCGCTCAAGCGGAAAAGATGCTTATTGTTCTTGGAATAAAAATGTATTCTGTTTGAAGATAGGAGATTAGGTATATGACTGAGTATCTACATAGAAGAAAAATAAGCTGTAGAAAGACTGAGATGGAACAAAAAGCGGCCAAATGCGAGTCGAGCTCACGCATGAAGAGTTCCGTACCTATATCTGTAAAAAATGGCAATATTGTTGTAGGTACGTTAAATATTTGTTTTATTTTAATTTACTTAGACATTTTTATAAGTGAAAATATAATTAAACATTACAAGCGCCTGTTGCCGCTATCAATTTCGAGCAAATATGTCTTAAAAAATCACGTTTGTTGTATGGACTCTTTAATACTAATTTTTATTTGTTTTTCTGATTACAATTTCTTGCATAGCGACAATAGAAATACATCATCTGTGAATATTTCAACTGTCTGACCATGTACAGTCACGAGCAATAGTATGTATACACTAAGCAGTATTAAAAAGCGTTTTTCTGCTACTATGTATATTGATAAAACTTTTGCCTTTTCATTAGACATCTATTTTGGAAGCCAGACTATTACGAAATAGGTCTTATTTCAAAGTGGAAACCACTAATTCACGAGTAATTTGCGTTTGAATTTTGTTAAGTGTATACATGTTATTGCTCGTGACTGTACATAGGTCAGTACCTATGTACAGTCACGAGCAATAACATGTATACATACAGTTATGTACCTCATGAACCGAAATATGGTAACACCTGTACCAGGTGCCTGGTGACCGACGAAAAGACATACAGACGGGCAGCGAAGTTTTATTAATAGGGTTCCGTTTTACCCTTTGCGTACGGAACCCTAAGAAATAAACAGGGAAATTATTATCTGAGTTGGTATACATAATAAACTGTATAATTCTGTACTACACTACGTGGTTTTGCAAAAGAAGGGTGATGAATTTGTATACGAGTAGGTATGTATTATTAGCTGACCCGGCAAACGTTGTTTTGCCATATAAATTATTTCTAGTTAATAAAAATGGTATTAGGGATATAAAAAATAGATAATAGCCGATTCTCAGGCCTACTGAATATGCATATAAAATTTCATAAAAATCGGTCAAGCCGTTTCAGAAGAGTATGGCTACTAACACTGTGACATGAGAATTTTATATATTAGATTTTCATACTAGCTTTTCTCGCGGTTTCGATTGTGTTAATTAAGAATGGAAAACCAATGCGGATCATACATGTGGCACCATTTGTTATCATAGCGAACGTTATTGTTGTTTTAACGGAAACAGTTTTTTTTTTTTCGAGATGAAATTTTATGTCTGTATCGCGAGACTGTCTTATCAAGTAACCGTGATCCTGGAACGTAAAGGGCTATTGAAGGAATACCGTAGATTTCAGTCAGTACTAGTCTGACAGTTCCTTCCGCTACCCCCGCGGCTCCCAGGACTCATTTGATGACTTTACTATTATAAAAACAAACCATATGTCGGTCTCTGTATACCTGACAACGTATATTATGCAAAACAGGATGATCGGTTCAATGGTTTCGACGTGAAAGTTAACAAACAAACAAAGTTACTTTCGCATTTTATAATTATTAGTCTGGATTAATACTTGCGTATTGTAGGGAAAAAAAAACATATTTTCGACGCTATCTACCTACGTGTCAACAACTAAAACTATAAACAAAAATATATTCATCGTCGAGATAGAACTCCAACTATGTTATTACGACCAACTAAAGAAGCAACAATAACTTAACTAAGAAAATAAAAACAAAACAAGTCCAACTACTTGTGATTCAAGAGGACACGTGTAACTCGAGACAAGACTTCTTATAATACCTAACCTTGTTTATGCTTCAAGTTTACGTTGATCCTCATTACGTGTCCCCCGACTTCGCCATCACAGATATAAAGTCAAGAGAACTGCAGCTCTCACAGCTTTTATTAATCGTAAAAGAGTTATAGAAGAGAATTCAGACGATAAGTTCCAACTGGTTAACTGACGATTAAAAGGACCAACATTGCCTAGAACTTTATGAGTCCAATGAAATTTGTCTCCAAAGTCATAAATACTTACATTCTTTAGAGATTCTTCTTCCTCCTTATACATATAGTAAAACCTAAATTAGAAAAGAAATAAAATCCAAAGATTTGTCAGGAGTTGATTCAGCTCGTTCGGAAATTTTAGCTTCGGGCGAGTCGTTGGTAGAATTAAGACTATGAAAAAGCATTTGGGAGATTCTGTCTTTCCTTTAACTCGTAAAGTTAAATTGCGGAAATACAAGACATTTTATTCATTTATAATAGAAGACGTTTCAACTTGATGAGGATATAAAACGTAATTTCTATGACAAACTGAATCTTATATGTCGTTTCGCTGAAAGCAATTTGAATTTGATATGTCTACCAGACCTAGAAAAATAAGCTTACTTAATAGATTCTTGCTATCGACCAAGTTACCTCTAATCATAAAAGGATTAATTATAACAGCTTTGAAGAAGAGTATAGAATATCAAAAACATTTTGTTCTTAGCACAAGTACGTTAGTAATTTAGTATACAGGGTGAAATCGAAATCATGGGCAATATTTTAATCTAAAAGGCTCTACTCACGATGCTGATGCTCATGATGCTGTGCATTACGGCTAATAATGTAGTATGTCACATTGCAAAGGCTTATTATTGCAAATAAATACTAAAAGTAATAAAAAAATCATAAACTCCTAAAGTATCAAAATTTTAAAGCGCAGTACACCGCGCGTGGAACGAAAAGTTAACAAACATCAAATAATATTAAGCGAAGATACTTGCATTAATAATGTTTTTGAGTTCCGTAATACGATTAGTATCGTTAGTAATGACCGAGTTTAAAATATTGCTCATTAATAAAATTTCACCCTGTATAGGCACAACACAATTCTAATCCTAATTCTAGTTTATCCTACTAATATTACATACGAGTATAAACGAAAAAGTTTATGTTTGATGTTTGTTACTCTTACACGGAAGAAGTTAGTAGGTAACGAACGGATTTGGATTTTTGGTACACAGTTAGCTTATAACCTGAATTAATACATGGGATAATTGCATCTCGATTTTGTGTTAGGCCTCCTGCAGACACACGCGATTAATCGCGCGGGGCAACATGTCGCGGTCCATTCGCAGTATTTTTAGAGTGGAAAATAGCTTGGCTCGTTGTCGCAGCGCGATTAATCGCGTGTGTCTGCAGGAGGCTTTACCATTGGATATTTTTTTACAGCGGGCGGAGCCGCTGGCAATAGCTACTATTTATAAAAGTACGGCAAGAGTGTTTTTGAAAAGAACAGAATAGTATAGAATATACTTTATTGTACAAATCAAATCAAATCAAATCAAATCGTTTATTTCAACTAGGCCAATTACAGGCACTTTTGAATTGTCAAAAGACATAAAATAAAACTAGTACAAAATAGTTATGGTGCTACAGTCCCAGTCACAAGACATAAAAACTGTGAAAGTACCGTAGGTGCTCATTCCAAAGCGTAGATCTCTATGGAGAAGAATGAGCAAGAAACTCCATGGACACTCTTTTTCAATCGCCAAAATTATTACAGAACTTTAGTTACATCATTCATCATCAGATGGTACATTATGTGAGAACGATGTGGCAAGTTAATAGTGTCCATAGTAAAATAAAAAGACAATTCAAAAATAAAGTTATTAATCATTAAAATAGACCGTGGCAGCTAAGAGATGACCAGTCCCAACTGACAGCGCCCGTTCACGAACATGACACATATATCAGCACCATTCAGCTCAACCATTTTGAAGGGAACTAAATGATCCGACATACACGCCACCATCAGCGAGACTTTTGAGTGAGCATGACATACTCTCAACCGCCAGAGTCATTCAAGTCAATGAAAGACGTAGGTTTCTAGTCATAGATAGTACACCAAGATATGAATACAAACTTACAATTGTTAAATTTTAAGGGTACAACGGCGGTCTTATCGCGTATAGCGATATCTTCCGTCTTTTCTCCTTTAAGAACCTGTGTAATATCAAGTTATATTATTATTATTATTACACTAAAGTGTCCAGAAACAAACAAATTACAAAAAATGTTATGTCTAGAAATAAAGAGGTATGCATAATTTGTAGGTAATCTTTCGAAGAAGGAAATAACCTTAATCTAGTATTGGTTGAACTCGCGACCTCCACGACTATAAGTCGGGGAGCTAGGGCCGTTCCCACTACCTTTCTGAAATAATTATATTATGTATATCAAATCAAATTACTAATCCTACCCGAACCTAATACCATTTGACGTTCGCAATTAGATTAATCCGTTTCTGCTCATTAATCTTGATCATCAGACCAGATCAGGATTATAGGTTAAAAGGTTTACTTTAAAATGAAATTGGAAACCTTTTATACGGAAGCTGCAGTGAGCGCAAAATAAACAAATGGGGTGTCCATGTTATAGACTCCGGATGAATTCAATTTCCATTTGCTTTTCATAGAAGCAAAGCAAATCTCAAATGCCATTAGTCGAGCGATGCGTTACCGACGATAATCAGAAATTTAGCAAATTATACTGCTGGTCACGCCATGACATCGTCTCCTAGTCACCACATTATTTTCGGGACATAAAATCAGCCAATTTTTGCAACTGGTTATTTTGCTAAACATTTACGGCGTGTTTTTCATTTAAAGTTAATTAAATACGGCATGGTCCATATTCAACTTGACACACATGACTTGCAAGTCCCGAGTTATTTCAAATAAATTATTTGTCGCATCGCGCGCTCGATTTGGTAGTGCTTAATGCCGACTTCGTTTATTAAAATGAAGCAAAGTTTTCGACGGCGGTTTTGTCTGTCAACATGGCGTATTAATAAACAAACTTTAACAAAGGTTTCTGTGTCCTTGTTTAACACTGCATAATACTTGGCATGTAGGAAATAAAACGAAGCATAAAACACTAGAGACTAGACTAAAATTTAACATCTCTCGTATCATTTTCTGTTAGCGCTTCCTCGTTATATAAACAGGACCAACATTTTAAATTCGGAGCTCGAAGGATAAACTTTTTTATATCTTTGGTCTTTATAGCATCATTGACATGCATAGCTGCTGGTACGATAGCAATTTTACATAAATACGGCTTTCATCGATTGAGTTATACGCTTAAAGCGCTTCCAGTTATTATAGCTTCAAGACCCGCTTCGCCAGCGATAAATCTAAGTTATAAAAATGCGAACCCGGACAGTCGAAACTCCTTCCATCTTTTATTATCTGGTAGCTTATAGCGGCCATACACCATACTGCCTATCGTACAATCGGCATGACGATCGATTTGATCAAATTGGCAGTTCGTCCATATACACCATACACCATACTGCCTATCGTACAATCGGCATGACGATCGATTTGATCAAACTTCAAATCGGCAGCAGTGATGCCAACACTTTATAGCTAGATCTAGCTATTATTCGGTGACCGACAGCTACAATTTTATAAAACTTGTGGCTTAACTTTTTAGCTACTTTTTTACAGACTTGTTTTTTTACCGATTTATCCCACTAGTGGGAATCAGTTGGTAATACAAGTGAAGGTCGGAAAACATTTGCAAATCGTTAATCAAATGTTTTCCGACCTTCAAGAGATTTTCGACTTTATTGACATTTATGCAAACACCGGATTGTAATGAAGGAGCAATGTTAGCTAACGAGAATGTGAGAAAAAAACAAACTAAATTTTGAATGTCAATAAGGTCGAAAATCGCTTGAACCTGTTTTTTGAACTTGCTTAACGATAGCAAGTCAAAAAAAGGTTCAGGCGAATTTCGACCCTCCATTCAATTCCACTCCACTCCCCTCCACTCCACTCCATTACAGTCCAGTCCATTCCATTCCATTCCATTCCATGGTAATACACACATTACCCTCCTTTGCGTCGCGCAGTATGTAAAAAGTGTCGTTACAATTTTTTCCGCCTAGCCCCCTTTCGCAACGCGCCATAAGGAACTTCGTTCCAAAAAAATAAACGTTTCGAATTGAGAACCTCCTCCTTTTTTTTACGTCGGTTAAAAAGTAGCTACCGAATATTAGCTAGATCTAGCTTTAAAGTTGCTAAGTTGGTATCACTGCTGCCGATTTGAAGTTTGATCATTCCGATTTGATCAAATCGATTTGATCAAATCGATTTGATCAAATTGGCATGATCAAATCGGCATGATCATGCCAATTTGATGGATTCCACGCCCACACACGGTCAAATCTAACTGATCAAATCGGCAGCGTCATGCCGATTGTACGATAGGCAGTATGGTGTATGGCCGCTATTAGTATAGTGGATGCCTTTCAGCGGTCCTCTAAGAAAAGCCCTTTTTATCATAATGTGCAAGTTTTCTTACTGCCACTTTTGTTTCCGAGATGTTTATTTCGTAATGAAATGTTGACTTACATTTATTTGGTTGGTTTATTATAGAGGTATCTCCTAAATTGGTCGTCCTTTATAAGTGTTCTTATTATTTTTTATTTTCTTGAGGGAGGTTATTTTTCTGAGTGATGCTTGTGTTTGTGGGTAGTGAATTTAGACGAAACAAACGAATGACGACATTATTTAGATTTACTATTCTTGAGATACTTTCTTTGTATAAAGATGACGAAGCTCGTTTAAAGTACAATAACACCATAAATGGAATGCAAAGTTATGCGATAAAACGATCGACATTAGTTTTAAAATTAATGTTATTTTTTTTACGTATTTTTGAACATTTAACATTTATATGAAAATAATTTGAATCTTGATTCATTTTTAACTTGCAGTTTTAATTTGCAACATTGTATTTTCAAAATTATTGCCCAAATAGAAGCTTAATCATCATCATCATCATCAGCCGGAAGACGTGAGTCCACTGCTAAATATAGGCCTTCCTCTTAGACCGTCACCCTGAACGACAATTCGCTACTTTCATCCATCGGTTGCCCTTAAAAGTAAAATATTTTGAGTTTCTGTATAAGTGTAAATCAAATTTTAATACCTTCAGCATACCAATGGAGTTTCACAATAAACCTGTGTACAGAATTCCGTTCTGAACATTAGTGCAGGTGCCTGCGACACCTAATTGCCCATATATTTGCTCACTTCGACTCACAAGTTAGCTGTGTATGTTTGCTAAATTATTTCAATGGTATTTTTCGAAACAGCTGAATGAATTATACTTTGCAAATGTTTTATTAATGGAGTACCTATCAAATAAGTTAATAAAATAATATTATGGAGCCTGACAAAACTTTAATGTCAGAATAAAAAATTAACTCAAATGAATGAGACGTCATAAAATTATTATTTATAGTTCGTTTTCAGAAAAGAT
Organism: Agrotis exclamationis; assembly: GCA_950005045.1. Classification (NCBI taxonomy): domain Eukaryota; kingdom Metazoa; phylum Arthropoda; class Insecta; order Lepidoptera; family Noctuidae; genus Agrotis; species Agrotis exclamationis. The sequence continues at coordinate 19,151,985 of OX465419.1, forward strand.
TTTGTGTCCAATGTAGAGGGGATTTTCTCAAAAATATCTTTGGTTTGTCTTACATTTTATTATAAAACGCTGTGCACATGTGACAGGAATTGGACTCAAAGGACAATACATGCTACATTGTGCATAGAAATCCTCGTTTGCTCCGAACATTTGTGTACCGTGAAGAACTTTACAAACTTGAAACTGCTCAAGTTGGAATCCCTGTCTTGTAGAATAGTTTTATGAATTTTAACAAAATCAATAAACTTTAAGTTTTGTTTGTAAAACAGCGTTGGAGTGTTTTGATTTTGAGGAAAACTGGACGAAGTGAGATTCTTTCAGTTATAGCGAAGATACAACAGTATTTTTTCGTACATAAGCTACAACTATCAATCCTGTGTGGTCATTTTACAGATCATAGACTCATAGCATGGACTGAACTTTCAATAGCCAAACGTGAAAAAAATTGCCATGCTATCTAGGAGCTGTCAGACTCGTACTAACTAAAATGTAACGTGTTCCTTCAATTGTCTGACAGGCCTGTTGGTCTAGTGGTTAGTTACCTTGACTCCTATGCCGGAGGTAGTGAGTTCGATTCCCACCCAGGACAAATTTTAATGTTTGTGTGATGAGCACGATCATTTTTGTTCTGTGTCTGGGTGTAATTTATCTGTAATGTTTATGTATTTAGAAATATATAAGTATGTTTATCAGTTGTCTAGTACCCATAACACAAGCTCTGCTTAGCTTGGGGCTAGATGGCGTTGTGTGATGGTTGTGGAATATTATTATTATTATCTCTTTATTCATTTTTTTACTTATAAATTACATTTTTAAATATTTTTACAAAAAAGAAATAAAAAACATTTAAAAATATAAAAATAGCAGTTCACCAGCACCGGGAACACGGTCCGGGCTACCGGTGGTCAGGGCTCCTGTGAAAGGAACCTCCTAACAATACGCGCCGTGTCCAGGAGTACTGCCTTCTGTATCAGGCGCTTGACCCAGCCACCTAGCGCCTCCTCAGGTGTTGGTCGAGGCTCTTGGCAATTAAGCCATTGGCAGATACGACTATCGGCACTATTATTATTATTATTCTCCTTTATGCTCAGAATCATGGTAGGCAGAAGCCTTATCACAATATTTAAGTATATTTTTTTCAACGTACTGGAAGTATATTTACGGCGTTTATTGTATGGGAAATTTAAAAAACGCGTCTAGTGTACGAACAAGGAAACTATTTTTTTCCATCAAATTAATAAAGTTCCCGCCTACGTCAGAAAAACGTGGAAAGTCGTACTAGAGCCAATGTTCCTCTATATAAAAAGGCAATAGCTCATGAATGAACACTAAATTATTAATAGGTACAGTCACGTAGAAAAGGACCTCCCGAAACATTATTCAACGTTAATAAATTATTAGTAGCAGGCCGTTTACATTCAGAGAAACAGTTTTAACATTGTTAGGCTAATGCTCTGCCGCTGGCAATTTGCCAATCTTGTAAAGTTGTAACTACACCTATGTATTTTGTTATTAGTGTACAACATCATATTAATTAATTTGTAATCTTGGTATGACTTGTTGTGTAATAAATTTGTTTTAGGTTTGATTTATCTTCATTATATTTAGGCAGATTTTCAGGACTTTAGAGCTTTAAGTTAATAATTGTAATCGCCTATAGATCCGTGTCTTAAAGATGCCCAATCAGAAGCACTCATCAAAAACAAAAGAAACGAGATTTGGTTTGAGATAGAATATAATTTTCGGGCGTAAGCTAGAACCACCCGTAAATTAATTTGGAAGCATTTAAGGTGAAACAGCACTAGGCGAAACTGCACTGCAGCGGAACTGCGCGACACGACGCGTCAAAATATTTTTTATATGAAATTATACGAGACATCACGCACTAAGCGGCAACGGAACTACACTGCAACCGAACTGCGTGGCAAAGAAAAGCGTCGTGTCGCGCAGTTCCGCCTAGTGCGGTTTCACCTTTATTCGGTCTTTAAAAAACATCAATATCTTCCGCCTTTTGATATAATTAAGATGTTAAGTGAATTGAACACAAAACATTTTCCAAAAATAATTCAAGCAAAAAATTGTATCTCTATATCTTAGTACTTAGGTAAAAATATTCTATTTCAATAAATAAACCGAGCAAAAATTCAAACAAAGATATGAAAATAACTGGACCGGCTAAAAAAATCTCCGTATTCTTTTGTACCGGAGGCCGAAATAAATTTGCATTCCAGGACCAATATCGTCTATTCCCATCACAATTCTGTTTGTTCATCGGACCGTTGATAATGCAAAATATCATTGGAACGATATGAACTGTTGTACCAACGTCTTCGCTCACAAAGAATTCGGTAACTGTCCCACAGGTTTTAAATTTTGCGCCAAAAATCTCGATTTTGAAAAAAGTATAGTAAACAACTTTTGCATTTTTTTTTTAATAAAAGATAATGTTTTTGTTTAAAATAGTTTTGTTGTCAAAATATTTAAAAAGAAAAAGAAGAGTAAAAAATATACGGAGTGTTCTTGCCACTAGTACCTACCTACCTACCAAGTTTTGGTTTAACATAATAATCATAAATTATTAACGAGTTCCCCATTCCGTTTTGAATGTTTATGGCCGATAAATAGACACTTAAAGGCTTTGGCTTTTTGTTTAAAGCGCTTTACCTAAATCTGTAATAATAAATGCAATGGAAATGTATTTTGATAGATACGCTAAATAGATTCCAACTAAAGCCTCCTGCAGACACACGCGATTAATCGCGCTGCGACAACGAGCCAAGCTAATTTCCACTCTAAAAATACTGCGAATGGACCGCGACATGTCGCCCCGCGCGATTAATCGCGTGTGTCTGCAGGAGGCTTTATGCATTTAGTCTATTACATTAGGTGCTTTTTCTTAAACATCTAGGAAAAATACTTAATTGATTACGTTTTCAATGCAAAGTCGGGACGGTCAGCTATTAGATAACAATAAAACATTCAGAATAACCTTGAAAGAACTTACGTAAAATTATAAGGAGTTCGCAAACAACTCCATAAACAAAATCGATAAGAAATACTTTGTTACTTGAATAAAAAAACTCAATATTAAACCACTTTGAACGTCGCCTCTTTAAAGTAATGCTAAACGAGCTCTTATTTAAATACTATCGTACCAAATTAATTCAGCAAATCTGAATTGACAAATCGCATATTTAAATGTAAATCATCGAATCCTTTGTGCAAATTGTAGTACGTTTTTTTAATCTCGTCCCGATAAAATTAAAAACCTTTTTCACAAAGCGGAGCGGCTCTACAAAAATATTTTTCAAGCAAAAGCGAAACACAATTCACTGTTCACCATCCCTTCAGCGCTTTATCTATTCAAATATTTCTTTTACAACTACATAAGCACCTACCAAATATAGACGAGAACGCAAACGAATATAAAGCTGTCAAACCTCCGTCGACAAAACTCAATAAGATTCCGAAATAAAATTCTTGAGACAGTATAATAAAATGGCGGGGATTTAGTGAAAAGATAAGTGACGTCAATACCAGGTCACGTTCGACTGAAACCGCTTGTTCATCCAAATAAAAACTTTGACGCACTTGAAAAATAAAAATACTCTAAAACATGGAGCACCCTAAAAGTCTAAAATTAACATCCCCTTAATGAACACAACGCCTCTTTATAAAATGTGTTCTATGCTACTATTCATAAAGTTTATTTTTATCCGCAGTTCCACGTACGGTGTTAAAGGAGAGGTATGAAAGTGCCCCTGAAGAGGACGAGGTTGCTCACGACGTGTCCGATCTTGAGCACGATGAAGTTGGTAAGTGCTTTTTATTTTTTTAGACCTATTAAGCCACCAGATGCCTGATACTTGGCAGGAGGAGCTGTTCAGGTAGCTATATTTGGATAGCAACTGTTAAAACTCAATAGGGCTTAAGTCAAGTGAATCCGACCTTTTTTTACTACGACTTGAAAAATGTACTGACGAAGAGGTTTTTTAGTTCATTTCCGGCAAAATATTACTGTTTTTTTTTTCTATTAGGAGTTTCTCAGTAGTACCAAATTAAAAATATCCGGAATTTTGCCTGTTTCATGGCGAAAGGAAATTCTGGTTGAATAGTGATAAGGAAATGTCCCAAAAAGCATGCATGTACATCTTTATCTAGCCCTTGACAAGTTCCAGGTATTACAATATGTTGTTATTCTACATAGATAATGTTGGACTGATGACAAAATACGAAAATAAAGCTTAATATCAGTATTTTCTTCTACTTAAAGTAATGAATGGTACGAAACATGCTTAGTTGTGAAGTTCACTAATAACTTTAACGATGGACTTTGTCTGGCAAACTAAGATAGTATTCTATTACTTGGCAGTAAGTACTAAGAGTCTTAAGTGACGCATCACTTTTGGTCCTTTCGTCCTAAAAATAGGTATAAACGAAGTCACTGTCTTAAATCTTTTCTAATAAAGTTGTTCGTTTTTTTTATGTCTTAGTGACAAACTAAAATGTAACTTACTGATGATATTTTTGATGGTAAGACGCAAAAGAAATGCTTTTTTGTTCTTTTTTTTTAAACCAGACAGACGGTAACATTGAAACTTTCATGTGCGTGAAATCGCGAGCAAAATATTATTTTCAAAAGATTTAACAATGATAAAATTAAATATGAACTTACAGAAGAATTTGTGAGCCAACAATTTCAACCAAATAATGTTCCAAGGCGTACCCTGTGGGTACATTCGCATTCACAAACAATATCTAACTAACGCCGAAGCATCAAACTAATAGCTACACAACAAACATTCGATAAGGAATACTTAAACAAATGACGAACATCAGAATTGTCAGGGATTCAGGAATGGAGGAGAAAAGCTAAAGTTTAAACATGTTTAGCACAGTTATCTACAATGATTTGATTATCTCACAGCTGTCTAAAATTGTTCAGGCTATCTTCGTTTGGAATATGCTTCTTCTGAATATCAGAACAGCAACATCGGCAACCAACCGGTTGGTCAGTTGAGCAGTGGTAGCTCAGCGGTATCGGTAGGTCATGGATTCGCATCCATTTCATCCTCACTGCTCTCAAAAGGGTGAAGGAAAATACCATGAAGAAACCAGCCTGACCTACAACCAAAAAAATCGATGACCTAAGACATCTACCAACCCGCATCGGGTCCTCGTGGTGGATCAAGGCCCACTCCCTCTCACAGAGAAGAGGCCTTTTTCCCAGCAAAGGGAACATTTATAGGCCGATGATGAACCAGTCGATTTACAAGCAAAGCATTAACTATGCCCTTGTACATGTTTTATTTTTTTACCTTGTGTGATTTCTTGTGAAAAAAAAACTTAGCCCACACTATATAATGGTCCTGCATCGTGAATGCATTTACAACTATTTAAACTCACGCACACAAACAGCCAAATCCGGAACATCAACTTGTCGGCCATACAAATGTTTGTTTCATGCGGGATAGCTACTGCGACAACTGTATCGTTAAATTATGCTAAGTAAATAATTGACTCGTCTCCATTTACGGTTACCTCAAAGTTCGACGTTCCCAACGACGACCCCTTGAATTGCCTGAGGTGTTCGCTTTTTATTGCTGGCTCATAAAGGTGTTGTGCCATAAAGTTTCCAAGGATAATTCACAATGTAAAGTAATCTGAGTATAAATTCTCGCTGTCAAGTGCTACTGCTGTTCACGATTTTAAGTTTTGAGCTTCCGACGCGAGCTGCGGTTTGGTTGAAACCTGTTCGGCTTTATTACAAAACGTGGTCTAACTTAGACCAAGGTTTAAATCAAAAATCAATTTTTGAATTTCGAACTTTATTCCGACTGCTATAAAATTCTAAAATGCACATTGACAACTTAGACCGGGATCTAAACTCGGTTTTTGTATTAATAACTTTACGACAGTAGAAATAAAGTTCGAAATTCAAAAAATGATTTTTGATTTAAACCTTGGTCTAAGTTAAACCACGTTTTGTAATAAAGCGGGTTAAGTTTAGAGTAGGTCGTGTTATCCGTGCCAGTGTTTAAAACTTTGTAGTGTACGGGTTTAAGAGTATTTAGTACCTACTACGGACATCATTTGAACAGTTTTTTATAGGCTTTTTTTTTCACGATACGGGCAGTGTACATGGGTTAGGTATCAACAGTTACGGGAATCTCTTAAGAGGTTATCGCAGCCCTGGACCGTAAGCACAGGTTATTTTTTATCGTGGTAAAACGATCAAAATGAGTTCTCCCACCCAGAGCGGGACGGGAGGGACTGTCAGACTTGAACTTACTAAAATCCATGTCATCAATCCATCCATCCATCCAGTCCGTGACGGTGAGTCACCCATTACTCGCCAGTAAAGCACAGGTGAAAGAACAGGATGGGTTTAGTCAGTCAAGTCTGAGAGTTCCTTCTTAAACCAGAATGGGAGGATTATTTAATAATCTTCCGCCCAAAAAATAAAGATTACAACGGATTTGCGACGTGACGTCCACTTAACTTCCCCACCGCGCGTACGAACGGTGTCGTACACGTTCAGAAACTCAGCTGCTCGGTGATAGATTTCATAAAAAAATGACAGCACGAAATTTCTTTTGTGCTGATTCAGATCATAAACTGATAGCATCAAAAACAATCGTTAGAACATTGGGTCATAAAAAATGGACTTTCCAAACAAAATATTGCATGAACTGACGCAAATAGTATAATAAGTACAGGTTACTAGTATCATGAACCGTAAATTCCCGAAAAAGTAAAGTAAAATGATGTTAAAATGTTGACTCTTTTATAGACTCAACATTTTAACTTACTAACCCTAGAACAAATAAAGTCTTACTTTAAAGCTCTAAGTTGACAGTTTTATTACCCAAAAATATTTCGTTCTGTTTACTCTAAACCCTAAGAAAATGTTTGACAAAATAAAGGAGTACAATGTTTTACAGGATGAACATACCGCTAAAATGAAAAATGTGTTTTGAAACTTTGTTCCTAGCCATTTGAGGATACTTGTTATATTATTTTACAACTTCATTGTAGCTTTAAATAAAATATGAAGGAATTGTAATGTTGGTAAAGTACTCGTATCACAGAAATTTATGTACGAAGATTATAAGCATCTGAAAGCATCTGATTATAAACATTTGAAGGTATATTGTAATTTATATTATTAATATTCTTGTATTTAGCTTGTTAACCAGGCTTAGTTATCTAGGTAAATTAGCGTAGCCAGTAGTCTAATTGAACTTCTTGAAGCTGCCATGGCTAACGGCTCTAGCAATTTCTTTTTTATTTTTAAGCTATTGCTATAGGGGTGCTAAGACAGGAAACCTCCACGTGCGCCCGTGGACTGGAGTTCCCTCTCGGATACGTCCGGGGGGAAGACCAGTTTTTCGGGACGGTGCACCCTGGGATGCGGGCAAAAACTCTTCCTTAGGCACTGTGTGCCTAAGGGGTTTCTTTGCCCGTATGCGAATAGCCTGTCGGGTGGACGCTCCAACGCGTGTCCCTCTGAATAGCAGAGGGCACAGCGGCGGAGCGGGCTTGCGGACGGTGAGTAATGGGTATGCTCGCCGTCCGACCAAGGACCAAGCCCGGGTCGGTGGCGCGTCGTGTTTCACGCGTCACCGACGGGGCCCCTTATGGGGCCAAATGCCTGCTGGGGTCGCGGTTTTTTTCTTAATCCAGGATACCGTGGCCCCGGAACTTAAAGGGCATCCGAAGGAACACGGGTGGATTTTAGTCAGTAATAGTCTGACAGTCCCTTCCGCCCCACCCAGGGCGGGAGGACTCATTTGATGATTTTGCCAACCCAAAAAAAAAAGCTTTTATCGCGGGCTCTGAGCGCGGCGCGACGCGGTGACCGAATCAAGAAATTCCCAAAAACCTAAGGAAAATACCTGACACCACGCATCTCTAACGTCGTTTCAGTTCGGGAGACTTCGGCAATCATAAAAATATCTGTCATAAGGACATTTTACTTTTTCTTACTGATTCTAAACGGCTAGCTACAAAAGGAGTTTTAACAATGTAACCTACTTATAAAATTCTCCTACAACAAAGAAGTTCTTTATTACAGTAGTGCACTACAAACATTTTAAATAAATTATATTCTCGTAAAATTTACGCGGTAGGCGATTTTTTTCTTTTAAAATAAAAAAAAATGTTATGCAATAGCTTCACCGCGGCAGTCTCCGATTGCCACAATGTTAACAATTGAGCTTACCCAGAAGAAGCCTGTTCGTTCACTTTGAAGAGATGAGAGTTTATGCGTTCAGAAATACAGATGCAGGCAGAAAGTTCCACTCCTTTGCTGAGCGCATTATAAAAACGTAGATCCCCAACCACCCTAAAACATTTCAAATATTCTCAATTACCTACAATTTATTCTATTACTTGTGAAGTTTACATTTAATAGCAGAACTTGAGATAATACTATTTGATTCGTGTTATCAAAGTGGGATTATAACCTAACCTAACCGCTATAATCACTACCGCTTATTTGATAAATAAAATATCATTACCATTAGACACATAACCAGCAATAACAGTGACGGAAAATAAGGCAATTTGATGGACAACTTAGATTTACATCTGTTTTGGTTTTATCTTTCTTTACCACGAAAAGGAAAAAATAATGTTACATTTTACCCAGTCTTAACAAGTGATTCAAGAAAAAATTAAAATGTCTAATTTTTTGCTACATTTTGCTAGTTAGGGCAAAAATAAATACTTATTCATTACCGACGTCGTTTTACACTTAAAATTATTTAAGTACTTAACTTTAAGGGTCTCATATACCTCGTAACTTTATAGCTTATAAATTTTGTTGAGCTAAATACAGCGAACTGAGTATATGAATTATTTTAGCTCAGACAATAGATTGTATAGTTGAATAAACATTGAAATAGTACGCAAAGTTTCGGTCTTGTAAATAGCTGAGAACTCTACTGACACGGGAAAATAATCGTGTATTATCCCAAGAGAACGTAGAGCAATAATGTATTATTTAATAAAGGAAAATACATAATGTTCGAATAATGTAGTGACTACCTGTACCGATTCGCATTTGCCGGTGTAGGATGTCCAAAATTAATAACTATCTAAACTGATAACGAATTAGAAAAAGTAAAGATGGTGCTGTTTTTTCTGTGTTCCATGTCACTAGGTAAAAAATTTCCATATGGAAAATCAACTTTGTCCTCTCGTAAATGAATGGCTCAAAAATCAATCTGTTTTTTTCTGTTGCCCTTAATATTCTATTACCGTGGTGTCTTTTTAAGATAGGCCGGCGAACTCGGCCGGCATCAGTAGTCTTATTCATGATAAATATACAATTTCTTGAGAAGTAAAATATCGTTGACCTACGAAAAGGAAATCATGCATGATGGTTACTCTAGGATACATGTTTTACGCGCATGTATCCGTACTTACCTGTCCGTACCGACAACCTGTTTCAACAGCACCCTTATGACACCCGTCATCCGCGCGGTCAAGCGGAGGAATACGAACAGAGCGAAGCGCAGCAGGGATTGTAGTTGAGCACGAGACGACCGCGCGGATGATCAGTGTCGTATGATAACCGTCTTCATATTTGAATTTATGAATAATAAAATTAGATAAGCCCTTACCGCGCGCCGTAACAAAAGTACTACCCATTCAGAAGAAGATTAAAGCTCCTCTTACTACCTCCTCCATATAAATCTATGAACGAATTATGAGGCAAGCGTAAGATTACAATCAAAATCATCCTCGCTAAGTGTATTATCCGACATTCAAAGTGTATGAGAGATAAGAGACAAACGAAGAAATTTGCTTAATCCGCTCTTAATTTGGACTCTTGCAATCCACGAGGATTTGTTTGGCTCCCAACAGGGCGCTTCTTTACTTTGTCAGTGTGAAAATGGATTATGGGATAAAAGGTTTCCTTGAGACGAACGCTCGTGACGACTCATATTCTAACTCTATTAGAAATGTTGTTAGTACGATTTCGAAAAATGAGTTAGATTTTTTGCCAAAATCGGTTTCTTTTATTTTAGTCTCCTTTCCTTACGTTCCATTTTCGTTGTTCAAACATAAAATATTGTTATTTTTTGTAGCATGTAATTTGGGTATAGACGTTAGACATCGTAAGTCGTGTCTGTTATAACTAGATTATAATTTATTGCAATAATTGGGTGTCTGATATCAGATACGACAGCGGATTTAAAAGGTCATTTTAGCAATATCATACTAATATCATAATCATGTTACAAGAAAGAGGTAGATAGTGCTACGGTTGTTTTTCTCACTTTCTAGACAGTATGGGAATTTTAAGCAGCTAATGCTCAGTTCATGTTCAGATAAAAATACAATTCTGCTTGTGTGTGAAACTATGTATTTGTGAATTTCAGATGAATTCTAATGACGTTGCTAGAAATTCTAAGAGTGGTAGTTTTAGACCCGCTGCTCTGTCCTCGAATTTTACACTTACAATATTATCTTCATCGTAATTTATATTTATTTCTCCGCCAACCCTTATTGCTCGTAAAGAATGCCCAGCGGCAACGTCTTGAAACTTCGCTGCATTTTCCTTCAAGATCAAAATGGAAATTTTAATATTGTCGGTAAAATTACCAGTATCTCTTCAAGGTGCGGCGTTCCGACTTTAACTTAGTACGGGAGGCAATTGCTTTTCTTCTACCATTGAAATGTTCAACTTGCTGTCTTAAATCGACGTTTATTAAGTTTAGTCTGACAAGAAAAGTTGGACAAAGTAGCTGAAGCAATCGTATTATGTCATGAACTTCATATTTTATGATATCAAAGTGGTATCTTGAGTTAAATGTTTTTAGTAGAAAAGAAGAACTTTGGACTCATTTTTGAGAGACTGTCCGGAAATGTTAGACTAAAAATTTTGTATGGAAAAAAGGGAAGCGCAGCAGTGGGAAAGAATAGATTCTATTCTGTTGATCTTTTTTTATTACACTGTTCTATAAAATAATAAAAAAATATAGTTCACATCTGCTTTAGTTTTTTGCTCAGGTAAGATGTTGTAGCACTCTCATCAATCAGCTCACGTCATTTATCAATTTTTGATGAATATTTTGACACAAATGTCAGATACACAGCACACCCAAACGATATATTGACAAAATAATAAGTTTTTCTATTCTTGTAAACTATGTTTTAGATACTGCTTTTCTTAGGTTTAAGAACAACTTTATTTCTCATGAGTTGCACCGATAATTTCATTTAAAATTTCTTTTTAAGTTTATTTTTTTGAGAAACATACACCTATCTAAAATTACTTAGAAATTAAACCGCACAGACAGGTTAACTTACGATGGAGCTTATGTTACCTATTTACTGAAAATTTGTTTAGTTTACTCTAAGTAAACAAAAGCGTCTTATTCACAAGACTTTCAAAGACTTGGACACAACATACGTGAATTGGGTTTTACGTACATTCCTGAACCTTTGTCCATTCACTCATGCCCATTGAATGAACGATATGTCCATATTTCATTCCGTATCAATCTCGTTCACTGTTTCTCAATATCTCAATTTATTTCTCGTTTTGAAGGACCCGTTTCGATGGTAAAAAAGCCTTTTGAAGGTAGTTTCGTCTTTTATACGAAGTGAAGTGAAAGAAAAATATTGGGTTTATTCAGTAAAAGTTCTTACGTAAATCGAAGTCTCTGAAGTCGTGTTTTGCGAACCCCGTTTTGGTTAGATATTTTAACGTTATAAAGTTTTTTGGATAAAAGAAAATGAGAAGTGAATCACTTAATTTAAACATAATCAGTACAATTGAAGGATTAAAAAAAAACATTATTTAACTCTTTTTTTAAATCCATTTCATCATGTCGTCCAGAGCTGAAAAAATGCCTTTTCTTCCACCACGCATAACGACAATCCACCACTTGTGTGTCAAAATTCGTTCAGTAATTTTTAATCAATTTTTAAATACTGAACGATTTTTGAGTTGAATTTTTACCAAATGTGACGGAGTTACAAACATCTCGAAAAACTTTCTCATTTATAGTATTAGTAACTCTTAATAATCACCCAATCTGTCTTAATAGTCTCCCAAAAATTTCCTATTTTTCCCAAGAACAGCAATTCAACTTACCAATTTGATACTGATCAGAACATTCCTTTCAGATGAGACCAATGACCGCTGGTGGGGAGAGTCAGCAGTACCTCCCGCGCCAGCCGTAGCAGCAGTCCCACCTCAACGACCTTCGATGTCCACCAGCCTGAACATCACTAGCATCAACAGAGATGAGCCTTCAGTGTCACCACCAAGGCATCATCTGCCTAAAGATGGTAAGAATATTCTACGGGTTTTGTGAAGGATGGGTGATGATTACATAATAGCGAAATCAACGTTCGTCGAAAAGAAAACTAAAGCCCTTGGTCCTGGAGGTCTTTCACAGATCTTCAAAGTAATTCCGGACAGTAACAAGCCAGAAATTCTGACGACCAATCACAGCACTATCAGACTATGGTAACGAGGCTGTGTCAGGTTCCATTGGAAGCTGACTCCAATAAAGTTAGAGATGTTCAAATTATCAGCTGATAGTCCAACGTTGGACAGATGCTTCCCGTGATCATAATTATGAAGGAAGAGAAAAAAAATGATTTGCCTACAGAGTAGCTACGAGACTATTAGCCTTCCCACTTTAATCATACCCTCAAAAAAAGGCGTGAAAAAGATGCAAGGTCGGCAACGAGCAAGCGATAGGTACCTCTCTACAGTGACCACTTTCCTTCAGGCGGGCCGTACGTTTGCTTGTCACCTTTATGGTAGAAAGCCTCCTGCAGACACACGCGATTAATCGCGCGGGGCGACATGTCGCGGTCCATTCGCAGTATTTTTAGAGTGGAAATTAGCTTGGCTCGTTGTCGCAGCGCGATTAATCGCGTGTCTGCAGGAGGCGGAAAAGTACACAACATAAAAAAAATATATACAATAATAATAATAATTAGAAAGAGGGAACAAAATATAAGAAAAACAAATTACCTATGTGTCCCACGGCTGTGCCAAAAAGGTCTACTTTTACAAAAATCTATTTATATTTATTCTTTATGCATACATTGACCTGCAGTCCTTCATTTATTTATTATCAGCCAAAAGCGTATTTGGTAAATATAAACCCCCAAGGGAGATTAATCAACTAATTGAAATAATTTCGAGATTGCATCTGCCTACGCAGTACGTATCAATTTCTGTGATTACTTATCCCCGTGTTAATTAATTTCAAGATTGTGAAATATTTCAGTTGCTGTGGAATATTTCGCTTATTTTATGCTTCGTTTAATAAAATTTAAATGAAATAACTCAGTGAAGTTATTTTAAACATCAAAAAGATTAACTACAAAGAAGTGAGTAATTTAGATGTGCAGTTATCAAATAACCTTATTTTTCAAGTCGAAGAATAGACCATACCTCAAAACGTCAGAAAAACGTGTCAACCATTTTGTCTCCAGTTCGCCTCGAAATAGTCTCCAGTCTAGTTTACTACGTTATTACACAGTAATTCTGTCGTAACTCCTCTCAAACCCACAATATTCACGTTTACTACCAATCTCGGGTTTTAGCCAATCCTCAGGTTTGTTTAGCCTTCGTTATTAAATCTGTTGGCAATCTTAATCCGATTAATTAAGTTATAATTAATTTTTAACCTAGGCTTTGAATCGTTTATGGACCGTGTATTCCTTTTTTTTACTTATTGTGCATACATTTTCAACCGACTTCAAAAAAAGGAGGAGGTTCTTAATTCGGTCGGTATGTTTTTTTTTTATGTATGTACACCGATTGCTCCGAGGTTTCTAGTCCGATTAGTGTAATTCTTTTTTCGTTCGATGCAGTATACTTTCCCATTGGTCCCATAAATATTTCACCCAATTTGGTTCAGTACTTTTTATTTTGTAAGCATTTTTATTGATGGATGATGTGATGATCTGTACTTTTCTAAGTGTTTGTTACGCGATTACTACTTTATTGTTTACACGAGCGATGTTAAAACCGGTGCTAAGGATTACCAAATTCTAGAGCACATGTAAGAAAATTATATATTTGACAAGAATTTGGGTTGAATATTTAAAGTAAAAAGAGTAAAAAAAAACTTTAAAAAAAATTAACCACCTTCCGAAACAACCCCAAAAAAGGGTGAAATAACCTACAAAATAACTTTTCTTTTGGAAGTCGGTGGCATAAAAGACAACGAAATAAAAAAAAAGCCACCGACTTCCGAAAGAAAAGTTATTTTGTAGGTTATTTCACCCTTTTTTGTGGTTGTTTTTGAAGGCGGTTATTTTTTTTTAAATAGTTTTTTAATATTTAAACATAAGAAATAATAAAAAACTTTTTTAAAAAAAGAACCGACTTCAAAACCAAACACAAAAAAGTGTAAAATAACTTTTCTTTCGGAAGTCGGTGGCTTTGTTTTTTATTATTTCATTGACTATGGCCACCGACTTTCGAAAGAAAAGTTATTTTACACTTTTTTGTGTTTGGTTTTGAAGTCGGTTCTTTTTTTTAAAAAGTTTTTATTTTACCCTTTTTAGTTCAGATATTCAACAAAGATCTCCGTATAATCGGGTCTTTAGAAATCTATAATCCAAGTGAGCAACAAAAACGGATCTATGCGGGCAACGTCACGAAATATTCATTACTGTTATATACTAAAACCTTCGCCAGAATGTAACAAACACTTTTCTGAAAACCGCATCAAAATCGGTTCAGCCAAACGCGAGATAATTGCGAGCAAACATTCAATCGACTTAGAAAATCCACAATCCAAGTAAGCAAAAAATCCATATCTCTAAAACTACTGAACCGATTTTGATGAAACTTGCAGTGTACCCTAAGTTGAACAATACCTAGTTCAACAAAAAAAGAATTACGTAAATCGAACCTGTAGTTCCGGAGATATGTGTGCACAAACATAAAAACATACATACATACACTTATGAAATTTGGCACATTTGTTCAGACGCTGATATAGATTAACATATACGAAAACTGGGCAGTTCTGGAAATATTACATACATACGGGTCGAATTGATAACCTCCTTTTTTTGAAGTCGGTAAAAAGAAAAAAAAAAATAGTAGTCTACTAGTATCGGTAACAGGGTCAGGAGTAACACTGTCTAAGCCCGAAACCCGTTGCTTTGGCCTACGTTTCGGTTGTTTCTTACTCTTTATCACCTATTGACTTAACATAAGATTAGTCTGTGGTACGAACACTAAAAATTGATGACAACGTGTTGTCAGCACTTATGAATTTAGAACTACATAACAGAGTGGACTCAAAAGTTTCGAGTTGCTTTCGTAAGGCCCCTATTTTCGTTGATGGACTAAAAGAGTAGACCCCCAGAGCTCCAGAGAAAGGTACTTCCTAATAATGCGCACCGTGTCAAGTAGAACTGCTTTCCTCATTATTATGATTTATCAGCCTTAGCCCTCTTGTCTTGTCTTTCAATGTGATAATCTTATTAGGTATCGGGGGGCACGGCAGTGCCCCGCCAAAGTCGAGCGCAAAGCAAACACTGCCGTACCATCCTTTACTGGAACCATTTCACCGCATTTTCAGGCCCCTATTTGAGAACCTCTGGATAAGATCAGAACGCAGAAATTTTTGTCATCTAGTAAGCTATAATCACATACTTAAAATCCAAAATTTCAAGTCATTCAGTTCCGAAGTTAAGCGAAAGCAGAGTTTCGCATTTACGACAGACACTCACTCACTCACTCACTCACTCACTAATGATCATCAAAATAGAACCAGTACTTCCCAGATATATGATAAACTCAGAGAGCTGTTTGGTACAGAGTTAGGGTTTAATGGCCACATAAAGGGAAAACTATAAAAACTAGGATAATCGAAGATCTGGAGTACCTGGTGACCCTGATTAGAAAACACAAGAGCCCAGCCAAACAAGCGCCGTCTACCGCACTGCTCACTGCTTAGACCGAAGTCGTTATGCGACCTATGACAGGCGTCATCTATTTGTCATAGTGCCACTATCAACCACTGCTAATGCAGGTTTGTCGACCTTCAAAATAACCTTCCATTCATCAGCAATTCCTCAAGCTCTCATTTCATGCAAGCTACTCTAAAACAATATACATAGTTTCAAGTTCAACACGGACCAAGCATAACATTGCTCCATAATTAAAGCTACTGCAATGCTGTGAATTATTTCAAGACCGCATTGAATCCAGCAGTTTACATACAAGACTCGGTTATACGAGTATGCATAATTAGCCACCTTGTCTAAACAAAGATAAGTGCTGAGCCAATATTACATTGTCTAAGAAATATTATACAGGCCTAAAATCAGCATAAAACAGGTTTAATGAGCCTTTTCAACAACATTTATTAATATTATGTCATATCGTTGGAATTAATCAACGTTTATAAATTCGATTAGAAATTGTGCTGTACACTAAAAGCGTAACAATCAAGCCTAATATAATGATGATGAAAAATAATTATTATTATTTTAATTTACCCGTTATCAACGCTAGTATTGCCCAAATTAATTATAATAATGCTTCTTTTGTAGTCCTTGTGACCTTTTGTAAAGCTAAGTAAATAGAATAGCGTTTGTAAGCCTGTAATTTATTTGGTTGAAATGATCTCCCATTTACTTTAGCGGTGATGACCCTATTAATCTCTAGTCGGAATTCGGGCCTTTTCTGGCTTAGGGTCACGATTTTCACTTAAGAACAGCAAATAGTGAAGAGAATTTTGTACAAAAAGACACTAATCAGAATGAGGTTTGAATTGTCACAACGGAAGCGCTTCAAGAGTAAACTAATGCTTCAACCACTTTGTGTGCACACATTTAAAACTCGATTAATGGTTCAAAGTTCTGAAAGTTAGAATTCTTTAACGGGAGACCTCCCTGTAGGGAATGCACCCAACATTGACATGATATTGATACTTCTTTCTCTTCCACAGATCAATTCGACATAATGTACGTGTACATAATCGCTGGTGTAGCCGGAAGCCTTCTCCTATGCATCATCTTGGGCATCATTCGCTGCGTCATGACTAAACAAACTTCCGACCAACCAAAAGGCCCAGACGTATCAGCCACGACGGAAATCCCCAACGGATTCAATGACAGCATATCGGAAGTTGATAACGATATTAACATAACCAGTCTATCTGGGCCTGTCGACACAGTTGATTCGGGAATCAAGCAAGACATACAATACTCTAACGTTGCTCTAAGTCCCAAAATCAATAAGTATGTCGGCCGACCAGTACCCAATACGTACCCGCATGTGAGCACTAATATGTACGGACAGGTGGCCGAATTCCCCATAGAAATGCCTCTCCGAACTATGCCGCATGGCACGTTAGGGCGCGGAGTTGCGGTCAAAACTCTGCCAAGAGTTCAAATACAATCTGAAACGGACCCTAACACAAGGAGTTTATATCGATATTCGAACGCCCAGTACTACTTCGGGTGACAACAAGACAAAAGCCAGTGTTCGGACGTATCCAGAACTTACTGTTTCTAGTTGAATCGTGTAGTGGAGTGTATATAGTTCACGGACTAACTAGTGAAGTTTGTAATGTTCTACTTTTAAATACGGAAACTGTGATATTAATTGAAAACTTTCCTATTGTACTGCGAGCAGTTTTCCAACTGTAGACACAGAAAGACAGTGTGGTTGTTCCTCCGCTGTGAATTGAGAGATGGATCGTTGTTAACAGAACTTTGTTATACTGTGTTGACCTTTGATAACTAAGCATTGTTTTGTATGTCGAACGAATCAGTGTGTTCATTTATGTATTCACATTGTTTCTCGGGGGAGTTGGGCGTAGTTTGGAGCTGTTGTATTATTAATCTGTGTGTTCAGTTATATGAATTCCTGCATAATATCAGGTTGTATGGCCAGTCTCGCTGGGGTTATAGTACTTTGGTTTTATGCCAGCTCCTGTCAAGATCGTGCTAAAAAGCTGAAATATATTTGTTGTTTAACATGCTGTATACGTTTAGTTTTCGTGAAAATTCATTTCGCTTTGGTAGCACAAAATTTTACTTCAAATTTTATGTTTTGAGAAGCATCTCCTAGAAGAACAAATAAAAGAAGCAACTCGTAACTATTTGTAAATTCATGTATGTAATAAATAATATTTATATCCTTTGTTTGTATGTCATTCATTGCTAGATATAGTAACTGTAATATCTTTATGTTCATAGTTTTTAATTATTTGTGCCATTTCGTCAATCAAATAGCTAATTATGATAGGTGGCAGATGTGCAAATATGGAGTTAATTATTAAATTATAAATTTTCCTTTTATGTCAAATATTTGTTTGTTGATTCATAATATGATAATTGCTTTTTGTGTCTACTAGTTACGGAATAAAATAAGAGTTGAAACGTTGTGAAAATAATTTATAATTGGTTGGTAAATAGTGTTATAGTTTGTGTTTGATTTTATAATGATGATGATTCCACTGTGTTAATTGGGCTAATTGTGGAAATCTATTTAAATTAGACAAATAAACTTGATGAAAATTTAATTTTAATCACACGTTACGGAACACTTATTGGAGATGTAAACTTCAAGTAGACTTTAGAAGTCAATATCGGAATGAGATTCCTTAATTTGGTCATACCAAATTAAAAGCTGGTACTCACAAAACTTCTTGTTCCAAATATACAAGTATACCAGATATAGCAGAAAATGTTAAAAACAACAAACCAGACAAAAATACACAAAGCTTAAACATGACACAACTACTCTAAATTCAAAGTACGAGTACTGTAATGATATAATCACAAACTCAGACCACAACAACGCAAATACAAACTAACTAAACCTTAGCAGTAATGCTGGTAATTGCCTGTCAGATACACAATTAAGTTCTCATGATTCTAAATGAGCAAGTATCTCAAATGTTACAGAAGGAACAAGCAAGTCATTGCAAATACTAAAACAAGTAGATTCTAACGTAGTGTTAGGATCTACTTATTTTAGCAATCACAAAATAAAATTCCTTGAAAATTAACGAATATTCCTTGATAACATAACTAGGATCTCACAGTTCTTAATGTATCAGTAAATCAGGTGTGACAACGTAAACAAGCAAGTCAATGTAACCTCTAAAACAAGTAAATCCTAACACTGTAATAATTATATTGTCACAATCTTAGAAATTAATTACACAAATGCACAACAAACCTGTGTAGTAACATGTACAGTAATTGTTTATCATATCTCAGATGTTATAGTAGGTAATAACGTAAATAAGTAAATCAATGCACTGCAAACTAATACAAGTACATTCGAGAAACACAATAATGAAAACACAAACCTAAAAATTGACTATGCAATTCAGAATTAAGCAGATAATTATATTGACTGGACCATTATTTAAAAATGTGCTATAATCTCAGACATTATGGAAGATGACAATATAAACAAACAAGTCAATGCAAATGCAATCACTAACACAAGTAGATTCGAGCACTACAATAATGAAATCACAAACCTAGAATTCAACGGCACAATTACAAACTCGAGCAATAAGGCTAGTTAATTGCTCGTCGGATATGGCACAGTTAGTTGCTCTGACAACGAGCTGTAAACTGGAATTGTGAGGGGGACAATTTATGATAATATGTCCAGTTGTCCAATGTCCAGTTACATTAGCACTGTCACTGCTTTGGTTTGCATTGCCGGGAAAGCCGAGCTAAACACGACATTTATAGCTGTTAATGAGTCATTATCTTATGATTTAGGAATGCTTTGATACGGGGAACATGCAGAAATCGGTATACTAAATGGTTTATCATTTTCGCTCGTTTCGATACAGTTTGAAAATATTCTTTAGGTGTGTAGAGACGCCTCAGAGCTGTCAGTAAACTGATGGAATAGGGCCAAACAACAGAGTAGCGCGACCGTCTGAACTAGCCCTGGAACACAAAGAGCAACTGAAGAAACAGGGTAGATGTTTAATCATTAAGAGTCTGACAGTTTTTTCCGCTGCAACCTAGGCAGGAGGACTCATTTGATGATATTACTAAACAAAAAGTAAAATTTTATTCATAAAACTCCAGCAAATACTGCTGAATGATCGACCCATATGTAACGATTCTTTCATAGCTGCTTTTTTTGTCTCACACATAGCACCAAAAATGAGAAGTATTATTATCACAAAATCGTACATATTAAACAAAAACCTAGGTATAACTTTTATAGCAGTCTCTAAGTACCAAACGACTATCGACATTTCGTTTTAATGCTTTGTTGCTCAATTATCGAATCGTAACAAGAAACATAAATACATTCTCCATCGCTTTACTATTTTATTACTTTCATCTGTCCATAAATGTACTCCCAACAGTGTATTTTTAGTAGATCAGATACAAATGCAACATTGTAGTAGGTATTGGTTCAACGTCCTAAAAATGTACGTACCAGGAATGTCCAAAGACAGGTTTTAAGATAGTTTAGTTCTATTCTAAGGAATCGTTAATGCAGAGACTGAATCTGCTTTCAATTTCAATTGGAGTCATTTGTTATTTATAAGTTAAATGCATCTATCTTGAACTGTAATTGTTGCTCTGATTATTATTTCTAGAGCTCGTACTATAGTTTCCTCATTAGCAGCAAAAGTTAAGTAACTTTTAATCAACCACTGATGATTATAGAGAAAATGTGTTTCTTCACGTAAGTTACACCTTAACTAAACCAAAAACATCATAATTTTCTCCAAAATCGTTCGAAGATTTTTGTACAAGACAGCATGTTACTTTACCTGTTAGTTTTAATTAAGAAACTGGCTAGTAATACGTATTTTGAACGACAAGCAATATTAAAATTATGGGTAGAATCCATTGAAAACACGATAATGGCGAAAACAACGTCGAGAAATCAAAGTAGACAACATCAATATTTCAAAAACTTCTGCAAATAAAAGATTAATTTTGACAAAAAAAAAAACAATTTTTAATAGAGTTTTCGTATCTAACTACTCTCTCTATTCAAGTCCAGACATTATATTGGTCAAGTCATACGAGGACCGTGTCTGAGATAGTCTTTTAACGAAATAACCACACAGATCGGAGTGGACCTGTCCAGTACAAGAATTAGTCAGTATCGTATAGTTCGACTTCTAACTAAAGAAGCTCTACGACACGATGAACAATACCGAAGAAAGTATATTTGGGTAGGCCGCAGATGCTCAAACTGACACAGACAACCAATTTAATAAACCTTATTACAAATAACATTCATACTAAAATCATTTGCAATGTCTCAGGAATATACAAAGACGGGTTATACGATACTTCAGTCCTAGTCTAACGAAGCGCTAACAAGACTCGACTAGTGAAACATATCTGTGAACAATTAGGGGCTTGCAGTGGTGTTCACTAATAATTGATTTGAGACGAGAGACACCATTTGTGTTTGAATTTCAGTCATTTGATATTTATAGTTATCGGAATATCTTGGGATTACAGTGTTATTTATATTACTCATACATATTATATTATTATGGTGATACGAAAGGGTCGTAGCAGGTGGCGTGGTTTCTGCTTACCACCATGGGAATAAAGCGTCAATTTTCATAGGTAGGTACGTCAGTGATGATGTCGATTATCTTTCCACTTTCTTTACTTTAGAAAGTTATAACAAATGTCGTATAAATAAGTTATTCGCTAGACTTGCTAGTTTGACGGGCCCCCCTCTAGAGGGCTAAAGCCTGCCAGGGTCGCGGAACTTATCTCATTACTGTGACCCCGGAACATAGGGCTATTGAAGGACACCGTGGATTTTAGTCAGTACGAGTCTGACAGCCCCTCTCGTCCTGCCCTGGGTGGGAGGACTCATTTGATGATTTTACCACAAACAAAAGACTTTTGCTAGTTACTTCGCCTTTTTGGTCCATAATTGATTATATTGGAACATACTATGAACTAAGGTCAACAGTTACTGTTGAATAACACAATGTAAAGCAAATAGGCAGTATAAAAATCAAAACTGGAATTTGCAGTATCCGTAAGAGTATCCAGACCAATTAAAACAAACATTCGTATGCGAAGTTTTAAAAGCGGAGCCTTCATAAAAAGTCCAGCAAAGAAAATTCTGTCTTAACAATTTCACATGTAGTATGCACTTAGTTACCGTTAAATGCAATTAAAAAACAAATATGAACCAAAGCTCGTAGATTGTAACTAAAGTTCCGACAGTAGCTAGTTCTGACGTCACGTCACAAATTAGACGACGACGCTCCAATCCTTTTAAGCCCCTTTCCTACTATGACGGACGATGTTGCCGAGCCAATAGAACTGCCAAAAGCCTGCATTGACGTGTCCTGCTCGCTCTGCTCTTCCCATCTCTTCTTTTCTTCAAGAGTGTTTTCGGCAGGATTTATGAATCCGGTATTCTTGTCAAATCCGGTCCTATTTGAACATCACGTTCGGTTCTCGGCAAAACCGCCGTTCTATAGTGAGAACTAGACTTTAGTGTGCAAGAGTTGGACGTGTTCGGAGACCAATTAATGTTCTCCGTGACTAACGACGCCGATGTACAGAATAACTGGATTATTTCTAAGCGGAGATTTGCTGCAGAACCAATTGTGGGATACCAGGAAATTGCTTTAGCTCTAGCTACTTCAACTGGAAATAGATTTTATCGGAGCTGAGATTTCGGTTTTCGAGCTTTATTTTGCTCGTGCAGGTCATAATTAGTTTAAAGGTTTGCAGTCAATTTGTTGGTTCTGGGATCTTGTATCTTGGCTGATTGAGTTGTGTTGTCAGTAACTTTATCTTTGACCTTGTTATTGTATTACTGATTCAAAGATAAGAATATGAACTTTGAAAAAAATTATAAACACAAAAGACAGGTGCACTTACTCTCTCATCACATAGAGAACAAGTTCATCTATCTTTTGTTATACGGTTAAAATACTTTGATTAAGCCATCCTGTGGGTATTAAGTCCTGGCGACATTTTATTATATGAAACATAGTAACTATAAGCTACTTCGTTGTAATAGACCGCTGCGATTGTAAATCCTGTTCTTACGCCATTACATGGTTCACTCCGTGCCATACATGTCTGAAAAGCACTTTATAGGATCGGGTGCTTTCAAAAATTCCCAACCCTTTTCACCAAAATTGTCTCCTCTGTCAATAAATTGAGCGAAAATGATTGAAAACGAATGTATTTTTTAAAACATTAATAATTATGTTTTGGAATTGTCTTAAAATTATGGGAATTGTTTATGTTAATGTTATTTATAATTACATTATGCGTATTTTATTTGTCGCCCAAATTAACACAGTTGAATAAAAAACAGTATTTTCAAAACGACTGACTGTAAAGCCTATCCAGATCACGTTAGTTAATATTTTAAATTGTAAAACTAATAATTATTCATGTACAGATAACTTTTTATGTGGTACATCGATTTAATATTAAAGTAATGCACATTACTGAGAATGTTTTATTTATTGACACCCAATGTTACAGCCCGGTGGTATCGGCCCAAACTTACGAGTTGTAGATCGTGGATTCGAACCCAGCCAAGTATACATAATTTAGTTTAATTTATTTCATCAACACTGCTCTCAGAAACGGTGAAGGAAATATCGAGAGAAAACTGGCATGTCCTAGAACCCAAAAGTTCAAAGACTTGTGTGACGTCTACCAACCCGCACTGGGCTCGCGTGGTATATTATGGCCCACTTCCATTCACAAAGAGGAAGCCTGTGACCTAGCAGTGGTAGCATATAAGTATAGGCTGATGACGATAATGATGAAATTATGAATGTGAGTAAGAAGTAGATGATCATCGTCTAGAAGAATTAGAAGAACTGGGTTCCAACAGTGGGAAATAAGGAACGTAATGGCTCCAAGGTAGTAGCTATCAGGGGCGCAAGTCTGCTATTTTTATAAATTCGTCATTCCAACACGATTCCGTTCTCATTTTGCTAAAAGTTTGTAATCTGGCTAAATTCATTATTTCTGGCCAAGATTATATTATTGATCGGTGACTGATCTCGTAATAGAATTGTGTTAAAATGACATTTTGAACATTTATCCATCCCAGATTTCATTTATATACATTTTTACATATTATCTATTAGTGTTTTAAGCAATCAAAGTAGTAGTAAAATTACTGAATGCAAGGAACATTTGCACGAGATTACCTTTATAACCTGTTTCTTCCAATGGAGTGTCAGTGGTTGACCATTGGAAATCATAATGACGCCATCATTAGATTACCAAATTTTTAAAAAATCAGCAATGATGAAATCAATGATAGACCATACTGCCACTATATATATATTTTCTGCTTTCAAAATATTGCTTTACATTCCAATCACAGAAAGATTGATTTTAATGACCATACATGCAATATTAAAAAAACTGCATAAGACAGAGTTAATTAATCAGTGTCAAGGACTTAACAAGACCATTTGGTGAAGCGTCAATGTTTTTTCAATACAAAATAAAATAATAATATTTTTGGATTTTTCCACATAATATAATATGTTAGTAGTTCAAATTAAATATTTTAAGTTGTCTATTGATGAATCCTCGGACAAATACATTTTGCATCAGCAACGCCCTCGTATCGAAACTTTCTTGAGTTTTTGCAACATGACCATAGATGGCATGAGTGAGACAGGCTCTGTTCCCGTCGCCATAAGAAAAGACACTGTGTGTCCTGTGCTCCGCTTTTAAAAATTCCGTTTTTGGTGAATTCTTGAATATATTTGTAAAATAAATGGACCTGCATCTGCTATTCATTGAGAACTTATAGTGCAGTGTTTATTTTTGGAGTTTTAACCATTCCACCGGTGGATTTAAGAAGATTTTGCTCGCCGGCCGGCAGCTATACCTACAAGCCATCACGCGCGCATGAACGAGGCTGACCATCTCCCTGGGTCTGAGTGGGATCTCTGGATTGTCAAGGTACGTGGGCCTGTTTTGCTGCTAATAATAATATTTTGGTATTGGTTTCTCGAGGGTTCACCAATGGAAAAATTAATCTATTTTTGAGGTCCGCCATTACACTTTTACATAGGTTCTTATTTCAATTTTTCTCACAACTTTCACAAAGGTGCAGGCTATTTACACGCCTCACCATATTTATTGGTCCTTCGATACCGGATAAATATCCAGTACAGCTATATTTTTTGCGTATTTGTTTGGTAAAAATCATATAGGTTCAATAACCCACAATAGGTATTTATTTACGTAAACTTTCGGTAAATTGCCTGTTTAACGCAGCCTAATAAATTGACAATAGATTTTACGTATTTGTTGGTAAATCTGTTCAATTATTTATTAGCTTACATAGAACTACATTACGTATTTATTGGTAAAAGTTCATTCTATGTAGGTATCCGCATTTAAAAATTCGCTTTGTTCTGAAGTAAATAAGTAGGTAGTCACCAACTCATCTCGGCTTTGTGCGTATTAAGTAATAATTAGATAGATACCTAGGTACTCATAGTTGGTAGGTGCGTTATTATTGCAAACCGCCTGGTAGGTATTTATTCTGTTATTGTCTTCGTTTGATAATTAACAAAATGACGGATAAACAACTAAAGCCGGAAGATTTATTAACTATTCTTCATGAAAAGAAAGGATTGTTATTTAAACGCATTAATCGATTGTATGATTTATCAAGAAATATATCGTCGTTCGATTCGAGGAAAAATGAGAGTTTTATGACTGAGTCAGAGACAATTGATGACATTCGAGATAAATTTGAATCTTTTGTCGATCAAATTAATCAAATAAACATTAGTTTAAAACCCGGTTCAAGTGCCGACTACGCTTGTTTAGAATCCTTTGAAGATTTGTATATTCATATTAAACGTGTTAGGAATAAAATAAACAGTAATCAATCGCCACCAACACCCAGTAGTGACTCAAAGACTCTTTTTGAACCGCTTAAAATAAAGTTGCCTCCTATCGCGCTGCCATCTTTCGACGGGAAAACTGAGAATTGGCCGGTTTTCTACGAGTCGTTTAAGTCAAATATCCATGATAATGATCAGCTGACTGATTCGCAGCGTGTGCAGTACTTGGTAGGTAGGCTTACACACAACGCATTGAAGGTTACCGCTGGAATTGTGCCTACGGGTGATACTTACAAGTTTTTATGGGATAGTTTAGTTAAAAAATATCAAGAGAAGCGCTCACTAGGTACGCATTATTTAAATAACATATTGGATTTAAAAAGTTGTTCATATAACGCTAATAGTCTCGATTCTTTCATAGAAACATTTAGTGCGTCTATTTCTGCCTTGAAACAACTTGGGATTACGGATCTTGCTGATTTTATTCTTTTGCACTGCGCAATGAGAAAAATCGATGCACAGACTACTCAATCGTTTGAACTTACCATTCGAGATGTTGAAATTCCCACAACGAAATTATTGATAAGCTTCGTTCAAGACCAGGCAAAGATATTAGCACGCTCGAATTTGTATCATTCTAACGCGAGAAACTTTAGTAGAAACCCCGCTTCCGCTCCTCGCGAGTCACGCACACAGACAAAAGCGTTTGTTGTGAGCGAGTCAGCTGACTCGTCCGCTTGTTTACCCGCGATCGCGGTTCCATGCTGCGCTTATTGTAATGATAACGCTCATGTTCATTTGTATAACTGCGCTAAGTTTAAATCCGCGTTGACTCCTAGAACAAGGTTCGAGTTTATTAAATCCAAACGTGGGTGCGCGAATTGTCTAAGCACATTGCACGGTTTAAGTAACTGCAAGTCAACATCAGTCTGTGACTTATGTAAAAAACGCCATCATACACTATTACACTTTGAGAAAGAAAATAAACCGCAAACAGCTGATGTTAAAATGACGAATTGCAATGTAGTCGTGGCGTCGCCTCCCGCGCCGCTGTCCTCCCCGCCTCCCTCGCTCCTTTCGAACCCCGGTACGTCTTTGGTGCCGCGCTCTTACGTTCATTGCGATAAGGTCGATATTTCCGCACGGGTGATTGCGTCTGATTCGTGTGATGTGACGCCAGTGTCTTCGGATCACAGCTCGGCCGTGTTGTTGGCAGCTGATGCAGCGAAAGCTAAGGCGATAGTGTTGTTATCGACAGCTCAGGTTTATGCGCGAGCTAAAAATGACAGTGCGGGTCACAAAACATTAGTGAGGTGCTTAATTGATAATGGGTCGCAGAATAATTTGATAACTACAGCCTGTTGTAGAAAACTTAATTTACTGATACACTGTTAAAAATTTTCAGGGAATTCTACATAATTTTAGGGCAACTTTCGTTGCCCTAACGTTTCTGTATTTTTACATAATTATGTAATTTTACAAGGCGTATGTAGTTTTACATATCGACCTGATTTCATTATTATGTAATTTTACATATATGTAATTTTACATAATCAAACAAATTGACGGTTATGTAAAATTACATTTATGTAATTTTACATAATCATACTACCAGAATATATATGTAAAATCTCACTAATGTAACTTTACATAATCTGTAAAATCCCACTTATGTAATTTTACATAATCTGTAAAATCTCACTTATGTAATTTTACATATCCGTAAAATTTCACTTATGTATTTTTACATTTTTTTCGGTAATATTACAGAGTAATTATGTGTTTTGTTACAAATTTCGTATGTAAAAATACATACAGCTTGTGTATGATTAATGATATTTTATGTATAATTACATTTTATTCAATAATATTACCGAATTATTATGTATTTTGTTACAGATTTCGTCTGTAAAATTACACTAACTTTATGTATTATTCATGTTCTTTTAAGTTTTTTCACATTTTATTCGGTAATATTACACAATTATTTTGTATTTTGTTACAGATTTCGTATGTAAAAATACATTAAGTTTTTGTATTATTATTGACATTTTATGTATACTTAAATTGTGTTCGGTAATATTACAGAATTAATATGTGTTTTATTACAGATTTCGTCTGTAAAATTACACGAACTTTATGTATTATTAATGTTTTTTTAAGTATTTTTACTTTTTATTCGGTAATGTTACACAATTATTGTGTGTTTTGTTACAGATTTCTTATGTAAAAATACATAAAGTTTGTGTATTATTAATTATATTTTAAGTATTTTTCCTTTTTATTCGGTAATATTACTGATAAAATGTATGTGTTTTTACATAAGAAAACTGTGATTTTAAATATGGACACGGTAAAATTACTTGTGGTTTGCGTATTATTACCTGTAAAATAAGGTAATATTACATGTTAATAGGGGATATTTTTCTGTAAAATTCAATACAAATTCTGTACATTTACGTGCTGTCGGTAATTCTCCGGATTTAGTTATTAGCCATAGCCAGCCGTTAGTTTTTCTTATGTATTTTAATTAATGCAGCCGTATTTATCAAGACAAAAAATATCACTTGGAAATAAGTCAATCAGGATAATAAGTTAATAACCGATCTAATGTATATACACTGGCTGCATCTGTATTAGCAACAGTCCACCCAATATTACATTTATTAGGGGTGATATATTCTTCATTAAAAGGTGTGACCTCAAAGCAAATTAAAAACCAAAAACTTCATTGTTATTGAATGATTTGCTTAAACACACACACACAGTTTACAAATACTATATCACTCCTGTAATAAGCGCACAGTTATATTATTCAGACGTGACAAGAGATTAATCCAGATCGGTTAGTTTTATTTTGATGACGACAACTGCATTTATTAAAATACTTACATAAGAAAAAAAAACAAACTTGCCAATAGCAAAATCCTGAGAATTATCGATAGCATGTAAAAGTACAAAATTTGTATTGAATTCTATAAAAAATATCGCCTGATAACATGTAAAATTAACTAATTTTATAAGTCATAATATACAAACAACAAGTAATTTACAGTTTGGAGGTTATCTAATAAAAAAACAAAACTCCAAAATAAAAAAACAATTTATTGCCAGCTAAACATCACAAATTGTCATATAATGTCTTATGCCGATGACACTACCTTAACGTTTTATGGTAACTCATGGGACGAAACTTTTGTTGCGGCCCAAGAAGGATTCAATATAGTAACTCGTTGGCTTGCACATAACAAATGCCAGTAAAACGAAATACATACAGTTTAAAATACATAATGTAGCATCTAATCCTATTAATTTCAAGTTATATGCACACACATGTAATCCTTTAACCACAAACTGACAAATGCCCAGTGATATCAAAAGCAGAATCAATAAAATACTTAGGGATAATAATTGCTTATATACTACTAACAGTTATGAAAAACCACTATTCTATAGACATTTCTAAGGTTAAACAAATGGCTAATTCTAGGCGATACTATGAAGTCTGTGAAACAACCCCTGTAAAAACGTCATTTGCCTCAAATTTCTTCAGTTCCAGAGCAAGCAGACTATACAATAAGATTAACAAAATTCTAGCAATTGTTAATCTGTCTAGGATGGAATGTGAGGAAGATCACACAGTGGCTTCTACAATAGTCCTACCATGTTCTACAATAATGATAATTCAGTCTCGGCGAGGGGGGCCTGGAGTCCATAGCACAGGGTATCCTAGTTTGGGTTCCTGACTCCCACAATCCTCTGTACCTCCAATAATATTGTTACACCTCTATATTGTATTTTTGTACTTAGTGGGAGAAATAAATGTTATTATTAAATGTTATTATTATTATTATTGATTTTCGTACAGGTAAGGATATGCATAGATGAATAAATTATACTTATTTTGAAGTGACTTATAATCTAATCTAATCTACTTATAATCACAAGGATTTACTTTATTTTTATTCATACGGCCCCATGTCTATAAATTGTAGTTGGCCCATTATAAGAATGAGCCTGTTGTAGCTAGTTTCACTATACCATTAATTGTACCATTAATTTCGTACGGCAATTAGACCTCTGCTTAACACAATAAAATATAATTAAAAATTTTAAAATCGTAAACTTTCTTTAATAGATTTTCAGCTTTATTTCAACAGCATAAGGTTGAAAATCTATTAAAGAAAGTTTACGATTTTACGACTTAGCGACATTCGTAGCGTCGTTATTAGTGTAGAGACTGCAGGCCCTGATGTGCGAGCTGTGTCACCTGCGGGCAACACGAGCCCTGCAGAATTATATAGGTAACAACAATGTAACCGTCTTGGTTATTACAGTAACATATAAAATTATATAATTAAAAGCTAACAGCAATCCAATACATAAATTATAATATTTTGTAGGCACTTTTTATAACTATACCGTTAAAGCTAACGAATTTTCTGTTTTTTTTTTACAGAAATTAATTAGAGATGCAACGGATAGTTGTTTGGCCGGATCCGGATACTGGATGTTCGGCCTGACCATTGGCCGAATATACGGTATCCAGCCGCCGAATATTCGGCCGGCGGAACTATACCTGCATTTCGGTTTTTCAGATGCGCATTGTGCAGGTTTTGACCTGTTTCGTAGTAATGTAGTATAAATGAGAGATAAATCACGAGTTGAATTGTACATGAACGAGACCTATGCACAGTAATAATAATAGTACATTACGATACAAGTGTACTGTAAAATATTTTATAACATTTTCGCAAATACATCCATCCATACAAAAAATGAGGACATCATTATTCTAAGTTTCTTTTATAGTCCAGTCATTTTAGGCCAAATTAAGTACATATCTCGGAAAATCGCCATACCCAGTATATTACCACATAAAAACTTGTATTTAGGCATCCTAAAAGTTGTCTCAAAATTCACATAATATGGTAGGGTGACCGCGTCTATTAAAAATCTAAGGTCAAAGGTCACAACAATCTATTTTTGCAAATATCTCGTTTTCTATGGGTTTCTCGCTATTTGTATTTATCACTAAAATTGTAGAGAATCTCTACAACTTTTCTTTTTAACTTTTTTTATAAGTATCTTGAACTGTTACTGGCGTAGAGCGCGCGGTCAGAGAATTATCTGAGGTCAACTGGTAGTCACGATCAAAAACTCGTAATTTGGTTATAATTTATTGCTAAACATATAATTATCAATTTAATCTAAAAGTTAATAAAAAATGATAATTTATGTTTAGCAATAAATTATGAGTGTATAAAAACCGCGTATATAGTGTATAGTAGCCGCGGGCATGCGGGTGGCGAGTAAAGGGCAACTCGCTGCCCGACCATGGACCATGCCCGGGTCGACGGCGCGTTGTGTCCCACGCGCGCCTCAAAGAGCGTCAGCAAGATGACGGGGCCCCCTCTAGAGGGCCAAAGCCTGCCGGGGTCGCGGGACTTATCCCATTACCGTGACCCCGGAACATAAAGGGCTATTGAAGGACACCGTGGATTTTAGTCAGTCAAGTCTGACAGTCCCTCCCGCCCTGCCCGGGGTTGGAGGACTCATTTGATGATTTTACCACGAAAAAAAAAAAAAAAAAAAAAGCAATAAATTATAACCTTAATATTACGAGTTTTTGATCGAGACTACCAGTTGACCAAAATACGTGTCCATTATTTTCCAATATTCTAACTGACAGACTAATTCGATTTGCAATTTATTAATGGTCGACAGTTCAAGATATAAAAAAAATGTTGAATGGAAAAGTTGTAGAGAATTTAATTCTCTACAATATTAATCATACACATAAATAGCGAGAAACCCATAGAAAACGAGATATTTGCAAAAAAAAACGATTTTTGTGACCTTTGACCTTAGATTTTTAATAGACGCGGTCACCCTATGTGAATTTTGAGACAACTTTTAGTATTCCAAAATACAAGTTTTCATGTGGTAATATACTGGGTATATCGATTTTCCGAGGTCAACCCCTATAATGACTGGACTATTAGGAATTTGCAGGTCAAAACTGTTGTTTTGGCTTCATCAAGTACATACATGTGTGCCAAAGGCCGATTCTGCACATCATTTCCGTTTTTTATGACGTAGATATGCCTTACAGTATATTTGCATATTTATAAATTATAAATTGTATCATGAGTCATATGTTTATAATTATGAGTATTTTAAGTAGCACGTAAATTATATAATGCCTAATAAAGTATTAGGTATTGATGGGTATTCCGAAACCATTATAAACCGCTCACAGCCTGCACTACTCGACACGAAAATAAATTAGAAAAAAAAATGGTCTTAGATGTGTGTACTATATCAACTATGAAGTAATTTTTCAAAAAAATATATTGGTATATAAACCCCTATAACGGAAACCTATTTCCTATATGGGTGTTATCTTTATTACTCGTGTTTTTTTAACAATAGAAATGGCGACGAGCTGACCAGCCGTATCTGACCAGATGAAAGACGCTAAACAGAAATGGATCATGACAGCAACAGATGGGTTATTTCCAGCTGTTACCAGTTACCTCCAAGTTGTTACCGGGAATTTTTATTTCCCAGTAGTTACTACTGGTAAAAGGTGCGAACATTTTTTCGCAGCAGTTACCACCAAAATTTAGAGTTCAATACTGATAAAAACCTTATAAATAGGTAAATATAGAATCTATATATATAAAAGAAAGTCGTGTTAGTTACACTATTTATAACTCAAGAACGGCTGAACCAATTTGGCTGAAAATTGGTGGAGAGGTAGCTTAGAACCGGGAGACGGACATAAGATACTTTTTTTTTTTTTAATTTTTTTCGTCGGTGGGTAGTGGGTATGTATTGGGTAGGTAGGAGTAGGTGGTAGGTAGGTAGTGGGTAGGTGGTAGATAGTAGGTGAATTCGAATTAAATATTCATAGTTGACAGGACAACGTCTGTCGGGTCGGCTAGTGATTTAATAAATATATATATATATATGTGTCGAAGTCTAGTTAAAGGTCCCACTTAGTCGCTTACCATAAGGACGAGATTTGCTGGTATCGTAATACGAATAACCTGTCAAAGCGTCCAGGTTATGGCAAGCGACAAAGTGGGAGTTATTGCTTGGAAACAACACAATATGGACTAGTTTTAAAGCAGTTTTACTGTTTTATCACTATTGAACTCTAACAAAATTTTGATGGTAACTACTGGGCAAAAAAATCCCAGTACTTACCACCAAACCAAGTTAGTGCTAACGGCTGGGTTTTTTTATCCCAGTTGTTATTGTTACCACTGGTAACAACTTGGTGGTAACAGCTGGGAATAAACCGAACAGATTAGTACCCAGCAAAAGATAAATAGAGGAAGCAGGGAATGCAGACCATGAACTGGGGAGTTTTTTATAGTTTTGTTTTCTGTTACTTAGATATATTCGTGTAACAATTAAAACATTCCACTCACTTGCACGCGCACTCAGAACATATTAATAATGAATTTCTCAGTTCTCCAATAGAATCCAACTTGGTGCCTATAGAACGAAACGAAGTAGATTTAAAGACCGTATTTAACGTGTAGGTAAGAATGACGGGTGTATTGTTGCAGAAATGAATATGTTATATATAAAAGGTTAGTACCAGCAATGTACCTGAATGTACCTTTAATGAAATTCAATGTACCTCCACGAAACAAGAACAATTACAAATATGAAGTGAGCCGCGGTCCTGACAGTCAGAATGACGGGTGAATCTGATAATTAATGTGATAGATATGTCACGTTATATTTCCAGATTATATTTTATGAGGTACAATGAAGGTACTAACCTCTGGTAAATATTTTAGGTAACCATAACATTCCAATTAAATGAAAGGAAACCCAGGAAATCTTTAAAAAAAAAAACTTAAAATCTTAAATCTTACTATGACAATCTAATTTTCAAATTTTAATCTAATTTTCAAATTTTAATCTAACATTCCATATTTAAATTACCTCATACACGCAGCTACGAGTATGTCGCAAAGGAGTCTGCATTACAAAAGATGGATGTTAGCTATAGAGCTTTAACTTGACTCATTGAATTTGTAACTTCAGATTTCCTGGTTTTCCTTTCATTTAATTTATCATGTTTGTTAGAGATTTCATCCTTATAATTGACCCTAACGATCGATGCAATAAAAGTACAGGGTATATTTTTAAAAAAGTTTTTTTTTTGGTAAATCTTTGAATGCAGTTTGCTTTCTATTCAAAAATAAAGGAATGTTTCCTTTGAGTAAAATTTTCTATCTGCAGTATTAAGAGTACTTTCCCTCCAGGTGGCATTACAAAATTCCACCCTGTATAACACATTCATTTCTGCAACAATACACCCGTCATTCTTACCTACACTATTTAACGACCTAACTATCAGCTGTTTTGGTTTTGGGGCCAAGCTAATATTAATAATTGGTCCAATTCGTGAATTTTGTCACATATTATGTCTAGCGACCGAAACTCGATAAACCTAACTATAACTTTCTAAAGCAAATCTAAAAAACCATGATGCAGACATATAAAATGGCAATTGTCAATATTATGTGTTCTATAAGTGTTAAAATGTAGCAAGCTTTGGTAATCACTGCATATTTTATTTTCATTAAGATCTGATTGAAGTGTAAAAAGCTTTTGGCATAAGCCTATTTCTGAATTATATTGAAATTTATGATTACATCCAATGAAATATGGATTTTCATACGTATCACTAAATAAAATCATCTCTACTTCAAGGAAATTCAGTATGTTTTCTTCTTGATTATAGAGAAGATAATCGCCTATTGCATAATTTATCCCCCTGTAACTTATTTGTGAAGCCGAGAGGATTGTTCCAGAGGTGGTGTTAGAAATCAAGCACCTAACGCTTGACGGTAATTCGTCGATTCTGTTCATACGAGAATGTTTAAAAAATAATTTGGTATCATATCGAATACCCTGGGAAAGATAACCTTCGTGTAGTTGATGACGATTTGCTAGTGAACATGTGATATTGACGAAATTTGGAAGGTGTCGGACAACGTTTTTGAAAAACC
Source organism: Agrotis exclamationis (assembly GCA_950005045.1). NCBI lineage: Eukaryota > Metazoa > Arthropoda > Insecta > Lepidoptera > Noctuidae > Agrotis > Agrotis exclamationis. The sequence goes on from OX465419.1 coordinate 19,186,867, forward strand.
TATGTTTGCTTTCAAATCTAAGCGTCCAAGAATAGATCAATGGTCCATGAATTCTCGTCAATTCACCATAGTGTAACAGGTAGTGATGTTTAGGTCTTAGCGGAATATTAGGAAACAACTGTTTCCTAAGAATTAAATATTCTTTTGTGCCAGATGATAATAAAGCTGTTTGGCCAATAGATATCTCATATGCGCAAATAAGTTGTGCTATTTCCCGCAACTTTATTATCATTTGCCAGACAGGGTCGTCAATATTTACAGAGTTTAATAAAACTAGCGGCAAATAATTTAGAAAATGCCAGTTTTCAAGAGCTTGACCCCCTATTTTAACAGAGCCAGCTTTAAAGGGTGGTGGCACACTTTTTTTTTCTATTTTTGACAAACGTTCCATTTTCATGTTTAAAAAAGTTGGCGTAAAGCTTTTGTTATTAATGAAATAGTTGATAGCTAAAGCGATGTCAAATTGCACAACACCCTCAAATAAATCATGACCTAAACACGGAGGCAAACCGTCAATGACATGATAGTTTTTGATTTGATTAACACTCCGTTAGTCGCGCGTTCTACTATTGTAGAACACACATGCATTTCGTGGAATTTTAACGTAAATTATGTGTATCTAGAGCCCCCACTCATAGTATTCCTCTATTACTAACTATTGATCACTATTAGCATCTCTGCAGCGACATGCGCGACCGCGTTTGTTAGTAATTCCACGCCAAAACTAAAATTCTACAATAGTAGAGCGCGCGAGCACTCGCGCGACAGTTTTTTCAAAGGTTTTTGTGAAGTTTACCCTTCATGTGTATTTTATGTAAGTGTTTATTTTATGTATAAAACCATTGTTTATGTGGTTTTATTTTACTTTGATATTATTTACAACCAAAATAACCATATTTCACAGACGTACTGTCTAATATTTGCGACTTCTCCAGAAACTGAAGCGATAGCCTCTAATATTTTTTAATGTAATGAATATAACTGATACAAAAGGTTTCATAGTACATACAATAAACAAGGACTACAGAAAAGGGCAAGGAATGATCATTCGGGTGCTTAGTCAAAAGCGAATAGACCGCGTTATATGGACTTGGATTTCGCCTGTCACACTATGCATACAAAGCAAAATAGCTATTGGATGTATTACAAAATCACTGAAAATTAATGGGAAAATGCTTTTGAGCATTAATAAGACATCTGAATTACAACTATGCCAAGCATAACCCCCCAATACTAGTCTCATTGTGACATGTTGGCTTTGTGGTAGAGCACGCAATAAGTACACCAGAAAACAATGTAACACCCGTGACAAGTGGATTTATCCTCAAAATCAGGTTCTTTTATGTCCTGGCTGTTGTAAAAATGATGCAGACAGTGTGGAGGATATGAGCAAGTAAAATAAGAAGCCTGAGAAAATCAAATGGTAAAAAAATAATATTTATTCTCCAAATTCACAAGAAGCCTGATATTAAGTTCTTTATAAATGTTAACAGTTATGTATTGTCTGTTTTAGTTTCTTATTGAAGTATACTTTCAAATGATATTTATATTATTCACAAAAAAGAACACTGTCCCTTGAAAATCTCAACACAAAATTGTTCTACATATGTAGAGCGCGCGAGCAGTCGCGTCCCAAACAGGGGTGCGTGTAATGGAGTGTTAAAAACGGAGTTCTGTTTAACCCCTCGATTATGAACCGATGAACAACCATCATCGTGTAATTGGTTAGAGATTTTTACGTCTTCGTTATAGTCTTCAATAGTTCTTTTTTTTCCTAAAAGAATTGGATTTTGTGCAAAATGTTCTTTCTCAATTAAACAAAACCTGCAAAAATGTTTTGCATTAAAGTTTTCAACGAAACCACCAATGGTATGACTTCCCAAATTGTCAGCAATTATTGTCAGAAGAGTGCCATAAATAATCTGATTACACTCTTTAATATACACTCCACGTGTTTCTAAGCTTATAAGGTCTTCCGTTAATTTACCAAAAATTTTATCATGACCAAACTCTTTTAAATGTTTTTCCTTGCACAATAATACCAGTTTCATGTTATCTATTTTAGATCTATTATAAGGAAAAACATTTACCAGCGTCATGTAAACTCCTAGTATTTTATGTTTGATCTTAGATGATCCCAAGGGATTACAAACTTCAAAGGCGTCTTGATACATTATTATTTTTAATGTGTTTGGATTATTTATAAATTCGTTACTACACATTTTTGACCCACATGTTATATCTTTTAAAACATCATTTACTTTATATTTTGGATTTTGAAATTGTTCAAGAAATGTCTTATCTGCAAACCACGTTCTAATGGTGTCTATAATTGGTACATATTGTAAGGAACACATTTTGTTAAAATTGTTTCTACCTAACATTATAGAAATTGGTAACACAATGTTACAAAGTTCCGAGTAAAGTTTAAATCTTAAGTACTTGCTTGTCAACTTTTTAGACCAACTGCCATTCATACTATCTTCATAGGTCGAATTGAAAACATGTTTCTCAATAGTTTCTTTAGAATCTGGATAAGTTTCAAGCGCATTTAGACATTTAATTTTAATATTTTTCAAAGAATTTTCATGGACATCTGAATAACCTTCCACCACACTGCGAATAGCATCTTGAGAAAGAAGATTTCGTGTCTCTAACTTGAGTAAAAGTAACAGCAATGGTTTCAAAAATAACAAGTCAGTATCGTTATTAAGATCCGTCTTGACTTCTAACTCGTCAGACATATTACAATCTTGAATATCGCTAGTAGTAGGCTGAATGTAATCGAGGCTGTTCGGGTTTAAAAATTCTTGATCTGTCAAATTCGAAACAGAATTAAAATGATTGTGATACACATGACTTTTTAATGATGCTATACTAGTAAAAGTAGACGAACCACATGAAGTTTCAGATGAAAGATTATATGGACAAGTTACTGCTTTTCCAGATTGAATATCATGAGTTCTTGAATGGTATTCGACATTTTTTAACAATATTCTCTGATTACATTCTGTACACTTAGAATAGGTTGAATTAATGTCAACTCGTGGACTATCAGTACTAGTCCCAGGCTGATGCAATCTAAAATTGTGATTTCTAAAAGACTCATAATTATTGAAAATACTCTTACACAAAGGATCAACACACGGAAATTTAACATTTTTACAGAACCTGTGACTTTTTTGATGGTTATTGTACGAAATCACTGAGGAGAAATTCTCGCCACAATAACCGCATGTAAATGACATAATATCTTTTATAATATACTGTTAAGTTTACTCATTAATGACAATACTTTATTCAGCGTGCGTCCTTTACGGACTTTACTTCCTTCTTTAGGATTTATCTTAAAAACATACCTTTGTATAAATTCTAATGTGTTTTGACACTCTACTGGATATTCCATATTCAAGTTGAAGTAAGCCGCCATCAACAGTTGTAACGACGTAGACAGACTCGCAGTTTCGCTAACAATCGTTTTTTCTACCAGCAAGTAATATATATTTTCATTATCTGTGGGCAAAAAACAAAATGGGTAAAACAGGCAATATAGGCTCCTAAATTTTATAATAACGTACTTAAAAACCGGGACCTCAAAAACTGATCATTACACTAGATAAATCTAAAATATAAAAATGAATCGCTGAATGTGTTGCTAAGCGCAAATCTGTAGAGTAGCTGAAGCAATTTCGCTAATTCTTTTTTGTGTTTGTTATTGTCAGGAGAAGGTTCTTAGGTAGGTAGGGTACGTTTCGTATAATTTATAATTAATCATAATATAATTTATATGTAATCTACAGTGTTAAAACGTAAATGAATTGAATAAACTTGTGGCCCCTACCTACCCTACCTACTCTGTAGGGTTGTTAGGGTAGGTAGGGTAGTTAGGGTAGGTAGGTTAGGTAGGGGCCACAAGTTTATTCAATTCATTTACGTTTTAACACTGTAGATTACATATAAATTATATTATGATTAATTATAAATTATACGAAACGTACAGTGTTATGCTTCGCAGGTAAGGCATTTTATCATTCTAATAAAAATGAATACTCACCTAAAAATACAATGTTAGGCGCAGCTACTTTGGACAGCTCTGTTGCAACTTGAACCCTAGTTAATGGTTCCTGAAAAAGTAAAAGTTAATTAGTAAATGGAACTACTATATTTAGCATGGAACCACATTGGAAAAAAAGTTATGAAAGTTATGAATGAAAAAATATATATTTATGGCTATAAACGCTAAATAAAATGTATATATAGATACCTCATGTGTTTGGAATATGTGTTTTATATCTTCATTGAAATAAGTTGCAACCATCTGTAGGTTGTGATTTAAGTTATTGTCATTAACAGTGCACTTATTTTTTTTCTTCGCGATCATAGCTTTCAATCGCTCGTTTAATGAAGTCGTTTTGTTTTGAAAGGCGTCCATGCACTGGCCAGAATTCAAGGCACAAAGACGATCAAAATGCGAAATCATATATTTCTCCTCTAACAATACTGGCCACTCGTCAAGAATATGTGTTATGGTAGGTGCCGAGTTCAGAAATATCCTTTGCTGTGCATAGGTCTCGTTCATATATAATTCAACTTGTGATTCATCTCTTTCCTTTATGGAAGAAACCAATTTGAGCCAGTCCTTTTTAGAATCTAAAGTTTCAAGATCCACATTACAGGGATCACTGGGTTGCCATTCCTTACAGCCTGCACTCAAATTTCTGATGACTCTAGATTTCTTTCTTGATCCTAAGGTATCGTCACGTATACCTGTTTTTTTATTCGGCCTTTGGAGATAATGAACTCTTTCTTCAATTTTTTTAAAAATTGTCTGGTAGCCTGTTCCAATTAGTTCTTTTGTATCAGCATCTCTATCATATAGTTGTGGAAATTTGTCACACAAATCCCGTGAAACCACTCTGTAAGCTGATCTTGATGCTACTTTTGATTCTTGGAAGAGTTCATCTGTTACAGTTCTCACGATAGTGTTGACATCGGTATTAGAAATCGGTTCACAATCATGTAATTTTGTCAAAAGCGTCGATGGAAGTTTGTCATAGGGAATGTTAAACGCAAAGCTATTTATGCTTGTGTCGCTGTTATTGCTAACTGTGCTTGTCGTTGGTGAACTAGGAGCCATGATTGTAGACGCTGTTGCTGTGCGACTTTGATTATCGCTTTGATCAGGTTCCCAACTATCCCCTATAAGTATAACCTCATTTTGGAGTTCTTTGAGAGCTTCATTGTCTTCTATTTCTGTGCCATCCATCAAAAAAATCTTAGATCCGTATATATTCCTTTCATTTGCTGTAATATATATATATTTTTAATATGATTACAATTAACATGAACAAAAAATATGCAGCAATAACTCTAATGAGAACCTACGTATAGTTCCAACATATTTCAATGATTATTACAATTAAGTAGTTATAATATTTTAGCATAACAGCGTGGTGTGTTGTGTCTAAAAAACTAGACACTTTTTATAATAAAAAAACGCCCTACGCTTGTTTGCTAAAAAATATTAATTAAGTAATCAAATCATTTATGTATCAACAACCAACAACCATCATTGAGAGCCACTTTCTTATCAGATTTTGAACAAACAAGAGAGCCTTTACCAGCTGGTGTCGTGAAAAGTAAATAACCGGATGGTTTTTAATTTCAAAAAAGATTTTGAAATTAAAAACCATCCGGTTTTGATATTGAAGCGATTTTGATATTGAATAAGAATTCAATATCAAAATCGGTTCAGCCAAACGCGAGATAATCGCATAAACTGAGAACCTTCTTTTTTTTTTTAAGTCGGTTAAAAACTGATGCACTTACCTTTTGTCTGAAAACATCACAAATGTACATATTTATGTGGTATTTTCTGTAAAAAGGGACCTTATTGTCGATGGCGCTTACGCTATTATTAACGATGCTTCGATATAAATTCAATGCTGCGCGACGCTGTGCGGCGAAAGCGCCATCGACAATAAGGTCCCTTTTCATAGAAAATGCCCCATATAACAAACTTACTAAATTTTGTGGCAGTTCACTAACTACAATACAGTTGCGGCATCGTTGTCTCCTGAGGCAGCTCATCCAATTTTGCCGGTCTACTACTCCAGTTGCAAAGCAAGCTTACTACAGAAACTAAAAGCACATTATATTTCATGTCATCTCTATTGCTAAATACATACAATTAAAGATGGCAACTCAGACATTTTTATCTGCACAACATTTAAAACAGTAATAAGTTTCTGACAATTTTTTTCTAGAAATTAACTATTAAAACCAGTGAGTTAACTCAGTAGTCAATTTGCTAATCACCGGCATTAATATGTAGTGTCTCAAATATTGGTAAAAAAGTTTTAATTTCATTGCTGGAGTTAAAGTAAAGGAAAGTAACAATTTTGAAGGAGACGGTCGGGTTCATATAAAGGTTATTAACCATTAACAATAATTTTAGCTGAATTTTACTTCTAACTCTGTTAAGTCCCTGGCAAGCTCGGCCGAATTTCACCTTCACTTACAAACGGAGTTCCGTTCTCATTTTAAAACTACGGGTTGGATTATAATGAAACTTGCACATACAATGACATGAGGTATATTATATAGGTCCAGTTTATATAGCTCTAGTCTCACGACCTCGTCACGACGTGGTAAGTTACATAAACTAATTACAGACATAGATATACCTTATCCTATTGTAAGTACTTACAAAGTTTCAGAGCAAGCTAGCAACTGTTTTAAAACGAGAGTGTAACAAAGTTTGTATGGAGAACCAACCTTACCGGGGACTCTTAAAGCAATCTGTGTAGTAAAATTCAGCTAAACTTATTGATAATGGTTAATAATCTTCATATGAACGTTGCCATGAAATTTAAACATTGTTACCGATCACTAATACGAGTAATATGTTTAACAAATTTCTAATTGTGACTTTTCAAGTTAGCGCTATGTGGTACTATGTAATTAAATATCTGCTTAATACTTCCATTCACATTTATGTGACAGAAAATATGGCTTCTATATATAAATACAATCTACATACCTAATTGGATACTGTTTAGCAAAAATTTTGCAATACTTAAGTCAACTGTAACCATTAAATTGTTTAATTGACTTGACATCTTACTGCAAAATAATTAATGTGGTTTGACAGCACATTATTGCCGTACCTATCCAAATACTCTACTCTACAATCTATTTAAACTAAAGAGATTTCATTTCAAATTCAAATTAATTTAGATTTACCTGTCTGTATTACATTTTCCACGGTTAATTCCAATATTGGCACAGCTTTCTTTATTGTTTGGTCTGCCGACCAAATTTTCACGACGGGCATGTTTTACTGTGAAAGAATAATAATTTCTTAGCGTTAGTGAAGTGACTAATTATTAGCGCAGCACTTTTAATAAAAAAAATGTATCATCGCTTTTTGGTAGGTACGCCTGCAAAGTTTTTGAAAATGGAACCTCGCAATGAATGATTCATTGCGAGGTTCCATTTTCAAAAACTTTTGGCTGTGGCGGGTGAACAATTGTTTCATGGATGACACGACAGGTGCAGGCGTACCTACCAAAAAGCGATGATACATTTTTTTTGTAGGTTAGACAACCGATTCATTATGAATCGGTTGTCTAACCTACAAAATCAAATTACGGCTTGAACTATTTTAAATTTAGATGTAAGTACAGCTAGTACGCAAGTAAGTACTTACGTTTATTTAATGGCAAACGACTTCAATAAGATCATTCGTCCACCCTGGACGTGAACACTGAACTGAACGTGAGCCAACTGCAAGGCAAGCTGCTTCCACAGTTCCACAATCCACAAGTTCTTTCTAAAACAGTATAATATGTAACGCTTTACAGTGTAATGCAGATTTCACTAGATTGTTGATGCAAGAAACAAAAAAACTAAAGTATATCTAATACTCACCTTAGTAGTACTACGTACGGTGTCGTGTGAGCACAAACAATTAACAAACAAACACTGAAAACACAGCAGCCTGCAGGTTAAAACTTGTTCAGAGGCTTAATCACAATCTTGAATCTTTACCGGCTCCGAACGCGCGAAAGAATAAAAGAAAGATTGTTGTGAATCAGTGTTGCCAGGGCCCTTGAGTCGTAAGTTACGTTTCGTTTCCTCAGTTTCCTGAAATGTTACATTTTTGTTTTCGGGGTTGGAGGTCACAGTCAAATTGATGTCAGCAAAGTGGTGGAATTTAAAGGAATCTATCATGTCTAATGGTGTATTTATACTTAGGATAAGACAGACTCTAGTATAATTTGTTCGCAGCGTCATTTTTCACTGTTGTTGCTATCTAGTGTACTGTGTATCTAGCACATAACTTATTCTATTATTTTGAACCAAAACTACGAGATAGTGCATCTGTTATTTTTACTCTGAACTAACTACCTAGTACATAATATTCGCTAATTTGAAGAATCCTCCCGCGAAATGCAAATTTTTTGGAATAGGAACGATTTTTTCAAGGTCAAAGTCATTCGTAGGAATGACTGAACTTGGAGGGTTGTATTGATGATTTTGATGATTTGTGTGCCAATGTGAATATTTGTGAAGCTTGAACAAGGCGGTACCAAATGAATGATTCCGTCAGTGTTGCCAGATGCCTTGAACCATTTAACTGTATTAGAAACTGTATGCTATTTTAACTTAAAATCTATAAAAAATCTGTATAGTCAAATAAACCAAAATAGAATATTAATCATCATCATCATTGCTTCTTTTGAAAAACAAGCGATAAATACTAACGTGATGAGGTTTGATTATCTTAAATTAATAAAAATATACACATAATAATGAAATTGCGTTATAACTATACGTATGTCCTGTACATATAGTCAAAATAAAAACATAATTAAAACAAACATACTTATGTATCAAAATTCAAAAAGTTTGCAACAAACGGAATAATAATTACTTTAATATATTCAGTCATGTACCTACATATTTTTGTTAAGTTTCAAACTCGCTCACTCGGTGCGTCGGGCGTGTGGCTCATCATGTCGTCATAATAATTTACCTACGTACCGACGCACGGTGGGCTGAAAATCGGCTTTCATAGACTTAGGCATTTTATTTTGCAAGTGCCAGTTTTTATACCGGATATCACTTCTATTAGTTATAACAATATACAAAAATGATACCAGAATTGATTCTGCACAAAAACGAAGGAATTATAATTTTTTTACGAAAATTTTGTATGGAGCTAGTATGAAAAATCGAAATATCTCTAAAACGGCAGGGATAACCGTAATATCCTTATAGGGCGTTATAGTACTAATTATTTATGATTTTTTGACATACGTTACGTAATGGTTGTAGATGCCGTTTTTTTTTTTGAAATCGTCAAAATATTTTTATTTTTTTTTACATATGAAACGTTCGTTTTAGTGTTTAAGTTGAAGAATTCAGAGCTTTAACAACTCTTAACATAAAATAGCGTCACCCCTATAGACCTGAAGGACTAGACAGAGCATCTCCATCTGTCAGTTTCAGTGGCACCAAGGAGGTCATGAAAATGCTTGAATCATCATGCTCGCCGTCCATTTTCTGCTTGTATCGGCTTTGGTTGGAAGCACCATCAAATCCCTACTTCAATATCAGTTTTAACTGCTTATTTTCCACATTATCAGAAAGACTTTGAAGAATCCGCTTCACCGTGATGTCAAGTAAAGCTTGAAGTGTAATTCTAGCTGATCAATCCGTAACTGATACTGATTGATTAGGAGGGTAGCATGCAAGCTTAGTTTGTTGCAGTTTATAGTAGGATGGGTAAATATCCTTAGATCCTTCCCGAATGGCAGTCTCTCGCAACGTAATATATTGCCATTTTGAAAGTTTAAGTGATAGAAGCAATCCAAGTGCTTTCTCTGGTGTAAATATTACTGTTTCACTGGTTGCTTAATGCTCTCATTGATTTTAACGGCAGTTTCTGTATTTTTTACCATATATTCGATTACAGATGCGATATCTTCATACCCTTCTTCTTTTAAACGTGCTGCAGCTGCATATGCCAATTCAAAGGAATCGTCGCCTATGTGCTCACTAGATCTTCTCTTTTTCTGTTTACTTCCCAGATCTTTTAATGGTTTTCGGGACCTTTTTGTCATTGTTCCAACAGTCGATGATGTCGAAGGTTCTGGAGAGACAGAGCATGCTCTTGGTATCTCATCAACAGTTGGTTCTTGATTTATTAAAGGTTGCACGCAACTTGGCCAATCAATATTTGCTTGCAGCCACTCTCCGTACGCATTTCTAAACTTATCAAAGAATCGTTTAGATTTCTGCCACCTGTTTAAAGCAGCTCGCGTGAATCTCCGGCAAAATTCTTTGAGAGTTACTTGATCTTCGGCAGAAAGGCAATCGCCTATGCGGGACACAATTGCACTAAACAATACTTCATGATTAAAAGAAGGACACTAACTTTTTAGAAGAACAGACAAGTCTAAATGTTTTTTCTTCTAAACCGTGAGTGTCCTGTAAGTTGAGTGTTCTTCTAAAAATTAGTAAATTTATAATCGTCAAAAACATTTCGTAGAACCCATAGTACAACTAATCAAAAAATTAGCTCACTAATTATAAAAAGGTGAATGCGGTTCTTAGTTGGTATTGTTGCGAGATATTTCAAATCATTTAATCACATATTAGGCTCATTAGCATGAGAAGACTACAACCGTCATTCTAATTACTTGTCATCAGACTCATTAGATGACTACACATTATGTTATTTTGTATTTTGATCGTATGCAAGGTTTTAAAATTCCTTTTGTGTCGATATTTTTTATGTGTCCGGTTATGTTGTAATCATACTTTTAGGGTGTGATCAATTAACAATTTAATTCCCCTATCTTTCTAAAAGAAGCGACAGCATGGGCACTTTGACATTGATATTCAACTATTTGGTATTGTTGGAAGTCTTACAAGATTAACAAGATACTACACACCTCAGTCTAGTCCTTCAGGTCTGGTCGGGGTGATGCTATTTTATGTTAAGAGTTGTTAAAGCTTTGAATTCTTCAACTTAAACACTAAAAAGAACGTTTCATATGTAAAAAAAAAAAAAATATTTTGACGATTTTTTTTAAAAAAAACGGCATCTTCAACCATTATGTAACGTATGTCAAAAAATCATAAATAATTAGTACTATAACGCCCTATAAGGATATTACGGTTATCCCTGCCGTTTTTGAGATATTTCGATTTTTCATACTAGCTCCATACAAAATTTTCGTAAAAAAATTATAATTCCTTCGTTTTTGTGCAGAATCAATTCTGGTGTCATTTTTGTAAATTGTTATAACTAATAGAAGTGATATCCGGTATAAAAACTGGCACTTGAAAAATAAAATGCCTAAGTCTATGAAAGCCGATTTTCAGCCCACCGTGCGACGTACCGTTTTTATCGTTTGGTTTGGTTGGTAGACACAACGCGGACGCGAAGTAATAGGCCTTAACACTATGATTTTAGACTTAAAAATTGTTTCTTCCAAGAGAGGGATACGTTGACGATTTGGCGATCAGTACGGTGCGGTCTTATTTCTATTGAGTTAAAGTTTAATATGGATTGACTGGCACGCATAAAATCTGACTATTGTGTCATTTTAGGTGCCTAAAAGATTGACCACGCTTTTAAAAATAGTCTTCTGCCAACTTTTGCATTGTTTTAGTTGTATTTATTTTTATTTTGGGGCAGGAAGTAAAATGGAAATAATAAAACATTCAGATAAAACAAAAGTAATTATACTGAAAACAAGCTAAGTATAGGTAGGTACCTAGTTTAATAAACGTTATACCTAGCTATGATTGCGTTGTTGCACTAGATTCAATAAAAGTAACATCGGTCAGTATGGTGAGTGTTGGGTTGGGCTATGGTTCAGGTTGGGCACTCAAGAATCAGGGGTGCCAACTTAGGGGTTTTTCCACTAAATTTAGTGGAAAAAAAGCAGCGTAAGTTTTTTTAGTGGCAAAATATTTTTAGGGATTTTTCTATTATTTCTATACTTACCATGTTTTGACAAATGTTGTGTTTGACAATGTTAAACTTAAAACGTTTAACCAGTCAATTTACAGAAAATTGTATAAAATTAAGGAGATAGGTATTGGGAAATATCATAATATTGTTTGTAATATTACTGACATGTTTCGGAATAGGTATTACATTATGACGTAAGTAAATTTACATAAAAATGTATTTAAAAAAATTGGTAAATTTGCGAGATATTTTTATGTAAAATTCCCGTTCTAATTGTTGATAACCCATAATAAAATGTATTTGTCCCAAACATTCCATGTAATTTTACTTATTTCATGTAAACTTCTATCTCATAGTGATTCTTACATATTTATTATGTAAAAAGACCATTTCGACACCTGCAATTTAAAACATCGTAACTCACTTTTTAGCGAAATTGAGTTATAAACACAGCCTAACTAATAAAAAAATGCTCTATCGTTTGCGCTCACCCTCGTAACCCAATTCACTACCGTTATGATTTTAGCCAGCGTAAAAAAATTGTAACTAGTCATCCACTGACAGTGATAAAAAGGTATCTTTAGTTACATACACTTGCCCGTGGTAAGTTTTAATAATTTTACAAAACAATAATTGTAACTTAGGATGCAATTTTTTTCGGTAAGATTTCTTACATAAAATATGAAATATTTCATCAACTTTCATTGTAAATTGAGTTACAATGTTGAATTATTCTTAAAAATATAATTATATTTTCAAATAAAACATTGACTTGTCTTTTGCGAACACTTTGGAGCCATGGTTTCGCTGTATGGTCTCTTTAACACGATTCGTATTAAAGAGACGCAGATCGTGTTGCAAGGACTTAGATATACGTCTGTTGAGCTGCCTATATGACTTCGCGTCATAGGAAGACTGCAACTGTAGCAAGCGTCGTTCAGCCATGAGGTTTAAGGTTTGCTCGGTCAATTTCTGAGGTCTAGCTTTACGGCAGTATCTAAAAAACTTAGGCCCTACCGTGCGGACAGTTTCCACTAGCCCGTCGTTGATCTCGTCCACTCAAGCTAAGTTCTCAAGGCAAGCAAAGCGATTAGAGAGCTCGAGTTGAAAGCTTTCGGGGTTTTGAATGTGGGGCCGAGTAGGTCGGAGCGTAGACTTCATCAGGCTGGACCTTTCAAGTTTAACATTGATATTCAGCGAGCCTCTTACGATTCGTTGATTACTACCGGTTTTTACTCTATTAATCACAGAGACATCACTGAATATCCGTTTCTTGTCGGTCATGAAGAAGTCTATCTCGTTTCTTGTAAAACCACCGGGACTCAACCAGGTCCATTTCCTGTGAGGCGGCTTCTGGAAGAAAGAGTTCATCATGAAGAGATCCTCTTTCTCCAGAAAGTCGGCCAGCCTCTGTCCCCTAGGGTTCCGTTGCCCATACCCAAATTGCCCCACTCTCAACTCATCACCGCTTTTCTTGCCCAACTTTGCGTTAAAGTCCCCCATAACAATAGTGAACTGGGTTTTGGAACTATGTATGGCCCTAATTACGTCCTCATACATAGTCTCCACTTCATCATCGGAGTGTGACGAGGTCGGTGCGTATACCTGAATGCCCTTCAGCGAATATCTTTTGGATATTCTGAGTATTAGGTATACCACCCTGCTCGACACACTGTTGATGGTTATTATGTTGTTTACGAGGGACTTGTGAACGAGAAACCCGACACTACCTGGGACTGTTGGTCGCCCTCCCGGTAGTAGAGCAAGTTACCAGACTTCAGGGTTACGGTGTCCTTCCTCTCTCTACGGATTTCGCATAACCCTATAATGTCCAAATGTAACTTGCTCAGCTCCTCTTCCAGCTCGCAGATCTTTTCGTCAGTCCTCAATGTGCGTATGTTGTGAGTTACCAGAACCAGTCGTCGTGGGGGTGGGTAGCCGGATCTCTTCCGGAGATTCTTCGCACCCCTTGCTCCGCCGCTACCTTGACCGCTACCCGCGCCAGGGATAGCGAAGCTGCCGGGGACTGGGGGCCTGGTTTCTGTGGTTTTAATCATTATTAGGGGGCAATTTGCCTCAAATCGCCACGCTTGGCAGGCGGGTTGGCGATCGCAGTGAGGATGTGCAGTACACGGAGGACGCTGCTGCCCGACCTCCAGTTTGTCCATTAGTAGCCTCTTACGTCACCCACGGGATGATTTGGGGAAACACAATTCTAAGCCGGCGCCCCACGGCGGCGTAGCCGTAGTACTTCGTAAGCAAGCCATCGCTCTGTCACAATTTGTGACAGAGGGATGGCTTGCTTTATCCTCTTATTGTACTCGTATTTGGATTTGCTTTATTGTATTTAGATATAAGTGGAGGAAATTGTCTTTTGTGCCTCACTCACAAAAGACAATTTTTCCTCCTTTATCCAAATACATTAAAAGACTAATGGGAACTGTGTGTCCTCAAAAAGTTGATTAAAATATTTTAAAAATATGTTTACATTACTTTTCTTTGTAAAACTTACAAGCTTTGTGAACCTAGTTGTAAAGGCTGATTAGCTTATGCTTAATTTCGATATTTTATAACTATAATAATAAAAACATTGCTAATTATTTTACTTTTTTATTTTTATGGTAACTCCAATAATAGAAAAAAAAGAATATTGTGCATTGTAACTCAGACTTACAATTATTTTTTCGGTGAATATAGTTATAATTGTACTAATTTGCATTGTATGTCTGAGTTACAATAGTAATTTGGAAAATCGTTTTTCATGAAATATCATTGTAAGTCACAAAAACATATGAAATACATAAGTAAACAACGTATTAGTCATACTGGAATGTAGATTATATCTTTTTACTTGTATTTACAAAGTTGGAGGTCCCTAGGACTTATAGGAACAGAGTAAGAATTTTTTAAATCTTTGATTCGCTCTACTGAAAAGTAGGGAAAAATGAGTTACGATGTTTTAAATTGCAGGTGTCGATTTAAACAGTAGGTAAATTCTACAGAATACAAATGTAAAATTAAAGAAATGTTGGGAAATTTCAAAATGTTTTTTGTAATTTATTTTTATTTTGTTTGACATTCTTTGAATATTACATAAGACGTGAGTAACTTTACATACAAATGTAATTTTCAAAAAATTAGGTAAAATTATGAGATTTTTATGTAAGATACCCGTTTTAATTGATAAAAACATATAAAAAAAATGTATTTGTCCCAAACATTCCATATAATTTTACGTTTTTTATGTAAACTTCTATCTCTTAGTGATTATTACTTAATTATTATGTAAAAAACAATTTAAACAGAAAATTACAGAAAATAATATGTAAAATTTAAGAAATGTTTGGTAATTTTATATTATTGTTTGTATTTTTACGGACACTTTTCGGAATATTACATTAGACGTAAGTAAATTCACACCAGGTTCCGCAGGCGCCGCACCCGACCTCCGGATGCGGCAACTGTAGAGGCGGAGCTGTACGAGGGCTACAGGGCAGCGAAGACCGTCCTCCGCGACGAGATCTGGCGGGCCAAGGAATTGGCCCGCAAGGAGATGCTGGAGGCTCTGAACGGGGACCCATGGGGCCGGCCCTACAAGTGGGCGAGAGAGAAGCTCCGCCCCTGGGCTCCCCCGTTGACGCAGAGTCTCCAGCCTCAGTTCGTGGAGGACGTGGTGAGCGCCCTGTTCCCATCGCGAGGGGAGCATACTCCCCCGCCTATGGCTCCGTCTCCGACGGAATCTTACGGTGAAGCTGACGCAAACGCGGACCACAGCGACGACGACGTCTACGACGCTCCAGAGGTGACCGAGGTAGACATGAGAGTGGCGGTACTGCGGCTTAAAGCCAAAAATACCGCCCCAGGACCCGACGGCCTGCCAGGAAAAGCCTGGGTCCTGGCCTCGAGGACTCTCGGGCCTCGACTGGGGGGGCTCTTTAGCGCATGCCTGGAGAGGGGCCAGTTTCCGCTTCGTTGGAAGACGGGGAAGCTGGTCCTGATCCAGAAGCCCGGGCGCCCTGCGGACTCTCCGTCCGCATTCCGGCCCATCGTGCTGCTCGATGAGGTGGGCAAGCTCTTTGAGAGAGTCATTGCAGACCGCCTCGTCGGGCACCTGAATCGGGTGGGCCCGAACCTTGCGGAGAGCCAGTTTGGCTTCCGCAGGGGGCGCTCGACGGTGGACGCCATCATGCGCGTGAGAGCCCTCACGACGGGGGATGCAGTAGCCCGGGGCAGGGTCGTCTTGGCGGTGTCTTTGGACATCACCAATGCCTTTAACACCCTGCCCTGGAGTTGTATCAGGGAGGCACTCCGGTATCACCGGGTGCCGACCTACCTCCGTCGCATAGTCGAGGCTTATCTGACGGACAGAGCCGTCATCTACCCCGGTCACCGGGGAGAGTGGAACCGGCGAGAGATGTCGTGCGGTGTTCCACAGGGTTCGGTCTTGGGGCCGCCCCTGTGGAACATCGGATACGATTGGGTGCTGCGCGGCGACCTCCCTGACGGCGTCGGCGTAATATGTTACGCCGACGACACGCTCGTCCTGGCGGAGGGAGAGTCGCACCAGGCGGCGGCCGACCTGGCGACGCAAGCGGTCGCGACAGTCGTTGGAAGGATCCGGCAGTTGGGGCTCGACGTGGCGCTCCACAAAACAGAGGCCATGTGTTTTCATGGCCGTCTGAACGCGCCACGGTCAGAGTCCCACATAACGGTGGGAGGGGTTCGCATCGGCGTCGGGAGGACGATGAAGTACCTGGGACTCGTCCTCGACGGCCGGTGGAACTTCAAGGAGCACTTCCTGCGTTTGGCCCCAAGGCTGAACCGGGCGGCAGGCGCCCTCAGGCGACTCCTGCCCAACCTCAGCGGGCCAAACGCCTCCTGCCGGAGGCTGTACGCCGGTATCGTGCGGTCCATGGCCCTCTACGGGGCCCCCGTGTGGGCCCTGAGCATGCGGACGCGACCAGCGAGGCTGGTCGCATGCCAGAGGGTCATGGCTATCCGGATGATCCGAGGATACCGCACGATCGCCGGCGAATCGGCCAACCTCCTTGCCGGATTACTGCCCTGGGATCTGGAGGCGACCGCCCTCCAGCGCGTCTATGAGTGGCGCGTGGAGGCGCGGCGCCGGGGAGAATTCCCGCTGCCCCGACAAGTCGAGGCGCGGCGGGAAGAGGTCCGGCGTGATCTCAGGGCAGTATGGAGGGAACGACTGTCGCAACCGAGGTTCGGGCACGCCGCAATCGCGGCGGTAAGACCCCTCTTTGAGGAGTGGCTGGAAAGGCGTCACGGCGTCCTGACCTATCGGATGACGCAGGTCCTCACCGGACACGGATGTTTCGGGAGGTACCTGTGTCGGATGGGGAAGGAAGAAACGCCGGGGTGTCACCATTGCGAAGATCGCCCGGAGGACACAGTAGAGCATACGGTGCAAGACTGCCCCGCTTGGGCAGAGCACCGCCGTGTCCTCACGGCAGCGATAGGCGGAGACCTCTCGCGCCCGGCATTGGTCGAGGCCATGCTGCGGGGCGAGACGGAGTGGGAAGCGGTCGCCTCCTTCTGCGAAGCAGTAATGCTCGTTAAGGAGGAGGCGGGCCGTGAGAGAGAGAGGACAGCGTCCTCCCTCCGCCCCACCCGCAATGGTAGACGCCCACGGCGTCGGACGTCGCAAGACGATCTCCGGCCACCGTAGGCGCGGGCATGCGGGCGGCGAGTAAAGGGCAACTCGCCGCCCGGACATGGACCATGCCCGGGTCGACGGCGCGTTGTGTTCCACGCGCGCCTCAAAGAGCGTCAGCACGATGACGGGGCCCCGCCCAAGAGGGCTAAAGCCTGCCGGGGTCGCGGGACTTATCTCATTACCGTGACCCCGGAACATAAAAGGCTATTGAAGGACACCGTGGATTTTAGTCAGTACAAGTCTGACAGTCCCTCCCGCCCTGCCCGGGGTGGGAGGACTCATTTGATGATTTTACCACGCTAAAAAAAAAAAAAAAAAAAAAAAAAAAGACGTAAGTAAATTTACATAACAATGTATTATTCAAAAACATTGGTAAAACTACAAGATTGTTCTGTAAAATTCCCGTTATAATTGTTAAAAACACATAAAAAAATGTATTTTTCGCAAACATTCCATATAATTTTACATGTTTTATGTAAACTTCTATCTCTTAGTGATTATTACTTAATTATTATGTAGAAAGACACATTTAAACAGAAAAATTACAGAAAATATGTAAAATTTAAGAAAGGTTTGGTAATTTCATATTATTGTTTGTATTTTTACGGACATTTTTCGGAATATTACATTAGACGTAAGTAAAATTACATAAAAATGTATTATTCAAAAACATTGGTAAAATTACAAGATTTTTCTGTAAAATTCCCGTTTTAATTGTTAAAAACACATAATAAATGTATTTGTCGCAAACATTCCATATAATTTTACATATTTTATGTAAACTTCTATATCTTAGTGATTATTACTTAACTATTATGTAAAAAGACACATTTAAACAGAAAAATTACAGAAAATATGTAAAATTTAAGAAAGGTTTGGTAATTTCATATTATTGTTTGTATTTTTACGGACATATTTCGGAATATTACATTAGACGTAAGTAAAATTACATAAAAATGTATTATACAAAAACGTTGGTAAAATTACAAGATTTTTCTGTAAAATTCCCGTTTTAATTGTTAAAAACACATAAAAAAATGTATTTGTCGCAAACATTCCATGTAATTTTATAGTTTTTATGTAAAATTCCATCTCTTAGTGATTATTACATATTTATAAAGTAAAAAGACCATTTAAACAGTAAATTCAACAGAATATATTTAAAATTAAAGAAATGTTGGGAAATTTCACTATGTTTTTTGTAATTTTATTGATATTTTTTGGAATTTTACATATGACGTAAGTAAATTTACATCAAAATGTATTTTTCAGGAAAATAGGTAAAATTACGAGAATTTTATGTAAAATTCCCTTTTCCATCGTAAAAAATACATACGAAAATGTATTTATCCCAAAAATCCATGTAGTTTTACAGATTTTATGTAAATATCCATGGCTTGGTGATTATTACATAAATTTTATGTAAAACTACATAAAAAAAATTGATTTTAACGAAAAAATGTAAAATTGACGAAAATTATTTAAAATTTCATATTTTCCCGTAAATTTCCCAGATTTTTCGGGAATTTTACAGGATTATGTAATTTTTTTGCATGTAAAATTACATAATTTTTAACAGTGTAATTCCTTTGAGTAATTCTTTTGTTAAAGGAGTTGGTTCTGTATCGCGACCGATAATAGGTTACGTACATTTAGATATCGAGTCTCGCGTATATCCGGATCAAAAATATACTATTCACGCGTTCGTAGTTGAGTGCATTACGGACCAGCTACCATCGCACCATGTTAAGTGGGATAGCCATATAGACTTCCACGCGCTTCCGCTCGCAGATTTAAGCTGGAATATTCCAGGGGATATTGACCTAGTGTTGGGCGCTCAGCTGTTTCCGTACATTTTCTTGGGGAATAGGGTCGATCTTGGTTCACGCGCCCCACCTGCTTTATTGACCACATTCGGGTATATCTTTATGGGTGATTTTCCGCATAATAGTGATAATTTCAATTTACCTAACTCTTCTTTCACAGCATTGGCTCTCAATGATTTATTACAAAAGTTTTGGGAATTGGAAGAAGTGGATAATAAACGTTTTTTCTCTCCTGAGGAAACCGAATGTGAGAATATTTTTTCCTCGACCGTGTCACGAGACGATGTGGGACGTTATACCGTCGCGTTACCTTTCAGAGAGGATCCCGCCGAGTTGGGTAACTCCCGCACCGCCGCGTACCGTCGACTTATTGCACTTGAAAGGAAATTCCGCCAATCGCCGATGTTGCGGAAAAATTATAACGCAGTGATCAAAGAGTATATGGACAACGGTTACTTAAGTCAGGTCGACGAATCTGCCGTTTCCGATGACGGGTACTATATCCCTCATCACGCTGTCGTTCGGCCAGACAAACCGATGCCGCGCATTGTATTGGATGCTAGTGCTAAAACTCATACAGGGTTATCTTTAAATGATGTACTCCATATTGGTCCAAATTTACAAACAGATTTGTTTATTCTTTTAATAAATTTTAGAATATTTCCCATCGCTATAAATGCTGATATTAAACAAATGTATTTACGCGTTGGTGTACCCGTTGACCAGCGTAAATACCTACGCATTTTGTTTCGATTCAATGAGAACGAACCTGTGTTAATCTTCGCTTTTAATCGCTTACCTTTCGGGCTTAAGTCGAGTCCTTACATAGCTATGCGCACTGTGCGACAGTTGGCCTCTGACAGTCCGCATTATCCCGAAGCTGCTAAAGTAGCAGAGACAAGTCTCTACATGGACGATCTGGTGTATTCTGTGAATAATGAAGACACCGCCATGCAGCTATCGCATGATCTTATAAAGATGTTTAAATCGGGCGATTTTGACCTTGTTAAATGGTGTAGCAATTCACCCGTTCTTTTAAACAGTCTTCCCGACTCGCATCGCAAGTCCCTTGATTTTCACGCTGGGAGTGATGTGTCTAAGGTTCTCGGCCTTTCGTGGGAACCTTCTCAGGATAATTTCTTCTTCACTTCCGCACAAGTAGCTGAGAAATGTACTAAGAGAAATATACTCTCGATAGTCGCACGCTTATTTGATGTTCTCGGTTTGGTCGCCCCCGTGATATTTTATGCCAAGTTGCTCATCAAAGAGTTATGGCTGAGCAATATTGGTTGGGATGATCCCGCTCCTGACGACATTTTTAAACGTTTTTCCATTCTCATGCAAGAGTTTCCATTGCTGGATACATTACGCATACCACGCCACGTGGGCGTTACCGATGATTGTTCCGTTCGTATAGTCGCGTTTGCTGATGCTAGTATGGGTGGGTACGGATGTGTGATTTATATACACTCTACTGGTCCATCCGGTGTCATAGTCCGCTTACTTTGTGCGAAATCAAAGGTTTCACCTACCAAGGTTACAACTCTTGCACGTCTGGAGCTATGTGCCGCCGTGCTCATGTCAAAATTAGTAAAAACTGTTCGTGATACTTACGCTTTACGTATTCCTATTGCAGGAATTTACGCCTTTTCGGATTCCACGATAGCCTTATCTTGGATACATTCTCCTCCGCACCGCTGGTCAGTCTTTGTCAGCAATAGAGTCGCTCAATGTCAGGAGAACTTGGGTTCTCAACATTTTTACCATGTGGCAGGTGTTGAGAATCCAAGCGACTGTCTGTCTCGTGGGATTCTTCCTTCTCAATTAGTGTCACATGAACTTTGGTGGAACGGCCCCTCTTGGCTTCGTTGTGCTCCTGAGGATTGGCCCGTCAAACCGTTCTCTCCTATTAATTGTGGGGAACTTCCCGAGCACAAGGCAAATGTCTTAACAGTGACCACGCAAGTAGAACAACCTCTTCTATATCAACTTGCTCAACGTACCTCATCATGGGATAAATTGTTGCGCATTGTTTCCTATATATTGAAATTCGCTAGACCAAAGGTTCATTGTGAACCTCGTTCTATTCAGGGCTTGTCAGCTGCGGAACGAGCGATAGTCTGTGCTGTGCAATCTGTTCATTTTGCAAACGACATTAAGCTCATCAAATCTGGGAAATTGCTTCCAAAGAAACTACAAAGTTTAGCTGTCTTTCTAGATGAAGAGGGAATATTACGCATCGGCGGAAGGCTCTCGAAGTCTCATCTTCCATTTGACGCTAAGCATCCTTTTTTACTTCCTAAACATGACCATATTGTGGACCTAGTAATTCGTCATTACCATGTGATGAATTGTCACACTGGACCGGGACTACTCATGTCTATTCTAAGACAGCGATTTTGGATACTAGATGCCAGGACTGTCATTAGGTCCAAGTTGCGACAATGCAACACATGTTTTCGGGTAAATCCGACGCATCCCATTCCAATGATGGCAGACCTACCTGAATACCGAGTATCGGAAGCAAAGGCGTTTGTCCACACTGGAGTGGATTATGCTGGTCCCATCCGCATAACCCTCACTCGTCGCAGAGGCCAACACGCCCAGAAGGCGTATATCTGTTTATTCGTGTGCTTAGTAACCAAAGCCGTCCATGTAGAGTTGGTCGCTGATTTAACCTCTGATGCCTTTTTAGCCGCGTTTAAACGTTTTATCTCGCGTCGAGGGCCAGTATCTTGTCTCTATTCGGACAATGCTACAAATTTCGTTGGCGCTAAGGCCCAACTAGATGAACTTTATAGATTCTTAATAAAGTCAAGTTTCAATTCATCTCTTTTACATGAGTTGTCAACACGCCGCATAATGTGGAAAATGATCCCACCTCGCTCCCCACATTTTGGCGCCATGTGGGAAACGAATGTTAAAACGTTAAAAACGCACCTTTATCGCGTGATCGGAAGTCAGCTTCTCACTTATGAGGAGTTACAAACTGTACTCATTCAAATAGAGTGCATTATGAACTCGCGCCCTCTGAGCGTTTTGTCTTCCGATCCCCATCCCGAAGTTATTACTCCCGCTCACTTTTTAATGTCGACTCCATTGCAGTACTTGCCGGCAGCCGGTTTGTCTGGTCAGCGCATTAATTTGTCGCAGCGCAAACAGTTGTTAGATGGTATGGTCCAATCCTTCTGGAAGAAATGGCACCTCGAGTATCTGCATACGCTGCAAGTCAGACAAAAATGGGCAACTCCTGACAAACCCGTAGAAGTTGGAACTGTCGTACTTGTGGGACAGGACAATTCAGCTCCTCTAAGTTGGCCATTAGGAGTTATAACTGAAGTTTATAAAGGCACGGATAATGTCAGTCGTGTTGCAATGGTAAAGACGAAGTTCGGTAATTTTAAACGTGCCGTCGCTAAATTATATCCTATTCCAACGCAATAAACATTAACTCTTATATAATACTCGTAGTCTTTAAGGTTTAGGAAATACATTAAATAACTTATATCGTTTGTTTCTCGCATTCAGTCATAAAACTTAGATTTCTTTGATCAAAATGTAGGTCAGTAAATACTTATAATTTTTCACTTTTCCTTTTGAAAGCACTTGCGTCCTTCCAAAGCCCCCGAGCATGGTGAAGCGTCAATGTTTTTTCAATACAAAATAAAATAATAATATTTTTGGATTTTTCCACATAATATAATATGTTAGTAGTTCAAATTAAATATTTTAAGTTGTCTATTGATGAATCCTCGGACAAATACATTTTGCATCAGCAACGCCCTCGTATCGAAACTTTCTTGAGTTTTTGCAACATGACCATAGATGGCATGAGTGAGACAGGCTCTGTTCCCGTCGCCATAAGAAAAGACACTGTGTGTCCTGTGCTCCGCTTTTAAAAATTCCGTTTTTGGTGAATTCTTGAATATATTTGTAAAATAAATGGACCTGCATCTGCTATTCATTGAGAACTTATAGTGCAGTGTTTATTTTTGGAGTTTTAACCATTCCACCGGTGGATTTAAGAAGATTTTGCTCGCCGGCCGGCAGCTATACCTACAAGCCATCACGCGCGCATGAACGAGGCTGACCATCTCCCTGGGTCTGAGTGGGATCTCTGGATTGTCAAGGTACGTGGGCCTGTTTTGCTGCTAATAATAATATTTTGGTATTGGTTTCTCGAGGGTTCACCAATGGAAAAATTAATCTATTTTTGAGGTCCGCCATTACACTTTTACATAGGTTCTTATTTCAATTTTTCTCACATCTTTCTCAAAGGTGCAGGCTATTTACACGCCTCACCACCATTTGCAATCATTATGAACAGAAAAACAGAAAACACAGCATGACAATCGCCCTTGCCTAATGATCGGTTACACTTAGTTAATACTCTGAATGTACAAACTCTATGAGGTGAGTATTGTGCGGGTATGTGGATGGCGAGGAATGAGTGACTCGCCGTCAGATCATGGGCAGACAGCGCGTCGAGTTCCACGTGCGCCTCAAAGAACTGTCAGCAATCTGACAGGCCAAACCCCTACCGGTGTCACGGGTCTATCAAAAACAGGTAAACGTTACCCTTTGTGTCTAAACACACTTTGCCGAAGTTACGCGACCGAAGTTCGGCACAATTACGCCTGCAATGCTATTTGAATTACTGACGACACACCATGCCGAAATTACGTCGCGTCATAGCGTACAGCGTAACTTCGGACGGGCGTAAGTTCAGTGGCAACTTATTCTGTGACCACACATTATATGCGACCGAAGTTCGGTTCGATTACCGACGAAGATCCGGGGGCGGGGAGCAGGAGGGAGCCGCCCGCGCCACCCGCGCCGAATTTCTGCCGCGTATGTTCGGCACTTATGGTGTGTCATATCAGCCAAATACGTCGGAACGTGAAATCAGCCGCCGAACTTCGGTCGCGTAACTTCGGCATAGTGTGTTTAGACACTTTAACATAAAGGGCTATTGAAGGAAAACCGTGTATTTTAGTTAGTATGAGTCTGACAGTCTCGTTTCTTTACAATTAAAAAAAGGGGTTAGTATTGTAATAATACAAGACAAAACAACAGATGAATCACACATAAAATTTGAAGCAACAGCGAACACAACAAATTTTGACGGTGAGCGACCCAACACGACCAATACACTCGATGAAGTAGAAGCAATAACATCTAGTTACGATGCTATGTTTGTCACTCATAACAGTATTTCAGTACAAGATACATGAAGGGCGACTTGCAAGTCTGGATCAGTGTTCAACGATGAGGTCGGTAAACGAGTTATGACCTATAACTTACTCTCGTAACTCTGCAGCACAAAATATTATGTAGATAGATGTAGAAGTCCAATTCTGTGAAAATATACGAATACAAATACACATAGAAGATCTTCAGAATGATGAGAATACCGAGTCTGACGAGTGAACTTGTATTGACTGTACATCGTTCATAATAAAATATGTTTGTTAACTCTTACTCGTCATAAATAAATTCCGAATGCGTCGTCAATTTGGTCGCCAAATAGTTTGTACTGTGGGACCGCTCCTTCCTTTGTGATGAGAGTGTTCCATCGTAGGCCCTATGTTGCTACAGATCTTGATTGAGGCCAAAAACAAATCCATTGCGAATAAGAGAAAATGCTTTCAATACAGAAGATTGGTGTTTCCATCTTAGGTCACTTTTAAAGTTCAGAGATGATTCTTCTCTTGACTTGTCAGTTGTCATGAAAATAATATGAGGACATGAGGACAAAGCAAGTTAACATTTCAGATTATTTAAAATAACCACATAGACTTTTTCAAAAGAACAACACTGGTACATTGTGTGTAATAGTCAGCGCATGCATCATCATCAATTGTCCCACTTCTGGGACACAGGCCTCCTCTCCGTGTGGAGTGGGCCATAATCCACCACGCCAGTTCAGCGCGGGTTGGTAGATGTTACATGTCTTCGAAGTTTTGGTTTTAGAACGTGCCTCCTTACAATTCCTCACGATGTTGTTGAGAGAAGTGGTGATGAAATAAATTACACAAAGGAACTAGCTGGGTTGCGGGCAGCGAGTAAAGGGCGACTCGCTGCCCGACCATGGACCATGCCCGGGTCGACGGCGCGTTGTGTTCCACGCGCGCCTCAAAGAGCGTCAGCATAATGACGGGGCCCCCCTCTAGAGGGCCAAAGCCTGCCGGGATCGCGGGACTTATATCATTACCGTGACCCCGGAACATAAAGGGCTATTGAAGGACACCGTGGATTTTAGTCAGTACGAGTCTGACAGTCCCTCCCGCCCTGCCAGGGGTGGGAGGACTCATTTGATGATTTTACCACGCTAAAAAAAAAGTAACTAGCTGGGTTCGAAACCACGACTTACAACTCGTAAGACGGTTACGACACCACTGGGCCATCCGGCCACCAATATCGCTAGGTCAGCGCATGCGTTTGGCGTTAATTGTTTAGCTCAATAATACTTACACGTGCGTTTTAGCTAAGTGTGTAGTCCTGAACTTCTACATTTATCTGTATTTTGACTACAGTATGTGCAATATCGGAGTTGGTTTGTGTCTTCGCGAGAATTCGGAAACAGGGGACATACTTGTGTTAGATGTTGTAATATACTTTGTAAGACATTGTAAAATTGAACGCTGCACTGTTTTAACAAAGAAGTTCTTGAAAATTAAAGGTTTACTTTGCCAAGCGTTGTTATAAGACATAGCGAGCGCTACAGTCTTCTCGAAGATATTACGTCTGATCTTGCATCATTGTTAAAAATCCTGACCGTGAAAAGTGATCCTTATTTCCGTTGCGATAAGTTTGCTGTTAGAAAAAATAAATTTGAAAGGATAATAATGGCGTATAACTTTCTGTACGTGGTGATCTAATTTCAATTCGGTCATCAGAACATTTTTCTTGATTGAGACACAAACGAGTAAATAATTATAATAGTCAATTTAGAAACCACGTTTTAGTCAACTGTACATTTCTTACTTTTTTAATCGTGGTTAAATCATCCGATGATTACTTAACCCTGGATGGAGCGGAAGGGACTATCAGACTAAAATTCATGGTGATCCTTCAATAGCCCTTTACGTTCTAGGGTCAAGGTAACCTGAAAAGAAAGTCCCGTAACCCCGGCAGTCGGTGGGCCCTCTATGGAGGCCCCGTCAGGTTGCTGCTGACAGCTCTTTGAGCCGCGCGCACGCATAACGTCCATGATCGGACGGTGAGGCACCCATAACTCGTCAACCGGAAATCACCTCGCGAACCACAATCCCATGGGATAATTTTTGTCATACACACGGGGGAAGCTAGTTTTTTACACATTCTACAAACACCAAACACCAACTAAGTTTTGCAAATCAAATATAATACGGTTCAAACATTTCAGTTTTCCTTTGTTTTGTTATGAAACTTGTCGGTCTGTATGAAATGAGTCTGCATGTCAGAATTATTTTATAATACAGAACTGACTCAACATTAGAAATTGCGGAAATTGTTGGCACTTGCATCGGTTTCCTCAACTTTTGCTAGCATTTAAGTATTTTTAGACAGAGTTTGTTCCACTTTGAAAATGCCAGTAGGTACCTTTTCTGATCAATTAACATCGGATGTGGTTCAACCGAGCCGTTTCCTCTCTTTACGAAGAGTTCTTAAATCTGCATGACCTACGTTCTAGGTCGGGTAATAACTGAGGAAATAACACTTTAGGAAGTTTATATTTGAATTCTTTTGGCTCGTGTGGCACCTTAACTGTTTTGCATTCTTTGAAATTCTAGAATTTACTTGTGGCTTATTTTTTATGTTATTTTTAATATACGACTTCATGACATCTTAATTACCTGATTTAAAAGTACTTAATAATCTTCTTCAACACTTTTCTAAAACTGTGTTTTTAGACCGGCGGCGTTTTTTGGGCGTTAGTCAATAACTAATGCCCAAAATGAATGACAAACTCTATTTCAACCCAAATCCCCATCCATATTTGAAGGCTGCAGTGCTTCTGAATGCACATCTTTAAAACTCGGATAGGCAATTTGATCATTGATTTGTTACAGACAATCACAAGGATTTGGGACAAGATTGCAACCAATATTCATTATTATTTTTATCAGCGTTATTGTATGATAGGAAGGGAAATACATCTTGCATTATTGCGTCGACATAACAAGCTGAGAAAAGAAAAATGGCGACAAAAAGGTTACTCAAGTTCCTTATAAGTATTATTTTCAAAATATATTAAGAGGATAATGAACTTGCCACTTCATAAACTTCCTCAGTACTTCCACACAACGAACGCCTTACTCATATCGACGAGATAGTACAACAGACTCTTTGTCCGGGCCATGAGAAACAGCTTTCAATATAAAGCACAAAATTATTGAGAAGGTTAGCTAATAGTGAAAATATACACATACAAAGACACGTTTCATGAACAGATAATGCAAGTGCCCTCGCGTATCGATTGACATTGGTTTGACATCTACACACACATTCATACGTACTACAGTACTTATCGACTTTGAATCATGACCCATTTTGACGATAAATCGTTTGAATCCGACAAAATACCTAACAGAGATCAAGGTCGTTAACATGGATGTGATTATGTTTATGTGGAGTTATTTGTATTTTAATGTCTGTTAAAAAATAAGCTGATGATGGGTCATAGTTAGTTGTCGTTTATTCGTACAAGCAAGATTGACATTGGTTTGACATCTACACACACATTCACTGTTCATACGTACTACAGTATTTATCGACTTTGAATCATGACCCATTTTGACGATAAATCGTTTGAATCCGTCAAAATACCTAACAGAGATCAAGGTCGTTAACATGGATGTGTATGTTTATGTGGAGTTATTTGTATTTGAATGTCTGTTAAAAAATAAGATTATGATGGGTCATAGTTAGTTGTCGATTGTACGTACAAGCAAGCACTCATGACTGTTATTTTGCTTGACACCTCCACGCACACATTAAGATATTTAATCCACAGCTAGTGACTGGATTTATTTCAATCATTTATTTTTATTTTAAAACTTCATGCATATTGTATAAAAACAGAACAAAGGTGAACTTAACGTCTTGGCCATTTTCTTTCAGTGTACTTAATAAGGCGATGAAGAGAA
Organism: Agrotis exclamationis; assembly: GCA_950005045.1. Taxonomy (NCBI): domain Eukaryota; kingdom Metazoa; phylum Arthropoda; class Insecta; order Lepidoptera; family Noctuidae; genus Agrotis; species Agrotis exclamationis. The sequence continues at coordinate 19,215,493 of OX465419.1, forward strand.
CCAAACATAGTAGTTTCAAAATACGATCAGAAAAGGATCAGCGGGACTAAAACCGCCACTTTAAGCAATATTCCTAATGATTCACTTCTTGAATTTCTAGCAACATCATTGGATAATCTTCTATTATTCATTCACGAAGCGAATCATTAGAAACATTGATGAGTGGCCGTTTTACACCCGCATTTTCTTCTGCGCTTGTAATCCCATTCACGGATCCGGATAATGTGACACATTCGCGGTTCATTTGTTTTTGCAACTTTTCGATAAATTCGCGTCACTGTGACTTGTGGTTGCATACTTAAATTTATTTTCTCTAGTATTCCTGTGACATGACGTGCGTTTCACATGCGTTTGAGAACAAGTAGAAATATGTGCGTGCCTACATACCGAGTTCTTCGCGCTGTATGAAATTGAGTTTTTATGTAGGTGTGCTGAAGGCACATTTTTGCCCTAACCTTCAAGGTTCAGTTCCCTCAGTCGTTTTATATTACGAACGCAGTCGACTTTCTGTACAAATCTTTTTAGTGTCTAAAGCTTGATCCACACTCATAAATCACTTGGTCACCGCTATCTTAATTTATAGCTGCATTTTGCAAGCGTGAAATTAAAATTAAGCAAACATTTGTTCTCGATTTTTGGGCTTAATATCTTTGTCTTTGTGATTTATTAACAGTGGCGGGTTTCGTATATGTTGAGGGTTGACTGTTTGCTTAGATGGTCAGTGTTTCAAAGTGGTTACTCTTGTTTATTTCATCTTGATGAGCAAACAAGGCAGAAAATTAAGGCAAACTGTGATGGATTATAATTATTATTTTACAATTGTTGCTTGTATTATCCCAGGGGACTGATCACCTGAATAAATATTTTAAAATGTTAATCCGGGTGATATGTTTATTAACTGTCCCGGAATCGTCTCAAAAGTTGCCACGGCCCTGAAACACAAATGGCAACAGAACAGTTTAGTTTGGTTTTTAGTCAGTACAAGTCTGACATTCCCAGTTCTTCCCAGTTTTTCCAGAAAAAAAGGAACAGTACCCTTAGCACAAGTTTTCACTCTTTTACTTTACAGCGTCTTTTCAGTATTTACAGCATTTCTTGTATGAAAAAAAACGGAACAGCGCCTCTGGTGTGCGAAGAAGGAACTAATTTTTTCCTTGAAAATTGTCAATTTGAAATTGTCAAAGTTCCAGTTTACTTTACGTCTCAGCTCAAATACTGAAAACTCGTGCTAAGGGTACAGGTTATAAACTTTTTCATTGTTTACAAGAAGTTTTAATTCAAATGCCTTTATTCTTAGGCGTTTTTTGAAGAAGTTGTGGAAAAAATCCTAAACTCGTGCTTCTTATAATATATTCATCGACTGAGTTTGAAGATAATGTGTTCTTCAAGAAAATTCGCTCCTTCCCTTCGAATGTTTTTATGTAATTTATTATCTCTTCCTGTTTCACGTAAACTTGAAACCTGGCGATTTTGTATGTATAATGATTCTTGTTCAAGTAATTTGAATATAATAAAATACCTATCTATAAGGAGAAATGGTAAAAAATGAGCCCCTTTCGACTTGATTGCCTACTTTTAAGCCAGTTCAGGCATTTTAATAAGCTTCAAATTTTAGGGAACAGGTTATGTATAAAGAATTGTAGTGACAAACTAAAAAAGCCTTACAAAAGAAAAAGAAAAATTGACTACAAAAAAGACTTTGGGTCCTCTGCTCCAACTAAAGCTATTTTGATTAGATGGAGAAACACATGGCATTCGCGCTTCACCGTCGACCAAATCATCCCTTTTTCTCGTCAAACACGAAACTATTGATAAATTTAACAAAAAGGTTTCAAAAAACATGACGATGACGGTGCGGCAGCACAGCCTACCAGACACAAACTATGTCTGCTCTGATCCGAGGATCCTTGCTTTTCTAAGGAGAATGAGAAACTTTAGGTACAGGGTGTACCTAAAGTGGCTCATCCTCTTCTTCATACCTTCAAACGGTCTTGTTTGATTGAGTAATAAACCAAATTACATGGTCGCGGGACTGTCTTATCACCTGATAACCCGGTTACCCAACCGTGACCCTAGAACGTAAAGGGCTTTTGAATGATCACCGTAGATTTTAGTAAGTACCTACAAGTCTGAGGACTCATTTGACAACGTCAAAAAATACAAATTGTCTCAAAACGTTAAACCTAAAGTCATGGTTCGACACAACAAAGCTAACCAGTCAATTAATTAGCTCCTTGGCTTCTCTAACGTTATACATTGTAGAATGCAATTAGTGCACAATATAATCAATACTTGTGACATGCTTCCTATTTACCTCTATTAAGTGGAGGATGCCGCGAACATTTAATAATAAATTATAATTTACGATTTTTTTCCCTTTTCCCATTAAGGTGAATTTCAGAAACGACAATCTTTCGGAGTGAAGGTACGTTTACGAGTTTGATCTGTGAATGGGTGACCAACTGTCATAACGAGCTACCTCTAGGCCTCAGAACCTGACTGGCATTTTTTAGATTTTCACGCTGCATTTGCCTTTTTTTTATCGAGGTAAAATCATCAAATGAGTCCTCCCACCCAAGGCAGGTCGGGAGGAACTGTCAGACTCGTACTTACTAAAATCCACGGTGTCCTTCAATAGCCCTTTACGTTCCAGGATCACAGTAATAAGTCCCGCGACCACGCTGCATTTGCGTAGACAAATGACGACTCTCTAAGTGCTCAAACACACTGCGAGCCTAGCGCGGTGGCGGCGGCGGGCGCGATAATATTGAACGTATGAAATCGCCACTCGTGGCCACACTGAAGTGACTGAGGCGGCGCGATGGCTACAAGCGATTTTGCGAGCCTAGGCGTTGCTAGGCAACAACAGATATAACGGGTGGGTGGCAGGTGTAGTAAACCATTTCGGTTTTATAGTCAGCGCCATCTAGTTATCACATGCACTAAAATACTACCGTAGGAGGTATTTGTAAATATTTAAATTATTTTTACTGTATTTGACTAGAATCATGTAGAATGGTTGATAATTTACTTGTATACAATCCTAAACAACCTATAAAACATTTAAAAATGAATTCCTTTAAACAAGATTTATAGAAACTACTTTTTACCACCGGTTTGCAACACCTGAAGTCGCCGCTACAAAAACAAACGCTTGATCGGCGGTGTTGACACAGATCGCGCCCACCGCCGCGCCCGCCACCGCGTCCGCTGCCGCCATCGCGCTAGGCTTCCAGTGTACACTAAAGCTTAATCAAAATCAAAGCTTCTAGGTGCAAAAATCAGTTGATAAAACCTAGTTTATATATTAAATTCCAACCTGGAATATATGTATAAAAGCAAAATATCAGGTAACGTAACATGAAAGTAATGCAAACACGTGGGACTAAACATTAATTATGGAGAGAGCTCGGCCCGACCAAAACACTCGTTTTAAATACACTCTGTAACCAGACGTTATTCCGTTTAAAATGTACAAGCGCTGTAGTCTTCACGAGATTTTTGACGAATTTAATTTTATTTTCTGGTAGAAACATAAATAATTAAAAAAGCCGGCCAAGTGCGAGTTGGACTCGCGTGAAGAGGGTTCCGTACGATGTTACGCACAATATTGAGTGATTTACCAGTTATTTTAATACCATGGACTTCTTATAGGTTTTCCTATAATCCTTATGTAGAAAACTAATTTCTACATTTTTTTTTTCAAAATTTTAGGTTCAGTAGTTACGGACATAAGGGGGGGGGGGGAAATAATCAATTTTCGTCTATTTTCTTGAATAATTTGGAAACTATTCATTTTAAAATTACAAAAAATACATTTAAGATCTGCTCAACAAGACCTTTCATTTGATATGTCACACGATGCAGTTTTCAAAAACTGTTTTTTTAAATTTCCCCTTCCCCCCCAAAAATTACCTCCCATATACATATTTCATCTCTTCACAGCACACCTCTGTGCTTGGGTCACAAGAATTGTTATGTGTACCAAATTTCAACTTAATCGGTCTAGTAGATTCGGAGAAAATTGACTGTAAGCGACAGACATACGGACACACGAGTGATCCTATATGGGTTCCGTTTTTGTATTCGGACGTACGGAACCCTAAAAATGAAAAAAATCTTCGTTTATTATATTATTTATTATATTTTTTATACATAAGTATTTGTTACATTTTTATATGTAGCCCCTCACCATGGGAAACAGGGTCCAAGCTACCGGTGGTTAGGGTTCCAGAGAGAGGAACCTCCTAACGATATTGACATAAAATAGGTAAGAACTTAATAATATTTATCTTAAGAGGATTATAAGGAGGATTAAAAAAATAACCGTTTCTTAAACGACTGTCCAAAAACGAGTGTAAAGCCTCCTGCAGATACACGCGATTAATCGCGCGGGGCGACATGTCGCGGTCCATTCGCAGTATTTTTAGAGTGGAAATTAGCTTGGCTCGTTGTCGCAGCGCGATTAATCGCGTGTGTCTGCAGGAGGCTTTATGCTTTCGAGGTTCATCTATCTATAATATATTATAGTGTGTCTTTATTCCACCATCTTACTTCTGAATGCCGATCTCAATGTATTTAGTACAGTTCGAATCATTATTGTATTTATTATTCTCATGTCAGTCCATTTGAGTTAAATAAACAATGAATCTTTCATGAAACTGAAACTCAAACCATGTCTTTACAATGACGTATCACGCTCCGTATGAAGCTAGCAGAAGGCGTCCAAAAAAGTGGTTATAAACTTATCCAGTTGTGTGTCATGAAACTCTTTGTTTAGTCAATCTATATTTAATTTTGTATGTTTCCAAACGATCTGCGGAACTGCCAATCTATTTACAAAAAATCCTTCACTAATGGAAGGCTTTATTATCCCCGAGGGTCATAAACCATATTTAGAACGTTCTCGTAGGATTTTCCGACCTATTATATAATGCAAGAAGCCGCAGGCAAAAGCTACGTAAAGTAAACACAAATAATAAATTCTTAGAATAATTCAAAGTGGTTTCCGAAAATAAATCTATTGTTATGCTAGAATCTAGATCGCTATTACGTGGTCTTCGATCTATTTATACAATAAATTGAATTCTAAATTAAGCGCTCACCTCCATAACGGTAATCAAAGAACATTATCGAACTACTTATATAATATATACTAATATTACATACTTAAATCATAACATAATCTTACTAAACAGTTTATAGTTTAAAACCATGTTTAGGTATATTTACATCAAAGCTATTGCCATTCCAACACATAAAAGACCAGCCAACTCTATTCAATTATAAACTAACGATCGCCAAAGAATAGAATCGGAATGCCTACTTAACTACACCATTACCCTAAAATTGAATGCACACTGCCAAAAGCAGGCACGTCGTAATAGAAACAGTACAATGGCCGGTCAAAATTAAACATTTGACCGCTCATACGTAGCTCGTAATTTTCAATGTCCCAAGTTACGTAATAAACGTTCAATAATGTGATTGTACGTGACCAACCCAGTTCGCCAGGTAAATTTTCCTGTCCCTCCCAGGAAAGACGGACCAATAAAAATCATTAAATTGCGGGCTTCGCTTGACCGCTATACCCGAGGAACGCAATATGCCAGGACGAACCAGAATCTTTAATGTCGGTTCGCATAAAGATCTTTTTGCGAATTCCTCATTATTTTCGAGGACATCCTGGATGGTTCTGTGATCCGTGAGGTTTCAGGTTCAAAAAATTTAGTAAATGAGCGTGTTTTTTCATTCCGTTGCGTCATGGCGTCTCAAAGGAATGTCTGCATGGCCCCATGTTATTTTGTGTTGTCATGATAATAAAGTGAAACATGCAACATTTTCGATTGAACGGTAATCGGTTGTTATACCGTTTACTATTATTCGGTAAAAGGTGTTCTGACAGGATAAAGGAAATTATCAAATAATATAATGCCTCCCCACCCGTTTTCACATACAAAGTGAATATTGATACGAAAGAATTGATTTTACCGAAAATTCTTTTCACTTTAACTTTCTTATTGATTACAAAAACAAATAATGTAATGTCTTTGGGGAAATGTGGAAAAATAATTAGCTTTTGTATGTTTATGACAACTGTAGTGTTAATAGGACTCTGTGCGAGAATTACCGAATCTTAAACTGATGAATACCTTTTGTGACAGTATAACGTCCCTGTGGGATCATTTTGAACTTCTACGTAAGGAAAACTATGAGGGACAATGTACAGTACAATGCTAAACTAACCTTTTATGTTGGCGGATATATCCATAGATGATGCATGGATAAACATCTATAGATAGCTTCAAAATTAGACTCATACTCATACATAAGGGCATAGTGACATGACCGTATACAATATCAGTGCATTATCATATAATTTATATCTATCTATTCTAGTAACAGAGAAAAAAGTTATCGACGGACACGGTTCACACCATAAAAAAGCAGTGTCGAAAAAAGCGCTTTCAGCAACTTGCACAGCGCTTTTGTGTTCAAGCAAAAACACCAACAAGTGCTCACGTAATTCGGTGGCATGCTTGTTATGCTCGAAAGGGGATTAGTGCAGTCCTCTTAGGACATAATGATGTGCATGACACTTTCAACCTTTTTGTCTAGCGTTGAGCTGTAAGCCTTGAACACGACATCGGGCGATGCGACATGCGATTGGCCACACACAAGCTAAACGTGTTGCTTGACGCAAAACTCATTCATTACCTGAGGCCGTGGCAGACTACCCAGATGACTTCGCTTGAGCTCTGCGGTGCAGCAAACCTCCTTGCCAGATTGCTGCCGAGGTATTTGGAGGCGAAAGCCCTCCAGCACGTTTATATACGAGTGGCGTGTTGAGAGTGAAACTCCGCTGGTGTCTCGAGGCGATTTCCGGTCACCATAGGCGCACGTTGACAGCGAGTAATGGCTGACTCGCCACCAGATCATGGAACAAGCCAGAGGCGAGCGAATCTCAAAGAGCTGTAACGAAAAATGTATGAACCATGGATGTCCTTTGCGACCTCCCACGTCGTGTGATTGTGATTTGACATGACCGACCACATTTAATTTGTCGCAAGACGCGTACTGCTTGCAGTTTGTGATCAAGAGGTTATCATATTTATGTTTGACGGCAAGATTCTCTTCAAATATGCAATGTGAAATGCAAAGAAGGGGAAACCTGGGTAGAGGTACCTCTAGCCATGTTTTCAATGCAGCACTATGCATTGTCTGTTTTTTCAGTAAGCTTGCGATGTTAAAAGATTCTATCAGCTTTTAGTCTGATGTTTAAGTGTAATGATTTCATGAATATGACGATAAAGGGTAACCTGTTCCTACGATTCGTGAAAACATAATTATTTTTTAAATTAGAAGCATTAATTAGAATACTTGACTGTTACAAACTTTTTTTCTTCTTCGTAAGCTAAAATAGGCTTAAGTAAGAACAAAGAAAAATTACAGACAATAAAGTCAACATCGTAGAATATAATTTTCAATGGATTTTTCGTCACGAGTATCTCGATTTTGTTTATCTTTGTAAATATCCATCGATTTAACAAAAGAAAAACATCTTGTTCATTATTTTTCAAAATTCTAACTGACAGACTAGGTACATGGATTTGCTTTTTTTTTGATGTTGCTAACGTGTCTTTTATAAAAAATAACAACCCTGATGTGTAATGTAAATAAAACATGGACAACACGATGGTGTATTGAGATATTATATTTGTTTAATAAACATAAATATTCAAAAAGCTTTACGTTCTACGTCAAAGTATTTAATGTTTCATATTTTTAATTTTTATTCAAATTTCATATAAATTTTAAAGTTTTGATGAAATAAAAGCTTAAATTTTCGTCGCGAGTAAGAATTCTTAAGTACTCGTGTATTATGTTTTTTTACACACTAAGCTGTCTGGAAAAGTTTTGTTTATCTAGGTCCAAAAAAGTAAATTTGAAACAGTCACATACGTAGTATTCGATTTTGATTTGTTTTAATTTGTAGTTCTATTGGCACTCACAAAGTTAACAGTACACAATCTGTCATTAATATCAACGTCTCGAGAGTCCAGGTAACTTTGTTAAACGATACGATTTTGAAAGCGTTTCCCATATCAGTACAAATGTTCGAGATTTATATTCTACCAATTTGTTTTTTCTCTATTATTCAATAAAATGCATTTCTTATTTCTTACGTTATCGTTATCGAACTATGAAATACAATTGACTAATTTAATATACGTGTAATATTCCCAAAACGCCAGCACATACAAAAAATCCTTACCACAGTCAAGTCTTCAAGCATATTAGCAATTCAGTAAACCTATCACGTACTCAAAGGTGTCTGAACTACAGGACCTTATTCATGAGAGTCCTCGTTTCTCTGACCTCTGAGGCAAGATTTGGCAATAAACAGAGACCCTAGTATAATTTGAATGTTTACTGCCTCTATGCGTGCACCTTAATTTCCTTTAATGTTTATGGGGTCGGTCACATATGACATGGCCAAGTTTGGGAAGTGTGAAACGTGCTTGTTTGGGTTGAGGGTGTAAACCCTTTATGATTTTTCCGGTTAAAATAACATAACAAGTTGAGACTGAGTTGCCTTCATTTGACTAATTAACATTTAAATAATATAAGATAGCATTGTCATACACGCCGTGACGATGATTCATTGAGTACATCTCACTAGCTCTCTTAATCAACACGAGCCGATTTTACCACTTTTAAAAACAGAAATGGCTACCATTCAGCAAGGGCTGGTTTCCGACATTACATGCAGAATAATTTTACTAACAGAATTGAGCAAGCTACCTCCCCTTTATGTTTGTAAAGACGAAAACAGGACACATTGTATAGCGCTCAGTGCGCCTATAGAAGCTTCGAAAACCCAACACTTTGAAAAGCAAAAGCATTAAGTCTTCTATCACGATAATACTTGGATGTTCATGAGTTTTAAAAGCATCAAATTATTTTTGGAGTAATTTTGTTTTCACGTAAGGAACTGACAAATGATGAGGAAATTAACAGCATTTTCCTTGTAAGACCGAATCTTAAGTATTCTTCCGTAATTTCTAATATGCAAGGAGCAAGCATCAATCAATCCATCATGGTTCCTTTCTCCTCTGTTGGAGAGAAAACATAATCCATCTTTTGACGAAGACCTTGACCGAGTTGGTAACATGTGATTGTAACTAAGTGCTATTATTTTTGGAGCAGCCTTGTTTTGCTACGCCAAACTCAGTTGCTTATAATTCATCAGGCATATTTCCATTTTATTTGTGGTTGATAGCTTATGTGTTCTTACTCAAGGGGTAAAAGGGGACACCTTTACTAAGACTCCACTGTCCGTCCCTCTGTCACCAGGCAAACCATGAATCGTGATAGTTGAAGTTGAAATTTTCACAGATGATGTATTTCTGTTGTTTCTAAAAATCTAAAAAATTTGAATAAAATAAATATTCAAGGGGGTTCTTATACAACAGACATGATTTTGGCGTTTTTATAAATAACGGTTCGCAACCACTCGTGCGCGAATGCAACTCGCATTTGACATGTTGGTTTATTTTGTTACTTCTTGACAGTTGGTATTTCAGTACTCACCCTATTCTAGTCGTATCAACTTTCAAAGTTATTAATTTACTCACGAAAATTAACGACAATTTAATGAACACACAAAATCATCTTTTTTATCACGTCTTTGGCATGACTTACCCTTCTTAAATTTTACTCTACTTCTTATGAATTTTTGGGATATACCTATACTGAAAAACTCATTATACAATTCCATTTCCGGTAAAAACTACTCGGTAGCCATTTGTCACCTCCCCTTTCACCTTAATTCTTTTTAATTTTATCACCCACTTTAAAACCGTCCACAAGGAATTCAATTAATTTTACATTAAATAATTCAGATGCTGTAGTAAAAGTTTTGTCTAAAAGAGCACTTGCGTTTCTAGCCGAGGTGTTAACTTATGTTTTTTAATTTAAGGGTCTACCTCAGCAATTCTTTGGCTCTGGAGAGCTATTAACTGAATTGTCCATTTTAAGAAGACACCTGGGTTTCGGCTTTTGGCAGAGTGCCCGAACTAGGCGGAGTGTTGTAGTTTTTTCTTCTTCCGTAAATGTAAAAGCCGTTTGTGGGTTGTAAGCTGCTGGTAGTGTATTTGTTAATTCATAATCATTTTGAATGGAGTGCATTGTTTCTTGTTGCTCTGCCCTACTTTTCGTTTTGCGATTCCTTTGTTTCTGATAGCGTGCGCGACTTTTTATTTTAAAGTGGCGGATTTTAGTAAGTCGGCTTAGTTTTTTTTTTTTTTGTTTGCAGATAATTTGTGGAACTTTAATGCTTTTGCAGAACTCCATACTGAGCTCACAGGAAACATAGACGGATTTCATCGAATTATCGAATTCTTCCAACTGCGCACAACATAAATCCATATCTTCCCATAAGCTATTCCAAAGCATAATTCATACTGCAAAAAAAACCCAAACCTCGACTCTTCGACAAACGTTTGATGAAATATTCAATTCCAAAAGCGCACAAAACTTCACCAAAAGAAAAATTGCCACCAAACTTCGTTGAAGCACATTCTCCACTACGTTATTCAACATGTCATGTCATTGTGCTTTTTGTTAAGAAATGGGGTCGCGTTACGATCTAGCACCACCTGACATTTCCTCTAAACTTATTCCTTCTGTAAGAATTTTCAAAGCCTCGAATGCTCGTGACAACTGGTTTTTAGCCGTCGAGGTCTGCGACAAGTTTAAATGAATTTAATGCTCCTAAAAATATGGGTTCTGCAGGTTTTTAGATCTTGGAAGACGGTTTCGAGGTATTATGCAAATGTTCTCGGGGTCTCATGTAACGTGATGTTGAAAAGGGTATTAAGCTTTCATATTGAAGAAAAGCGTAAGGGTTAGGTGGTGAAGTAAGATTTTTGCTTATCGTTTTGACTGTCACTTTAATGGATAATTGTACTGAAACTTTAGGTACAGTAAGAGCCTACCTTACTATCTTACTAAAGAGTATCGTAAAGATACAAAAAAGGAAAAAATGCTCTATGAAGCATACTATCGAACTGCTTCTTGTTAGAAATTGACATCGTCGATAAAAATCTAGGTAGATGATAGTGTCTACCACAAAATACACAAATATCCTTTCGAAAATATTACCCTAAACCCAATTTACACCAATCTGTATACCAATACGATAAAAAATATCTATACACAAATTCAACTTCTTAGCCAAGCCGAGAGTAACACGTTACCCCGATAAAATATCAGCTTTAGAAATTGGATGCCTACCTCCAAAATATCACGTATAGGAACGTGGGACTCTTGGAAACACCTCTGGCCCTCGGGGAGTTAGTGGATTTAGATTTAGTCAGCAAACATCAATTTTCTTGACATTCAAAAGGTTTACTCCGAATTAGGTTTTCAGATTTTATGACTGTTGGGATCCGTGGCCCAGATTTGTTTGGAATGTATTAATGGAGAGTTTTACTGGAATTTTAAAGGTAAATGTTTTGGGTGTTTATGTTATGCTTAAACTTTATAGAATCTAAGTTAATAAGGTTTTAGTATTTCATTGTGTGTTTGTTATTCTGAATGTAAGTAGAGGTTGTTGTTTTATTATTATCTTTTTCAGCAAATAGATATGATACTTTGTCTGTAATGGTAAAAATCTTTTTCATAATATTTCAACATAGGAATATTTTGAAATACAGAAAATCGTAATCCAAAAATTTTGAGGACTGTTTTTCGTATACATTTTCATATTGCTTTAACCTTACCTGTAGATTCAAAACGAACCGAACTCGTAGAAAAAACAATGGAGCCTCTTATTGACTAAAAGTCCAATCTGTTCTTTCCCTGCTCCTTCAGTTGCCCTTTACGAGAAACCCGGCAGGAGAACATCACGTGCTAGTTCTATTAATGAAGTACAATCTTAAAAAAATACAACTTGTAATATTCATATAAATATAATATGATAATGAATAAGCCCACCCTACTTGGCCAACTGCCATGATCATACAAAACTGTCAGGCTTGAGTGACCGTGTATAAGCTGGGCTATTGGATGCCGTGACGTCATAACGAAGGTCGGAGGCTACATTAGTATGGCTATGGATAAGGATTATCATAAAAGAAGTATAATGTTCTCATTATACCTACTTTCTTTTGCTTTTGATTGTTGAGGTGGAATCTCGATGCGCAGTACAATAACAACGGGTGTACCTTTGAGAAAAGGTGCTGTTAGACTTGAGCATTCCATTGTAACAGAACATTGAGCATTCGCTATTTTTTTAATTTTGTCGCACTGAACAACGAACAGAGCCAAGCATAGAGACAAACATAGCCTACGAACTTTTTCACGATCTTTTAAGCGAACGCTACAGTCTTCCAAAAATGTTTCTTCATGAAGTTGTCAGATTTGACAGTCGGCTTGGTAAAAATATTCGTTTGTTTTTCTCTCGTTCTCTCGTTTATTTTTCTGTAATTTAACTTTTGCAAGAATGCTCATATACAACATTATTTTTTGTTTATGCGAAACCCGATACACCTATCTAATATTTTTGTGTAAAGAATCTATGTACAAAAATTTAAAACCGTATCAACAAAGTTATAAGCTTGTATATTACCTGGTTGTCCGTTCAAAAACATGCTCATTTCGCGGTACAGCCGTGGACGTCCTATGGCTGAGATGATGATGATGATGATGATGAAGAATGCTCAAGTTCATCAGCACCTTAACATAAATTATGTTAAATAGTTTAAAATTGGGTTAGATTTTTAACTTTTAAGCTATTGCATAGCTTTTATCGCGGGCTCTGGGCGCGGTGCGGCTACCGAATCAAAAACAATCCAAAAACCTAAGGAAAAAACCTGACACCACGCATTGTCTAACATCGTTTCAGTTCGGGAGACTTCGACAATCATAAAAATATCCGTCATAAAAACAATTTTCTTTTTCTTACTGATTCTAAACGGCCAGCTACAAAAGAAGTTCTCACTATGAAACCTACTTATAAAATTCTCCTACAACAAAGAAGTTCTTTATTACAGTAGTACACCACAAACATTTTAAATAAATTATATTCTCGTAAAATATATGCGGTAGGCGATTTTACTCTTTTAAAATAAAATTAAAATGTTATGCAACAGCTTCACCACGGCAGTCTCCGAGTGCGACATTTTTTTTTGTGTAAGGCTGCAAGAGACTAACATTCCCTTCCACTCCACTCACGGCAGGAGAACTCATTTGATGATTTTTATCCCCTAAAAAAAAAGATTTCTAAGGTTTCATCAGCCAGAAATCTTCAAAAATATGGTGAACACACTGCTATTTCATCTAGCCTACGAAGTAACTCCAATTCTTTTCCAAATAATTTAACTTGGGATCCTAATATAAAGAAACTCTTGCATATAAAATTAAATATCCATGATATTTAGTGCTTCAATAAAATGCGTAACAAGACCGCCTCTTTTGAAATATTTCTCTATTACAAGACTCGTACAGGTTTTTATGAATTTTCAAGTGATTTTTTTTTAATTTTATATGTACATTAATGTAACTTTTGTCCGATGTATGTTACTTTATGTTAATGCACATGGCTTATTTTTATGAAAACTGTTTTGTTACTTTATGTACTGAAAAATAATATTACGTTTTGAAGATATTGTGAGAGATTTACTGAAAAATAAAATTGAGATGTTGCTGAGACGTTTTTTTGATAGGTTTATTATGTACTAAGCTTGTATTTTGTCTTTATTTTTATTTAATGATAATAGACGTAATGACAGCAACAGTAAATCGCAAATGTATTTTATTCGTTAGTAAAAATATTGAAAAACATAATGGTCACCTATTTTCGTATTTCGTCGTATCTTCAATTTTGTCCTATGTTAATAATGAATGATGCAGATAAAAATAATGGAAAAAAATCAGCATTCTATGAAAAAAAAAAACAAAAGTACTGGACTAAATATATTCGGAGTTTGGCTGGTACCTTTGTTCTTAAATATTAAGCCTCCTGCAGACACACGCGATTAATCGCGCTGCGACAACGAGCCAAGCTAATTTCCACTCTAAAAATACTGTGAATGGACCGCGACATGTCGACCCGCGCGATAAATCGCGTGTGTCTGCAGGAGGCTTTACTTTACGATTTTCAATAGGCACGAGACTTGTAAAAATATATATGATCCCGACCGATTTCGGCCACAGCGACTTGGATCTGCCTATTGAGAGCATCGCTGGTGTGCCCTCTGGTGACTGACATAGCCAATTTTTGCAGTGAAAGTGCGTCCACATTCACTGCAAGTCAGCACCCCTCCGACGTAGTTGTATTGGATGGCCGCAGGTGGTCGGGCCTTAAGCTCGTCTCGTTTGGCATCGAGCTCTTCTTTACGCCGCCTTTCAAACTCGAACACCTTAGTGCTCACGGTATGCCTCCACAGTGACCGGTCCGCTGCCATTGCCTCCCATTGTGACGTGTCTACGTCACATCGTTTCATGTGGCGCTTGAGCACATCTTTGTACCGAAGGAGTTGGCCGCCTTGTTTCCGCTTGCCATCCTGCAGTTCTGAGTAGAAGATGCGCTTCGCCACTCTGCCGTCAGACATTCGGGAGACATGGCCAGCCCATCGCAACTGGCGCCGCATTATATAGGCCTCTATACCACCGACATTAGCTCGCCGTAGAACTTCCGTGTTACGTACACGGTCCGACCAATGGATGTATATAATGTCACGTAGGCATTTCAGATGGAATCTATCCAAGGTGCGAATGTGCTTGCGGTATAGACACCACGTTTCGGAGGCATACAGGAGATTTGGCAGAACTATTGCCATGTACACAGCTATTTTTGTAGAGAGCTTTATGTCATGCGAGCGGAACACCTTGGCACGAAGTTTGCCAAAAGCCGCAGCAGCTGCTCCAATTCTGCTGTTGACTTCGTTATCAAGGAGGCACCTAGATGTTATAGTGCTGCACAGATATTTGAATTTGTCTACTTGCTTAAGCGAGACGTCACCGAGTTTAATGTCGACTGGGCTACTGTTCAGTGTATCAAGAGCCATGACTTCGGTCTTCTTCACACTGATCTTAAGCCCAAATCTACGACATGACTCATCAAGACTCGACATAAGCCTCTGTAGACCTACTGGGGATTCCGCCGCAAAGCACAAGTCATCTGCATACATCATCTCAGTGATAGTCGCGTGGGACACTTTAGTGTGAGCTTTGAGTCTAGCTAAGTTGAAGACACCACCGCCATTGATTCGAAAACGGATACGAATACCCTCGGATAAAGTCTGCAAGGCATCCCGAACTACGACTGCAAAGTACAGGGCGAACAGAGTTGGAGCGAGTACGCAGCCTTGCTTTACGCCGCAGCTCACAGAAAAGAACTCTGAGTCTTCACCCTGCACGTTAACACAACAACGCATGTCATCATGCAGGAGTCGGATTAATCTCACAAACCTGACCGTGCATCCAAGTTTCGTCAATACCACCCATAAGGCTTCTCGAGGCACACAGTCAAATGCCTTTTCCAAGTCAACAAAACAAAGGTACAAAGGTTGACTCTGCTCTCGACTCTTCTCTAGGAGTTGGCGGACAGAGAAGATGGCCTCACATGTGCCTCGATTCGGCCGGAAGCCAAATTGGGTCTCGGGCAGAATGTCTTCAGACAAGGGCATCAAGCGGTTAAGAAGAATTCGAGCAAAAACTTTTCCTGGAGAAGTCAGGAGGGAGATTCCCCTATAAGAATTGCAGTCGGATTTGTCACCTTTGTTCTTGTAAAGAGAGCAGACACGAGAGACTTGAAAGTCATCAGGTACTCTCTCTTCATCCCACATCTGAACAAAGATCTTCCAAATGGTTTCATGCAATTCCACACCCCCATACTTCAGCAGTTCTCCAGGTAGATTGTCAATGCCGACCGCTTTTTTGTTCTGCTGTTGTTGAACGGCAACAACAACCTCGCGCAGTGTCAGTGGGTCGTCCAGCTTGTAGATTGTGGGAAACGATGCCATCGAGTTGATGTATGAAATGTCCGCGGCGCGGTCAACATTGAGCAAGGTGTTAAAATGCTCTGCCCATCTATTGCGTACATCTTGTTTGTTGGTAAGCAATTGTGTACCGTCGAGGGATCTCAGGGGCACTTTAGTACGAATCGCTACACCAATAATTTTGCGGACCTCATCATAAAAAGCACCCAGCTGTTTAGTGTCAGCAAGCCACTGCATGCGCTCGGCCTTATGTCGCCACCACTGGTATTTTACTTCCCGTACATATCTCCGCAGTGCGGCACCACTTTGCTTGACTTGCTCCGCTTGGTGGTTGTCCCGATGCTGACGTAAGAGAGATCGGTGATTCCGAAGAGCTTTTGACAAAATTGCATCGTTGTCATCAAACCAGTCCTCGTGTCTGCTAGGTTTTATACCTAGTGTCTGCGAGGCGGCAGCGACTAAATTGGATGAGAGCGCATGCCAATTGGCCACAGAATCACCATTCTCAATTTCTACCGTTTGAACAGCATCACGAACTGCCTGTGCATAGATCTTACGCACCTCTAGACTTTGCAATTTTTCTATGTCTAAACGTTTAGGCTTCTCACCTTGTGATCTGCTAGGAGGATATAGCCGGAGCTTCATTTTAGAAATGACAAGACGGTGGTCCGTCGAGCAGATCGCATTAGCATCACGCATAACGCAAGTGACATGCACTTGGGAAATATCTCTTTGTCGGACAATAACATAGTCAATCAGGTGCCAATGTTTCGACCTCGGATGCATCCATGTGGTCTTATATTTTGCAGGGAGTCTAAACATGGTGTTGGTGATGGTCAGTTCAAATTCAGAACAAAGGGACAGCAGGAGTTGTCCATTACTATTTATGTTGCCAACACCATGTCTTCCCAAGACCTTAGGCCATGCTTCAAAGTCACGCCCGACTCTCGCGTTAAAGTCGCCCATCAATAGTATCTGCTCCCTATGAGGGATTTTTGATAGGGTTTGCGTAACTTCTTCATAAAATTTGCTCTTGATGTCATCATCCTTGTCCATTGTTGGCGCATAAACACTGATGACATTAAGGTGGTTGTCATTAGCCAGGTGAAGGCGCAGGGAAGTAACGCGGTCCGAGATGTGAATAGGACACTCCTCCAATACAGTGGCTATTTCATTTCTGATTGCAAAACTAACACCGGATCTCCTAGGCTCTGAAGACGGAGTTCCTTTCCAAAAGAAAGTATAGCCGCCCAGGCGCTCCACTCTCTCCCCCTCTTCGGCCAGGTGCGTCTCACTGAGCGCAGCAATATCCACACCATAACGTCGGAGTTCACGGGACACGAGGGCGGTTTTACGAGGAGGGCCCAAGTTACTCTCGCGATCAAGGAGGGTGCGTACATTCCATGCTGCAAATGTCATATCATGGGTTTTAATGATCTTAAGCCTATTTCTTCTTTTGTGTATCTTTCGACCACGTGTGGTTGATGCAGAGACAGCCGTGGTTACTACCTCCGAATTTGATGGGTTAAACCTTTTTTAGGACACCTTTTCTAGTCCCCTCCCCGGACCGGGGGAAGCAGGGCCTCTCTAAATAGAGCTGCTTCGTCACCCAAGGAGCTGCCGAATTGCACTGTTAACCCTATGCAGTGCAAAGCGACCATCTTCCCTGAGCCGCCTGCATGCAGACATCAGACAAAGCCTGGTTGGCATCACAACCAGACCTCTCTACCTCTGTCCATCGCTGCAGGACTTTCGTTCGAATCGGAGTCCGTTGTCAGAGCCAAGTCAATTGCGCAGGAGATATTAAAGTGCACGAAACGTAAAAACGACAATGTGCGCGCGTACACAGGTGCACTCTTATCCCTACCTCCCTATATCCAATGGGACGGGGGACCGCCACAATCGGCAAGAGGCAGGAACGTCCCTAAGCGTCAGTGAAACCTCCGACGCGGGCCTGGTGGTTGTAGGATGACAATTTATCAACCACCCATATGATCCCTTAGTCGCCTTTTACGACACCCACGGGAAGAAATGGGGTGGTGCTATTCTTTATGTCCGGACACCACTTGTAAAAATAGTTATACAGCAATAAAGTTATTTTTTTGATTAGCCTGTTCTGTTACACTTTCAAATGCCAAATAAAAAGTATATAAAAGTAAAGTAATACAACAAAATTTTACTGCAAAATTATAAAAGAGAAAGAGCAGCCGACTACGGCACTTGGTTGCGCTCCTTTTTGACACTTAAAGTAGTGAAAATTGGACACAAGTAAGGGTTATTGACATACATGAAAGCAAAGTTAAATACAGATTGATATTATGTGGGTTTTTTCCAAAAAACAATACTTACTCAGGGTTTTATTTGAGGTTATATTAGGCGTCAAAACAATATATTATTATTACAACTATTTAAGAAGATTAACCATAGCATGTGTTGCCTCTCTTATTTGGTGATTAGGCAGTGGATGCGATAATAACAAAACACAGTTCACACAGCACGACACATTGTTTAGTATCCAGTAGAAATCAACGTAGACGTATAAATTCACTATAACAGCGCACTACAAAAAGAGTCCAATTGCTCGATGTATATCAACGTGGAGGTATCCTAAAACTCTACTCGACACGAATATAAGTTTACTAGCAGAGAAAGGCAAGAAATAGTAGTTCGCCGGTAATAAAGAAATCAAAATCAAACAAACACGAAAATCATGAGTTTGACTTTGACAATCAGTGTTGCCAGTATGATTTCCCAAAAAAGGACGGTTGGCTTTCTGAAAAGGTACGGTTTTTAACTTCAAGGTACGGTCGGGTCGAGATTACTTCTGCAAGAACTAGATCAGTTTTTTTCTTTTTCTATAATTTTGCTAGAATTTTGAAAAAAAGCTATAGTTTACTTTTACTATTTTCTATTAGTTTCTCGACAGACTGTAATATAATAATAATTTAACTTACCACGAGTTTATAAATAAATAACTTGCTAATACATGCTTGAAGCTCCAATATTTTGGGTTGTGTCATTCTGTATGTAGATATTCTTTGCTTCATTCCAAAATACTTTTTTTTGTTTTTTTTTGCCCTATGTTGTGAAAAATATATCACTAGTATTGAAAAGGTACGGTCTACACTACACACAGGTACGGTTGTGGTACGATTGTGTGATGAATAGTACGGAAAACCGTACTTTTTGGTACGGTCTGGCGAGGGTCTGGCAACGCTGTTGACAATTGACACCATAGACACATGATTGACATTTCTTGGAATAGTGCTGTGACACATCAGTTATTACGACATCTAATATATAAAATTCTCGTGTCACACTTTTCGTTGCCATACTCCTCCGAAACGGCTTGACCGATTTTGATGAAATTTTTTGTGCTTATCTGGTATCTATGAGAATCGGCCAACATCTATTTTTCATCCCCCTAAATGTTAGGGGTAGTCCACCCCTAAATTTATTTTTTTTATTTTTTAGACAAAATTTTTTATTTCTATGGCAAAACAACGTTTGCCGGGTCAGCTAGTCTTAATATAATCGATTATATCTTTACTTTTGTTATAAGACCTCAATATGGGTTATCATAAAATATATCATATTAGAGTTTATAGAACAGCAATAATAACAGCTTTTAAGGTGGTCTTTATCACTAGTACATTTTTTTTTAAACCCCACCAATGTTTTAAGTGAATTTATGCTAAAACAAATTTAAAATAATAACATTAATTATAGATTTGCTTATGTGATCATACGCCTCAAAAAGCGAAACCATGAGTGCCCATTCTCCTTTGTGAAAAATGATTGAGTACCTACGACCAAAAGAACATTGGGTTTCCCCAAAAACTCTAAATCTAAAATGAGACAAAAACCTGTCCTCATCAACTTACATGGAATTCTGTTTTGCAGGAAAATTACACGTGGAAATTGATCAAAACAACATAATAATACCGATTAGATTTCCGAGAAACACTCAATGTTACAGTCGGCTTTTATTTGTCCTTTAGCGAAAGCCTCAAATATATAAAACATTCAGAATGGTACAATTCCAGGAAATCTAACAGTATCTATCTTTTAAAGTCTCTGGCGGTGTTTCATACGAACTTTCAACCACCATTCCTCACGTTCTGTACCGAAATAAAATGTGTAGAATTCTTCAAACACAACATTGTTTCACCGACTTCACATAGACTTAATATCTTAAAATTTCATTCGGTGCCTTCGCTTCAGCCGGTCCTAATAAAAGTAAATGGGTGCGTGCATAATGTCGGCACTATACGGAGGTCTGGAAGTTGACTTCACGCTATATTGTGAGTTGTGTCTTAGCAGACATATTATTATGATCTTAAAAGCGCGCATTACTTCACATTTGTATACAAGTTACTTGAATTACAAACATGTTTTCCAGAGTGTTCAAATTACATGCAGGTTTTACTTATATACAAGTCAAGTCTTGCCAATGGCTCATGCCTAAAATGTTTTCCCGTTCAATTTGCATATCACTTGAAACAAAACTTGTATGAACTTGAACTTGTAATTTGTTTGCTGGTTTGTTCAAGTTGCATGCAATTTGCAATTTGTATACAAGTAACTGGAAACGTGTATTTAGAAGTTAGGTGGGCTAGTGTTTTACACACAGAAATATTAAAAACAGGAGAAGTGGCAAGGGGGCGTGTCGGTGACCACGTGGTGTTGAGCGTTTCGCTCAGCTATTGACTTGTACTACTTTATTCTTGTTTTCCTATATTACTCCGACTGTTTTGTTTTTGCATTAAATATGTTGCTCTTTTACAACCACCTTAGTCTGTCACTGAGTGACTGGACAAGCAATGTAAAAGTTGTCACTCGTCTGGGTATTTGTGTATGTGAACTTAAATGTTTGTAAACATACCGAAGGAGGGCAATTTTTTTCATTAAAAATTAATAGATTTAAAAAATCTAAAAACCCACGTTTTTAAATGTCCTAAAAATAAGAAAATAACCCACTCAAAACGTGGGGGCGTATATTATTTAAGAGATTATTTATTGGATATATTTACATGACGTGTAATAGATCCTGGGTGTAACTTGCAAAGATACGCCCCCACGTTTTGAGTGGGTTATTTTCTTATTTTTAGGACATTTAAAAACGTGGGTTTTTAGATTTTTTAAATCTATTAATTATTTTATTATTTTTATCTTTGTTCATCGGGTTTGAAGCTACCCTGAAAATTTCAGCCTGCTAGCTTATCGGGAAGTGCCTCAAAGCCTGTCCACCATGTTGGACATCCGCCATATTGGTTTTCGTATTCCTGACAGCAAACCCTTTCATTTGATATCCATATCTTAGGGGTGCATTTCAAATAGCCTGTCTGCCATCTTGGACGTCCGCCATATTGGATTTAAGTCACGTGACTATTTTTTTCGTATTCCTGACAGCAAACCCTTTCATTTGATATCCATATCTTAGGGGTGCATTTCAAATAGCCTGTCTGCCATCTTGGACGTCCGCCATATTGGATTTAAGTCACGAGACTATTTTTTTCGTATTCCTGATAGCAAACCCTTTCATTTGATACCCATATCATAGGGGTGGATTTCAAACAGCCAGTTCGCCATCTTGGGGAGGCCGCCATATTGGATTTGTTATGACGTTTCTTAGCTAGTCATGCATTGTCATCAGAACTCAGAGCGTGTGCAAAATTTCAGCCTGCTAGCTTATCGGGAAGTGCCTCAAAATTGAGTTGCAAAAGTCCAACCGGAACGACAAACAAACAAGAAAAGTGAGTGTATAAAAACGTGGTAAAATAAAAGCTTGTAGGAATTTTTAGAAAGTACTTAATAATAATTTTAATAGGATAACTGATTATACGAGTATTTCGCAATTGGAATGTTAAATGGTCTGAGAGACACTCTTAAAAATGACGTTTGTGACGCATGCTGTATTGGAAAATATAGAGAGCATAAACAATTCAACAGTTTAATGTGGAATGGTCCTTGACCCTGGTACCCTGGGTTACATTTTGTATACAAGTTGGATACAATATCAAGTTGAGCAAGATAGAAGTTTTAAGGATATAATACGTTTACTTACAAAGTAATACGAGTATATAAAACTCTTCAGGCTTTTGCAAGACGTAGAATAAAGATTTTATTCCTACTTACACAAAACTGAAGATGCTGGTCGCATTGAAATAATAAAAAACTCTTTTACAACAAACACGCTAAGTTATTTGCCAAAGACTATCTCAAGACACCTGAATAACGAGTAGCTTCAAGCATGTTTAAACAGAAAATATACTTAAAAAAAAGCTTAGTCAAATAAAACTTTTTGCACTTTCTTTGTTTAAAATATTTATTTTTAAACTGATTAATTAAAAAATAAACCCCTTAGGGTTTATCAAACAGAGATTAAAATAAAAACTAACTTAAAGAAAACGAAATAATGAAAACATAAAGTTGAAAAATAAACTTGAACGAAACACTTATTTTTCTTTCATTAGGGATAGGGTATAAGTAAATATACAGTCTTGAATTTTTCGTTGAAAAGAAAACTTTGTTTATTTTACCAAAGTTAGAAATTTCTAGAGCGCAGTTTTTATCATTTTGGTTTCCATGAAGTAACATTATTATTAATTCTTTTGGATTAATCTTGTAGTCCTTATATCCCTTAATTTTGCTGTGCAGAATTTTTGCCAATTTAAGACTGAGCACAAGTCTTGAATTGGCACTAAGCCCAAGATCTATAGAGAGAATTTAGTGTTAGGTTACCTTAGCCCCTAGAGTGACCCAATTACTATCAACCAGCCACGAAACGTGACTCCAGTAGTCTCATTCCTTCTGACTAATCCCCCGATATACAAAATCAACATAATACACAACCAAAAACTTGCAACAATCATATCAAACACTAATAACTTTTCTTTGATCAAGCAAACTTCTAAAATGGACCGGAAAACTCTTGGGATCAAAGATTTAACCCACAGTTTCTCAAACTGTGAACAGATTACAGAAGGAGTGCCATGAGACGCAATCGTTTACCATCCTCTGGATCAAATCTGATCGTGGAACCAGTATTTTTTCTGCTCATGATTCACCAACATGCGTAGCATGATCATTGATCGATTCTATCTCTATTGTAGCAAGAATCTACAAAGTTATTTCATTGTTATTTCTATACATTTTGACAATTCACACACCATTGAAAAATTGAATCATTTCTTTCCTATGCTTTCAACATGGCCATGCTTAAAATATTAAAAATCTGTATACCTACGTTCTGTAATTTTGTCGCTTTTACGGTGCCATGCTACGCGTGCTGAAAGATAGTCTAATAATTGATAGTCTCATTGAACTCTCTCACAGTCTTTGAATCAGGTTCACTTATTCTGCTCACCTGATATCGACTAGCCAGGGAGCCGAGATGAAATATTAAGCTTAAAAAAGTTTGGGAACCACTTAACCTATAAAACAGTACCTTGCTAAGGAAATCCGGAACCGATACATAAATGGCTGGAGTAAAAGTAATAAGTAACTGTGGGACTTCGAGAAGAGGTAGAGCAAGGCACTAACAGTTTCCGTCGTCAGTTTAACTTACATTGTAAGGGTGGCCATATTGGAAGAACAAATTTTAAGGACTTTGAGTACAGGTGCACTTTATTTTACGTGGTAAAATCATCGAATGAGTCCTCCCACCCAGGGCAGGGCAGGCGAGACTGTCAGACTTCAACTGACTAAAATTTTTCAATAGCCCTTTACGTTCTAGGGTCACAATAGTTCGTTAGTCCCGCGACCCCGGCAGGCTTTAGCCCTCTGAGGGGGCCCCGTCATTGTGCTGACAGCTCTTTGGGGCGCGCGCCATGGTCCATGATCGGACAGTGAGTAGCCCATTACTCGTCTTGGAGTATGAAAAGGTGAGCCAGTTTTGTTACAAGGTGCTGATAGACTTAAGCATTCACTTGTAACAGAACATCTAGCATTTTCCGTTTTTAATTTTGTCGAACTAAACAACGAACAGTGATAAGCATAGAGCCAAACATTGTTACGTACATTTTCACGATCTTTCTAGCGAACACTAGTTGATGGTCGTCGAAAATTTTTTTTTGGCAAACAATAATTTTTTTTTTGACTAAAAATTTTTTTTTTTTTACAAAAAATTTTTTTATGCAAAATTTTTTTTTCCAAACCAGCCCGTTCAGAACGTTCGTTAGAATGCTCACTAAAACGTTATTGTCAGTTTTTCTGTAATGTAACATTCGCACAAGTGAATGTTCAAGTTTATTAGCACCTTTAGGTGCATTATTTATTTCACGCCCATAAGTTATTAAGTGAGAAAATTGAGGGTACGATTGGCGCAGTAGCCGAACGATTGACTGCTGGGCTGAGTGTCACGGACACGATTAAATATTTGTATAATCTACAAGTAGTAGTCCTGGATATGGGTGTTTTATGCCTGAGTTTAAATGGTTGAAAACGCACCCAAAATACAGGAGACATTCCGGCTACATCCCGTATTATCACTTTCCCGTTTCGACAACTTGAAAATAAAATGAGGGACAATGACTTTTTATAAAAAAAGAACAGAGGTTGTGGTTCAGCTTGGGAGTACCTACTTGCTCTTATTGGCTAATTCATAATATAACTTATCTAATATTTTGTGGAAATAATAACAAAATAACGAAGCTTAAGGCCTTTTCCCATGACTTCCAACTATTTCAATCTAGGGATAATGTGAGCCACTGGTCGTTAGATAGTTATAGTCAGCCTTTAATGTTCCCCCTGCTCCTGCCTGTGACAAGAGAAGTGTGGGCTGCAATCCTCCACGAGATACAATGTAGATTAGTAGATGCCACGTGAAAGTGATCGAATGTTTGGTTCGAGGACATGCCGTGTTCATGACGATGATTTCCTTAACCGATTTGAGCTCAGTGATCGTTTGATAAACTACACAATGGAATGATTATAAGTAATACGGCGAAGTGAATGCCAAAGGACCACCGCTGCATAATTATGATGCAAAAAAAAATTCAAATTTTCATGTACGATTCGCAAATGTGTCTGTAATTTTTTTTATTACCTAACTTAATTTTCTTCATTAGCATATCGCAGTCTGACAAAGCTGGGTCAGGTTTTAAGCCTCCTGCAGACACACGCGATTAATCGCGCGGGGCGACATGTCGCGGTCCATTCGCAGTATTTTTAGAGTGGAAATTAGCTTGGCTCGTTGTCGCAGCACGATTAATCGCGTGTGTCTGCAGGAGGCTTTAAGTCAGTCCTAATTATAAGTTTTAATTAAATAGAAAATGTAAAAAGTCATTTTTTTTCTTCGTAAACGCTTTTAATCTTCATCTCAGTCGTAATATTTATTTATAGTTGCACATTAAAACTTAGTTCCAAAGATTTTATTACACTTACAGAGCGTAACACAACGCACCTTTTTATCAGATCGGTCGTTAACTTTTTATATTTTATTTAAGATGAATTCAAACAAAACCTAGATTTATGGCCAGCCGAGTCTGAAAGGCGTTCGACTCTAATAAATCGCTAGCTAACAGCGAAAACGAGACTTGAGAACAGAGAGCAAGTTAGCAACACCCTTTATTTCTTTTTATAAATAGAGGGGGATGAATAAGAATCAATGTGTTTTCAAGTATAGTGGTTAGTATTCAATTGTGTCTGAATCTTTTTTTGAAAATGTAGTAAAATATGCTGCATATGTTTTAGGATAACCTCAAAATCATAAAGAATAATACTGTGAAGAAGAAACCAACATATGCCTTTTTTATCGTGGTAAAATCACAGGAGTCCTCCCGCCCGGGCCGGAGCAAGAAGGACTGCCAGACTCGTACTCTCAAAATTTACGGTGTTCCTTTAATAGTAATTCCTTTAAAACCCGGCAAGCTTTCGCCCTCTGTGGGGATGCCCGTTATATCACTGACAGCTCTTTGAGGGCAACCAGCATATGCCTAACAATAAAAATTCAATGGTATGTGACTTCCACAAACCAGCAATCCACGTGATGAATTAGGACCCAATTTTTTCTCACAGAGAGAAGACCTGGTTACCAGTCGTGACAACATTGTAAGATAATTTTATTATATTGTGCAAAGCCTGAAGCACATCATTGGAAGGATTGTAAAGGGGTGGTTGTGACGGAGCGTCGCTGTGTTGTAGCTCGTGACCACTGCGCTTCGGTCTTCTCCAAGATCATTCAATTTGGGAATAGCGCCGCCTATCGGTCTATTGTAAATGTCTAAAGGCATTTAACGTTTGGATAGTTTGAACTTCGATACACTCAAACTCTTCAACGTAGGCTAGAAAAGAATGCAATTTTTCTGTAGCATTTTTTTTTTCACAAACTTTAACAAAAGTCTATCCAGCCAAAGCGAACTAATGACGTGTTAACCCGTTACATGCTTAAGCATAGGTATCTTGGATTTGGCGAAAAGGCAAATTATTTTAGGTGCAAGCCACTAATGTGTGGAGGTTTCGGTAATGACCGCTATTCATTTGATCGGCCAGCCTGATACAAATCCGGGGCAGACCGGAATACACCGGAACGGTTAGTGCCGTACTTTGCGGTTCGTCTGCGGGTTTTAAGCAAAAGGAGTTGCGTTAGTGTGAAAAATAATATAGGTTTAAGCTATTAGCCCATTTTCGGGCTTGCAGGCGGTGAGTAATAGGTAATGAAGACCAGGGGATCTCTCTTAGTCCGTCAAAGAAAATATGGGTCAAAACTATTGAGTGAAGCCTACTCCCTATTAGTTCTGAATTCATTAGTTTATACCAACGAGCAGTGCTTAAAACTGTGCGGTGGCCTTAAACTGTTTTTAGGCGTGGTGATGAAAGGTGAAGTACGGCTGTAGCCAAGTGACTAAGAAGGGCAGAAAGCAAAGACTTAGCCCTTAAGAGATAAGATGGGCAGATAACATTGATATCATTACGAGACCATGGGGTGTCGCTGAGAAATGTCAGTTGAAGAAACCTATATCTATTAAAACCACCCGGAAGCCCTAAAACGAATTCTACGCATTTGACTGTACTTCGTACTTGAAGTATAAGTAAGGATGCCACGACATTTTTCTTCGTGATTCTGGGTAGTCTATACTTCTATACTGTCTAATATTATAAAGAGGTAAAATTTGTTTGTAAGTTTGTATGTAGGGGGTAATCTCCGGAAGTAATGATCCGATTTTAAAAATTGTTTCACTGGTGTAAAGCTACATTATTCGTGAGTGCTACAAGCTATAAATTATAAAGATATCATGCATATTTTACCGCCCGACGAAGTGGGCATGGGTCAGCTTTCAGTTGGGAGGAAATGACTGATTGCATATTGTTTTTCTTAATGTTTGGAAGTCTACTGCTGCATATCCCACCAACGGAACTGCAGCTGACGTCCAAGAATCTTTATGATGGAACTCTCTAATGCTTTCTACTAATTATTATTATCGCTTGAGAGGAAATTGGTCAGGTTCATCTGTCATTGGCGCCCGGGCTATATGACGACGTAAATTATATGGAAAATGAAAAAGCGCCTGTATTGTACACACGAGGAACTAATTTTATCCATCAAATTAACGTCAAAGTTGTTTGCGCTTACTTTACGTCACAAAAAGTGAATAGGTAGGTACTCGCCTCAGAAAAAAGCGAGTAGGTATAACCATTGTTTTTTTATCGTGGTAAAATCATCAAATGAAGGACTCATTTGATGATTTTACCCAGGGCGGGACATGAGCGGGAGGGACTGTTACACTTGTACTGACTAAAATCCACGATGATCCTTCAATAGGCTTTTACGTTCCAGGGTCACCGTTACCTGATGAGACAGTCCCGCGTCCTGACCATTATGATTAAGAGCAATATGCCAACGATGCAACAATATATATTATGAATAATTAATATGTAATAACGGCACATTTTCGCATATCTCATAAACCGTCAGACAGATAGTTTCGAAACTCCGGTTACCGACTCATCCTGGTAAAATGCTCCTCATGCCGTTGTTAAAATAGTTTAAATTCAAGCTGAGCTTGCGTAATACATTATACTTACCTAGGAATGGGACTACATACGGTAGTCCCATCCCTAGCTATATAGCTCCATGAACTATTGGGCAAAAATGGATATTTTTATAGGAATTTACAAGCTGTACGTGTTCGGTGGAATATGTGATCGGCAGAAGTGACAACAAAAGGTGCTACTCACCAGTTCTATCTTCAACGTCAAAAGAAATGAGATCTAAATGGATGCAAAGTTCAATGTGGTGTCAAAAGTAGCTATAAATGGTTCGTGTAATACACGCGACATACCTACACGCGGTGCTGCTCGCCAGTTCTGTTAAGCCTCCTGCAGACACACGCGATTAATCGCGCGGGGCGACGTGTCGCGGTCCTTTCGCAGTTTTTTTTTAGAATGGAAATTAGCTTGGCTCGTTGTTGCAGCGCGATTAATCGCGTGTGTCTGCAGGAGGCTTTAGCTTGAATTGAGCTCGACTTTAACTACAAAATAAGTGAGATCGAAATAGATGCTAAGTTCAATGAGGGGTTAAAATTGGCTCTAAAAGGTTTGTGCAATATAATGCGAAACACCCCATGCTGCTCTCCAGTTCTGTTAGCTTGAACTTAGCTTGACTTTAACGACAAAATATTAAATGAGATCTAAATTAATGCCAAGTTCAATTAGGGGTCAAAAGTGGCTCTAAATGGTTCGTGCAATACACGCGACATACATACGGTGCTGCTCGCTAGTTCTGTTAGGTTGAACTTGGCTTGACACGCTACCGCCACCGCTTGTTGAGATAGTTTACTTGTAGCTTATAAATATATAGTACCTGTAGCAACAATAGCACTACGAATATCACCCTTACAGCTACGATATAAAGGCGCTGTTAACGTCTACAACTGCTCTAATAAATATTTTCAAAGGGCTTCGATACCAATGAAAGGGCATTGTAACCCAATAAAAAATATTTACTCCTAATACAATTGCCATTACGTCCCAATAAAAGAAATTCTGAAAATAAACAATGAAGACAAATATCAAATAATACTTTCTTTTATAAGTCAACAAAACTCATATAATTTTTCTTTTGATGACAATGTTTTCCGCATTGCTCGGTTTTCAATGGTTTGTTGTTGTTTGTGTTGATATCGATTATTTCGGAAATGTTACATTCATAAACAAGAAGAGGTACAGGAAGTAATTCTGAGTATAAAAATAATATATAAAAACCGGCCAAGTGCGAGTTGGACTCGCGTGAAGAGGGTTCCGTACGATGTTACCTATCACGTTTTTTTTTAAATCTGACCCAAATTGGTACGCACAATATTGAGTGATTTACCATGTTCTTTTAATATCATGGACTTCTTATAGGTTTTCCTATAATCTATAAGTAGAAAACTAAATTCTGTATTTTTAAAAAAAAATTAGGTTCAGTAGTTTCGGAGATAAGGGGGGGAATGGTCAAATTTCGTCTATTTTCTTGAATAACTTGGAAACTATTTATTTTAAAATTACAAAAAAATATATATTTAAGATTGTCTCAACAAGATCTTTCATTTGATATGGCACACGATGCAGTTTTCAATTATTTTTTTTAATTTTCCCCTTCCCCCCCAAAAATTACCTCCCATATACAGATATGGACTTCTTATAGGTTATCCTATAATCTATAAGTAGAAAACTAATTCCTGTACTTTTTTCTAAATTTTAGGTTCAGTAGTTTCGGAGATAAGGGGGGGGGAATGGTCAAATTTCGTCTATTTTCTTGAATAACTTGGAGACTTTTTATTTTAAAATTACAATAAAAATATATTTAAGATTGTCTCAACAAGACCTTTCATTTGGTATGTCACACGATGCGGATTTCAAATATTTTTTTTTTTTATTTTCCCCTCCCCCCCCCAATAATTACCTCCCATATACAGATATGGACTTCTTATAGGTTTTCCTATAATCTATAAGTAGAAAACTAATTACTGTATTTTTTTCAAAATTTCAGGTTCAGCAGTTTCGGAGATAAGAGGGGAGGGGGAATGGTCAAATTTCGTCTATTTTCTTCAATAACTTGGGAATTATTTATTTTAAAATTACAAAAAAAATACATTTAAGATTGTCTCAACAAGACATTTCATTTGATATGTCACACGATGTAGTTTTCAAAACTTTTTTTTTCATTTTCCCCTTCCCCCCCAAAAATTACCTCCCACATACAGATTTCATCTATTCACGTCACACCTCTGTGCTTGGGTCACAGGAATTGATATGTGTACCAAATTTCAACCCAATCGGTCTTGTAGATTCGGAGATAATTGACTGTAAGCGACAGACAGACGGACACACGAGTGATCCTATAAGGGTTCCGTTTTTGTATTCGGACGTACGGAACCCTAAAAATCTGTAATAATATCATTGGCAGCGTCCTAATGGAAGCGATAATAAAGTACTAATACGCTAACGTTAGTGCAACACCTTCACTATGTATGCCGAACGCCAGCAGAACTAAAACGGCCAATATCAGTATCGCAAATGATTTATTTCTTAAATGAATAGCCAATGATGTTGCTGGAAAAAAAAGTACAAAGTGAAGCATTAGGAATTTATTTCTCTAATTGGCCGTTTCAGATCGGCTACTGGAGTCTTAAATCCTTCCATATTCTGAATAAACGAGTGGCAAAATGATCGCTTTGGTTAGATCATTGAATTGTCCACATTAATAACAGAATTTTAATGTATCAATCAAAGATTTTATTTGTATTTTTTTTTACTTTGATTCCTTTTTTGAAGCTATTGCATAGCTTTTATCGCGGGCTCTGAGCGTGACGCGGCGCGGGGACCGAATCAAAAAAAATCCAAAAACCTAATGAAAAATACCTGACACCACGCATCGTCTAACATCGTTTCAGTTCGGGAGACTTCGGCAATCATAAAAATATACGTCATAAAAACAATTTACTTTTTCTAACTGATTCTAAACGGCCAGCTACAAAAGGAGTTTTCACAATGAAACGTACTTATAAAATTCTCCTAAAACAAAGAAGTTCTTTATTACAGTAGAGCACCACAAAAATTTTATATACACTCGATAGCAATGAATCCGGGTCACTTAAAGAATCCTAAAAATCTCGGAAACTAAAAATGCTAGGTTAATGCAATAAATTGTATTTAATAGACAATGTAATACTCCTTAAATGAAGGTATTAAAACTTCTTAGTTATTGTAAAGTTATATCATAAAAAAATCAAATTTGAAAAAGGGCCACTTTCGAAGATGGAACTACGAAATTACAGCATTTGGTTTTGCTTTTGTTTGTAATCTGTCATTTATGTGGGTACATAAACCATGTTGATAGTGCTCTACAACGTGTAACACAAAATGCGCAAGACCTCTCGTGGGGTAACTCAGTCCATGTAACTGAACAATTTTTGTTCTAAGACTTTTGGAAATTCGCAAAAAATAAAAATGTTTTTTCATACAAAATGAGAAATTGATCGGGCCCATCTCTATGAAAAAAATTTTTTTTTTTTGCGAATTTCCAAAAGTCTTAGAACAAACATTGTTCAGTAACATGGGCTGAGTTACCCCACGAGAGGTCTTGCGCATTTTGTGTTACACGTTGTATATTCATTATTCAAGCTGAAATTATGTCGCTTACGCCTGAAGAATGCACCAGAATACTTACAATGCTGGAAACCGGCCGGAGTCAGCGCGATACAGCCAGGACTGTCGGTGTGTCGCTGTCAACAGTACAAAGAGTTCTCCGACGTTACGAAGAAACTGGTTCTAACCTACGCAGACCAGGAACGGACAGAACCAGGTGTACCACAGCACGAGAAGACCGATACTTGGTGAACACCATGCTTCGAAATCGCTTTCTCACAGGAACTGAACTCACCAATCAGTTTCGACGCCTCGGAGGAAGTAACCCAAGTGCATGGACAGTAAGACGTCGGCTAGCTGAATCTAACTTAAAACCCCTTAGACCTGCAAACGGCCCTAAACTGGAGCGTGGGCATCGTATTTCAAGACTAAGATATGCCCAGAGCCACGTAAATTGGAGTATTGAAGATTGGTCAAAAGTTATGTTCTCCGACGAATCAAAATTTATGCTCTACAAGCACGATGGAAGACACAGAGTGTATCGAAGACCAGGGGAAAGATTCAAGCAAGCATGCATCGAAGAAAAAGTAGCCTACGGTGGTGGGTCTGTACTTGTGTGAGCCGGAATTTCTTCTGAAAGTCGCACAGAGCTGGTGATCATAGAAAACGGCTCTTTAACTAGCGAAGAAATCCTCAATGATCACCGTTGGTCCATTTATGGTCAATTAAGGTGAGGATGCTATATTTATGCATGACAATGCCCGACCTCATACAGGTAGGATTGTGAATGACTACCTTCAAGAGATGAACATTACTCGTATGGAGTGGCCAGCGCGCAGCCCGGATATCAACCCGATCGAGCATGCTTGGGACGAGCTAGACAGATGCGTAAAACAACGAAACCCTCCCCCAATCACGCTTCGTGAGCTCAAAATTGCTCTCACAGAGGAATGGGAGAATATTCCCCAAAATCGTATTAGGAACTTGGTGTACAGCATGCCAAACCGCGTAAACGCAGTAATGGAAGCACGAGGAGGCAATACAAAGTATTAAAATTCAAGAAAATCGTAATAAAGTTCATAAATTTCATGTTTCCTATTTTTGTTTTAAGGAGAGATCAGCAGTTTTTTTCTTTATGTAATTTTGTGTTAATAAAATGTATGGTGACTCATATTTTTTTTACTTTCATTTAAGGAGTTGTCATTGTCTATTAAATAAAATTTATTGCATTAACCTATCATTTTTAGGTTCCGAGATTTTTAACATTCTTTAAGTGACCCGGATTCATTGCTCTCGAGTGTAAATTATATTCTCGTTAAATACACGCGGTAGGCGATTTTATTCTTTTAAAATAAAAATAAATGTTATGCAATAGCTTCGCCGCGGCAGTTTCCGAGTGTCACATGTATTTTTTTTTTGTTACCTTATCATACACACTTGTTTTTCCAGCTCACTGTTATTGTCAGAATAGTTGACATCGCCTTTGGTTGTCATATAATATCAAAAATATAATACACACATCAAAAGTGTCTAGGGATCAACATATATTTTTGCAATAACTTTTCTCCTGATTGATATTAATTAAAATTTTCTTTAAGGATTCATCAAATAAAGTGTTTTCGTTTGTCACAGTAACGATAAACCAAGTCACCTTTGCATTTATAAAGAAAGGACATCACCTGCGGCCAGTACATTTTTGGGCTAATTTCAAAAGTGCCGGCCAACAAAAATAAACTTATTATTTACATAGAGCGTAACATAATAAACATTTTTTATTACTACACCTAAATCGTAAGTCAATTCACTGAGAAGTTATTCAACCACAAAATGTTAATTCTGTGTATGGAATGGCACTCACCACCTACACTAAAATTCAAATGTTTTCATTCGCTCTTGGAACGTACCAACTGAAACAAGCACGCAGCTATTATGCAGAGCACACGCTGGCAACTGGTGTGTTCGTAATTGAACAAGGAGGGCAAATTCCTGCTGAACATCTGGACGAGCTAGAAGGAAGAGATCTTTTCGTACTTAGAGTTTGAATCCAATTCCGACAAGTGTTCGTTCACGAACTTATCATGTTTATATCGGTGTAGATATGGCCTTCGAAGGACGTCAAGCTATAATGCATTATTATTGCACCTGCCATATTGGGAGAAGAACCATCGGCTGCTGCTCCCATGTAATGTGTATTGTGTGGTACTCAGGGTATGCAAGGTATTTGCCTGTTATAGACATTCCTGCGGAAGGATTACAGGGGATTTTGGCGCCTTTAGGAGAATTAGAAGAATTAAACCTCATGGCTGAATGACGCTTGCTACAGCTGCAGTCTTCCGATGACGCAAAGTCATATAGGCAGCTCAATAGACGTATGTCTAAGTCCTTGCGACACGATCTGCGTCTCTTTAATACGAATCGTGTTAAAGAGACCATACAGCGAAACCAAGGCTCCAAAGTGTTCGCAAAGGACAAGTCTATTGGGCAAAACCAGATGACAAAGCTGAAACGGGAGGATGGCAGCATAGCGTCGACCAAAGCAGAGGTTTTAGGCGAGATCGAGAGGTTCTATGGACAGTTATACACTTCGGTCGCAAAGCCCGTTGACGGCTTGGTAGGAGATCCAAGAACCAAGCTGTCCCGACATTATACCGAAGATATCCCGGACATCAGTCTGTACGAGCTTAGGATGGCCCTGAAGCAGCTTAAGAACAACAAGGCGCCGGGCGAGGACGGAATCACTTCGGAGCTTCTGAGAGCGGGTGGAACACCGGTACTTAAAGTCCTCCAGAAACTCTTTAATTCAGTCCTCTCCGAGGGCAAGACGCCTCAAACGTGGAGCAGGGGTGAGGTGGTGTTGTTCTTCAAAAAAGGTGATAACAGCCTATTGAAGAACTACAGACCCATTACGCTTCTGAGTCATGTTTATAAGCTGTTTTCAAGGGTTTTCACGAACCGTCTCGAACACAGACTTGATGACTTCCAGCCTCCCGAACAAGCCGGTTTCCGAAGAGGCTATAGTACCATAGACCACATCCATACGCTGCGGCAAGTTATACAGAAGACCGAAGAGTATAACTTGCCATTATGCTTAGCGTTTGTGGACTATGAGAAAGCCTTCGATACGGTGGAAACATGGGCGGTACTTGAGTCACTCCAGCGATGCCGTATTGACTATCGGTACATCGAGGTGTTGAAGTGTTTGTATAATAACGCCACCATGTTGGTCCGAGTACAGGAGCAGAGCACGAAGGCGATTCCATTGAGAAGAGGCGTAAGACAGGGGGACGTTATCTCCCCGAAACTGTTTACTGCCGCAATGGAAGACACCTTCAAACTCCTAGAATGGCAAGGACTTGGCATCAACATCAACGGCGAATACATCACTCACCTTCGGTTTGCCGACGACATCGTAGTCATGGCAAAGTCGATGGAGGAACTCAGCATGATTCTCGATGGCCTCGACCGAGTTTCACAACGGGTGGGCTTGAAAATGAACATTGACAAGACGAAAATTATGTCAAATGCCAATGTTGTGCCCACCCCAGTCTCTGTTGGAAACTCGAAGTCGAAGTTCTTGACTCATATATCTATTTAGGACAAGTAGTCCAATTAGGTAGGTCCAACTTCGAGAAAGAGGTCAACCGCCGAATCCAACTCGGTTGGGCAGCTACAGGTATCTCGGACGAAAAGACATTGGTCTTTTCGTCCGAGATACCTCAGTGCCTCAAGACGAAAGTCTTCAACCAATGTGTGTTACCAGTGATGACTTACAGCACCGAAACGTGGTCTTTCACTATCGGCCTCATCTCAAAGCTCAAAGTCGCTCAGCGAGCTATGGAGAGGGCTATGTTCGGTGTTTCTTTACGTGATCGAATCCGAAATGAGGAGATCCGTAGACGAACTAAAGTCACCGATATAGCCCACCGGATTAGCAAGCTGAAGTGGCAATGGGCAGGCCATATTGCTCGCAGAGCAGATGGCCGATGGGGTCGAAAAGTGCTAGAGTGGAGACCGCGGACTAGCAAGCGCAGCGTAGGACGTCCACCAACGAGGTGGACAGACGACCTTATAAAGGTCGCCGGAAGACGCTGGATGCAGGTCGCTTCCAACCGCTATATGTGGAGATCTAAAGGGGAGGCCTATGATCAGCAGTGGACGTCCTATGGCTGAGATGATGATGATGATGATATTTAATTACATATCTATCTCTCTATTTAATTGGGTTAGGCCCGAACTGGGTGACCTCCTTGCTCCCGAGGTCGCTAGTTCTAGCAATACTTATCATTATTATTTGTATCTCGGCACTTTCAGGAATAAAAAAAATGTATGAAAATTACGAATCTTCGAACTTGTGTAACTTGGCCGAGAGCAATCCTACAACTTTTGTGCCATAGTAACTATTGCTCCAAATGACTAGTACTACCCGTAGGTACCATTTTTTTTCGTTGGCCGGCACTTTCAGAAATAGCCCAAAAAAAATGATCTCCTTTGCCATTTTCCTAATAAAGGGATTTTTGACATTTGAACCACTAACACAAAAGTTCGAAAAAAAGACTGAAATAACATTTTCTTTAAAATTTTATTGGGTAACTTAAACAATTAACCCTTAAACAAACGCGAGCCCCTGTGGACATTTAGAAAAAAACGAGGTTTGTTTCTAGGTAATTAGGGGCCACAGATTTCATTTTTGATGGAAAAAAAACGAAAAAGGGGAGGGAAAGGGGGGTTTTTTGGGTGGTAAATATCTTACCATTATCCATTACCGACTTGTAAAATATTACGATGGTGGTATTATAGTTACCATTATCCAATACGATTTGAACAAATTCCTATACTAGTTGTTTTCCCTGGATTTGCTTGTGTAATTTGTTTGAAAAAAAAAATATATAGGCATTAACATGTTTTCGAATGTAAATATGAATGTAATGTGTATTTTTAGTAGGTAGGTAAATAAAATATACTTGTGTTCGTAATAAAAAGAGAGGTTTATTAATTATAAAAAGTTGGTGTGTTATTATTCTCCTTGAGTTTCCTCCGCAGTGTGAAAAAGCCTGAAACATGACTTGGCACACAGAGTCACTTTACACATAGAACAACATATTTTTCAATTTACAGTTAGGCACGAATGCACAATGGCATATAATTTACCACTATTACCCATAACTTCACACGATCAAAAAACATGCATATAGTACCGGATTCTTCAACCTAATGGATGCAAAACTACAAGAATATAACATAGTTTATGAATCTGAACGCAAAAAACACTTACCAGATTTTTGGTTGAACAAAACTAAAAATTTTTGAGTAACGTCACAAAAATTTCAAAAATTTTTCACCAAACTGCCGACTGGCTCACTTTGACATTGGCGTATATGGATGGATGACGTTTATGAATGAAATGTTGCTAGTAATTGGATTTAAAAAAAGACAACGTTTTACTTAATATCAAATTCAAGTGTTGCCGGTGCAAGAAAAATACTTTTTTAAGCTAAAAACCCAAGTGGTAAGCATTATACCTTTAATTTAATAAGGGTAATCCGTGTTTCTACCGCGAACACTAACAACACAAGAACATCGGTTTGGCATACTCAAAATGAGTTCATCCAAATCACGCTGTGGAATGGCCGCCCATGTTCGTTGCAACAACAAAAAAAGGTCTTCTTGCGACTGGATACCCTCCATATTCGGCAGAGCTCTTCTCTGTAGCATATCCCATGCATGCTCAATCGGATTCAAGTCTGGCGACTGAGCAGGCCAGGGCAGGACATTGATGTTAGCTGCGGCGAGAGTCTGTCTTACAACTCTTGCGGTGTGCGGTCGTGCATTATCATGCATTAACTGAAATAAGGGACCGATTTGCACTTGTAGAGGAACGATGACGTCTGATACAATCGTCTCAGCATAAATTTGAGCGTTGAGGTTGCCTCTGATCCAAATCAACTCAGTTCTTCCGCCGATCCAAATACCCGCCCATACCATGATGGTTCCACCACTATAAGGATGGACTTCCTGGCAGGATTTTAATCGCTGTTGGCGTCCAGGGGTTCTCCAGATACGTCTTGTATCCGGTCTCATACCGAAACGAGACTCATCAGAAAAGCACACGAAACGCCATTGTTCTTCTGCCCAATTTCTGTGTTCAAGAGCCCATTGATATCGAATCCTACGATTGTGCATTGCTATAGGTGGTACCCGTAGCGGTCTTCGGGAATGAAGGTTCACTTCATGCAAGCGGTTTCTGACTGTTTGGTCGCTAATTAAGTTCCCTGAAGAGTGATGAAGCCTCACGGCTAACATCATGGCGGTTATTGTTGGAGCTCTTCGAGTTAAGATTTGAATGTATCGGTCTTGTCTCCGTGTGGTGCAGCGATACCGTCCTCCATGGCGCTCAGCCACGGTACCAGTGCTTCGGTAACGTGTCCAAAGTCGACTGATAACACTCTGACTTGTATTCAGAGCTAAAGCCACAGTACGTTGTCGGGAACCAGCTTCTATCATTCCCACGGCTCTGAGCATTTCTTCCCTGCTTAAATGACGTCGCCGCTCCATAATAACGTTGGTTTTAATCAGTAGTAGGGAAACAGTAGCACTAATAATGTCTTCAATGCGTTGTATGTTTTTATAGGGAAAATATTAACAGCTGATTTTCATTTTTTACTCGAATTTGATTCACAGTTCCTGATTCAAATTATGAAATGCACCAAAAAGGATCCATATAAATTTATAAAATCATAAATTTATTACAAAGCCACATCTCAATCTCAAGAAATCCGCATAAAAATGCTTGATCCCTAGACACTTTTGATGTGTGTAGAATAGAACAGAATTTGAAAGCAGCAATTCCGTTTGGAGACAAAAAAAATCTCTGGATCTCTGAAAAATATATGCGTGCTAATGTCTGATTGCACGATTGTCACAGTGTTGAAGAATATCGTACTATTACAATCTATAAAATCAGCAAATGATTAAGTTATTTGTTTGTTACATATTTATTTTATTCTATTTTTGAGTAATTATTGTCATAGCAGTAGCAGAATTACATCATAAATATATAAAAATTTCAACTGTCTAACTTTCACGGTTCATGAGATCCAGATCCAGTGACAGACCTTTTCGGAGTCTTTCTTAGTAATAGGGTCCCGTTTTATACTTTGGGTACGGAACTCTATATTTAGCCAGCAAGTTGTTCGAACTTATCAACCCAATATCGCTTTCAGGTTAGTCACAACAATGCTTAATATAGGACTGGAACGAACTCCAAATGCAGGCGTTCTCAGAAACCGAATGCGGCTACGAGGCTTACTCACTTTAATAAATAAACTCATTACTCTTTCCTCTCTTTTTGTTTCTTAGTATCTCTCTTTCTTAGGTTGTTGT
Organism: Agrotis exclamationis; assembly: GCA_950005045.1. Classification (NCBI taxonomy): domain Eukaryota; kingdom Metazoa; phylum Arthropoda; class Insecta; order Lepidoptera; family Noctuidae; genus Agrotis; species Agrotis exclamationis. Next base: position 19,254,453 of record OX465419.1, read on the forward strand.
TTTATTTTTATGTGAAAGGATAATAATTATGTGTTTGTTTTGTAATGATGTGTGCATTGTGCCTTTAGTGATGAGTGTCACATGGCAGGATTGATTGTATCGATCTAAGTTCGAATATCGAAATTTACTGTACAGAAGGTTTTTTTTTTAATATGTGGCTTTGCGAGCTTTCGATTTGTGAGATAGAGCGAACCCACCTAGAAGTAACTGGATTTCCTCCACAACAAATTTACGACGGAATAAAGAATAAAATAGTTCTAATTTATTTTATAGTTTATATCTTCAGTTATCGTAAAAAAAACAATATCTCTAATTGTTTGACAACACTATAGTTTTAAGTAAACATACATACACGATTGCGACACGGGTTTTTAGGCCAGTATTGTTAAATAAATGTATTTTTTTTTAAGACTTGCTATCTATTCTTGCAAATAGTAATTCTAAACCAAACACGATAGAGTTTAAACTCATTTGTCATATGATTCTCATTGCACAACAAAGGTAATGCACAGTGAGACATTTGATATTGAAATATAAACAGTTTTTCAGAAACTTTTTAGAAGAGCAAAAAACGAAGCAATAATGTAATATTGTTTTCTTTGTTTCATTTAGCCTTTTGTTAATTATAACTGTAAAATTGGAATAGAAAGTGTACTGTAATTTAGAAATGACAGACGACTAGACGTTCGTTTTGTCGGTTGCAATAAAGTCGACCAGCCGACTAGGAAACTAATTGGTTGCTAAAAGGCAGCCGACCTGTCATGTTTTCAGTGGTGTTGATGAAATTTCAGGTAAGTATCTATTTCTTGCAACTTAGTGGTTTGTACGCAAATACCAAGGTGCGGTCATAAAGAATCCAATATTTATTTTTCTATGAAATTGTACAATTAAAACTACACTCATTTTGCGCCGGGGCCGGGGGTTAAATAATATTAATTAACATAAAAAATAAAATAATTTTGTCCTTCACGTCTTCACGCGACTTGCGACTTATTCCCTTTGCAAAAGAACAGCGACGCGTCGCAAGATGCAAAGCTCGTCCGATGACTCGCGGCAAGCATTAAGAAAAAAATAATGTTCAATTCTGAAGATACCAAAAATCATAACTGAAATTACTTTTGATAAGATTGAAGAATATTGAAATTCACAAAGCGCCCCGATTATCCCAGGATAATTAATTTTGTCTCATCTCATTAATAGTCGTGACTTGACAGATTAAAGAAGCTCATGTCTGGATCGATAGATGAACGATCTGAGATGCTAGCATACCTGATGTACATAAGATTTTTGAATCGAGAACACATTATTCTTTAGTAGTCATTTTAGTTGATTTTTTTTTTGCAAAATCACAATTAGTATCCCTCAGATATACAGATTTAAGGAAAATACCTAACACCACGCACCGTCTAACGTCGTTTCAGTTCGGTAGACTTCGGCAATCGTAAAAGTACGGACAGACGTGCTCATTACTAGCACGAAAGCGTGCTTTTATTGAGCAAGGGGCAATTTTATTGAGGGAGAGGGAGAGGGAGGAGGAGGAGCACGTTTCTTGACGTTTCACCTGATTGACGTGGCTGACCATAGCCTAATTAGTACAGTAATAAATATAATAAATAAATAATTATAATTGCATAAGCTGATAAAAAATGCTATGCAATAGCTTTACCGCGGCAGTCCCCGAGTGCCACTTACTTTTTTTTTATTTTTTTTTATGTGAGTGTGAGTGGCCTTTTTAGATCCCCAGTAGTATATAATAGAAGCCAACCCCATCATAGAAATAGTATACATTGCGATAACGTTCCAAATCACGAAGAAAAACCCACCCACTCGTTTCCGAGACAGCTATCAAACCAAATCCCTTTTTTTTAATTTAGAAGAGTTGAAATCGAAAAGCGTCGCTGTTCAGGATTCAGGAATGCAATGAAAGGTCAAAAAGCCTTCATTTCACTTTTACGACCGAATGTAGTCATAAAATAAAATATATACAGCCTTATATAGCGAGGATTTAATGAAGTAAATGTCCTGGTAGAAAATAAAATGACGCTTTTTTTTAGGGTTCCGAACGAAAGGGTTGCTAACGGAACCCTTTTATTAGGACTCTGACGTTTGTCCGTTAGTCCTTCTATTAAGGAGCTGTATTTTTTGAACCATAAAAGTTAAACTCTTGTTTGCAGCCATAGTAATATTCCGAATGTTTAATACAATGAATGTAATAAGCTGTTGATTGAGATCCATCCTAATATTCACTCGTTCGCATTTATAATATTGGTAAGAAGTCTTTCGACTGATATGAGTTTTTGACACCTTTTTCTTGTTATTTGTTTGGTTCAGTTATTCGTGATATCTTCTCCTTTCTAAGTTAATTTCTATATTATTAATATATTATAAGTTTAAATAATCAATTTAACTAGTTCATTCTTTTATTTCCTAACTCCACTTTGGATTGAATCGAAACTAATAGATTTTCCTTCCTTAAAAGGGTTCACTATAAAATTAGAAAAACAATTTGTGTGCAAAAGGTTCAGCCGTCTCGATTTGATTACCTTCACGGCAGGTAAATTTAAAGATAAGTAGGGTCAGACGATTTAGTAAATATCTTATTTGTGGTCCAAAATAGTCCCTTCCTACTTATCCTTTTTTTTGTTATTTTTGTCAATATAAAAAGAAATCTAATCAGGAAGTGAGTTTGGAAGCAATTTAAATGTTCGGAACTGTTTACATAATATTTTCCTCTGATGGTAATACAACCTCGTTGCTCGATCTTCTAGAATCTCGTTTGCTTTTGTCCGTAGGTAGTATACTTAATCAATATAGGTACTACGCGATAGCATTCTCCTGTGGCTTCACCCACGTGTTAGTCGAAAACTCTCCCACGGGAACATTATATGGGAATAAGAGGTATCGATCCAGGAATGGGTGTCCATAGCGAGTTTTCTCCGTGCTTCAGAAAGCATGTAAAACAACTAATTACGGCTGTCACAATATGTAACATAATTATATGGTATAGTAGTTTTACGTTTTTAACGTTTACGTAGTTTGATAGTGGTTACTGTTACTCAGAATCTCTAAAGTCTGACAACTAGTCTTACGAAGGAGGACCGTATTATTCACTTACTGGGTTGTAGAGATCAGATGCCTATCTGCGGCTGCCTAGTCGCTCCATATAAAATACTGGTATCTAGTTGCATCCAGATAGACTGGAAGCAGACCCCAATATAGTTGTGAAAAGGTTAAGCAGATAATACGTTCAATCTCACACTAATTAATCGTTTAGAAAATCAGAACACTCTGTAATGAAGTGTCCCAAAACAAAATATTCAAAGAAACGCAAATAGTATAAAACCGTTCTTCCAAAGTCTACTAATTCAATTTTATATTACGCTGGTGAAAAGCCAGTTTCGTGTTAATCAAATTTATCAGTGGAATGACATGTTCCGAACGGAACTAATTGTATTAAAAAGGAAATTGCGTTTTTTCTTTCTTTTCTCAATTATCCAAAGTGATAATTGCCAGCTGTCGCTTCATGTAAAATACTGATATTTCGGTGTATCCTGCTAGATTGGAAGCCGGCCCCGAGATGGAAAATAGCTGGGTAGATACGAGTACATACGGCTTTTGGCGAAAGTTGATTGACACGAATTGCTCTTTGGCCCTTCGTGCATAACGCGGCAAGTTTCCAATACCTTATACGACTTTGGCATCCATTGGTGCGGGCCCGTGTACTAACCTCTATGGATTTGAGCTGCGATAGTCGTCTGGATACCATAGTCGTAAAGTATCGGAGACTTGCGTCGCGTTATGTACGAAGAGGCTTATTGTTATAAAGTTAGTGCCCTCTAAATTAACATAAAGCCTATAATACCTCAAGGGAAATTTACAGGCATTGCCTAATTTGGTTACAGTAGCTATCAGTAGCTTCTGGTCGTACGGGTGTAATTTTCTAATGAAGAAAATAAGAAGTAAAAACAAAAAAAAATACATGTGGCACACGGAGACTGCCGCGGTGAAGATATTGCATAACATTTTTTTTTATTTTAAAATAATTTATTACAGTAGTGCACCACAAATTTCAAATAGTTTGTGGTGCACTACTGTAATAAAGAACTTCTTTGTTGTAGGATAATTTTATAAGTAGGTTTCATTGTGAAAACTCCTTTTGTAGCTGGCCGTTTAGAATCAGTAAGAAAAAGTAAATTGTTTTTATGATGGATATTTTTATGATTGCCGAAGTCTCCCGAACTGAAACGACGTTAGACGATGCATGGTGTCAGGTATTTTTCGATAGGTATTTTCATTAGGTTTTGAGAATTTCTTGATTCGGTCGCCACGCCGCGCCGCGCTTAGAGCCCGCGATAAAAGCTATGCAATAGTTTAAAAATATAACCTAATACAATACTACATAGGCCTTTTATTAGAATTTCAAACGGTAAATTTACAATATTTATTTATAGTGCTTCAGAAAATTCGGGTGCGTAGTACTCGCAATCGGCGTGTTTGCAGGAATGTGGATGAGGCGAAAAGAGTGTTTAAGTATCATAGCAGGTGAGGCTATGTAGTTTCTGCCTACCCCATTGGAAAAGGGCGTGAGTTTATCTATTTATTTATTTATTATTATTATTAGCCTGAACTGTCCCACTGCTGGGCAAAAGCCTCCCTCCATTCCTTCCAACTTTCACGACTTTGCGCCACCTCTTTCCAATTCTCAAGAAAGACATCCAGTTCGTCCCGCCATCTATTTATTTACCATGTTTTTTTTAAATATCCCGTCCTAAGTCCTACTAAAAGTGTTAGTAATAGTGACCAAATCAGTTTGAAAACTTATATACGAGTAAATCTTCATTATTTTCCTGACCAGAATTAACCAAATTGTCGATAATTTTTCTAATTGTCCAGTCATTGGACAATTTGGTTAATTCTCTTTTGTTCTGGAGAGAAACACATTTAGTCGTAGTTATTTATGTGAAACAGCGACGCGGGGCCGCGGTAGACCTCGAAGGAGATGGCGGGACGAACTGGATGTCTTCCTTGAGAATTGGAAAGAGGTGGCCCAAAGTCGTGAAAGTTGGAAGGAATGGAGGGAGGCCTTTGCCCAGCAGTGGGACAGTTCAGGCTAATAATAATAATAATATTTATGTTGATAGAAAGCTAGGTAGTTGAATTACTGCCAAATAATAATACATTTTGTGTAATAATCTAAGTTTTTTTAGAAGAAAATTAAATAAATATCATTTTTGTCAGGTCTTTGAAGAGACAAATCTAGAATGTAACCTACTGAGAAAACCCAGATGAAAAAAGCTCAATAACACTTTGCTTGATCTAGAAATCGAACTGAAAACCTAATTAATGCTCAGCAGAAGCGCTTGCAACCACCCTGACCGAAGAGGCATACGCAAGTTGTAGGTATGTTTGTATACTTTTATTATTTTGAATCCTATTACACGTGTAATAAGTATAAGTTTCGTATGGACCGTGTTTTTATAGGTACATGTAAATCATATTGGCTATAAAAAACAGTGGTTGAACGAATACAAAGAAAATATTTGATTTGTTACACTTTACTGGCAAAAATAAAAATGGCGAAAGTATGGTTGTACTCGTAAAACGAACAGTTTGTAAGTTAAACTCAGTCATAACTTGAAAACTTTTTGTAATGCGCGTTTTTTTAGTTACAGTTCTTTTATTTCAGTCTTTAAGCTATTGCATAACTTTTATCGCGGGCTCTGAGAGCGGCGACCGAATCAAGAAATTCCCTGACAAAAAAACCTAAAGAAAAAACCTAATGAAAATAACCTAACACCCCGCATCGTCTTCCACGTCGTTTCAGTTCGGGAGACTTCGGTAATCATAAAAACTTCCGTCATAAAGACAATTTCCTTTTTCTAACAGATTCTAAACGGCAAATGAAACCTACTTATAAAATTCTCCTACAACAATCAGAGTGGCGCAGTGGAAGCATGCTGGGCCCATAACCTGTTGAAAATTTTGACCCAGTTTGGAAGTGAGACCTGGGAATCCTGTATATAAAAGACCCACTTATATCTTTATTATAATTTATTTTTCTTTATTACAGTAAGGCACCACAAACATTTTAAAAAATGATATTCTCTCAATAGCTTTACACAGGCAGTCCCCGAGTGCCACACGTATTTTTATTATTTTTTAAAAATTCAAAGTTCGAGATTCGATTAATTAAAAATTTTGATCAGCGATCGTTATCAAATTTTTTTTTTAATATTTTCAAAAATTAACTAAAGAAACTCATCTTATATTCTCATAGGCTTTGTTTCAAATGCCCTTTGGATTATAAAGCCACAGCGGCCTTTAAAAACAGGCCCAAGATTCCAATAGATCCCTATAGTATGCGGACATCAACAAATAAAGAAGTTAATACAACGTAATATCCACAGCCTGAACGCACGGTCTAAAAGGTACGAGTATCGTCTGAAAATCGCTATCCTAGCTACTTTATTATATTGATACTAAATAGAAAGAATATTTACCAACAACATTCAAAAGATTCTGTAAAAATTTTGGTAATTGATAGTGTCTATGCAGTTTCTTGTCCGTTCTTCTACATAGAGATCTAAGCTTTGGAATGGGGCATATTATAGTACCTAGGTAGGTACTTTCACAATTATTATGTCTTGTGACTGAGACTGTTGTACCATATTTGTTTGCCTTTTTTTAAATTTGAATAATCACGGAATGCAGTAGCCCAAAGCTAAATCAGATGCCATTAAGATTCCCAGAGTGTCATCTTAAATTTATCATTACCTAGAGGGTGGCCACACCAATACACAAAAAAGAAACAATTACTGTGGAATTGACGATAAGACTGTGCAGTAGACTCTTTATCCTTTATTCACGGACACTCAAGGAAACAATAAGGGTAGTTATATATTAGATACGTACCAGCTAAATTCCTGGTGTGTTTACGTTTACCGCACCAGACAAAGTAAGCATGAATTTTTAACGACAATTTACTGTCGGTTTTGTCTACCAACTGTTTGGAGTAGTGTCGTCTTCCAGCCAGGCAGACATGCAATAAGTATCGGGAGAGGGGTTCCCCATTTGCTTTAGAAAGTTGATGATTCGATTTTGATGAAATCGAACTTGGTATGTTGATAATTCAGATACACGATGTTTTTTTCTGTCGATGCTTTATTGATGCGATGTAACGTTTGTGCGAAATGCGAAAAACCCTACAGCAGTTGATCATTACTTCGATAATATGTCGGTTCAAAGAGCCTAATGTTGTTCGTGACTGATTTCCGAAACTAAATAGGGAACCCTGAGGAGAGGAGACGAGAGTCTAAAAAGTCTCGGGAGTAATGAACCTTTTTTGGCACGTTGTTTTCGACGAAACTAAGCACAACTTGTTTCTTGGTGTCCTTTATGATGTTTTCCCATCTAAAATATGCTATGCTAAAAACGTTCAAGTTCAAGTGGCAAGGGGAGACCACAACCCTCGTAGAACTGATAGGGAAGAAAAGTTCTCAAGAGGCGACTAAGGACTGGAAGACGTAGCGTAGGCAGGTCTATCGCTAGGTGGACCGACGACATCGTGAGAGTCGCGGTCAACCGATGGATGTAAGTGGAGAAATGTCATTCGGCGTGGCGGTTTAACCAACGTGAGTCTTCTGTCAATAAAATATTATTTTCTAAGTAGAATAAATTCCCCGCCCAAGAGGGCCAAAGCCTGCCGGGGTCGCGGGACTTATCTCATTACCGTGACCCCGGAACATAAAAGGCTATTGAAGGACACCGTGGATTTTAGTCAGTACAAGTCTGACAGTCCCTCCCGCCCTGCCCGGGGTGGGAGGACTCATTTGATGATTTTACAACGCTAAAAAAAAAAAAAAAAAAAGTAGAATAAATTTTGTTAGGCACTTCAATCAAGAACAATGATATGGACGGCTTAAAATAATATTCAAAATCAATAAAGACCTAGGTACTTTCACTCCAGCCCTTCTAATAAAAGATTATTGTCGTTAAAGTAGTAGTAACAAGGAGAATTTTGATTGCCCGAACTTTCATTTCGTCTTGCGTTGCCTATTAAAAGTTATACTGTTTGTTTAAAACGTTAATAGGTATCGTTTGCGTTTTCTCAAAATATCCAGTTTAATAGCAGAAGTTGAGTATGCGATTTTAATCGTTATGTGTCTTTGTTTTAAAGGCTTTTATTGCTCACAGCTAGATTGACCGACTTACGACTGTATACTCTAACAAAAAACACATTTTTTCTTTGTGCCAATAGTTTCCATTCTTTAGGAAAAGGACTATGTTGTGTTTATAGTGCCATTAAACTTCACAAACCAAACCGTGGTATTCAGTAGTTAAACTTTAATGTGACAGTTTAGTTCTGGTTTTAGTAACACGTGCGATTTTATTTCTTAATAATACACGTTTTTCTGGACTAGAATGCATTCTAGTCCAATAATATGTAATTATGCATATTATGGGTATCTGGAACCAACCACCACCTTTTCTTGGAATTTTATTACAATTACTAAGTGTAATAAAATTCTATGATAAGAGCTAAGCTACTGCATTCTGTGGATTCATTAGATCTATAATAATTGTTGAAAGATATTCAGCTCTTTCATAAGCTCTTCAGTGATAACCACAGGAGAAATCATTAGTTGTCAACTCAAGATTAAATAATTTATCCATTTATTTGGGGTAAAAAATTATCAGATGATTTCTGGGGTGGAGGAATAGCACCATCAGGCGTACTGACTAAAAGCCACCATGTTTCTTCAGATGGACTTTGCCTTCCAGGGCCGGTAACCTGTAAAGACAGTCCCACGATCCCGCCCGAGAGCCAGCGAGAGGTTGCCACCTGCCGCCTCTATAAAGATGCCTAGTGAGGTAGACTTCTACTGTTTCCGCTGGGCGATCCACACTGTGGTAACACCCGGGCGTATCCTGCCGTTGAATCAAACACAGGAATGCCGACCTGTGTCCGTTGAAGACCTGTGTCAGGCGGAAGGTGAAGATGCCTCGGCATCATTCCTGCCACTGTTGAAAAATGGAACTTGTGAGATTTCTGGTACATAAAAATACTCTGTTAAATACCAGCATAAAGTATTTCTCAGTAGAATGATAGGTTATATCCGGATAATTATCCGAAGCACTCTCGGAAGCGAATATCAATAGCTACGAGTATCTCGCTAATAAATCTCATTTTATCTGGGGCCCAAGTCTGCTAATTTAAGAATGGCTCAATTGAATATCAATTGGATCTCAGTAGCAGTTTTAACTACATTTGGTATTCTGCTACTAATTTAAGACCAATGGTTTTCCAGTGACATTCCATTGAACTGCTATCAGAATATTTGCTAGTCTGCTCTTCAATCGTGTTACAATTGTAAATCGATTGTGGACTTTATCGGTATTCTACTCTTATTTGACGTTTGTTTAACATTTATGTTAATGGACACTCGGTGTCAATTTCGCTATTGTTGTACGCACAGAACATATAAAGGAGGTTAGAAGGGCCTTGTGGGCGGGGCACGCGCGCCGCGGAGATGAGCAGACGCTCAATATCAACCGAAATTTACTTTACCGGCCTGCAATCGCGCTCTTGTTTTGACAGCGTACGTAAGCTCCGCAAAAAATGTTAAATTATGCCGTCTTGCGCTATTATAACGTGTCAGAAAAGAGGCCAAGTGTGTAGTTTAGCATGAGAAGGGATTTCTTTCCACCGGTAAGTCCAAAAACATTAAAATACTTGTGATATTTGTAATTATAACATTGGCATTATGAAGTTTGTAGACAAAACCGAAATAATCGCAAGAAGACGAATAGTAATATATTGCTTGCATTATAGATGGATGCGTTTTGCACTACGTGAGCGATCGCGCAATGTATTACGTTCACTGCGAGAGTCCCGAGTGTCGAACCAAAGGTTCAATTCCACGAAACCTAGGCACCTCGATAGTGCTGCACCAATTTGTAAACAGTGTCGATAATTACTATGATACAATTACTGATTATTATCAATAGTACACTTTATAACTAAAATAATATTATTTATTATTAATGTAGATTTTGAGTGAGGTTTTTGTATTTTATTTTTTTTTGTATAAAAGTTTTATGTAGGTAATTTTTCAATTGAAACTGACATAAATGATTTTTATAATATGATTTAGGTTTCCAGATCCAGATATATGAAAACTGTGGATTGAGACAACTGGTAGAACTAATTTTCTCTAATGAACAAACAATAAATACGATAAATATTTGGTTCTGTATCAAAATAACTACATTCATTTCAACTACTACCGATATAACTACGGTCAAAAGACCTATCGGTTGGTATAACTAATGGTCGTTTCACATAAGTTTGTTACAACTAATGTACGAAATACCTAATAGATAATTCACCTACGTTTAATTCACCTATGGTTAACTCACCTACGGTTAATTCAACTACGTTTAATACACCTATGGTTAATTCAACTACGGTATATTTAGCTACAATTAATATCCCTGTTACGGTATTCGTGATAACATACAAACGTCGACGGAGCACCACTTCGCGGTGCTCCTACTTCTGGGTGGTTTAAAGAAAAACCACGAGTCTTTCAGACCCCGCCATCCCCTTCTAACCTAACCTGTCCGTGTCGGGGTGCCCCAAGTCGTTTTTACGACATTTTTATTCTCAGTGCCCCGGTACATACACTCCTACCTAAATATCAGCTGAACAACTTTATGGTTTTGAACGAGAAGAAGACGGTCGACTTCAAGGGCACCCCGAGGTTCGGTTTGGTTAGGTTCCTTTAAACCGTGTAGACAGAAAAAAGGAGCTCGGAGCGAAGCGGGGCTCCGTCGACCTTACTTCAAAAGCCTACTTCCTCCGCTTTAGAAAAAAAACGAGTGCGTTTTATTTAGTAAACAAAATACTGTAGGCGAGTCGTCCATTAGGTATTTCAAACGTAGTTAAAACAACCAATATCTTAAAAGAACATTAGATAAATCGTTCGTTAGTTCAATCAAAATTATGTCAGTTGAACAGTAGTTGAGTCGTCCAATATGTGTGTTGAACTTACGTGAGTCAACCGTAGCTATATCGACAGTAGTATAGATGAACGTAGTTATATTGATGCGGAACCAAATATTTCATGTTAAATCCTAATGTTTATAATAAAATTGGTTTTAAAATTCAGTTATGTATTTTTAATTGTTTCACTTTCATAGATTTGTTTCTATATTCTCATGAATAATGTTCACAACATGCATTACAGAGGTCCACATAGTCCACAATACTTGCAAAGTAAGAAGCAAGATTACATTCATTTTATCGATATCAACAATCGACCTTTTAGTCGCCCTAGCATACATGAGCTTTTACGCGTGTACGAGTGTACGTGAAACGCAGTGATGGCGTTAGTGTGACAACCAATAGCAAACTCACGATCTAAGTGCGTGTTGTTTATTTGTGTGCGTAATCCGCGTAGGCATTGGTCTTTTGCTTGTAGTGAAGTTAAAGAGTGGGAGACAAGCGGCGACACGCGTTCTGATACAAATCAGGAACTATTTCCTTTCTAACCTACTTTATCTGTTCTGTGGTTGTACGATTGAGCAACAATAGATAATCTTAGGATTTTACGAGTCACTCTACGATTAATTATTTAAAAAAATATTGTTCAACTGAGAGTCAGTTACAATTACACTACGACTCCATTACGACTCTATTGAGATTACATACAAGTTTTTGCAGAATACCAAATTTGTTCTAATCGTAATGGAGTCGTGATTGAATCTCAATTGAATATCAATAGCATGTGAGTTAAATAAAATTAGCAGAATTGAGGCCCTGATTTCATAGAAAGGCACTTGAAATATTCTGATATTTTAACAAAATACGCTTTCTCATGAAATCGTTGTTAAACAATCCTTCTACTTGCTTCAATGCTGGGCAAATTAACATTTTAACTTTCTAGAAAAACACACATATTATGATTTGTTTGTCAAGTTATTATAAACAATATTTCCTATTAAGGCCATAAATCGTATTTTTCCAGTAGTGCGATATCAATATGTACTTTAAAAATACTTATTTGCCTTCAGTGACTTACAGGCTGTAATTCACTGAGGGGCACCTTGAGAAACTTCTTCTAAATGACATTTCAAAAAAGACCTTCATACGAATAATTGTTTTCATTTCTTTATATTAGTTATGTTATGATTCAACCTAAAAACTAATTTCTATAAAGCTGTATAGTTAAATAATTATGTATATAGAAATCTTTCTAAGCGAGCCTAAAAATCTGCCGTGCCAGCCTATTCTCAGAAATCGCTCAGCTTGTTAGGAAAACATTTTGTCCAACTACAAAAACGACATCAAAAGGAAATTCCAACAATACTTTCTCCCATATTTCTTCATGTACTCTACTTTATTGACTTCTAACAATTCCATTGAGCGATCAATTTTAATAACGTACGAATACCACAAAGGCGGCCATTTTGAAATCGGTGCACGTTCGCAAGTGTAAACGAATAAATTGTATGTTCCTATTTCGCAAGTCACCGAATCCGTTTACAGATTCCAATAGAACGCGAACTATACACTACTTTTTCGTAAAATCATTCACCATTGCGGTTTTTTTAGCAACCATTTTCGAAAAAACAGTACTCAGTACGCAATGGTATCAAAAAATATAATGGGCTGTCTTGTTGTCGCTTTGTTTCGTGGTAGTTCAGCGTCTTTGAGGTACCAAAATAAGTAAATACAGAAGTGGGATGAAAATGATTTTGTATTCGAGTTTATTTTGTATTGGACTTTTCTAACACAAAGCTTTTAGAAGTAAAACAAAAACCGGAGACAATGTAAATAAATGTTGTTTCCTTGTTCCGGGATGTGAAAATATTAAACCTCCTGCCCAAAGTGGAGTGGTAGGGACTGTCAGTCTTACTAACTAAAAACTACCCTTTTCCTTCAAATGCCCTTGCATTCCACGGCTACGTTACCCTTTTAAGACAATCTCGCGACCCGAGACGAAACTGTGACCCTTGCAAAGCTTGCTGACTTTACTTTTGAATGACTATGCTTTAAAATTCAATGGTTAAACCATAATTTACGATAAATTACTCCATTAATTTTATCTGCGAGAAAACCTTATTATTTAATTCGTTTTATAGCTCGTTGCGTTAAAACACAAAACATTAAGAAACACCAAAGGTCTCTGAGGACAAACGAAGCTCGTTCTGTACATCCATAATGAAAATTGTTATTACGTTTACTTAATGGTGTACTGTACAATCATCTAAACGTAATATTTGATCGATTTTTAGATTGGCGCTGAGATACAAGAACTTATTTACAATGACAACCCTAGAAGACGCAAAAGCTGTTTAATTTGAACTTTATTCTTTGAAGATAAGGTCTGTTTGAGACGAAGGGTTGTCAGTAAGAGAGTTGGTAGGGTAAATTAAGTTTGCAAGGCAAAGAGTCAAGGCTAACGTTTATTTGCAAATAATTTCCGACCGCGGGAGGCGTCGGTCGTCATTAAAATTTGGCATCGTGCCGAAGTCAGTTCGGAGTTGTTCATTTTCTCATGTCAATAGTTCATGCCTCATAGCTTCAGCGTTATTACGTGACTTTGTTCGCGCAAAATGTTTTTGTAAGAGCTATTGTGTTCAGCTCTTGTTAGTTTTATGCTTATAAAGCGGTGAATTGTTTTTGTTGCTTGTTTTTTTTAAATTTTTTTGTTTCAGTTTCCTGTTAATGAGTTATAAGAACAGATATTTTAAAGAAACCGAATAGCATAGAGGACAAATTTTCTTTGTAAGGAAACAATATTTGTATTCACCACCATCTCCATTCGTATATTCATTCCAATAAATTCTAAATGTTCGCATTATCAGACACGGCGATGGGCACCTCCATTTGTCATGGACAACTACCAGGGAAGCATAAATCTATCGAGTGTCTCGAATTCGGGCGATGTTCGGCATTTGGCTGCTAGTTCCAATACCAAAGGTTTCTGACAGCCTGGTACTAATACCTTCCTCACAGTTTCCGAAGGTGTCTTTCTTCTTTTTAAATTTTGCTATGCAGGTAGGTATAAAAAATTGACTATAAATCTTCCACAGTATTCATACGGGCGGTTTATTTGGTACACACTAGATTTTCTGGGACGTCGGAAAGTAATTTATCAATATGCGCACGAGGTGTGAAAAAGATTTTTTGTCATTTATCAACCGGCGACTGGCCCATTTTTTACTGTATCCTGATTTTTCAGCGGTTACTGAAACCGGATTAAGGATCTAAAAATACATGGTTCGAATTTGGTAGCGTCAATTTTAGTAGGAACACGGTCAAAAAGATGGTGCGATATAATAGAAAAAATGATTACTCATTGTTATGTAACTTAGTAAATGATGTAATGCTGGTTAATTTTGGTACTTGAATAAATAGTATCAAGTTAAAAATATCTGTAGACCAATTTCATCATTAGTAAGGAACATTTGATTTTTGAGGGAAGTGAAGTCCCGCCTGTAACAGCATCCTTGCTGCCCCTTTGTCGGAAGAGGCTGAGAAGTTATGTAGAATTTTAATGGGAATAATTTTAGTTATTTTTGGACAAGACAATGTCTTATAATTCGATGGAGTCGGCTGCACGCACGAAATAACATGACTCATGCATTCGGCGTTACCTCGCTCTGAGGCGTTCCATTTAAGGCTTGAAGTGCAAGCGAGAGCGCGGAACGCACTCGTTCACAGATGTCGAACGCTTTTATTGTGCCTCTTTGTCACTACAAAGAGGCACAATAAAAGCGTTCGACATCTGTCTCTCTCCTACTTGAGTGTCAATCATTCCATCAGTATTTTCATAAGACGTTGTCACATTCAACTATCGTCAGTAAACCGATTGTTTTTAAATCGGCGACATTATCCAACAAACAATATCCGACAAATAAAGACATTAAAAAAATATATCAGTAGATTTTTTGTGAAAGTTGAAAGATCTGACTATATACAAAATTAAAATTACATTAGAAAAATGTATCAGCGTGTCTTGCCATAAATCATTTCCTCTAACGAAATTCTAATTGACATAATTAAAAGCCAGTAAATTAATCCACTAATGTTTGTATTATATAAAGGTTTACTATATAAATTGAAAGCCGCATTTTCGTCACGAAACCTGATTTATGGCGACACGGACCCTTCCTTTCCTTATAATTAAGAGAAAACCGACACTTGCCACTACTACGGACTTTTCTTAATTCTTTTGATTAAATTCTTTGCGAGTTTTTAGGTTCTTCTTTTTTAAATATCATGTTACTTAGATAATTATACCGTTTTTAGAGTTCCGTAGCCAAATGGCAAAAAACGGAACCCTTATAGATTCGTCATGTCTGTCGATCTGTCTGTCTGTCCGTCCGTATGTCACAGCCACTTTTTTTTCGAAAGTATAAGAGCTATCCTGATGAAACTTGGTACTTAAGAAGATGTATTATGTGAACTGCATAAGGATTTTCAAACAAAAAAAAAATTGAAAATTTTGGGGGTTCCCCCATACATAAAATTGAAACTCAAAATTTTTTTTTCACCAAACCATGGGGTTACCCGTGTGGGGTATCTATGGATACGTCTTTAAAAATGATATTGAGGTTACTACTATAATTTTTTTCTGAACTGAACAGCTTGCGCGAGAGGCACTTCCAAAGTGGTAAAATGTCACCCCCCACCCCCCCTCGCTGTAATTTCTAAAATAAGAGAATGATAAAACTAAAAAAAAATCATGATGTACATTACCATGCAAACTTCAATTGAAAAAAGGTTTGAATGAGATCTAGTAATTAGTTTTTTTTTAATACGTCATAAATCGTAAACACCAATTTACTTTTCAAAGTTACAACCAACTACAAGAACTTTTATATTACGTTACTTGCTGCTACAGAACCCTTTATGGGCAAGTATAAAAAGGTAATTATTGACCTAAATCGAGTGATATTCTACTAGAATAATATAGATGGAAGTGTCAAGAATGTATGAACAAATGTATGTAAAGTTTATGTCCCGTCCCGTTGAAAAGATATATGCAATGCTTTGTAAACGATTGCCATTTTTTCTGCATGTGTCTACCACCTCGCGGGCATGCGGGCGGCGAGTAAAGGGCAACTCGCAGCCCGACCATGGACCATGCCCGGGTCGACGGCGCGTTGTGTTCCACGCGCGCCTCAAAGAGCGTCAGCATAATGACGGGGCCCCCCCATTACCGTGACCCCGGAACATAAAGGGCTATCGAAGGACACCGTGGATTTTAGTCAGTACAAGTCTGACAGTCCCTCCCGCCCTGCCCGGGGTGGGAGGACTCATTTGATGATTTTACCACGCAAAAAAAAAAAAAAAAAAAAAACGTGTCTACCACCTACTACTTATCTTTTCTACGATTAAGACATTTTTTAATGGATTTATTTACAAAGGTTCTGAAACAGGCTATTTCAGGCTAAAAGTAGTCTCAGACCAAAACAATGAACTAAGAAATTGACCATGAATGCTCCTATTTTTACCTGACTACGGCAAAGCCAAAAGGAGGGTTATGATTTTGACCGGTATGTATGTTTGTATGTTTGTCTGTTCCCTCATAACTTCTTAACTACTTATCATTACATGACAAATGAGGTGTCGTTAGAAGTTGTCCGCTGGTTATAGGGTAGGTGACGTGTCACCAAATCCAATATGGCGCCCTCTAGGGGATGTAAAGTCAAACCACAATATCGACATGAATATCAAATTACAGGGCTTGATGAGCACATTTCAAATATATATACATTATATAGCTTTTACTAGCTACTAAGCCTGTTTCTAACAGTGTCAACATGGGTATCAATAATGAAAAGGCTTAATGAGTACATTTGAAATTCACTCGCTACTTTGCTTTTATTATTATATCAAATAATATTAATAATATAACCCCAAAATAGTGTAAAAAGAACTAAAACCCGACTACGAAAAAAACGCGCATTGAAAAGTATAAAACAATAACAATATTCATTTGACCGATATTGTGCTAGCCGTGGTCGTATGCCACCTAGCCAATAAAGATTGTGTGATACAACCGCAGATGGCATACGACCACGGCTAGCACAATATCGGTCAAATGAATATTGTTCTTGTTTTATACTTTTTAGCACTTTTAGTGCGCGTTTTATTCCTAGTCGGGTTTTAGTTATTTTTAACTTATTTTTTATAATTATCTTTATCTCCCTAAGTACTTTTATCACAAAAAGTTGGACCACGTTTAATACGACCCACGTGAATTATTGTAAAAATTAAGGAAGTTTTTTCAATATCATTTTGCCATGTTCTGTTAGTGACAGTTTACCGGGCTACCGGAAAATCTGAAATAACTTTGCGTGTTTTTTTTCTGTTCAGTTTTTTTTTTGTCTACTATGTATATTTTTGCCCTGTCTCCTACCGTGTAGGATGAAGTCCCACTGGGCTATGTAGGTAATTAAGGGAGAGAGAGTGCACCTGTGTGCACATACACTAGTGCACTGAAATATTTGCCGTACCGTCTGGCTAGTCTCTGCTGAAATTAACTGGATTGAAAACAGTCTGAAGCACAGACTAGTTATTTAGTAATTAAATTTTAGGAAGAATTGGTCGCGGGATTATTGAAAGATTATGAGACTGTCTAAGCGGTATGCCCCGGCCCTGGAACGCAAAAGTCCTATGAAGGAATAAGGTGTTTTTTTAGTTAGGAAGAGTCTGAAAGTTCCTTTCAATGTTAACTCTGGGTGAGCGCATTAATTGATGATTACCTATTGCATACCTATTGGATGGTGGTACCATCCAAAAAAATTGAAAGGGAAGGAATTTCACACAGTAATACATAGTTGTTGTGTATTAAAATATCTATTGACCTGTTGTCTCCCCTATGTCCGCTAGAATGTGCATCACCAAAAACTTTCAACTCGAATCTTATTCCGTTCTAAATCGGGATTAACCTAATCTCGATCGAAAACCTTAGTAGCGGTCATAGACAACAACATTTTTAAGTTATTACTGGCAAAACCAACACGCCTTAATGTAAAAGCAAATAAAATAAACCAGAAACTGAGCCATGGAGCTTTCGTTTCATGATATTTTCGTGTAAACTGACATTATTAAGACAAAAAGTAACTAGAACAGAATACTGTATACCGGTTATTTTGGCTTTACCAGTTACCCAATTACACTCGACTACATATGCCTCGTAATACACCTGTGGGATCTAAAAATAAAGGGATTTTTAGGCTCCAAATAAGTTTTGCCCAAAAAAGCGGAATTTGAAATTGCGAGTGGCCTCTCAGGGTTTAAAAAAGGTCAATATAGTGCCATTCCTAAAATGAGAATATACAAAAATTGCCTAAATGTGGTGGTTCTGGTGAACTAGAACTGCATATGGACTGCTCATGTCTCCCTCTTTGTACGAATCAACAAGCATATTTCCCTTGGCGATGTCGCATGCATGGCTGGCGGCACATTTCGTTAGCGCCCGTCAAAATTGTACACGCTAATGTCTGCGCTGTAGGGTAGGAATAGTGTTGGTAATTGCATACGCGATTTTGAATAGACAGGGCCGCAAGTGGGTGAGTTTATGGATTGTTTTGGATCTTAGTAAGGAACTGAGAAGAAAGAAGAAGAAAAACTGAGGGGCATAATGTGGCTACTTTAGCAAAATTATTATATATAGGATCTTTTAATGATTAGTATAAAATTGTCATAGATTGATGATTCGTAATATTTCGGCTTTCCTAATCCTTCATTAACAGCGGCTACTACCAATTTAAGATTGGCCCAGCTAGAGATGGGTTTACGCCCTGTACATATTGGGAGCAATGAATAAACGCCCGATAAATGACGAATAAATGCTTTTTGCTTTTGCCCAGTGCCTGGGCATTTATTTGGGTGTGAACTCATTTATGTCCAATATGCCAAGTTTATGCCCATTTTGTTCATAAATGTTTTTGTTCTCGACCCATCTTTAGTCCCAGCTGGTTGTCACTACGCAAGAGTTTATCGTCTCCTTCACCTTGGGATGGCCAAATTTGTTCAACTGCCAGGCGTTGCACGTTCCGCGTGTATCTTAAATAATTATGATATCATCATTATTTACAACTTTCCATCCCGCAGCATAAGTCGGCGGCTTTTAGAGGCAGTTTTCGCTACGTAGCTAGTAAGTGTTGGAACAATATCCCTCCTCCTATTAAATATAGTAAAAGTTACTCGACTTTTAAATCAAAATTGAACCTATTTTTGCTAGCACATCAAAAAGATTTTGAAGACTTTCGAGCCGATATATCTACAATATAAAAAAAAAAACCGTTATGTATCTTGTTTATATTATCCACTTAATTTATCCCGGTCATGTGGTACTCGTAATTACTTTATTAACTTTTATTGTTTCTGTTGCACTCACTCTATTTATTTAATTATTTTTTATTCTGTATTTTACGTATTTGATTTCAAGCGTAATGAGTCCTCCCGCCCTGGGTGGGGCGGGAGGGACTGTCAGACTCTTACTGACTAAAATCCACCCGTGTTCCGTCGGATGCCCTTTACGTTCCGGGGCCACGGTATCCTGGATTAAGAAAAATCCGCGACCCCGGCAGGCATTTGGCCCCATAAGGGGCCCCGTCGGTGACGCGTGAAACACGACGCGCCACCGACCCGGGCTTGGTCCTTGGTCGGACGGCGAGCATACCCATTACTCACCGTCCGCAAGCCCGCTCCGCCGCTGTGCAGCTGAAAATCAGCATCAGGTGGCAGACTTTGTGTTCCCACTTGGCATTATAAGATAATTGGTATTATTTTATTACTAATCTACAAATATGAACAGATGACCAGCATCTCTACATACATTAACAATTTAAGGGGAAAACTCATTTTTGTTCAATAAATTCCACCAAACCCCGAAAAATGTCGACATAGAAAACCACAACGTCGATAAAATCGTCATATCAACCTGCAATTTATCTTACTGAACACGGGACTCCCCATAGACATCGATCAATCTTCCCCTTCTTCGCCGTTCCCTTCCAACTGACATCTTAAAATGCTCCATTTTTATCGTTCATCTTGTGGCATAAAGTGTAGCTACTCATCTTTATGATTTAATTCTTCAGTCTCTTCTTACAACACCCAAGGGTCTATCCTATCGCAATGTTTATTCCTACCCAAGACGGTAACAGTGCAGAAAAAAAGGGTACAAGAAAACAATTGTTCCCTCGGTAGTCTTCCCCTCTCTGTTTAAAATACGGCCCTGTTCCACCACATCTGTGAACGCAAAGCAAATGTACTGGCATTGTTTATTTTGCCGACGTCGCACTGCTACCCACAGATCCGGTGACAAAATTACGGAAATAATTAAAATTGAGACCTCGAAAAACTGTGTTGCTTAATTTCGTGTAAGCCGTGCTGTTTTTTCAGTATACAATTGATTTTATTACTCACAGTTCCGGCATTTGCCCGTAATTTGGGATTGGTGACGATATTTTTAGTTGGTTCGATTTATTTTTGGCATCCCTTTGGGTGGTCTCTTGGTATTTTGAAGGGATATATTTTTAATTGACACCAGTAAAGTTTTCTATTCAATTCACCATTTAGCTCAACATGCCGAGGACAGACAGAATGACAGACAGACAGACGTCCGAACATGGCGAAACTAGAAGGGTTAATTCCTTATGTACTACGGAACCTCAAAAACGTTGTTGTATTAAACTTTATATTTTGGTTGTAGTTAAAATAATAGCCAGTTTAATTGAATAGTACATATTTTAATAAATAAATTGTAATAAAGTATAAAACAAAAAATTATAATCAAAGATCTTACAAAAGTTAGTTCTATGATTAATTACACAGCTTAGGTTATTAAGACATCATAAATCCTATTTTAATTTAGTGGTACAGTATACTATAAAAAGGAGAAACCGGGAAAGCTGGCAGTTTTTCATAATCCTGCTTGATTAAATCGGCTGCTCTCTCCGCGATCATAATGGTGGGAGCATTGGTATTTCCTCTAGTAATGGTGGGCATCACACTAGCGTCCACCACTCGAAGGCCCCGTATGCCATGGACTCTCAAACGGCTATCGACGACAGAACAATTTATATCCCGACCCATCCTAGCTGTAGAAACTGGATGGTAAATAGTTGTTGCCATATTTATAGCAATACATTTCCAATAGTCCGTACAGCCAAAATCATAACCATTACAAGCTTCCAAATCAATCTTGCCCAATTTTCCACCAATAGACTTAAAGTATGACGTGTTGACGATTTCTGCCAATATTTTTATTCCAAGAACTTGGAAATCTAAATCTCTAGAATCACTGTAGTTATCGTAGTATATGAGAGGGTGTTCATACGGATCATTTGAATTCAATGATATGTTTCCTCTCGAATAGGGATACAATAAGACGTGTCTAAACTGGAAAACGGCTTTATTTTCACTTTGCTTCAATATTGAGTTCTTTGCAGATTCGACCAGTGTTGAAGCAAATGATTCTACAGTTTCTCCGTTTTTCTTGAAGAGTGCCATGACAGTCTGAAAATCAGGGTACGAAGCGTAAGGGTCCGCGGAATAAAATGCACTCGCCTCATTGAAACTGTGAGATGCTAAATAACCATGTCGATCATAAATATATCTCAGTGCTTCAAAATTTAACGTTGCTTGGTCATCAGCCTCTGGCCCATCCGCAATGACGAATACAGGAACCACTGTATGGTCATGTAAATTCTGACCAACCATTGGCGAATGGATCACGGTTTTTATATTCTTCGCTGTTAGATGTTCTTTAGGTCCTATACCAGATAACATAAGAAGCTGAGGAGTATTTATCGAACCTGCGCTGACAATGACTTCAAGTTTTGATTTTATTCTTAGCCTGCTACCTTTGAAGTCTACTTCCACACCGCGTGCGTTTATTCCATCGAAAATAATGTTGGTAACATACGCATTCTTAACTATCTTCAAATTTTTCCTGCTCTTTGCTATAGGATTAAGGTATGCTGTGGCTGTGCTCACTCTTTTACCTTCACTTGTTGTTGACATTAATTTGCCCGAACCTAAATTGTTTACAGTATTTAAATCATCAACATTTGGTATTCCAATTTCTGCATAAGCTGACAGTAAATTTTCCAGTAATTTAATATCTGTACCATTAAAACTGCTGAGATTTACAGGTCCATCATGCCCATAATGATTGTATACTACCGGATTCTTTGAACGAATGGGATCTCGTAAGTTTTCAGCTTTTCTAAAATATTGCTGAACTATATCTGGATGCCATTCAATGTTTCCTTCATTATACCAGGACAGGTAATCAAGTGGATGTCCTTGAACGTATGCCATTACATTCATACTACTGCCGCCTCCAAGCATTTTACCTCTGGGCCATTCTACTTTGCCTGATTTGTAAGCCTGATTAGTGATTTCATTGTTCACTGTTGTAAAATTCCAGTCAAACTTTGAGTTATATAGACTAGTAGCCAGTCTTGGTATCTGTGGGAGACAGAGAATAATATTATAATGACTTTGCTTTTGTGACTAGCAATATCTGTTCTTTTGTCGTGTTGATAAAAGTCAAACGGTATCCCTTTTCATCTCCTAAAATTTTTTGTCCGAAAATAATAATCCATAACACGTTTTCTATAAACTTCACTATTAGCCATAATGTTGATAAATTCGAAATGTTGTTTTACATATTATCTTTATTTCTAAAACTATTTTTCATAATATTGACTTCTCTAAATTGTACCTCCTAATTTTGAAAGAAATAAAATCACATGACCTAAGTATTGTATTACATAATGTTTATGATTCCGAATATTCATTTGTAATAAAATTGGTTAGTCCTAAAAAAATGCTAAACATTAGGTTTTAGTGACAGAAACTAATTGCTGTAAATCCGACTCCACGCAGTCTTGTTTGTCCTACCCCTAGAGTGTAATTAAAAATCGCGTGCTTGCCGCATGCTTGCTTGATTGTCGCAATCTTGCTTGCCGCATGCTTGCTTGCCGTATGTTTGATTGCTACATGAATGCTTGCTTGATGCATGCTTGCTTACTTGTCTCATGCTTGCTTGCTTGCCGCATGCTTGCTTGGCACATGCTTGCTTGCCGCAAGCTTGCTTGCCGCATGCTTGTTTGCCGCATGCTTGCTTGCCGCATGCTTGCTTGCCGCATGCTTGCTTGCAGCATGCTTGCTTGCTTGTCGCATGCTTGCTTGCAGCATGCTTGCTTGCTTGTCGCATGCTTGCTTGCTGCATGCCTGCTGCATGCTTGCTTGCTTGTCGCATGCTTGCTTGCCGCATGCTTACTTGCATTGCTGAGAGAAGTTCATAGCATATTTTTTTTATAATACAAACTTGATTAATTACAAAATTATTAGGATTAATAAACATTAGGTAATTTGAATTTAGAACTTATAACTTTTATGGAAAACAATTTTATGTGTTTTGTGTATTATGGATTGCAATATTTATGAAAAACGGATTTAGGACATTTTGTATGTAGGGATTTCAATGTTATGGCATTTGATATTATGTGACATTAAGTTCGGGCAAGTTATCATTCGGACACATGATGATTAGGACAAAAAAAAATTATGGCACATTAGATTATGGATAAAAAAAGTTAGGTAACACAATAGAGAACCAAGTCAAACTGGTGTCAGACTATTAAGTAGCCACCACTGGCTCTCATTGGATTCGTTTAAATCCTGAAAGGTTTTGGTGTGGTGGAGTATTGCCCATTTTTCACAACCACCTACACCCGTATATCTTGCAAAGGGTCTCCACACTGGCATTTTGTTTGAGTTTAGATGTTCTTTAAGCCTCCTCCAGACACACGCGATTAATCGCGCTGCGACAACGAGCCAAGCTAATTTCCACTCTAAAATACTGCGAATGGACCGCGACATGTCGCCCCGCGCGATTAATCGCGTGTGTCTACAGGAGGCTTTAAACGCACCCATGGTACTGGAGAAATACCTCGTGAGAGGCAACTTTAAAAAATATATATAAATACGTGTAAATATCAACTTACTTCACTTTCTATAGGA
The DNA here is from genome assembly GCA_950005045.1 of Agrotis exclamationis. Lineage (NCBI taxonomy): Eukaryota > Metazoa > Arthropoda > Insecta > Lepidoptera > Noctuidae > Agrotis > Agrotis exclamationis. The sequence continues at coordinate 19,278,517 of OX465419.1, forward strand.
GGGTTTCCACCTGCCTCGATTAGTAGTACACTCCAGTCTTCAATCTCACTCAGTCTATTGGCCATTACACTCCCAGCCGTGCCAGCTCCCACGATAATAAAGTCAAATTCTTCACCATCTGCAATTTCAAAATAAAATTCAAGTTTAAGATTAGATACAACTAAACTAAAAATTATTGCAACTAATAGTTCGACTTTTCTTATAGAAACTTAAGGCTAATGTAAATAAGACACTTTTTAGATTGTAAATTGGATTTTGAAGGTCATGGAAACATAATTCAAAGTAAATAATTTGGTCTCTAGCCTGGCAGTAATTCGTACTTAATTTCACTAACGCTCGCTGGTCAAAAAAATTGATTTGAGTTTGGAACCCAATAAAAAGTACTGCGAGAACTTCTATCAAAGATTTTTCGCTTCATGACTAATCAAAACCATTACAAATAATCAAATTAAACGCAAAAATAAATGTATACAGTGTGTCCGGACACGAGTTAGCGATAATTGAAGGGGATAATATAGATTCATTTTCATCAACAAAACTGCTTTAAAAAAAATTCTTACTCCAACACCTCGCGAATGGCGGCCATTTTAGTTTTTTTATTTATCAAACTGGGGTATGTACAATAAAATGCTAATACTAAAACTTTACTTTTTTTTTTTTTTAATTCTTATTTTTTTATTTTTTGTTAATTTTCATACAAACTAAATACCTAGACGTAAATAACCCGATATGCATGCCTCTTTATCCGAATTGGCAACGTCATTCATAACATTTGGCGGGCTGAAACAAATGAAATGCAAATAGTATTTGATAGATTTCAAATTAAGATACTTTCTCACTGCATAGCTCAATTAAATTTCATTAAATGAAATTACAAATATCTTTGTAACGAAGCCTTTTTAAGTACTACTTCCTTTGTTGGATTTGATTTGTAAAAGCCATAGAAGTATTTGCTAAAGTTTATGGATAACGTGAAGAACACGGTGTATATATATATATATGGCGACAGAGTGATGGAATGCGACTCGGTATGTCCATGTCGGGGGGCAAAACTTAACGCACCCACGATACAGGTACGATACGAAATTTCTAGAGTGGGGCAACGTTTGTTTTTAATTGCCTTTGCGTTCTTATTAATATTCTCGTTAACCCTGGCAGACGTTTGGACTTATTGGGGTCGCCAGATATTCAGGCTTATTGGGTATCTATTAATGAGTACCTAATATAAACTTTAGTGATAGTTCTTGACTATAATAGACTATTTTATTGCACTCGAAATTTTAATGGTTGAATGTAGACTTCATTTATTGCTTGCAATTAGAAATAATAACCTTCAAATAGATAAAAAAGAAGGTTATCAAATTCGTCCCAAATGTAAGTATTGCAATGGTATAGATAAAAGTAATCGTGTATGTTATATTTACGCACTAAACTAGTTTCTGTCCACGACTATTATTCGTTAGGTTTTTTGCCATCACCAGCTCGTGTTCGGTATTCATTCTTATTCCTCATTAACTGTTACGAGTACTAATAATCTATATACTCGTATTTAAAAGAACAGGGTTTTTTATTTTGACTCGAGTACAGCCGAAACCGCTAAACGCAGTAACTTGAATTTTGGACAGCAGTTGCAGTCTACCATGTAGGGAAGCAATAAGACGGGATTTTGCGAAAATCCTCCTCTAAGAGGGTGAGAAGGGGTGAAAACGTTTGTATGAAAAATCTTATTTTTTGGGTTTATAAATTTGAAACTTGGCATGAATAAGAACACAAGTAAATAAAAAATATTGGCTCTTTTCTTTTTTTTAAACTACCCTCCATTGGTAATCTAAGCGTTGTTAAAGTTTGTATGGGAAAATCATAACGCGTGAGTTGATTAACGTGAAAATCAGTATTTATATACTAGATCTGAAATTATGAAACACGTGTTTTTGGATTTTTCGAAAATCACCCCACAAGTTAGTGAAAAGGGGTATTCAAGTTTAAAGGGGGGGATCTTTAACCGCTAAACGTAAAACCTGAATTTTGGTCGGTAGTTGCAATTTATCATGTAGGTGAGCACTATGAAGGGATTTTGCGAAAATCCATCTATAAGGGGGTGAAAAGGGGTGAAAACCTTGGGATGTAAAATCGTATCCCTTAGGTTTATAAACTTGAAACTTGGTAGTAATATGAGTTTAAGTAAATAAAAAAAGATGGGCATTATTAGTTTTTTAAAACTACCTTTGGTAATCTAGATGATGTTTGTATAGGAAGTTTATACGGCATAATTCTAGATTTAGACGTGCGAAATTCCACGAATAATTTACTACATAAATGCGTAATAAAATATAGATAACGTATTGTATTAATGTTTCTCACAAACATTTTCTCGAGTTAGGAATCTTTTGATAAACCAACTACCATGATTTGAATGAGAACAGTAGGTAAGTAGTTTATTTAAAAAATAACTTGTTATTCTTTTATCATTTTTTAGCAACAATAAAAATTCTAAAACTAAACATACGTATTACAGAGAGAGGAGGCCTGTGTCCCAGCAGTGGGAACATTTATACGCTGATGATGATGATGATGATGATGAAACATACGTATACACCCCAAATTCAAATCATTTATTTCAAGTAGGCCACTTACAGGCACCTGTGAATTTTGTCAAAAGACAAAACAAATAAAAACAACACATAATTTAATTTTATATTATGATTGCACTAAATAATTTAATTCTAAATTTTACTTATGTTACGCACACGAAGGAGGTCTGATATGGTCGGGTTCCACTACATTTGAAGAAACTAATATTAGAAAATAGAAAAAAAGACTGATTTTGAAAACGAGCTGATGGGTATAAAAGCAGAGGCCGTTGGCAGAAGATGGATTCTATCTCAGACTTTTGTCCGGTGAACAGTCTCATCTCAGCCCTTTGTGGAGTCGGATTCTATCGCAGTCTGTTGAGCGGTGAACACTCTATCTCAGCCTTTTGTGCAGTGAAGACTTCACCTTAGTCATTGTGCAGACGTCAGTCTACCTTAGCCTTCTTGGCAGAACACTGTAACTTGCTTGAGTTTATCTTAGCCTTTGTGGAGACTGCGTTTTGACTCGGCCCTTTGTGCAGTCGACGGTCTACTTCTGTCTTCTCTGTACCTGCTGGGGCCACTGCCTGTTGAGGCCACTGCCTGCTGCGCTCCTGCCTGTTGGGGCCACTGCCTGCTGCGGTCATACCTGTTGAGGCCATTGCCTGCTGCGGTCCTGCCTGTTGGGGCCACTACCTGCTGCGGTCCTACCTGTGGAAGCCTCTACCTGCTATAGTGTGTGACGATTCCGAACTGTGTTTATGTAGTGCTGAACTGTTTTTATATTTCCTGTATTTTTTATTCTAAAATATTTTGTCTTGTAAATAAACTGTTACATAGTTTGTATGAAACTTCGTTATTATAAGTGCTAGTCTCAAATTTTTGTTGGATATTTAATTAGATTTTCCAAAAGTAGATAAGTACCCCATAAAGAGGGTGACCGAGAGTAGAAATCCACATAAGGAAAGTTAGAAATTCGAGCGGACAAAGTCGCTGGCTGAGCGCTCTAGTATAACAAATACTTAGGTGGAAAAGATTCCGCTGGATCAAAAAAAAATGTTTTTGGTTGATATTTTTTCAATTCGTGGAACAAAATGTTTTACGTACCCTTTAATTCAGCTTCAGGGGGCCAATCTTGTGACTGCACAAGACACTGTGCCGCCAGGATAAAGTTGATTGCATCCAAGAAAGTGTTAGGGGCTGCCCCTGTGGTTGGGGAAAAGCATGCGTCGTTACTGTGGGCAAAAGATTTTTATTTAAACATGGCCCCACACTACGAGTATGAATGTCTCCTGTATCGTGGGTGAATTTACAATTATTTAAACTCACATTATACAAAATGGTATAGAACAAAAAAATATTTGCTCCGTGCGAGAATCGAACCCGCTACTCGTAGCGCAGCAATCAATCGTTCTACCACTGCGCCAATAACATTGTACGTACACGTGTTAGCTTTTCTTTTTTTTGGGGTGGCAAAATCATCAAATGAGTCCTCCCGCCCTGGGTGGGGCGGAAGGGACTGCCAGACTCTTACTGACTAAAATCCACCCGTGTTCCTTCGGATGCCCTTTACGTTCCGGGGCCACGGTATCCTGGATTAAGAAAACTCCGCGACCCCAGCAGGCATTTGGCCCCATAAGGGGCCCCGTCGGTGACGCGTGAAACACGACGCGCCACCGACCCGGGCTTGGTCCTTGGTCGGACGGCGAGCATACCCATTACTCACCGTCCGCAAGCCCGCTCCGCCGCTGTGCCCTCTGCTATTCAGAGGGACACGCGTTGGAGCGTCCACCCGACAGGCTATTCGCATACGGGCAAAGAGACCCCTTAGGCACACAGTGCCTAAGGAAGAGTTTTTGCCCGCATCCCAGGGTGCACCGTCCCGAAAAACTGGTCTTCCCCCCGGACGTTTCCGAGAGGGAACTCCAGTCCACGGGCGCACGTGGAGGTTTCCTGTCTTAGCACCCCACACGTGTTAGCTTAGTACCAAATTACACCATCTTGAGATACATTTCCTTATTCCTTATCAAACGCATTTTTATTGAATTATGTTAGGGTTACACTGAAAATATTTAAAACTTAAACAGCGTTTCTACAAAAACTTAAACATCTGTTGAACACTCGTCTAAAAAAAGTGTGACTGCAAAACGGATCTTATTTCAAGGCCATAAATTTGACATTTTTTAGACAAGTGTTCAACAGACGTTTAAAAGTTTTTGTGATACGACGGAAATTGTTTATTCAAGTGTAAACTTAATACATGTAGATATTTAAAAAGTTATTTGCCCATGACTTGTCTGATGTAGAGCGTTGATGTGGACAGTTAAAAAATCAATCCACTGGAACCTTGAAAGGATCTAGATTTAAATTTTCGGGGATAAGAAAAAAGATTCATGTTCTAGAGCGAAATTATGCTTTATAAAAAAGAAGGTTAAGTTTAAAGTAGACCGATATACTTACTACATAGCTTCATTATTCAACATTGTTAATAATCCTAACTAATATTATAAATGCGAATGTAATGTTGTTCTAATTCATAAACTAAGTCTAATCTTTAATTCTATGGTATATTTATGATGGCCCATTTATATAATTTATATTTATACTTTGCCAGTTGTACACAGATAGATAAACATGGGGTACCTTTTATACCGAAAAAATTACTGTTGCCGAGAAAATCAACAATAATCCCATTGTGGCCATCATATCTTTACCCGGACTAGGATTCAAAGAATTTAATGCAGAAACAATGATTTTTTTACAAACCTGATCATTATATCAGAGATAATCCGTGATCTGCATATATTAAAACTATACCACTATTTATAAATACAAGACGGTAACACTTTAAAAAAAAACTTTGCCCACACTATGTTTTTCTACTGAGCCGTGGGAGTGAATTCGAAAACACTAACTTTGAAGATATTTTTTATACACCGGAACAATTAAATAAGTTTATATAAAAAACACACGTTAATATCTATGTCCCACTGAAGCAAGAATGACTATGTACTAATTATACACTAAATATATATAACGGCATGTGAAAACATTAAACTTAACATACTGAATAAAATGATTCACTTTGTTATGCAACATGAAACCTTATTACTAATACATTGCGGTATATTTTAAAATAAAGGTTTTACTTCAGAATTGATAAATATTTTGACCGACAAGGTGCTTTTGAATACAAAGTCAAGATTTTACTTTAATTATTATGATGTTGATAAGATAATCAGCTGTATCTAATTTGTTTACGAGAAGAATAAATAAGCTACTGAAGCAAAACTAATCCTTATTTTACTTGAATCGATGACTCATATTTGTCTGACCAGAACGATGCGTACTGGTGTAACAGGGGACTGCAAAGGGCATAAAAAGGTGCCTTCAAATAAATATTGACAACCGTTCATTAAGGGCACTCTCACACTTGCACACGCCGAAAATTTTGGTGATACAATCGTGCGTTTCTGAATCGCTGCTGTTAAGCTTTAGTCATATACTCGTATTTACGCGCGATGGTAGTAATCCGAACGCGCGTAGCGTTGCTCGACTATTCTTTCGAAGCAGGCCATGTGTAGCGTTTACGTGTTTAATTGTGGATGTTAAATCAAGATTGCATCGTAACGTAACTGGAGCAGAAAAACATGCAGAATCGATGGACGCTATAAAAACCATGGCTAGTATTAACTAATAGGTCTTAAAATTAAGTAAAGTGACCTTGTAAGTTATTAATATAATAAAAAGACGAAAAGGATGAATTGAGATTTGAAACTCAATAACGCCAGAACGTGAGATCGATTTGACAAGCCTGTTGGTCTAGTGGTGAGTGACCTTGACTGCTATGCCGGAGGTCGTGGGTTCGATTCCCACCCAGGACAAATGTTTGTGTGATGAGCACGATCATTTGTTCTGTGTCTGGGTGTAATTTATCTATAATAATATTATGTATTTAGAAATATATAAGTATGTTTATCAGTTGTCTAGTACCCATAACACAAGCTCTGCTTAGCTTGGGACTAGATGGCGTTGTGTGATAGTTGTGGAATATTATATTATATCGACTGCACTAATTTTCACGAAATTCGGCACACAGATCGTTTATGACTTACATTAAAACGTAGGATAAGTTTAACATTTCCATGTGATAACATGAATGAGTTTTTGACGTCCACGCGAGTGGTGTCTCTGGTAAAGCTAGCAAGCAAGCTTGATTACCTACCTATAATTTCTGTAGTTGTTAGGTACTCCGACATTTTTTAACATACTAGCTATTTACCGAAGTTTTAACCCTGTTGTTCGGCTCCTAGTGGTCGTACCGTGATGAAATATAGCCTTCTTCGATAAATAAACTAGGTATCCAAAACTAAAAAAAATTCAAACCAGTAGTTTCTGAGATCATCGCATACAACCAAACAAATTCTTCGGCTCTAAAATATTAGTTCAGATTATTCATTTATCTGATGTAACGTAGATTGATGTTCTTAACTAAACCTTGGTCCAATTCTTCAGGAATTACGGATATGATGCAATAATAATGTGAATGCAAGATTTTTATCAATTTAAATTTATTCTAGTACCTACATACTAATTGAAGGCATGTACTTAGCTCTATCTCATTAAGCATAATATTAGTATAATAATTTGGTACCACTTTGTTACATCCATCTCCAATTTAACAACACAATTATTTCTCATGTAAATTACCGTAAATTATAAATGTTTACTATATTTAAGTAGCTAAACATGAAATTTTTTTAAATATTATTCTAATTAAGCAATAATAGATATGTGGTGTTAGACATTACTACAACCTACTTTAACTGAACTATTTGTTTTATTTTATAAAATAATTCGTTTAAAAACCATAAATTATTTGAACTGCGTTTGATTTCACATAGTCGTTCTACACTTTCGTATGTGAGTTCCCTTATGGTTTACTGTTTTGTTTTTAATTGACAGAACATTGCCACTGCAATCAGTAAATAACATTGAATAAAGGGTGTTGCAAATCAAATTATACCGGGTTGGTAACACAAAGAACAAACAAGATGTTATGAAAAAAAAATAACAAAATTACAAATAAAGTCATTTAAAAACAATTGGAAATATTTAGTATGTTGACTAAGCGAGCTAATTTACCTTTTTGATTCAAAATTCACACATATTATTATTATGTCCTTAAATTACTTATTTGTTAGACTTAATTTCATGCTTAAATTACTATGAAAGTATTTAACTCAATATAATTTTGCCCCATATTCGTTGCACGTACATATTATCTCGTTTTACTTAACAATAAATATAATATAATCTCGTTTTATTTATCAAGAAAATAAATGAATTAAATATAATAAAACTAAAATTTTACAAAGGGCTATTGAAGGACACCGTGGATTTTAGTCAGTACAAGTCTGACAGTCCCTCCCGCCCTGCCCGGGGTGGGAGGACTCATTTGATGATTTTACCACACAAAAAAAAAAAAAAAAGCATCGATAAATTCCTCCTTAAAGCTATCAACTGGTAATGTGCCTTAGAGACTCTTTGCATCCATCGTTTTTTTTTTACTAATCGTGGCAAAATCATCCAATTAGTCCTCCCACCCAGGTCACCCAGAAGGGACTGTCAGACTGGTACTGACTCAATTCCACAGTATCTTCAATAAATTAAAAAAAAATATTAATATAATAGCCTTTTACGTTACAGGGTCACGATTGCCGGTCGAGACAACACCGCGACCCCGGTGGGGTATTGCCCTCTAAGATTTTGTCACGATTTTTCGTACGATTTCGTCGGTCCATCTCGTAAGGGGCCTGCCTGTACTACGTCTTCCGGTAAAAGGGTGCCACTCGAGAACCTTTCCCCCATCTTCAAGAATGGATACATCATCATCATCATCATTAGCCTATAAATGTTCCCACTGCTGGGACACAGGCCTCCTTTATCTGTGAGTGGGAGTGGGCCGTAATCTACCACGCTGGCCCAGTGCGGATTGGTAGATGTCACATGTCTTCGAATTTTTGGTTCTAGGACATGCCGGTTTCCTCACGATGTTATCCTTCACCGTTTTGAGAGCAGTGGTGTTGAAATAAATTACACAAAGTAATGCGCCCTCGAACCCATGACCTACAACTCGTAAGTCGAGGCCGATACCACTGGGCCACCATCCATACATCATATAATTTAAAATAAAGTTATTATCCAAACTTATTAAAAGTAAACATCTATTTAAAGTTCCATAATTAACTTAATCTGATCTTAATTACCATAATCTTTCCAAAAGTATAATTTACCTATAAACGCCAATTTTATAATAAACGCCCTGTGGAAAATTTCTGAACGAATTTATTAATATTTACTCAGGTTGCTGCTTGATTTTTTTTTTTTTTAGGTGGTAAAATCATCAAATGAGGCCTCCCGCCCTGGGTGGGGCGGAAGGGACTGTCAGACTCTTACTGACTAAAATCCACCCGTGTTCCTTCGGATGCCCTTTACGTTCCGGGGCCACGGTATCCTGGGTTAAGAAAAACCCGCGAACCCAGCAGGCATTTGGCCCCATAAGGGGCCCCGTCAGTTTGCTGACTACTCCCCGAAGGCACGCGCGAAACACAACACGACGCGCCAACGACCCGGGCTTGGTCCTTGGTCGGACGGCGAGCTACCCATTACTCACCGTCCGCAAGCCCCCTCCGCCGCTGTGCCCTCTGCTAATCAGAGGGACACGCGTTGGAGCGTCCACCCGACAGGCTATTCGCATACGGGCAAAGAGACCCCTTAGGCACACAGTGCCTAAGGAAGAGTTTTTGCCCGCATCCCAGGGTGCACCGGCTCGAAAAACTGGTCTTCCCCCCGGACGTATCCGAGAGGGAACTCCAGTCCACGGGCGCACGTGGAGGTTTCCTGTCTTAGCACCCCTGCTGCTTGATTTTGCAAAATTTCAAGGTGTGTTGTGTACCTTGACATTTTCATTACATATTAAGTATTAACTTTGTTGATAAACCCATTACTTATTTTTAGTGACAGTTATTAAAATAGCTTTTCCAGTAACCAGTTATCACTCATATACATATTATTATGAACACTAAAAACATGTCAATACCGGGATGAAAGGTATTCTATGTGTTATTCCAGACTAAAACGTCTCTCTTTCTCTCTCTCTCTCTTCCAGTCTCTCTCTCATCTCTAAGCTCTATATCAAGAACAGCCATTTTGACGTGGCTGAGTATTAAATGTCCAAACTTTTGTCATGTAAAGGTTCTCTCTCATTCTCTCTTATCTGAGATTTCGTGATAAATGAGTGAATCAGTAAGTGCAAGTGCACTGATGCACTCATCACGAAATTTCAGATACTAGAGGTTCTTTTTAGGAGGCAGGTGCTCATAAAGACGGATACTGCGAAATTCGATTCCTAAGGTGTTGTTTTGGGGTTGATAGTTTAAATGAGACGTCGTCGTTACTATTTACACGTGCTGGGAGTCTCACATTTTTGTTTTATATTTCTTTAGATTTTCCAAAAGCATTCTATGAAGAGGGGAAGCTTATTTTTTTTTTTTTTTTTTTTAAGCGTGGTAAAATTATCAAAGGATTCCACCCCGGGCAGCGGGAAGGACTGTCAGACTCGTACTGACTAAAATCCACGGTTTCCTTCAATAGTCCTTTTTATTCCGGGGTCACGGTAATGAGATAAATCCCGCGACCCCGGCAGGCGTTGGCCCTTTAGAGGGGGGCCCCGTCATAAAGAGGGGTAGCTGGAAGAAATTCACAGAGGAAAAGTACGACATTCGCGCGGACGAAGTCACGAGCGAAGTGCTAGTTTATAATATTAGTCAAATAAGTATTCAATGCCGTCATTTTATCAATGTTTATCCAAGTGTATGTGCCTTAATTAATAAGCAAGAAAGTGTAATGAAGATATAACGTTCAAGGATATTGTATTACGCTCTGTAGTCATGGTCTCTCTCTCTCTCTCTCTCTTGTTTGAATTAGATGTCTAAAGGTGCTAATAAACTTGAGTATTCACTTATAATGAGCATTCTTGCGAATGTTACATTACAGAAAAACAAACGAGAGCATTTTATTAAGCATCCTAACGAGAGTTCTGGCGTACTTTTTACCGAAACTTCTGTCAAGTCTGACATCTTTACGAAAAAAACGACTTTTCTGACAAACATCGACTAGAGCGTTTGCTAGAAAGATCGTGAAAACGTTCGTGGTGATGTTTGGCTCTGAACATTGTTAAGTTCTACAACATTAAAAACGGTGAATGCTCGATGTTCTGTTACAAGTGAACGCTCAAGTCCATTAGCACCTTTATTAAAAGGCGGCAAATGCGTTTACATTTATTATACATCATGAACAAAAAAATCTAACAAATCAATCAATTATAGTCCTCTTTTGAATGGAGGCCTCTCTTATGCTAGCGAACTTTTGAAGACTCGCCCACCATACCACTATGGTGGGCGAGTCTTCAAAAGTCGTGACTTTCCATGTCATAACACCAAAAAGTCCTGAAAGTCTCTAAAGGTTGTGAAAGTTGGTCGTCCCAATACTTTACGTTGGCCGTACAATATGTTTAAGGCCATGCCATGGCCCCCATGGCCGCATGGAACATGGTCGTCACATGCCACAGCGTAGAGGTTGGCGCAAGCCACGCATGCATCTCATCTTACCTCTTCCATGTAGGTACAACTCATCTCTTCCATCGGCTTACATTCAACGCTTGTAATAAAACACAGAAACGTGGATTTACGTCAAAACCAAAATTTAAAGCAAAATAACTAGCTCATAGTACAAACAGATTAACCGTCTGTACTGGGTTCACAATAATGTAAAACGTTCATAATATTCGTATGTCAAGCTGGACTGCCGGCTTAACGTGCTTACGAGACATTACAGATGATTAAAATTTAAGCTAGACTCCGCTATGTCCAAGCCTGCCACGTATGAGGCAGGCCACCACACCTGAGCAATTGTTTCAAAATGTTGTATGAATTTCAATGCATTTCGTTCTGTTAAGGTACCTAATCGCTGGGACAAAGTGAGACCTTCTTTCTGAGAAAAGTATCAGATTTAAGTACATCAGATATCTTTTCACAAGTCTTTTGACTGTCACTCCGGTATCACCGGGTACCGACCTACCTCCGTCGCATAGTCGAGGACTACCTGACGGACAGAGCCGTCATCTACCCCGGTCACCGGGGAGAGTGGAACCGGCGAGAGATATCGTGCGGTGTTCCACAGGGATCGGTCTTGGGGCCGCCCCTGTGGAACATCGGATACGATTGGGTGCTGCGCGGCGACCTCCCTGACGGCGTCAGCGTAATATGTTACGCTGACGACACGCTCGTCCTGGCGGAGGGAGAGTCGCACCAGGCGGCGGCCGACCTGGCGACGCAAGCGGTTGCGACAGTCGTCGAAAGGATCCGGCAGCTGGGACTCGAAGTGGCGCTGCACAAAACGGAGGCCATGTGTTTTCATGGCCGCGTTAACGCGCCACGGTCTGAGTCCCACATAACGGTGGAGGGGGTTCGCATCGGCGTCGGGAGGACGATGAAGTACCTGGGACTCGTCCTCGACAGCCGGTGGAACTTCAGGGAGCATTTCCTGAGTTTGGCCCCAAAGCTGAACCGGGCAGCAGCCGCCCTCAGGCGACTCCTGCCTAATCTCAGCGGGCCAAACGCCTCCTGCCGTAGGCTGTACGCCGGTGTCGTGCGGTCCATGGCCCTCTACGGGGCCCCCGTGTGGGCCCTGAGCATCCGGACGCGACCACTAAAGTTGGTCGCATGCCAGAGGGTCATGGCTATCCGAATGATCCGGGGATACCGCACGATCGCCGGCGAATCGGCCAACCTGCTTGCCGGATTACTGCCCTGGGATCTGGAGGCGACTGCCCTCCAGCGCGTCTATGAGTGGCGCGTGGAGGCGCAGCGCCGGGGAGAATTCCCGCTGCCCCGACAAGTCGAGGCGCGGCGGGAAGAGGTCCGGCGCGATCTCAGGGCAGTATGGAGGGGACGATTGTCGCAACCGACGGCCGGGCACGCCGCAATCGCGGCGGTAAGACCCCTCTTTGAGGAGTGGCTGGATAGGAGTCACGGCGTCCTGACCTACCGCATGACGCAGGTCCTCACCGGACACGGAAGTTTCGGGAGGTACCTGTGTCTAAGGAGAAAGGAGGAAACGCCTGGGTGTCACCACTACGAAGATCGCCCGGAGGACACAGTAGAGCATACGGTGCAAGACTGCCCAGCTTGGGCAGAGCACCGACGTGTCCTCACGGCGGCGATAGGCGGAGACCTCTCGCGCCCGGCATTGGTTGCGGCCATGCTGCGGGGCGAGACGGAGTGGGAAGCGGTCGCCTCCTTCTGCGAAGCAGTCATGCTCGCGAAGGAGGAGGCGGGCCGCGTGAGGGGGAGGACAATGTCCTCCCTCCGCCCCACCCGCAGTGGTGGACACCCACGGCGACGGACGTCGCAAGACGATCTCCGGCCACCGTAGGCGCGGGCATGCGGGCGGCGAGTAAAGGGCAACTCGCTGCCCGACCATGGACCATGCCCGGGTCGACGGCGCGTTGTGTTCCACGCGCGCCTCAAAGAGCGTCAGCAAGATGACGGGGCCCCCCTCTAGAGGGCCGAAGCCTGCCGGGGTCGCGGGACTTATCTCATTACCGTGACCCCGGAATATAAAGGGCTATTGAAGGACACCGTGGATTTTAGTCAGTACAAGTCTGACAGTCCCTCCCGCCCTGCCCGGGGTGGGAGGACTCATTTGATGATTTTACCACGATAAAAAAAAAAAAAACTCTTTTGACTGTACTTGTTATACACGAAAAAAATAATAAAATGAACATCCAAAAATTAAAATTAAAATCTAGATAATTTCAACTTTTGGCTGGTTTTTGGATAATAACGTTGTAAAATAGACAGTGCATTTTAAATTTTGCCAAATTCAATAAATTATTAAATTGAATTCATTTGAATTGAAACATGTTATCGATTCTGAAACATCTCTGATTTGGACGGTCGTTAAAAGTTTTTTGTTAACCCTATAATAGCGCGTTTTATGGCAAAAAAGAAATCGTTGGAGCTCTGTCAATCAACTCGAAGAAAAACTTATCCGGCTTTATTACAAAACGTGGTTTAACTTAGACCAAGCTTTAAATCAAAAATGAATTTTTGAATTTCGAACTTTATTTCTACTGTCGTAAAGTTATTAATACAAAAACCGAGTTTAGATCCCGGTCTAAGTTGTCAATGTGCATTTTAGAATTTTATAGCAGTTGGAATAAAGTTCGAAATTCAAAAATTGATTTTTGATTTAAAGCTTGGTCTAAGTTAAACCACGTTTTGTAATAAAGCCGAATGGGTCCTAACATTTTCGTCCTAAAAATATTAGGACGAATTTTTACTTGGCTAAAAGCCAAGTAAAATTTTTAAGACTTACTAGGTCTACGAAAAATTGACGTGAAAGAAAATGTATTGCAAAGGTCTCGCTATCGGAATAGTTTAATATTTAACGACCTACATAAAAACTAAAAGCAGTTTTTAATACAGCTGTTGAACATCGTTAGGACATTTTTGCCTTAAACAAAAACTGGCATTAAAGAAAAAAAATCCGTTCCCCCCAAAATTTAGTTTTTTGGCAGGTACGAATGAAAAAATTGATTTATTATTTCTGATTTTTTAACACTGTTAACATTTGACATGCAAGAAAAATCCACAAGATACTGCCATCATTTAATATCTGAACCGTCGCCAAAGAAAATAACTGAACACCCAACATATTGCGTATATTTGCTCTTAACTCAAGACGCAATAATAATCTCCGAGGTTCATATCCAATATTTAATATTCAGCTATATTGCTAGTCCAAGAGCGCACTCATGAAGTACGTAGGCTTCAGATAATATTGCCTAGAAGTATTTGAGTACGGAAGTCAAAAGAGTCACTTCGGTATAGAGGTTAAACCAGAAGTGGACGGAATGGCTAGTGGTTTGTCCGTCTGTCTGTCTGTCACCAGGCTATATTTAATGAACCATAACGTTAGATGGTTGAAAATTTCACAGATGATGTATTTCTGTTACCCAAAAATAAATGTTTGAAGGGGCTCCCACACGAAAGACATGCTTTTTGTCATTTTTATAGATAACGGTACGGAACCGGAACGGTATAATATCAGAACTGATTTATATACAAGTTATTTAAATGAGAGTGAGATCACAATAAGCCAGTGCGCCATCGCAACGCGAAATCCTACAGAACCACAACCCGCAACGATGATAAGTGTGTTGTATTATGCGTAGTTGGAATTCCATTGCCTCGCTGTGGTGACAGCATAGCTGTGGTGTGGTGACAGTGTAACCTCAGCATCGCGTGTGCTTGGTGATGTGTTGTCACCTTAATACTGTGAATCTGGCACCATTTTTTTTTCGCTCTTATCTCAAGAACTATTCTTCGAATTGAAAAAATATTTTTTATGTTGGATAGTCCATTTATCGAGGTTGGCTATAATATTTATAAGAGGAGGAGCTCGTGGCTAAATAATTACAGCCGCACACATCTGTATCAACTTTGGCAGTCGTAACTGTTTGTCAGAAGCTCTAAAGTTTGACAACCAGTCTTACCACGGGGTATCGTATTACCCAGTTACTAGGTTGTGGAGGTTCGATAAGCAGTCGCTCCATGTAAAATTCTGACATTCAGCTGTAAGCGGGAAAAGGCTAGGCAGATGATGATGATATAGGCTATATTACATAACGTTAAGACCAATAGAGGAGCTAAGCAGTGGGGAATACCACGGGAACATTTAGTTGTTAAATGTATAGGTTTGTTTTTGACTCTAGTCTGGGTTAGAGATAACGGAGACAAAGTCAATGACTGCGTGAGCGTGAGAAGAAGCCTGCCCCCCTAGCCAAGTCACAACAAGTCGCAAACGATAATCGTAAACGCTCGGTACTCCCCAAAAGATTTTCAACTTTATAGTCTAGAGCCTAAAGTTGAAAACCTATTTAAGATTTCTGAGCGTTAGCGACAGGAAAGATCGAAAACGATAAGCATTATTCACTAGATCTTCAACGTTATACCCAAGCACATAAAGTTGAAAATCTATTAAAACCTACTGAGCGTTTGCGTTTATCGTTTGTTACATGGCTACAGGGCCTGTTCACTCTAACTTGAAGAGATTCAGGTTGCATGCGTTGTGAAACGCATATAAATTCGAACGTAGAAAAAGAGTTTAACTATCCCTAAGTGTTGATAGATCGAACAATAAATCTCCGTTGTTGAATTTTTAATAGGACTTATAAACATATTTGGTTACCTACTCATAAGTAACAACGAAACGGTTTGCGACAGTTGCAACTTAAGTAACCTCCAAAGAAAATCCTTACATCTACAATTTTAGTAGATACTTTTATAATAAAGCCATAAAATAGTTTGCTTTTATAAAAATTATACATTCTTACGGTCAGTTTACACCGAGACGCGACGAAGCGCGACGTGACACAACGATACTGCAAATTTGTATCTTATCGTGTAGTAAATAAAGTTAGATTTTGAGTCGCTATTTAAATGCAGCGCGGCGCCGCGTTACGCCGCGCTGAGTTGCGAAAGGTGTATCTTTTCGCGTAGGAAATAGAGTTAGATTTTGAGTAGCTCTATTGAAATGTGCGCGCAGCGTCACGTATCGGTTTAAGCTGACCCTAACTTTACTACGAAGCTTGATAGTACTGTCAGCAAAATAATATTATCTTTTGAAAAAAAAATTACATGATATAGGTACTACAAAGTTATAGAGAAAACTGCCTAACAAGAAACTCGCAACTATAACTTTATATAACTTCTCATTACACGTGGCATGAGTCCTTATGTATTCGTGGTATGGGTACCAAGTGCCAACAGAAATTGTGGAAATGCGGCACACAAAACGTGTACCACTTAATAAAACGATAAATCAGTAGATACTAGCACTTCCAAGTAACTGTTTAGTTCAAAATGATTTACGGTAACTTTACTTGTACCTAAACTTAACTTGAAGTTGGCTTACAAATTGGCTTAAGTAATAAGTACCTAGTTACCTACCTAAGTTAAAGTTTTGGTAATTGTAATGACCCTTTGAAATATCGTTTTTAGAAAGGTTTCATCACGCTTTAATGTTGTTTGTGGGCCTTTTAAGCACAATTCACAAGTTTAAGCGTATTTAATAAACCCTAAGAAGAATTTTAAGAAGATTAGATAATAATATTTAGTTCTTCCGCATCCGTAGATTGTTGAATTATACGGGTGATTTTAATAGTTGTATTTGCTATGTTCATAACCTCGGGTCCAGTAATCCAAATCTTGATGAGACGCCAGTGAGGGAACGAGATGGCGCTAGACGACTTTTAAAGCTCTGTCTTTTTCTCACATTGGAATAATTCTCTCGCTTTAAGACGTCATGGTAGCCACCTGATCCTTTTCTTTGACGGCTGCTTCTGATTGGACATCTTTAAAACTCGAATAGGCAAATTCGGTCTTTGATTGGTTACAGATAAAAATTGGTTTCAAGATTGCCACCGAAACAGAATAATTAATATCCAGCTTTATACGATACTGCAGTTCCAAATTTCCAGCTCAATCAGAGAAACTCCACTGCTATATCATAGAGCAATAAACTAAATATCAACAAGCAATGTTCCTTCAGTACACTAGACATTTATTGGTACAGTTAGCTTTCGAGAAAACTCACCCCTTTGGTAGTGATGTCACTAACAAAGGGGGTAAGATTTCTCTGAAGCTTACCATACTACGTCGCCAAATATATTGGCAATTAATTAATATTTTTGACTTCGGGACTTTTGGTGTAAGATTCGGTAGTGATTAATAACTACTTGTATTGAAATTTTAATTTAAATAATGCAGTTTAAATATGATTTACCTGATGATGGTTATCCGAGTATAGGAACCGAAAGGCATTTATCTATTAACCTTTAACCAGTGACACGAAAAATGTGTAACACTATCAGGGATATGTAGCCTCTCAGGCTATTTTTAACCGACTGCAAAAAAGGAGGAGGTTCTCAATTCGGTTGGTTTGTTTTTGTTTTTTTTTTTATGTATGTACACCAATGATATTATAAACTATAGATACGTTGTCCGCACTCTAAAATGGCAACAAAAAATGAAGCCAATTGGCCACATTGCGCGTAGTTGCGTCTCCCTCCCGCCGTACGGTGTCATATTTTCTTTCTCTTTCTTCACGCGTGTAAGTAGTTCTAGTATTGTCGCCGTTTTTAAGCGCCGCGATGTTCGTTCATGGCGAGTCTATATACACCGTGTTCTTCACGTTATCCATAAACTTTAGCAAATACTTCTATGGGTTTTACAAATCAAATCCAACAAAGGAAGTAGTACTTAAAAAGGCTTCGTTACAAAGATATTTGTAATTTCATTTAATGAAATTTAATTGAGCTATGCAGTGAGAAAGTATCTTAATTTGGCCTATGTTGCCGCTTAGTGCAAATACTATTTGCATTTCATTTGTTTCAGCCCGCCAAATGTTATGAATGAAAATACGACGTTGCCACTTCGGATAAAGAGGCATGCATATCGGGTTATTTACGTCTAGGTATTTAGTTTGTATGAAAATTAACAAAAAATAAAAAATAAGAATTTATTAATGTGTCCATAATGAAAAATGCTTACTTCCGTGGTTTGAACATCTGGTCGAAGTTTATGTATATCGTCCGGAACACGGTGTATAATACGTCATTGATGTACACCGATTACTCCGAGGTTTCTAGTCCGATTAGTGTAATTCTTTGATGAAATCTGTTCGATGCAGTATACTTTCCCACTGGTTCCATAAAAATTTCATCCAATTTGGTTCAGTACTTTTTATTTTGTGAGCTTTTTTATTGATGGATAATTTGATGATCTTTACTTTTTGAGTGTTTGTTACGCGATTACTTCGGCAATTGTGGACCGATTTTCAAAATTCTTTTTTTGTTGTACGAGGAATAGTTCACTTTAGGGAACACTGCACGTTTCATCAAAATCAGTTCAGCATTTTTGATAGGGAATTTTATTAGCTTATTGTGTACATGAGCGATGTTAATACCGGTGCTAAGGATTACCAAATTCTAGTGCACATGTAAGAAAGTGATGTATTTGACAAGAATTTGGGTTTAATATTTAAACTAAAAAGAGTAAAGTAAAAAACATTTAAAAAAAAAATTAACCGCCTTCAAAAAATCCCACAAAAAAGGTAAAATAACCTACAAAATAACTTTTCTTTCGGAAGTCGGTGGCATAAAAGACAACGAAATAAAAAAAAGCCACCGACTTCCGAAAGAAAAGTTATTTTGTAGGTTATTTTACCCTTTTTTGTGGTTGTTTTTGAAGGCGGTTAATTTTTTTTAAAACTTTTTTATATTAATAAAAATCAATTTAAATGTTTAAATTTTAGTTCAAAATTTAACCTTGGTATACAAGAAAAAACATTAAGCCATTTTATCAACTTTTGATACAAGATAATTACAGAAAAAAATGTTGAACTTTATACTTAAAATCTAGTTTAATAAGAAGCAAAAAAACATAACATTTATTTCCCAATATTAAAAATAAAAAATCTGACAATGACTCAATTTGGCATAAAATTATAGCAATTTTTGCATAATAGACGAGAATATTGCAATCATACGGAATCACAATAACTGACACACGTGTACACTACGCATCTACATGATCCACGTGTGCTCGGACGCTGTTTTTCCTACCTTTTTCTTATATTTTGCATTACGACATTAAAAATAATTGTACTGGTTCGAACGCATATTTTTTATGGCAACAAGGGACATGTAGCCTGACAGGCTACGTTTGATCTTTTGATACGTATTACTTGCAATTAATTATACAACCGACGACAAATCTATCGCCTTCCTTGGTCGTTTTACTTCTAAATCAGAAGCTACTAAGAAGCGGAGCAGCGGCAAAAGTGGGGAAGTAGCCAATCCTAAGAATTTGCAAAACGCGCGTCGCCTGTGAGACGACATGTCACCAGTTAGAGGTAACCAATTTATCATCTGCATAGCCTTTTCCCAACTGTGTAGGGGTCGGCTTCCAGTCGATCCGGATGCAGCTGAATATCAGTATTTTTAAAGCGGTTCTACCTCCACAACCCAATAATTTGGAAATTGGGAATACCTCTCGGAAAGACTGGATGCCAGACTTTCGAATTTGTCAAATACCTCGGAGTAACAGTAGAACAAAACCTAAGCTGGAAACAACATATTATTAACCTAAATAAGCGCGTAAGAAAATTAATTTACCTACCTATTTAAGTCTATCAGAAGCGCATGTGATATTGAATTGTAATGTTTACTTTGCCCTTTGTCAGTCTGTATTAGGTTATGGATTGAATACCTGGGGAGGCGCTGCAAAAACGACTATGCTATTAGTCGAAAGAGCTCAACGTATGATCCTCAAAGTTATGAGTCGAAAAAAATACTCATATCCGACAACTCAATTTTATTCAGAATTAGACGTACTCACAGTTCAAAAACTATTTATTAAATCAATAATTGTTGCACAACATAGAGTTAAACCACACTTTAAAACAAGACGAAGGGCTGATATGGTATATAAGACACCGAAACAAAAGACTTCCTTTGCTCGAAAATTATCCAACTATTTCGACCCCGTGGCTGGAAAGGCGTCACGGCGTCCTGACCTACCGCATGACGCAGGTCCTCACCGGACACGGAAGTTTTGGAAGGTACCTGTGTCGGATAGGGAGGGAAGAAACGCCTGGGTGTCACCACTGCGAAGATCGCCCGGAGGACACAGTGGAGCATACGGTGCAGGACTGCCCCGCTTGGGCAGAGCACCGCCGTGTCCTCACGGCAGCGATAGACGCAGTGGTAGACGCCCACGGCGTTGGACGTCGCAAGACGATTTCCGGCCACCGTAGCCGTAGGCGCGGGCATACGAACGGCGAGTAATGGGCAACTCGCCGCCCGACCATGGACCATGGCCGGGTCGACGGCGCGTTGTGTTCCACGCGCGCCTCAAAGAGCGTCAGCAAGATGACGGGGCCCCCCTCTAGAGGGCCAAAGCCTGCCGGGGTCGCGGGACTTACACCATTACTGTGACCCTGGAATGTAAAGGGCTAAAGAAGGACACCGTGGATTTTGGTCAGTACAAGTCTGACAGTCCCTCCCGCCTTGCCCTTGGATTCTGAGGACTCATTTGATGATTTTACCACGCTAAAAAAAAAACTATTCCGGCCCCAGCCTATATAACACCGAGTAAAACTATAAATCTAGAACAACTGAATGCACGGGCGTGTAAGAAAATAATTTTATTTATGAATTTTTGAAACAGACTACCCTACTACTGAAGATCTTCTTAAACCTGTTACCAAATATGTGAGGCACAAAAAAAAACTAAACAGCTCATAAAGCACATACATATATTATCATAAACACACATAAACAAACCCACGACCCTTCACATACATCGACATACACACTACACATGCAAATACATACAACAATAGTTATTAGTTAAATCACTAGAGTTAGCAATCCAAGATAATTGCTCAGTTCTCTCTAGGATCTGGTGGGTATTTGTGGTTCTAGGGGCTGGGGAGACTATCCGCTCGTGATACAGATAGACGTAGTCTAACGACAACCAATACTCACTATGATGTCATATTTAAGTAAAAGAAAGATTCACAATACCTAAATAATAAGAAATTGTTGTCTCTACTAACAGTAGTTATAAGATATCCTTTACCAACAAACACTATTGATTTTGTTGTCAGATACTTAAGCAAATAAATAAATAATAAGGGCCTTACTTATAAACATTGATTAGACGTTACTTATCTTAAATAGCTCTTAAGTCACTTGCCATCTCTATTCATTAAAAGAGAAATGACAAGGACAGGTGATATTTAATCGGTAGCTAAGCAACACAAGTTTTTATAAGTAAGGGGGTTAATGATTAACTTCTAACTAACAGTGACGATTGTCAAAGATCTACAGATGACATCCAACATTTTTTTAAATGCATCTAACTCAGAATATTTTTCAATTGAAAAATAATCAATTCTGTATGAAACACCTGAATTTTGTGTGTATTTTCTTTTTATTAAAAAAAACTCGTTTTAATTAAAATCGTACAATCTGATAAGAAAATAAAATGCATAAAATAAATGTAATAATTAAGACTTATCAGACCATTGATTGGGTATATCTATTAATTTGAATCTAAAGTGCTTTTCATAAAAATGCATAATAATTACGAAGTGCATTTTTTTAATGGAAGGAAGGACTTGCATTTTTTTTATTCTTGTTATTCTATTTATATTTTAATTTGACTTACAAAAAATTTCAATTTAGTTGCCTACATCATGAGTTTTACATTACGTAATATATTTTTATTTAAATTAAAAATACAAAAATAAATATCAATTATATTTGCGTTTCTTGCGAACACGAATGCGAATGCAAATGTCAAGAAACATGCGAATATTCGCGAATGCGAATACAAATAGGAATATTCGTTACATCACTAATTTACATAGTTGGTGACTATCACGTAATCAATACGTGATAAACCAATAATGTGTATTGGTTTCAGCTTGAAAGATAGGATAGTTTTCAACCCAATCGATGGTGGCGCCCAGAACAGAGGCGAATTTATATAATTTGTAACGCGTACGTAATTAATCCCTGCGGTAAATTTCAATCATGTGCGAGTGGATGTGACGTTCTGGTTTATATAGAAATGCCTAACATGTGACAATTGTCAGGTCTCTTGTTTGAGAATTAATTGCTGTTTTAGTTTTAACAATACTAACGAGAATATCAAGAGTCAAAAGAAATAACTAAATAATAAACTCAAAATGAGTAAAAAAATGTTCTTAATTTTTAACGGGCAATAAAAACTAATAGGTGCAATAACTTTCCCCAAGTCCTGAAAGAAATTAAAATAAACTTAGTGGAAATAAAACATATTTTTTTTCACTAAATATAAAGGTTGTTACTTAGTTTTCCAAAAACCCCCATTTAGCTGAATTATTTAATAGAAAGAAATCCTGTAAGAGAAGTAACCATCCTCGCTGTCCATTTGTCAGTGGGGATTTCTGGCATGAGGGCTTTATTCCATCAGTTAAATCATAGCATATCATGTGTGTACATACTTACTAACATAGTTTATAAGCAAATTGTTTTACTAACACTTATATGGATTCTGTCTGAAATAAATAAATAATAATAATAATAGCTTTTTCATCGGTTAATAAAAATGCTATCTCATAGAAATTGAATTTAAAAGCAAAAAATATAATGTTGTGATAAATTATCCCCAGTGCAGTGAGTTGAGTACCTAAATGTGTCGTTTTTATTATTTTATAAACAAAAAAAGCTTACTTTAAAAACACAATGCCTCCATTATTTATCCTCCTAAAGTGATGAATGTTGTTTCATCAGTGTATGTTTTAATATTAAACTGTAAAATGAGACCGATGCACTTTCTCTTGACATCGTTGAAAATTTTCAATTGGCTCATGTCCCAGAGGAAAAAGGTCGTAAAGATAAGACTACGACCGCCATTAAACAACCCTTTCACACTCGTAGTGTTTAGTATAAAACGTTACATTTATTTGATGCGTTCTTTCACTTTTTTGAGCACATGTCATTATGAATATGATACTGTGCGCTTAAAATATGAGTAGTTTTAAAACAAAGGTAAATTCGTTGTAAAGCATTGTCTACACTTATTATTTAAGAGCAAAGATTAATAAACTAAAAATGACTGAACCAATTTTCAATTTTCTTTAACCTACAGTCTTCGAATTGTTCCATCTAAGCACAAGCAGGCAAGAAGCAGACAATGTACCTCCGATGATGAGGAGGACCTTTTTGCTGACTTTGCTGACCACGGCCCCGCCCCGTTGCACCAATAATGAATATGAACCAACAATCAATGGTGCAGATGAGACCTTAGCATCAATGCAGTGCATACGAATAATTAATAATTATTCTCGTCTGCACCAATGACGGTGCTAGTCAAAGGTGCAAACGGTACAACGAGAAACTACATTATTAGCCAGTAACCTAAGCAATAGATGGTAAGTTAGTTTATAATCTTGACACAGGATTTTTATCCCGTTTTTTTTAAGCTATTGCGTAGCTTTTATCGCGAGCTCTGAGCGCAGCGCGGCGCGGCGACCGAATCAAAAAATTACCAAAAACCAAACGAAAATACCTGACACCACGCATCGTTTAGCATCGTTTCAGTTCGGGAGACTTCGGCAATTATAAAAATATCCGTCATAAAAATAATTTACTTTTTCTTACTGATTATAAACAAATTATAAATTATATTCTCGTTAATTATTATAATAATCTCGTTAATGAATGTAATTTAAATAAATTATATTCTCGTTAAATATACGCGGTAGGCGATTGTATTCTTTTAAAATAAAATGTTATGAAATAGCTTCACCGCGGTAGTCTCCGACTGCCACATGTATTTTTTCGTATAATGGGTGTGCTCTTGACCTTAGTCTAGGTCAGGAGTGTTTAAGACAAGGTCGACGATGGAGCGAGCTTACCCAGAAGAAGCCTGTTCACTCTAACTTTGAAGAGATTAGGGTTGTATGCGTTCGGAAACACAGACGCAGGCAGAGAACTCTCTGCCACTCCTTCCTTCGTTTTTGATTCGAACGATTTTACAAACTTAAAATACCATCCATTCTGATATCAGATAACTAAAACCTTGAGAGCTAATTTATCTAACTGTACTCTCTCCAGCAAAATAGCACGGATACCTTAATGTCTATTTTCCCGTGCACGTTTGAATTAAGTTAGATGCAAAGACGATAGACGGCATCTAAAGGCGCTCCCTCACCGGAAGCATTCGCGTGTAATGTAACGTTACAGATTCGAGCATTTCGAATTTAAAGCGAATGCGAAGCGAATGCGAAGCGAATGCGAAGCGAATGCGAAGCGAATGCGAAGCGAATGCGAAGCGAATGCGAAGCGAATGCGAAGCGAATGCGAAGCGAATGCGAAGCGAATGCGAAGCGAATGCGAAGCGAATGCGAAGCGAATGCGAAGCGAATGCGAAGCGAATGCGAAGCGAATGCGAAGCGAATGCGAAGCGAATGCGAAGCGAATGCGAAGCGAAAAAAACTATATAGGTACTTATGTAGCTCACTGTGCGTTTAAAGTCAGTCAACAGACCTAGTCACAGATAGAACTTTTTTAGTTCACTGAATAAAGTGTTAATAAAACAAATAGCTAGCGGGCTTTGGAAGGAAATCGAATTTATTCACGATTTTAATCGAACAATTCAAACAACCATCGATGATGTTATCGATACATCAACATTTTTAGCCTTTTCATATTAAGATACATTTATATCAACTGAAAAAAACTTTTTGTAAACAAAAGGGATCGCCTACGAAACAAACACAAAAAAATCGGTTGTCTGTAAAGTCGGTATACTGACGATAGTTGAACGTGACAACGTCAAAAGAAAATACTGCACTTACGTCGCTATAAAAAATTTAAAATTGGAACGCCTCAGAGCGAGGTAACGCCGCATCACGTCATGTTTTTTCGTGCGTGCATTCTGCTCCATCGAATTATAAGACGTTGTCACGTCAAAACGTAAAATAACTTTTGTGGTCGCTACCGAATTCAAGAATTACTTAAACCTGTGGGCACTGAGTGAGACCTCTTGAGATGAAGCTCCATACCACCTCAGGATGCAGGTTTCGCCTGATTTTTTACATGGATGGTGGAAGAGGAGTCCGCTAAAAACCGCTGCTGCTTTCTGGCGACTTCAGAAACAATTTCACAAAATATATGAAAAGACAAATGATTTTCCCACTGCTAAGGGTTAGGGGCGGGGACTTTGATAATATTCATCTCTTTACAAGTCCAAACAAAGTTACGTAATCTAAAATGTATACTTTATACCTTGTTTTGAGCAATCGTTGGCTGGGCTATATAGTGTCGACTAAATTCATGAAATTGACGTTAGAACCTTTTCCAAATGATTCAGAATACGCATACAGCGATCAAAAACAATGCCAACAACAGGACTAAGTATCAGATTTGATAAATGGTGTCTCATTGTTTATGCAAGCGGGACGCGGGGTCAATACCCACTTCTGTTTTGGTTTACAGATAGTATTAGCACTCGGGGTAAGGATTCAGCATTTGATTCTAGAAAATGCAGCTTTCCCAAACAGGGAGCGGCGCGATGGTAGCGTGGCGTGTGCTTCTAAATTGATCACGCCGCGCTTCCGCCAAGCACACGCCACGCTACCGTCGCACCGCGCAGAGCAATCAGAACCCTATTTGGCAATGGCTTAAGTTTATATTCCTGTTATATTGTTGTATTACTGTTATCGTATTTGATTTTATATAGAACAAACTTTTAAAATAATCTCTGGACTAGAAGCATCATTACGCAATAGTTGTCAAAACTCTTCTTTGTAAACATTGAGCGCGAAAAGATTATGGGTTGCTCTATAAGAAAAACTGACAGCACTATCATTACTTGACTGATCACTGGACCACTACCACTAGATATTAAAATGATTGACATGAGAAGATAAGAACATCAAAGAGCTAGACAGACTGTCATCTACCAGCGATAACTATGAGCTTGATGGAAAACTCAGTCAGATTGGATATTTATATTAACTATTGAAAAGTTTATCTTATGTTAGCACTTGACTGGGCTTTCAGAATGCATATTATATTAATGTAAAAACGAAGATGTTCTTCTCATTTTAAGGTGATCAATAGGGTAATGAAAAAAATTGCTTCAATAATATCGGGTGCGTAAGTATTCTCAATCAGCATACAGACCAGATGTATGAATGTCGATGAAGCGAAAGGAGTATGATCGTAGCAGGCGGCGCTCTGAGTTTTCTGTTTACTCTCATGAAGAAAGAAGTGAATATAATGTTTGTATGCAAAATAAAAATGTTGAAATTCGAGAAAAAAGGTCAATTATATGTCATGAGTTTTCTGATGGAGAAACCCAATAAGTTTGCCCGACCTTTGAATCGAACACAAGATCTCTTGGTTTTCAGTCACGTTTGCGGTCGCTATGTAGACCAAGGCGGCAGTCCAAAAAACACAAGTGGCAAAATGGGTGTACCTTTAGGTACACCTCCATATAATCCTTTAGAGATTACTGGTGCAAGACAAATCCATTAAAAATCACTCAGAAAATTCTTCTAGAATAATAATCATATCGTTAAAACTCCTAAGAGGAAAGATAAAAACTCTCTCACTATCTTTAATGCAACCATCTCCTATCCCTAGATTGTAGAATATAAACGAAAACGAATTTACATTTTTATTCAGAGTGCTGCAACAGATGCTTATAATAGCATTTTGTATTCTCATGTAATGTAATGAGGTTTTATTTTAAAGTTTTGAATGCTTTTGTGGAGGCTACTTATGGTGTAATAATGTAACATTATAGAGCAGTGGGGTAATGAGTTCGGGTTAAAAATTATCAAGAAAATAATTTTCTTTAAAATAATAGAAAAAATCATGCTGAATTGTAACTGCATGTTATTTTTTTGGTCGTATGTTCCTGTAGGAACTTTACTTTGTATACTTTATTTCTTTATCACTGCTGGGCTTTCAAAATCAAGAACGACCTAAAAATTCGAATTTAAATTAAATTAAAATTATGCGTATATCACAACACATGAATCATTTCATTATTTCACCGTGTTACGTAATACAAAATCGGGGCCTCGCAATTGTTGGCATTCAAAGTCAAAAGAACAAAAGGTTTCTATAGTTTTGTTAGCACAAAATGCTCACCCAATAAATGCAAGTATGTGCAAATGTACATGATATTAATAATATAACATCAAAACTCGTAATGCGGGTGTCGGTAAGTTCCAAGCATACCGTGGTATTATTGCCACGTCGTGTTTAGTTACCGTTTTCAAACGTTACTTAATTAAAATAGAGAACAGTAACGATTAACACGCTTATATTAGGTATCATTTTATATGCTTTGTTTAAAACGCAGGAATGATCTTAAATTTCATGCATGAACAAATAATGGTAATAATTTGTGATTTTGCTTATGTTTAGGCTTTGCGCGAAACTAATCAAAACAGTTTCAAATACATTTTGACTATCATTGTCGAATTACTGATTAATTTACGCATTGCGTATCAGTTTATGATAGTATTTGATCAGCCCGTGGTTTCAGTTGGTTTGAGGTTAAAATTGTGCATTGCAATTGGGTATCTATTTAGGACAAGTAGTCCAATTAGGTAGGTCCAACTTCGAGAAAGAGGTCAACCGCCGAATCCAACACGGTTGGGCAGCGTTCGGGAAGCTACGCAATGTCTTTTCGTCCGACATACCTCAGTGCCTCAAGACGAAAGTCTTCAACCAATGTGTGTTACCAGTGATGACTTACGGCACCGAAACGTGGTCTTTCACTATCGGCCTCATCTCAAAGCTCAAGGTCGCTCAGCGAGCTATGGAGAGGACTATGCTCGGTGTTTCTCTACGTGATCGAATCCGAAATGAGGAGATCTGTAGACGAACTAAAGTCACCGATATAGCCCACCGGATTAGCAAGCTGAAGTGGCAATGGGCAGGCCATATTGCTCGCAGAGCAGATGGCCGATAGGGTCGAAAAGTGCTAGAGTGGAGACCGCGGACTAGCAAGCGCAGCGTAGGACGTCCACCAACGAGATGGACAGACGACCATAAAAAGGTCGCCGGAAGACGCTGGATGCAGGTCGCTTCCAACCGGTATATGTGGAGATCTAAAGGGGAGGCCTATGTTCAGCAGTGGACGTCCTATGGCTGACATGATGATGATGATTTGGGTACGAGGAGTCATGCTAGACACACCACACGTGAGCAAAAAATATGTACATCAGAATCTTAATTATGAATGCAGTCAAATCGTTGTTCTGCTCATGATAGTAACTTACATTTTGTATTAAATAGACCAGATGATTGGCTTATTGTATCCAATAAAATTACCAGACAAAACAGTGAAAAAAAATAATGCTTTGGCAAGTCAAAACTTGTCCCGAACCAGATCATGAATTGCCCAAATGCCATAATATATAAATAAAATAAGTTGTCTATCTTTATGTACTGGATTTTATAATTTGATTTTAGTTGCTTTCGCAAGCAGAAAATTATTAATTGAAATAAATCTCTGCCTGCGTCTGTGTTTCCGAACGCATACAACCCTAATCTCTTCAAAGTTAGAGTGAACAGGCTTCTTCTGGGTAAGCTCGCTCCATCGTCGACCTTGTCTTAGTCATTCCTGACCTAGACTAAGGTCAAGAGCAAACTAATTTTACATTTAAAAAAAAACACACACACACATCGAAACCATTCTCCCAAGAAAAATAAAAGTAACAAAATAACCAAGTCTAATAGGACATTCCACTTATCACCTTGTTATCCCATACAAATAGGCATTGAACACGTTATCATCAACTGTAATACTGGTTGCCCAACAAAATGTCTCCAAGGTGCTGTTAAGCCCACAGATTTCGGGATTCGGTCACATAACAATAGTTCGTACGTACCATACTAATTTCACCTGGATATCTGTTTACCTGCTTTGGAGATAACGGTTGTTGAATAATAATAGCAAGGATTGTTTGGCAGGTTGTTTAAACTATTATCTGGGGTGTAATGTATGAGATTTTTGGAACAGTCGTAATAATTAAATTAGGTGTAAAAGAAGCACAGACGGTTTTTCAATAAGCACTTTCAGTATGAAAACATAAAACTGCCCGTTGTTGGTTTGTGGGCTCTTTCTAAAACTGATAATGTAAGTGATTTTTAAAAGAGATAGTTTTCAAAAAGGGAGGGAAGGAGTACTCTGTCTTGTTACGCACACCATACAAATTACAGATATATCCAATTCACAATATCTTATAAATGGGGAGAGGAGAATGGAAGAAGAAAACGTGTTGCGCCGACCCCAAGTAGAATGGGATAAGGGCAGGAAGAAGAAGAAGACAATATCTTATAAATAGGGTGACACAATGGGCGGTCTTATCTTA
Source organism: Agrotis exclamationis (assembly GCA_950005045.1). NCBI lineage: Eukaryota > Metazoa > Arthropoda > Insecta > Lepidoptera > Noctuidae > Agrotis > Agrotis exclamationis. Next base: position 19,308,168 of record OX465419.1, read on the forward strand.
TGCTGAACATGCCATCTCAGAGCAGTGGAGCAGTGGTGGCCCAGTGGTATCGGTCCCGACTTACGAGATACTGTCGGTCGTGGTCGGTTGGTCGTGGGTTTGAACCCAGCCATGCACTTTACTTTGTATAATTCAGTGTTCTTAAAACGGTAAAACAAAACATCGTGAGGTAACTGGCATGTCCTAGAACCAAAAAATCGAAGTTCGGTGGGAACATTTGTAGGCTGATGATGATGATGATACCATCTGAAAAATTTTTGGGCTCTCCCTATTATAGACCTTATAATTATGCTATAACACGTATGATGGTATTAATTGACGGACTGTGGTCATTTTTATTTTATACTATGTATACGTATTCCTTAAAATATTTTGAAATGACCTGGGAGATATCATTTTCAGAAATAAGAACGTTGGCTTATCATGTTTTCCGAGGAAGGTATACCACAGCGCCATTTATCAAACTCCCAAGTTGTGACTAGGAACATCCATCAGATTATGAGAGTGAGGGAAAAGAAAATTCATCTTTGTTAGCATACACTTGTGCAAATGTGCACTATACTGCATGTATGTCATAGGAAGTCCGACGGCTTCTTGGTCCGGGCAAAGACCATCTGAAAAAAATGTTGACTGAAAATGTTTCAACTCACAACTGGTACTCGTTTCGTGGAAACTTTTCGATTATTTTTAAATATTTCATTTTATACTACTCAATGGTCAAGATGGCTGAAAAAAGAAATATTTATAATTATTTATAGTCACGAGTCCCTATACCCGAGTTTTGATGCAATTTAACTTTGTGAATAACTATTGATTAAAAAAAATCTATGTTCATTACTTTTACGCTCCGTCTTCCGGTGTATGGTCGTCACTCGAGAAATTTTCATCCCCATCGGCTATAAGTTCTACAAGCGATGTGACTTGCCCATAGCCACGAACCAATTAGATTTGAAACTATTGATACTGTTATCACGTCGATTGTAAAAACTAGAAATGCCATAAATATCCATCAAAATCCTCCAAAATAACCATTATAAAATACAAAAGAAAAACAAATTACCTAACACAATCCACATTAAAAACGCAGAAACGGAATCTCAGCACACAGACTTGAAGAAATATTTCTTTCTATCGAGTTTACCGTTTAAAAGAGTTGTAGAACAAGTTTTTTTCAACTGGAATACTAACGAGCGGCTTGTCTAAGTTATAACCGCTTTGCATTGTTTTAATCACCCCGGACCGGCTCACCAAACTACGAATAGAAAGACAAGGAAAGATAAATCATTGGGATAAAGGAAGGCTTTATATTTTTCTTTTAGTCCAGAAAGGAAGGTGAATTTTAAATAGTGCGAGAAGTTTTCTTTGTCTCCTAGAATTGTTGAGTTTAAATGACATAATTATGATATACTAGCTGTTGTTACTGGCTTTGCTTGCGTGTAACTCTTAAATTATCCGACGCGAGTGTATTACTGGGATATATTGTAATTTGTGTGTTAACATTTCCAGCCGAAACTAGAGAAATACACTTGAGACGATCCTTATATATGTATACTCCTTTTCCTTCGTCAGAAGATTAAAACTTTGTTTATCCAAAGAGGCATTTTTGTAGAGGTTTTTAAACAGACCTAGTTTTCCAGTGACTACTAGCATGGTGCGCTACGAAATGCTACGGATTGCTACGAAGTGCTACGGTTTTGGCGTAGCTTTAAATCCCCATAGACCGCAAACAAACGCGGAACACTCAGCGTTTGCCCGCAGAGTATTTGCAAATGACCCGTTTTATTTTTCGTATTCATTGCTAATGTTAAATTAATTACTTAATTAAAAGCTTTCATCAAATGTATTGTAGTGTTTGTTTTACGACTAATTTATTAATGCCCATTTTTACTGAATCTATAAGATAAATATATTCACAAATACGCAAAACTGCTACCAAATTGGAACGAAGTTTTGCTCAAGAATATTCTGAGAATTCCGCTCTGCTGAGATCGGGTTTTCCCACCCTGAACAAAAGAAAATGTACAACACACTCCTTTTCTGTTATAGTTGTTTTGAATCTTATGTTCCTAGATCTTCGATATCTTTAGTAACATGCCTCATATTTCTTTCTATTTATGACATTTGTTTTATTTCCAAAACGCAATATTATATTTTTTTTCCTTAGCCGTTTCTGACCCATCACTGCTGGCAGAGGATTCTTAAAAATACAAAATTTAAATCGAAAACTCGAAACCGTTACCCTTTTCACAGCATCAAAGATTAGATCAGATCGTCCGTAACTTATTTGATCGGAATAATTCCTAACTTAAATTGAACTCGTCCAACTTTTGAATAAATTATTAAGAAGTTATTGACTTTTATACCGAAGCTCTGACACGGTTTAAAAATAGAGCTCTTTGAGAAAGTTTCTCCGTTAGTTTGGAAACCTTATTTATGAGTAATCCACTTTTTATGGCTCATTAATTTTGTAGAATTAGGTAATTTTCTTGTTATTTTTTTTTTGGCGTTGAACCAAATTTATTAATGGGGTTTGTTAGAGAATTTCATTTTATTTCAATTTCAAGAAAGATTGGAAATCACCTCTCCCATGATTTGATTTGATCTGTACTTCCAGGGAAAACCTGTATATTTGTTTTATTAGACCAACGAACTAAATAATATTATTATATATTATGACTAACAGACTGTCAAGTCTGACATCATCATCATCATCTCAGCCTTAAGACGTCCACTGCTGAACATATATAGGCCTCCCCTTTAGATCTCCACATATACCGGTTGGAAGCGACCTGCATCCAGCGTCTTCCGGCGACCTTTACAAGGTCGTCTGTCCACCTCGTTGGTGGACGTCCTACGCTGCGCTTGCATCATAATGAAGAAAAATTCTTTGACGACCGTCGACTAGAGCGTTCGCTAGAAAGATCATGAAAATGTTCGTAACTATGTTTGGCTCTGTGCTTGGCTCTGTTCAATGTTCTGTTACAAGTGAATGCTCAAGTCTATCACCACCTTTACGTAATTATGTTCATGACGTAAAACCAGAGGATTATTTTTTCAGTAATCTAATACGTTACGACCTTGATCTGTTTATCAAGTTAAGAATAACGTGTTATCTTAGACTGTTTACTGTATAAGGAAACCGATATGTGGATAGTGAAAAAATATAAGACGAATACGAAAACATTTTTGGACTTGGCCGTATTTGTTGAAGCAAAATAAACTACATTAAAAAAAGTTATTGGGGTCACGGGACCATCTTAAATGGGCACCACGGCCCCGAAACGTAAAGGACAATAAATTTCTAAGCCTTGTAAGAACTGATGAGTTTGCCGATTACGATTTGTCGCCTCACAGCGAAAAACGGATGACATACAACTTTTAAACTTGCGATTTTCCTTCCTTATCGATGTTTGTGAACGATGTTTTCATAAATTAGAAAATAAAAAAAGAGCGATAGAGCTAGATTCTCAAGTTTCTCAAAATTTTAGGTTAACATGCTCTTAATTTGCTGCGCCCCTTACAAAGAAATTAATACGAGAAATATAAACAACAGTTTAACAACAGCTAATTATTATAAAAAATACACTAAGTTTATTCTCATTCTTCCAATAATCCTCAACCGCCACCGTGCATCGCAACATCCCAACAATTTATATGCAACAACATTGTTTGGAAAATTTATCTGTTCAACAATTCACGCAAGTTTCCATCCGACCGATTTGAACAAAATGAACGAAATTGAACGAGAGCGCTGAGCGTGGTCATTCTGAACTTAAAGTCTGAAAGTATTAATTGGTGCAGTTGAACGCTCTTCAGTTTTATTCAGGATTTCAGCGTTTTAGTGGTTAGCTATTGGATTGGTTTTTTGTTCGATTTAAAGTGTAAAAGATGCTGATAACTCGTAATATCGGTTTTTATATCAAAGGTTTCCGTTTTTTTTTTCAAAATGGGAAAAGGTATGCCACCTTTTTTGAGTGTTTAATTCATCAAATGAGTCTCGTTCTGAGTGGAGCGAAAGCTTGCTTTCTAAAAATGCACCCAGTTCCTTCACATGCCTTTTGCGTTCCAGGGCCGCGGTATTCTTCTTACACTTTCCCATAACCCCAGTAGGCATTTGGCCCCCATAGAGGACGCGTCGTCAAAAAATTACTTTTTTCATTCTTCGTTCAGAATTCTATGTTACGTACGTTATTAAAAAAATAAAAATAAAACTTTTCGCCATTGACCTTTTCTAAGTCCTGTGTCCCGAGAAGCAAACAATTGAGAACAAATCCCAGTCTCCTAAGAACATTCCTATCTTTTTAGGACTTCATTAGAAGAAAATAATTATGGGCTTAGTATAAGGAATGGTCGCTCTTTGTCAAGACTAGGACTAATTAGTCTGGTCGCTAAGCGCAAATAAAAGAGTAAAATATATGGGTAGTTTTAGAAAATCTTGTTAAAATAGGTAGTAGCTAGTCGTAAAATAACAAGTTGAACCAAAATTACAAAAGATTTACAATTTAAAGAATAGTAGTTTCACGCTTTAGTTTTAATTTTTTATAAATGTTTTGTTCTGACAAAAGATTGAAGTATCAACTCAGCGTAGTGGATTTTTTGGGGTATGTGGTAGCCACATCCTAGCAGTCAAGTGAGTAACGGCACCACAGGCTACACGTAACCTGCGATGACAGCTTAGCGATTCTACTGGCGGATGAAGGCTCACCACGTCAGGTGCAGCGGGAGATGCCCAACTGACGACCACCGTAGGGGATGCTTACGGCGAATAATGGGTGATTTGCCGGCCGAAAATGGACAATGCCCGGGTCGACGGCGCGTCGGGTTCGATGCGCTCCTCAAAGGATGTCAGCAATCTGACGGGGCTACTCTTGGAGAACCAAAAGCTTGCGGGGTCGCGGAACCGTCTTATCGGGTAACCGTGGCCCCGGAACGTCTATTGAAGGACACCGTGGATTATAGTCAATACAAGTCTAGACGATCCTTCCCGTCCTGCCCTGGGTGGAAGGACTTATTTGATGATTTACCACGTAAAAAAGAAAAAAAAGGTCTTATCCTTGCCTCTGAGCTAGATTGTAGTCCAAGAGCCAATCTCACTGGTCCTACTGCCACTATCCTCGACACTGCAGTTCAATAACGCGGCCTGTATAACGTTGTGCGAGATGATTGCCTTCCTATTGTGTTCATTGACATGACCAGCTCTTTATCACTCCATTCATGTGCGCTTAGCTAGCTAGCACAAATAGGATCGTCTGATTAGTCTTCTAGATAGCTTTTGTACTGCTCTCGATGTGTTCATGTATTAAATAAAACACGGTTTTGTTACAAAGTGTAACTTCAAACTCTTTTAGAATTGTAATAGGTTTTTATTTCAGTTTGACATGCTCAAATCCGTCCCTATGCTTTTGTTTCTTCACAGGGGCTTAATATGGAAAAAGCAGTGCCATCGGCCTCTTTACAACCAGGAACAGCATTTAGGGAGCAGGAAGCATACATGCAGCATTAAATAGTTTCAACAAGCCACCTTCGCATTGCGATAAGCAGATTTAATTTCATCCACCCCACAGTGATTTTAAGGGCAAATTAGCTTGGATGGCTTTCTCATTTTCCGAATTGGTTAGCGATGACTTGATTTCGAAATAACAAGCAAAAAATATTCGAAAACCGAATTCTTCACCTCCTCCATTTTGAAATCGGTTTGAAAACAAGTGGATAGGGGTTAGTAACTGTTTTTACACTTTACTCGTTTTTCTGTGGTTCACTGAAACCTAAATCTGTAAACAATCTGTCCTGTCTGCTTAACCGAGCCAACATTCCGGTAAAGTACTACTAAAATATAATGCATCCATTACAAGCGGTGTAACAAGTAACATTTTTAATTTTACAAAGGCTCCCGCCATTTTCTTCTGTGGTAATGGTACGCGATTAGTTTTAATGGCGTGCTGGTGACGCGCCTGGTATCAATTAACGGTTGGCAATAAGGCTGAGTTTGGCGTGATTTTCTTTGTTAATGTGTGGTGTGTGGGTGTGTTATGTTTGGAACGTAATGATTTGGCGTGAGAACAACTTGTCTATTGTCTCTTCGATTTTTTATTGATACTGTTTTTTGGTATGAATTCTTAATAGAATATGTTTTTGTATTGATGGTACACAATAAGTTAGGATTCAAAATCTTTGTCTGAGAAAAAAGAAATATCGTTAAAAATATTTTTTTAAACTTTTATTTAGATGATAATACCTACGCATTATAATCAAAATTGAAGAAACTCCAATCAAAAACTGCCTGATGGGTGCCAGGAATAGAAAAATCCACCCATTTACAATAATTTCGCTATCGTTGTTAATTTAGTTAAACCCAGCCTATAAGCTCCCCACTGCTGGAACACAAGCCTCCTTTGGAACACAAAACGGAGAGGGATGTACCTATATTTTCCCACTCTGAATTATATGAATGAAAAAGGAGTGAATGATGCTGTGACGTCTGAATATTTATTATGAAGATAGAACATAGAATACAACTCGATCGACTTCAACCAATTACCAACTAATTGTTCTAACTGGTTGGTCAGAGTAGTTCTGTTCCACTTATAGTTGCATTAGTGCTGGTTACTGCATCCCAACATGTTGATTACTTCGATATTGTGTTTGTGTTGGCTTCTGTGTTGATGAGATTGTTGGAATTAAGTCTTATGTTATGTAAATTAGGAAACCGGATTTGGTGATAGATTAATTTTAGATGATCTTGGCTTGTTTGGTGTAATAGGCTAGGTTTGTATTCGTGGAAGCCATTATTGTTGTAGTTTTAGATATAAACTCCGTTTTCAAGAACTAATTTCTGCATCAACTAGTTTTCAGATCTCGATTTCTTTGGTTTTGCAGAGTGGCCTCTTTGTAGTCAAAATTCAACACAAAATAACTGAAATCCGACCTCAATAATCTACTATATAAAAATGTAACCGCCTTCAAAAACAACCACAAAAAAGGGTAAAATAACCTACAAAATAACTTTTCTTTCAGAAGTCGGTGCCTTTGTTTTTTTTAATTTCATTGTTTTTTTTTTGCCACCGACTTCTGAAAGAAAAGTTATTTTGTAGGTTATTTTACCCTTTTTTGTGGTTGTTTTTGAAGGCGGTTACATTTTTTTTTGAAAAAGTTTTTTATTTTACTCTTTTTAGTTTTAATATTCAACTCAAATTCTTGTCAAATAAATCATTCTCTCTCAAGTGCACAATAAGCTAATAAAATTCCCTATCTCAAAAACTACTGAACCGATTTTGATGAAACTTGCAGTATTCCGTAAGTTGAACAATACTTAGTACAACAAAAAAAGAATTACTTAAATCGGACTTATAGTTCCAGAGATATGCGAACACAAACTAAATCAGTCGATGCCTACTCCAAGCCGTTGAAGAGTTGTACCTTCCATCATCAGCTCATCCACCTGAGATGATGATTATCAGATGCAAATACTTGAACAGCTTTAGAAAATATATGAAAATGGTACTATGTGCCTATAAAATTTGAAGGTTGCCCTCGATTTCCCTGCGATTCCATCATCAGATCCTGACCTGATGATCATGGGACCAATTGGAAAGTATACCCTTTCAAACAAAAGAAAAAAATTCCAAATCGGTCCAGGCGTCTTCGAGAAATCGGGGAACATACATAAAAAAAAAAAAAAGATTCCGACGAATTGAGAACCTCCTCCTTTTTTTGAAGTCGGTTAAAAATAAGTCGGGTTTTCCTTCCTGACGCTATAACTCCAGAACGCACGAACCGATTTCCACGGTTTTGCATTCGTTGGAAAGGTCTCGGGCTCCGTGAGGTTTATAGCAAAAAAAATTCAGGAAAAAAATTTCTTCTTCTTTTGATCACCAAACGAAATGTTACATAAAACGAAGCCATCTGGTGGCGAAACGGAGTTCGCCGGGTTTGCTAGTGTAGTATATAAATCACGCTATAGTATAACGTAGCCAAGAAACCTATTACTAAAGTTGTAAATTAAAAAAAAAAATAACGTTTACGAAATTCTTTTTATGGCTGCATACATGCATTTTATTGCAAACCATGACTGGACTGCAGTTAATGTCTAGAATCTGTTTTTAATGATAATGTGGGTATAGCTATACATTTGTGGGCATAATAAAATTATATGAATGGGAACACTGGGAGGGGACGAAAACTTTGTTCTTAAATTGTGCAGAGAGTACCTAATGTAAAATTTAAATTTGACTGCGAGCGGGACTCAAACCTGCGTCTTTCTGCATAAGTCCTCCAGACACTTATCAAACTAAGCCGCAGCCCCACAAGCGAAGTGGAATCTTTCGTTTCATTGGACATATAGCCTGAGGTGTTTTGCTTAACCGTATGTGACGAAAAATGCATCCTTTCCTCTCATATCCATGGGAGGAAGTTCATTCGATAAATCGGTAAATTTTAAGTAGCATGCCATTCATAACTCATTGTTGACATGACTGTCATCGTTAATTCGGTATGAATCTCAGTAGGCGACGTTTTGAAGGTAATCAAAATTTAGAATCACTACATAGTATAAAGCAAAGTCGCTTCCCGCGTCTGTCTGGTCTTTCCCTAATGCTAAAATCTTTAAAACTATGCATCGGATTTTGATGCGGGTTTTTTTAATAGATAAAGTCATACAAGAGAAAGGTTTATATGCATTCATCATGCATAAGATAGACTGCTCCTGTGCAAAGTCGGGGCGGGTCGCTAGTGCTTTATAAAGCAATAGTAATAAGTACCCACTCTATTTTCTGCCTTTATCTGCATCATGTAATTTACCGAAGAAGTATCTATTGTTATGTTAATCAATTAATTCATCTACAATTTCTTATAAACTGCTATTGATAAAGAAATCCTGGTAGTAACAAACTAAATTTAGAATCCAACTTATTTGCAAAGCAACCTCATCTTCTATAGACGGTTATATTGAAATACCTTCCAAATATATTGGAATAAGTAGCTAACCGAGCGATTTCTGAAGCTCTTTTAAAAGGGACCAGGGCCCGCCCCGCGACAAATAAAATTTAATAGACCCTTACAAGGTTTCCTTTTCAAGCAAAATATTTTAGCTACATTTGCACTACAAAAGCCTATTGAAATGGGTCGCTGTCGTGACTACGTATATATTTAATCTTAAAACGAGGCGATCAACCTATGAGATTTTGCACATGGCAAATATTATTATAACTTATAATAGCTCAGGCCTGAATCCAGGAAGTATACAATTTGAAATAAACTTGTTTATCGAGAGATCTTGAGGTCACTCTTGTAACGTAATTGGCGAATACATAAAGTTCATTTTGGTGAAGTGAAAAAACCTTCTGCAATAATATGAATCACTCGCTAGGTTTCTAATTGGATATTTGACTTAAAAACTAATTAGTCCGTCATTCAATTAGATTATCATTATAAATATTTGACCCAAAACAACTTAGTACCATTTCTGACAAGTTTTGGCATCGCGAGCCCCATTATGCCTTTATTTATACCGAAAATGGAATCCAAACGATATTAAGATTGTGTCTAAAAAGCTGATGTAAGTCATTGTAGAAATACGAAATACGCTTCGAAAACGCTTTTCTGTGTTGACCTTCAAATCCCCAGAAAATTTCGTACACCCAATTAAATTTCAAAAACTCAACACCACAATCCCAACGCTCACTTCACTTCATTAAGCAAACTTCGCTTTTAATGACTCCGCTTAAAGTTGTTTATCGTTAAAACTTGAAAACTTCCATTTAACTCGGTAACAGTGATCGTGTTCTTACACTTTATCTCACTAACTTTATAACTATAAAAGCATTGGAAGTTGCAATTCAATCCCGTTTTGCATTTACAGTTAAGACTGGGGACTATAATATACTTTGATCAGTTTTAAGTGCACGCTCCGTTCGCGACATCTTGATGCGACTTGCGACGAGAGAATATGCATGTTCGTCACCAGCCCCTAGACCCAGACCTAAATAAATTAAAAGAACTAAGCGTAAAAAGAAAACGCTCTGTGGATTTTCTATGGAAAGAAAAATTCGAACCGCGAACGAGCTACCGATGTTCTTACCTACTAACATCAAATTCTTCAATCCATTCCTAATGTACTCGTATTGCGGTGGTTCTTTGAAATTCGCGATGCATGATGATATAATATAATACTTAAAAACTTTTTTTTACGTTTGTTACCTCATTACTTACGACTAGGTGAACCATTTTGATAATTTTCTTTTGTTCAATGCAGTATTTATCTATTTAAAACTTCATACAACACAGAGGTACATTCGCGGAGAGCCAGTTTGGCTTTCGCAGGGGGCGCTCGATGGTAGACGCCATCATGCGCGTGAGAGCCCTGACGACGAGGGATGCGGTGGCCCGGGGCAGGGTAGTCGTGGCGGTGTCTTTAGACATCTCCAACGCCTTCAACACCCTGCCCTGGAGTTGCATCAGGAAGGCACTCCGGTATCACCGGGTGCCGACCTACCACCGTCGTATAGTCGAGGACTACCTGACGGACAGAGCCGTCATCTACCCCGGTCACCGGGGAGAAAGGAACCGGCGAGAGATGTCGTGCGGTGTTCCAAAGGGATCGATCTTGGGGCCACCCCTATGGAACATCGGTTACGACTGGGTGTTGCGCAGCGACCTCCCTGACAGCGGCGTCAGCATAATAAAATATGTTACGCCGACTACACGCTCGTCCTGGCGCAGGGAGAGTCGCACCAGGCGGCGGCCGACATGGCGACGCAAGCGGTTGCGACAGTTGCTGAAAGGATCCGGCAGCTGGGACTCGACGTGGCGCTGCATAAAACAGAGGCCATGTGTTTTCATGGCCGTCTGAACGCGCCACGGTCAGAGTCACACATAACGGCGGGAGGGGTTCAGCTGAAAGCTGGCAAAGCTGAACCGGGCAGCAGCCGCCCTCAGGCGACTCCAGCCCAATCTCAGCGGGCCAAACGCCTCCTGCCGGAGGCTGTACGCCGGTGTCGTGCGGTCCATGGCCCTCTACGGGGCCCCCGTATGGGCCCTGAGCATCCGGACGCGACCACTAAAGCTGGTCGTATGCCAGAGGGTCATGGCTATCCGGATGATCCGAGAATATCGCACGATCGCCGGCGAATCGGCCAACCTCCTTGCCGGATTGCTGCCCTGGGATCTGGAGGCGACTGCGCTTCAGCGCGTCTATGAGTGGCGTGTGGAGGACACGGTGGAGCATACGGTGCAGGACTGCCCCGCTTGGGCAGAGCACGGCCGTGTCCACGGCGGTGCTCTCCCTCGTGAGTCCTCCCGCATGATTTTACCACGATAAAATCAAAATCAATTTTTTTTTTGGGTGGCAAAATCATCAAATGAGTCCTTCTGCCCTGGGTGGGGCGGAAGGCTGTCAGACTCTTACTGACTAAAATCCACCTGTGTTCCTTCGGATGCCCTTTACGTTCCGGGGCCACGGTATCCTGGATTATGAAAATTCCGCGACCCCAGCAGGCATTTGGCCCCATAAGGGGCCCCGTCGGTGACGCGTGAAACACGACGCGCCACCGACCCGGGCTTACTCCTTGGTCGGACGGCGAGCTTACCCATTACTCACCGTCCGCAAGCCCGCTCCGCCGCTGTGCCCTCTGTTATTGAGAGGGACACGCGTTGGAGCGTCCACCCGACATGCTATTCGCATACGGGCAAAGAGACATACTCTTCCTTAGGCACACAGTGCCTAAGGAATCCTACCCAACAAGTAACAATTCTAATATTGTTTCGTAGCTTTTAAACGAACAAGAATAAAATACCATACGAAGTACTATGGGTAAACAATACTAAAGTTATCAAAGTCCTAAGAAAAGGGATCCAATACAATTGGAACAAGAGAAAAATAAGGCTGAAGGCACACAGTTAGTCGCGGGACTGTCTTAAGGTGCCGGATCGCGCGCGAGACCGCGACACTACTTAACATTAGGCAATGTATAGGTGCCGGTTCGCGCGCGAGACCGTGACAGGAGACCACGACACTTCTTAACATTAGGTAATGACAAGTGTCGCGGTCTCCTGTCGCTGTCTCCTGTCGCGGTCTCGCGCGCCAACCGGCGCCTTTAGTCAGGTAACCGTGGCTCCGGAACGGAAAAAGGCTATTGAAGGACACCGTGGATTTTGGTCAGTACAAGTCTGACAGTGCCTCTCGTCCTGCCATGGGTGGGAGAACTCATTTGATGATTTTAACAAGTAAAAAAAAAAACACAGATAGGCATGTGACACTTTAAGTGTGACTTGTATAGTTACATACAAGGTGCAAGAATTCATCATCATCATCTTACTATAACCTACTTTCTATTCATAGAGCAGTTCTAATATCTGTGAAAGGTTTATGAGCCAAGCATGTCTGTGTGGCTTCGGCCTAAAAGAAGTACTGTGTTTCTAACAATACAAGGTGCCTGTTCCAATCTCGCCGTGATTGCGTGGATTGTAGGTTCAATTTCAGACCCGGCTTCGTAATATGAAATAATTTTTATTCTTTTTCCGTATTTCAAGATTTTAATTTTCGAAAAATAATTTCAAACGACAACCACAGTTTTGTTCCGCTGTTGCTTTACAACATCAGTTTTTAAGCTATTGCATGGCTTTTATCGCGGGCTCTGACTGAGGCGCGGCGCGGCGACCGAATTCCCAAAGACCTAACAAAAAAACCTAATGAAAATACCTGACACCACGCATCGTCTAACGTCGTTTCAGTTCGGGAGACTTCGGCAATCGTAAAAATATCCGTCATAAAGACAATTTACTTTTTCTTACTGATTCTAAACGGCCAGGTACAAAAGGAGTTTTCACAATGAAACTTACTTATAAAATTTTCCTACAACAAAGCAGTTCTTTATTACAATAGTGCACCACAAACATTTTAAATAAATTATATTCTCGTTAAATATACGCGGTAGGCGATTTCTTTTCTTTTAAAATAAAAAAAAAATGTTATGCAATAGCTTCACCGCGGCAGTCTCCGAGTGCCACATTTATTTTTGTTTATGTGAAACCCGATATCCATGTCTAGTATTTTTGTGTAAAGAATCTATGTACAAAATTGCAAAACTGTATCATGAAAAATCATAAGGTTATAAGCTTGTTATGATAGCTGATTGTCCGTTCAAACACAAGCTCATTTAGCGGCGGAGCGTGGTACTCTCACGCAACCCGCGCCTCCTGTGTCGTACACTCATCGATAATATAGTTTGGCAATAGGTACCTAACCGTACAGTAATTGTATTGTAATTAACTGGTGATAAAATTAAATTAAAATGTTTTTGGAACAAAATGTAACATGATGTAAAAAATATTGGAATCGATTCAGTTAGGTACCTACTGATTCTAAACAAAGTACATAATATATTCACTCGTCTGATGTTAATACATTGAGTGTCTTGCGCTAGTGCTGGGAAAGCTGACAGTTTCAATCAAATAATTCCAAATAATAACAATCATATACTTAGTGATAAAAGAACCTATCAGTAATGTTTCTCTAAATATTTCTCGAAGGTGCTTCTAAAAGTGATAATAATAAATAGTGCTTTTTAGGATCATCTTAATTCGTGGCATAAGGAAGATAAAATTATTATATAGGACAAGACAGAAAAAAGTAAAAGTTCTTTATAAACGTTAAAACTTTATGAGACACTATTAACATTCTTTAAAATATTACTAGTAAACAAGAAAAAACTTTCATTTTAAAATGCTAATCTATCTTTAATGCAATAAAAAATAAAAGAAAAATCAGTACCAAGCATACCTGCGTCAGAACACCGATATCTTTAGATTTTTATTCAAAATGCATTCTTGGATCCGGATAGCGATTTAAATCATGATTCTCTTCCCATCTCTATTGTGATCTCATTTTTTATTCATTACTGTAAATAAAATTATACGGCATATCATTTCATTATGGGATTAACATAAAGGATGACAATGTTTTTGCACTTGCCCATTTTGATGCTTCTTTTAAGCTATTGTCAAACAGACAGGGCGAAGCGAATGCGAAGGGAATGCGATCCGAACCTGTCTATGTGACAGGCTTCAAACAATTCAAACAAAAACGCTTCGCTTCGCTTCGTGTTCGCTTCGCCTCTCTGTTTGACAACAGCATTAGAGCGGGGAGCCAATGACAGATTTACGTGACCAATTTCCTCTCAAGCGATAATTAGCAGACTACTTAAGGGAGCCGTATCATAAATATTTGTGGAAGTCAGATACGGTTCCGTTGGTGGGATAGGCAGCAATTATAATAGCCGTTCAAACACGTAGAAAATAAATATTTTTTTAGTCATTTCTTCCCAACTGAAATCTGGTTTAAGCCTCCTGCAGACACACGCGATTAATCGCGCTGCGACAACGAGCCAAGCTAATTTCCACTCTAAAAATACAGCGAATGGACCGCGACATGTCGCCCCGCGCGATTAATCGCGTGTGTCTGCAGGAGGCTTTTTATATTGAAATAAAACCAATTGAAATAAAACCTTATATAACGAATAAAACCAATCAGCTGACTGTACCATGGGGGAAAACACGTCAACTGATCACTCGAACACAATTACAATTTATTATTTTCTTTTCAGTGATTTCCTCTCGACTTTTTAAACATTTTATACCACCAACGTAACCGCAGCTGACTTCCACGAATCTTTATGATACGACTCCCTTAGGTAGTTTACTAATTACGGCTTGAGAAGAAATCACTGACGAAATTGCGTTTTGGCTCCCGCTCTATTTGTTTTATGCCTGTCCTTGTTTTTAGGGTTCCGTAGCCAAATGGCAAAAACGGAACCCTTATAGATTCGTCATGCCAGTCTGTCTGTCTGTCTGTCTGTCTGTCCGTGTATGTCACAGCCACTTTTTGTCGAAAGTATAAGAGCTATCCTGTTGAAACTTGGTAGAAAGATGTATTATGTGAACCGCATTAGGATTTTCACACAAAAATCAAAATAAAACAAATTTTGGGGGTGCCCCCCATACTTAGAATTGAAACTCAAAAAAAAATTTTTCACCAAACCCATACGTGTGGGGTATCTATGAATAGGTCTTTAAAAATGATATTGAGGTTACTAACATCATTTTTTTCTAAACTGAACAGTTTGCGCGAGAGACACTTCCAAAGTGGTAAAAAGTGTGTCCCCCCCCCCCCCGTAACTTCTAAAATAAGAGAATGATAAAACTAAAAAAAATATATAATGTAAACCTCAACCAAAACTACCAAGGAAAATTGGTTTGGATGAGATACAGTTAGCAGTTTTTGAGATATAGTACATTTTCAAAAACCGCAAATATAACTTTGCCATTCATACAAATACTATGAAAAACAAAGTTATTTTTATTGTTTGTGTATATTACTTAGGTACTAATCTCAATATAATTATATCTCTAATCTATGCTTGCTGCTACGGAACCCTTCATGGGCGAGTCCAACTCGCACTTGGCCGGTTTTTTTACTTTGAAATAAGAATCTAGTCACAACTGGCCAGTAATGATCTTCTTAGTAAATAGGTGCGTCCACATAAAACGAGCAGCCTCGCCAGGCATTTGCCGCGCGAAGCAGCTCGGTTAGTGTGGACGTGTCTCGGCCGAGGAAAGCGCGCGTGCAGCCGCGGGCCGTCCAGCCCGAGCCATCCAGTGTCGGCTTTTGTTCTGCTCGCGTATAAAATGAGCGTCCAAAAGAGCAGCTTCGCGAGACATTTGCCGCGTGAACCAAATGCCTCGCGAGGCTGCTCGCCCTGTGTGGACGCACCTAATTAATTTAATCACGCCTACTTGGTAAATGACAGAAAGTCGCTTTTTGAATTTTATAAATAGATAAGTTCTAAAAGTTTTTAATTTTGTTAGGTCTGAAATGAATATTCATATTTTGCTTTGTTTGATCGTTTTTGTATTGATTTGGATTTATTAATTCTGCGTAGGCGTAGGTTTCGTTGTAATAACTTCAAAATCAACATTTTGGGTATCTCTCGAAGCACATCAATTACTTTGAAACGCACCGAATGAAGTGACCTAAAGGATTCCTTGAAACGCACCGTTTCGGGGAATTGTGAACTGTCAGTGGTTCATTTACGAGTTGAATTTTAAAACATCCATCAATAACATATCGTGTCGGTCGCGGGACTTATCTCATTACCGTGACCCCGGAACAGAAAGGGCTATTGAAGGACACCGTGGATTTTAGTCAGTACAAGTTTGACAGTCCCTCACGCCCTGCCCGGGGTGGAAGGACTCATTTGATGATTTTACCACGCAAAAAAAAAAAAAATAATATCGTGTGAATCCTTCATGCTGTTATGTTTCATCGTTGGTGAGTTTCGAGGAATAAAAGAAATTATAAGTAACATTTTAAATTTCTTTTTGTTAGCGCACCAAAAGAGTGAGTTTCGAAGGATAGGTGTGCTGCATTTGGTGCTTTTCAAAGTCGGTGCACTTCGAAAAATACTTCCAACTTCTTTTTAAACAACAACCTATTTTATTTTTAAAACTGTAGCCGTTAAATAAAAAGAAAAAAAAAAAAAACATCTGTGATTCGGATTTTTACTGTCGATTCCTATAAATAAGAACGAGCTTAGTTCAACTTAGCTAGACTTAAAAGAACGCATCGAAATAACCTTTTTAAAAATAAACGATCTACCCCAGATATCCAACATTTTATTCATTCTCAATTCTGAATATGAAACTCAGGCAATCCATGAAAAAATATTACTTTGATAAAACGCGTGGTATTGCCATTTCAGAATTTAATAGTATTTTGAACGAAATATAAAAAAGCAATCTGTATTTGTAAATGTATTTTTTGTAAAAAGCTGGCAAATTGCCAATTTTATGTGTTTACACGCAATGTCGGATAACTAAAGTCATTTTTATATTTATGGCATTCTTGATATGAACCCTTGTGATTCATACAAAGAAATTTACATACAGACGATAGACAGGACAAGTGAACGGGTTGTTAAGTAAGTTCGCCACAAAAAAAGTTTTGATCCTGTTCTCCTAGTACTTTCTGTTCAGATTCCACATCGTGTCCTCGTTTTCGGTAGTTTTGTGCTGGATTTTATTATTTAATTGTTCTGTTATCCGTGCGGAAAAAAGAAATGGGGCGAATTTACATTAAAAAAAAAACCTTTGGCTAATTTATACATACTTTTTTTCGTGGGGAATTAATTTTGTGGCGAACTTACAACAACCCAAGCGAACAGTAGCCCTAGCATGACTTTTGACGTTTTGTGACGTAAAGTAAACTGGAACTTTGACATTAATTTGATGGAAGAAATTAGTTCCCCGTTCGTATTCTAGAGGCGCAAATTAAATTTTCTATAAGATAGACGCAGTAAATATTTCAAGTACCTACGCTTGTAAATAAAAACCAGAAATCTTGTGATAAGGCCTCAGATTGAAAACCGACTGGTTGGTAACGGCAAAAGTGTGGTGATACCGGCAAAGTCGGATTTTCAATCATAATAATAAACATAGTTTGAAAAAGAAGCATTGAAATATTTTGATAGAAAGTGCGTTACGCAATAAGGCTGTTGATTCCGACCGAACTAATACTTCCCGGGGTAACTTTAAGGTTAACGCAAATATTGACTCGGCCGCTTTTCTCAAACTTTTACAATTTTTTTTTATTAGCGTTGGGTTTGCTCTTGACTATAGTCCAGGTCAAGTATCGGTTTTTTCCGGTATAGGTAAAGTTATCAGGATATATGTGACAGCTCGCTTTATTACCCTGTTCGTTCAGTAAGCCTTTACGTTCGGTGGTAAAATCATCAAATCCACTCCCCCAGATGGAACGGCAGGTACAGTCACCCTGCCGCGAGCATATAATTATCATTTTTCTGTTATTGATACGAGATGAATTAGATTAGCTCAGCTACTGCTAGGACTGCTGGGTTGGATGTCCAGGGTCATCTTCTTCCCGCCCTTATCCCATTTTACTTGGGGTCGGCGCAACACGTTTTCTTCTTCCATTCTCCCCTGATACATGTCAAAGCATCATTTACCCCTTTTATATTTATATCCTTCTACATTCTACCTCATACCTCCTTTAACATTCAGGTTGTATGTCCAGGGTATCCAGTTTTAAATACCTTTCATGCACTGCCATTTTTTTTTCATGCTATTAGTATTTTTCCTGGAAAAACATTTTTACCAAAAATACACACTGCTAGTTTTTGTGAATAAAAATACATGCATAAATGCACAACAGGAGATTACAGGCATCCTTTTGAATAACTGATGTCCAGTATCATCCAGTACCCATGTCGACTGGTATTAACTGGGTTCTGAACCGAATTCGCTGAATTATTACGTGTCACGTGCAGCCGGATTTAAAAATGTACCAATTTAGTATAGACTAGGTTATTCCTGGGAATGCGCGAGTTCATCAAAGTGAAATTCTGCTAAAAAGGATTATTTTGAACCCTACTTTCTAAAATATAAAAATGCCGCTGAAAAAGTTTGTTGAAAGTTACAATTCGTGTTCGATCTCCGGACGGAACAAATATTTGACAGGCCTGTTGGTCTAGTGGTTAGTGACCCTGACTGCTATGCCGGAGGTCGTGGGTTCG
Organism: Agrotis exclamationis; assembly: GCA_950005045.1. NCBI lineage: Eukaryota > Metazoa > Arthropoda > Insecta > Lepidoptera > Noctuidae > Agrotis > Agrotis exclamationis. The sequence goes on from OX465419.1 coordinate 19,326,749, forward strand.
ATTCCCACCCAGGACAAATGTTTGTGTGATGAGCACGATCATTTGTTCTGTGTCTGGGTGTAATTTATCTATAATATGTATGTATTTAGAAATATATAAGTATGTTTATCAGTTGTCTAGTACCCATAACACAAGCTCTGCTTAGCTTGGGACTAGATGGCGTTGTGTGATAGTTGTGGAATATTATTATTTGTACGACCTACACTGTTCGGGGTGTATACGAGTTTCTATTTTTAACCGACTTCCAAAAGGAGGAGGTTTTTTATGTTTGTTCGGGCATAACTCCATCGTTTAGGTACCAACCGATTTGAAAAATTCTTTTTTTGTTGGAAAGGGTATACTTTCCGAATGGTCCCATTAAAATTTTATCGAAATCGGACCAGCACTTTTTAAAAAATCAACAAATACCTAAAAGTTTTCAACATTTTCTACACCGATTACTCCGAGGTTTCTGGTCTGATTTCGATGATTCTTTTTTTGCTCGATACAGTATATCTGCCATTTGGTCCCATAAAATTTTCATTTACTTTGGTGCAGTAGTTTTCAAATGTAGCTCATTGTGTAAGAGTACATGGGGGATGTTATTACCGGTGCTACAGATTACAATATTTTAGTGTACATGTAAGAAGGTTGAATATTGAAACTAAAAAGGATAAAATAAAAAACTTTTTCACAAAAAATGTAACCGACTTCCCACAAAAAACTTCAAAATAACCTACAAAAAAACTTTTCTTTCGAAAGTAGGTGACAAAAAGTCAATGAAATCAATAAAGAAAGTCACCGACTTTTGAAAGAAAAGTTTTTTTTAGGTTATTTTGAACTTTTTTGTGGGAAGTCGGTTACATTTTTTTTTTGAAAATGTTTTTTTTTTGTAAACACACCCGCGGTACAGGAGACATTCGTAGTATTAAGGTTCTTTCTTTAAAATACCATCTCAGAGTCATACGCAGGTTATGCAGGTTAAGATAATTATAATATAATTATGTAGTTAGAAATATTTATTCAATATCATTCAGGCACTGAAGACGTCACTCACGAAGTCACGATCAATCCTATCAACTTTGTGACTAATTTTTCCAAACAAAACTAATTTTAATTAGCTTTAGATAAATGGCAAATCATTATTTGCCATTTTCAGTTTCTTTCAAAACCACCACTTTCCTACCTCCAAGATATTTTTGCACAATTGTGACTAATATATATCACGTGTAATCGCTTAAACAAAAAAGACGAATTATCTATTTTCAAGTAAAATAAAGCCTTTAAAATATTACTTTCCATTAGCCTAATGAATTTAAAATACCATTGATGTCCCATAAACCGTTCCCAGAAGTACGTCTCCCAAATCTGCTTGAACTCACGCATATAAATAAAAATCAGTACAAATATACAAGAAAGTACTGTTTATACGGGCCAATTTTGCTTGACAATTTTATCCACTTCTGACTGGAAGATAAATTCTTCGTTCCCGGAATTTAATTCATTTGTTGATGAATGTGTGGCGTATTAAGTAAAGTATTTTGTACGCCTCGATAATTTTTCACGTGTGACTTTTCTGGCGCGGCTGTTTTACGTATCCTTATCTTTTAGATGTTTTGAGCATGATTTATATTGTCTACAACCTCAGTTTGTATTTCCTTTTTTTTTGGGTTGGAATTTCACCAAATGAGTCCTCTCTCGCCTGTAGTTGGGATCAGCATTAACTATTTACAATGAAGTACGCTACCGCAAATGTAAGTAGTTTCTTTTGACTTATCAGATTACCTACGGCTATATAAATGTTACGTATCTTTACATAGTATAAAATAAAGTCACTTATCACCGAACAATTAGACAAATTAAAAAATACGTGTGGCACTCGGGGACTGCCGCGGTAAAGCTATTGCATAGCATTTTTTATCAACTTATGCAATTATAATTATTTATTTATTACTGTACTAATTAGGCTATGGTCAATCAAGTGAAACGTCATGAAACGTTCTCCTCCCTTTCCCTCTCCCTCAATAAAAGCATGCTTTCGTGCTAGTAATGAGCACGTCTGTCCATACCCTTATCAGCACGTCTGTCCGTACCTTTATAATTGCCGAAGTCTCCCGAACTGAAACGACGTTAGACGACGGTGTAGGTCTAGGTACATACTGCCGTGGTATAACTATAATGCCGTTAACTGCTAAAGTCACTTTTTTGGATAACACGAAAAAACCGCGGTAAAATTTTAAACGGATGTTATTTTTCGTTGACAACACCTATTAGAGATTTGAAGGTACCAAAACATAGATGAAATTGCATACTTTCGAAATACTTAACCTATCATATCGTAAATATAATTTAATTTCATGAAAAAGCGTTTTTTGTGTTTTAGTTCATCAGAGATGTAACCGAAATCATAATGGATCATTGACTAAAACGCCGCTACGTATAGCGTAACGGCGTTTTAGTGTATCTATTACATAGCAAATTATTGTCTTTTAAAATGCAAAAATTTCATCTCTTCAATGATTAACTAAAATGCCGTTATTGCACATAACGACAATTTAGCTTACGATTATGTATTTTAGAACTGATTCATGTTAAGCTTAAATGCGTTTAACGGTACTTTACTGCTTTTAAGTCTGGTAACCTTGAGATGCGTACTAATTAAAAGGATAAACTTGAATCATTGTTAAGCTAAAACGTGGTTAAACTAAAAACCTTACAGTTTAACGACATTATAGCGTAATAATATCATAAAAATAGTGAACTATTTTCTTGCACAAAATGAATTTAATTTATTGAAATTAAAGATATTTTTTAAATAATAGTCATAGTTTTATCAATCAATTAGTCTATATTGTCAATATTTCTTTTTGCTTTTCAAATAATATATAATTATGCTTAAACTTAATAACTTTCACTAAACTTTACCTAAAACTAGATTTTTAGGAACTTTCAGTTCTAAAGAATAACACTAAAATCACATCAGTTATTTATCAATATAATTATGTACCTACCTACTATAAAATAAGACAACATAAAACAAAATTTACGTTATTATAAACTTCAGTCTCATTAAACCTGAGATATAGCAAACAATCAAAACTAAGTCTAATCTTCTCCTTGAACTCAAAACTTTATATTTCTAGTATCATTTAAAAAACAATCTATAACTGAAAACAAAAACTAATTTTCCTTATTTAAATTTTAGTTCTAACTTTTTACCTACATTTATTAAAGCCTTCTTAAAAACACAGTATTCAAAATCGTATCCCAGTTACATTACATAAAATAGTTCAAAGTTATTATGACTATGTCTGAAATTATTAATTAGTTAAAATCAGTGTCGATAAACTGACACTACTCTATATTATTATTCTAATCAGAACTTGTTCTGGAAAGTTTTTCCAAAATAACAATTTGTGAGGGGGAATTATATTCGGTAGTTTATTTTATGTAATAACAATGTAACTGTGATACAATTTTGAATACTGTGTTTTTAAGAATATATGTATTTATAAGTAAAAAGTTAGAACTAAAAATTAAATAAGGAAAATTGTTTTTTTGTTTTTCAGTTGATGATCATTTTTTTAAATGATACTAGAAATGTAAAGTTTTGAGTTCAAGAAGAAGATTAAACTTAGTTTTGATTGTTTGTTATCTCAGGTTTAATGAAAGACAGAAGTTTGAAAGTAAATTTTGTTTTATGTTATATTATGAAGTAGTACATAATTATATTGATAAATAACTGATGTGATTTTAGTGTTATTCTATAGATCCGAAAGTTCCTAAAAAATCTACATAGAAGTAAAGTTTTGTGAAAATTTTAAGCATAGGTCAGAATTAGGTAGGGTTATTCATGTAAGACTTTATACACTGATTTCATACAACGATAGAATGAAGTGGATATGCCCCAAATCACGGAATTAATTTTAAAGAGCAGAAAAATCCGGCGATTTATTAAATAAGAAGTTATTTACACAATTAATTTGTCTAATTTATCTCTGATGTTTTTTTTTTTAATTATTATTTATTTATATTATTGTTTTGCACACGAGATTGTCTATTAGAAATCCCGAGAAGATCCATATTAATATCAACATTTCGATGCAAGTACTAAAATAACTCTACCTAATTCCGACCTATGGTTATAAGTTTAAGCATAATTATAATGATGGTTCGCCATTATCGCGATCGTTGCGAAATTGGCGGGGAAAACCCGCAGCGACACACGTCCTCACCCACAAGCTCCTGGCGACTAGTTCCACCCCAGATCCCTCTGATTTCGGTACAGGATCGTTACGTAGCCGGTGTCTCCCTGCCCCGCGCGAGATCAGTTAACGGCTTTGTTGTGTATTAGTGTGAGATAACGTCGTTTCAGTCTAATAATGACGGACAATACATATTTGTTTAGTTTTGAAAATGCCGCTATGGGCTTGTAACATACGTTAAGTGAAAATATAAGTATGTCAAATATGAGGCAATAATGCCGTTAAACATCGTTAGTCAAGTTTAAGTCTAACATTTTTAAGTAACGACGTTATAGTTTCAAATAGCGAACTCTTTTATTATTAAAAAGAATACCAATAAAACAGTTAAAGTACCTTAACCGCTTTGTAGTGCACAAAAGTTTGCTAACGGCAATCTAGACAAGTAACCATATGGATCTTTTGTGATAAAAATATGAGGTAATGAACCTTAGCGGCTTTATAGACTCACAAAGTTACTTAACGTTATTTTTGCTTATTTCACACGTGAGTAATAAGTACATAGCGGCATTTTTAAAATTGTTATTTCCAAAACTATTCAAGATATTGAAAATTCGCAAACACAGATCGATAGATCTTTTTTTTCTCATTAATATAGCATCAAAAGTTGAAAATCGACCAGATGTTGGTTAACGGCATTTTAGTTATACCACGGCAGCATAGGTGTCAGGGTGTCAGGTATTTTCCTTAGGTATTTTCCTTAGGTATTTTCCTTAGGTATTTTCTTTAGGTATTTTCCTTAGGTTTTTTCCTTAGGATTTTTTTGTTATATTTTTCGCGCCGCGCCGCGCTCAGAGCCTGCGATTAAAGCTATGCAATAGCTTAAAAATCTTTTTGTGTTGTATTTTTATGGTCAGGAGAGATTCATTTGTAAGATAATTTTTAGGTACCCATTGGGATTAACGTGGCAATATCATCAAATGAGTCCTCGGGAACCCAGGGCAGGACGGGAGAGACTGTCAGACTTGTACTGACTAAAATCCACGGTGATTCCTCAATAGCCTGTATACGTTCCATTGTCACGGTCACCTTGTGAGACAGTTCCGCGACCCTGGTGGGCTTTAGCCCTCTAAAGGGCCCCGTCAAATTGCTGGCAGCTCTTTGAGGCACGCGTGAAACACGTCGACCCGGGCATGGTCCATGATCAGACGGCGAGTCAACCATTACTCCCGTCCGTATCCCGAAACCAGGCAGGCCACTAGTTACGATTAAAGCAGGAAAGGCTACATTTTTTATATCGTTCATTCTTTTATTTCTCAAAATCACACACTCGAGTGAGTGTGACCTAAGTCACACTCGCTCGAGTGTGTGTTAATGTAATTTATAAACGAGTTTTTCTAGAAAAATCTTTCCTTTACAGAGTTTACCTCACTGGGACGTTTTTGTCGTGTCGACATGACAAATATGCACATTGTCCATGGTGTTGCACAGTGGACATTATGCATATGACGTATGGTATCCAACTTTGGGGCTGTACTAAACCAAGCAACGTCAAAATTATCCAACAATTTCAAAATAAAGTACTCAGGGATGCTGTGAATGCACCCTGGTACATAAGAAATGACGACCTTCATCGTGACCTTAAAATGGAATTCGTCACCACCATCATCCAAAAATTTGCTGAAGCCCACGAACACAGATTACACCGACATGTGAATGTTGAGGCTATTCAGCTCCTAGACAACACAGACTTAGTGCGTAGGCTAAAAAGAACTAAACCTTTTGAATTAGTGTAGTGTAAAGTGAGTGAATAATAGTAACAGTGATATGCTATACATATAACACACGAACATAGTGTTTTTTTTTTAAATGATAGAGACTCTAAGAAAGTGCTATGGACTTGTATAAAAGTGCTAATGGACACTATTCTTAGTTTTTAAATAATGTATAACGTAGCATATTAAGTTAGAGTTAAATTACTTATTAGTCTTTTAGGCTAGATCGTAATTTATTTAATTAAGAAGTCTGTTCTTAATAACAAGGGAAAAAAAAAAAAAAATGTAACCATATGCCTTGTCCACGGTGTTGCTAGTGGACAAATACTGCGGTTTGCTTCTCTCTCTGTCTAATTTGAAGTGGTTTCTGTATGCATCTTGTCTATGTCTAATATTGTCTGTTCGTATACGGTTTGTTTGTCAACAGTTGTTGTGTTTATACCTTAGAACATACAGACATACGATGGTTAATCATGAAATGTGTTGCACTAGCTTATGTCCGCGGCGCTGCCTGCGTTTGATACCAAAAGAAGTCATACGGGGTTAAAAAGTATTAAATGTGTTAATCTAGGTTGTAAACTATCTGAGTAAGAAGTATTAAGAAGTTTATTTCACATTAATCTAACTAAATAGTTTTTTATTTGTTTTGTAGTTTGGATGGATGGACGGATATTTGTTAGCAACAACAGCCAAGTCCATTGTCTTAAATACTACTCCTGCTTTTATCTTTACCTTACCCGTTTATCCTGTCTTTTCCTTTCATACTCACACGCCGTTAGGGAACTAACTTTTTATAACATACAGTATTAGTATCATTTAAATTATTTACCTATAAATAAATCAACGAATAACAAAATTCCCGAAGTAATTACTAATTTGAAATCCATTATCAGATTAAAAAATTATCTCCGTCGAATCGTAAAAATTAAATATAAGCATAAAATTCTGATGATACTTTAATTACAGCTATCGCAATGATTGAAAGCCTGAACAGAATTAACATAATGACATCGGCTCGTCAATTAACAGATTGCAAGCCTTTAGGCTGTTTATAATGAGTCTGATCCAAATAAAAGCGTAACGCATATGAAAATAAAGTTATAAAATAATCAACAGTCATGGTTCCTCCTAGCTATGCTACTCTCTATATACTGCCGCCTTAAGTAAAAAAGGCACAACTGGAAAAAAGGGAATAGGGAAAAATAAGCCTTAGTGGATACGTCTTTTTTAGTTAGTGAGGCTTATTTTTCTTTGCATTTTTTTGCGCAGTATATATATAGAAATCTCATCGCTGGACTCCACGATGTGGTGGTCTTCTACGAGGCGGCTTTGAGGTCGACCGATCGTGCAGCGCGAGCGGTGAGCGCTAGACGTGTTGCTGTCAGTAGCCTAGTGAATAGGTGCGTCCACACAGAGCGCGCAGCCTCGCGAGGCATTTGCTGCGCGAGGAAACTAACAAGTGAGGCTGCTCACTCTGTGTGGACGCGTCTATTGTTTTTCGACCGAGGCACGAAACAATAAACGCGAGCAAAACAAAAGCCGACACTGAATGGCTCGGGCGCTCGGTCGCTCGACCGCGGCAGCACTGTCACTTGCCTCGCCCGAGACACGTCCATGCCAACTTAGCTGCTTCGCGGGGAAAATGCCTCGCGAGGCTGCGCGCTCTGTGGGGACGCACCTAATAGCAAACTTTAGTCCCAGCGCGGCGTAAGCGCTGCACCCGCGCTAAGCTGTGTTTATAGAGAATAGCACTGCAGCACGAGAGATATCACGTTTTTGTGACGTAGACTCAACGCAAAATTTGATGTTGATTAGATGGCTGAAATTAGTTCCTCTTTCGTAAACTAGAGGCGCTTTTTCTTTATCGTACAATAATTCAAATATACAAAGTACAGTTAAATACGGAAAACTTGTGATAAAATCTAAGATTACATCACAATATCTTACTGTGAACACCGACGCGACACTCAATTTCTCCGAAGCTCAAATTACCTTCGGTCGTTATCGAAATCAATTTACATCCTTACTTAAACATTAAATTAATCTTCATTTTGATGGTTTAAGTGTTTGTTCAAGATATCTTTATAGCCAGTTAAATTGTTATTGGGCTGAATGGTGCTGATACATGTGTTATTTTCGTTAACGGGTGCGATCAGTAGGGACTAAGTAGCCATCTCTTAGCTAACATGGTTTAGTGTGATTGTTTCATTTTCGATATTCTGTGAACAGTTCAAATATAAAATTTTAACGAGTACGTCTTTCTATATCGTTCTCACTCTACAGGGTGTAAGAGACATCGACGCACAGACGGATACCATGGGTCCAGGACATAATTCTGGACCCTGGGTTCAGGACATGATTTTGGAATTTTTCGTCGGTTTTTTCCTATTTTTTATATTTGTTTTTTTTTTTTTAATAGTGAGCCGCGCTTAAAGTACTACAGGTACTGTGGTACTGGACACAGTATTTAGGTATACGATGACCTTTTATTATAAACATCTAAGAAGACACCATTTCTAGTTTTATTTACATTGCTACTTTTAGTGAAAGTAGTGAATTAATTACTTTTTTATTGAAAATCTTATTGGGTTAGGTAAGAATAACGATTATGAACAGTCTAAAGTAAAAAAAAACTCATTTTTTTTAATTTGGAAAATTAGGAAAAATCCGATAATTTCAACATGAATGATTGCCCATTCTTCTCCAATGGAGGTCTACGTTTTATTTTTATAAGTGACTGCGACTGTAGCTTCATTGTATGCTTTTCTTTTTTGATCTTTAGAAAGTAGCGTGAAAAGTTCAGCATTTCTCTGAACATTTTTTATGGACAATTCACAACTGACTCCGTCAGATTTGGGGGAAGCAGAAGTGACTGTTAAAAATAAATATTTGACTGAAGAAAAACCTTCCTATTCTTTCAGTTACCATTTGCAGTCCGGGGCCTTTTATAACAATCCTAACACCTGTACCCAACACACACTTTGTCATCCGGAAAACATTTCCTATTCAATGTGTATTGACACACTTTCTATTTTCGTTATAACGTTTATCCCTACCATTTATTAGCAGTAAAAACGTTTAATTTGTTTGCGGTGGGCCAGTAAAGCGGTTTACGAGCTAACGTGATTACGGCATAGGTTTAACGATGCTCCTGAGATCTGGTTTGATATACACCCTTATTTATTGCCATCGGCATAGAGTAATAAAATTGTGGAGAAGTGAAAGTGATGTATGACTCTGATACGTAGGTACGCCCTTTTCTGTCGTCGGGGGGAAACCTTCTTTGGGGCGATGATCGGGCAGTTTGCGATTCGCAATTCACTAAAACCACCCCAGTTATCTCCATCAGAACATGGATGAGGGAACTAAGACCTTTTAAGTCTTCGACGTCAGCCGTGTTGTGTTGTCCCAAATATGTTGACCTCCACATCTCTCCATAAACCCCATTTATGTTGGGGCCGGCAAAACATCAAATGAGTCCAGAGGAAGCGGAAGATATTGTAAGAGTGGACTGACTAAGATATTCCCGCGAAACGATATCCTTCTTTGATCCTTTTTCGAATTTCGCAAAGACTGCAAAAGACCTGCAAGTATGAGCCTGGTCAACCCATGTTTAACGTTCTTAACGCTTCTATACCTAAATCTTTATTCTTTGCCATCGGCCTCCTTATATATTTTGAATAGAATGTTGGTGTAAAGGGGATTTGTGTCAGCTGTTCTCGTAAGCAAATGTTTTTGTTTTGATGACCCAAATGGCTTTGGAGTGTCCGTGTTCCATTCTAAGGGACGGGGCTTGATTTCCGATTTGCGACTATTTGTAGGCTATTGAACTGTCTCAATTTATTTGCAGTGAGACCAGTGTGACCCTATTTTCCGAAGACGTTTTGCTTTTCGTAGGTATGTTTCTTAGCATCTAAAAACAAATTAACGAATGAAATTAATATTCTAACTGTAATCTTACTTCTTACTAATACGTGTGTGTTAATCTTTACAAAAAAAAAAACATTACTGAGGCCTTCAGTAAATTCTGCTGTAAAGTAAACTGGAACTTTGACATTTAAACAAATTTCGAGGAAAAAATTTGGTTCTTCTTCGCACACCAGAGGCGCTGTTCCATTTTTTTTTCATACAAGAAACGCTGTAAATACTGGGAAGAAGCTGTAAAGTAAACTAGTGAAAACTCGTTATAAGGGTTCCGAACGGAATTGGATGAAATTTGGTACTTACACAGATAGTATATAATAATATCCTGCATGCTAATGCAAGAGGTGTGAGGAAGTGTTAACTTGGAATACTTTTTATACCGGTATTACCCGTGGGATAATTTTCTAGATGACGCTGGAATCAGCTAGAAATATTATATTAAATGCAAAAATGAGTTTGTAACGCTTTTTTTGCCAATATTTTGTCTCCAACATCTTTGAGCCAAAATTGTCTTCATTATTGCTTGTAGTAGAAACTATTAGGTATATTTAAGTGAGTAATATTTACTTGTCATTGCCACGATGTGAAGTTTCATAAAACATTTTGCACAAAACCCGTTATTAGGGTTCCGTACTCATAGGGTAAAACAGAACCCTATTAGTAAGACTCCGCTGTAGGTCTGTCTGTCTGTCTGTCCTTCTGTCACCAGCCTGTATCTTATGAATTGTGATAGTAAGACAGTCAAAATTTTCCCAGAAGATCTATTTTTGTTATCTAATAAATCTTTACGGGGGCTTCCATACAACAGACGTGAGTTGTTTGCTCGTTTTTGGTCGATACTGATTACGGTAACATATAAACGCTTGGAATATTTATTTATTTATTTATTTATACTTCATGTACAAATTCATGGTACATAGGCGGACTTAATGCCACAAGGCATTCTCTACCAGTCAACCTTTTAATATTAACAATGTATTTAGTTATACAGGGTGTATAAAGGGACAGCCCTCCTCAAACTTTCAGGGCTCGCTCAGTAGACGAAACTGAAAAATCTTCCACAATTTTTTTTCAGGAAATGAAAAATAAAGCAGCCTCTCCATACAAACCGTCCAAACAAGTTTATAATTTTCTATGGTGAGGCTGAATTTTTTTTTTCATTTCCTCCGAGGCTGTCCCTTACACCCAGTATATTATTAGTTTTAGTTTTAATTTAGTATCTTTTGCAAATATTTAGGTAGTTAGTAACACTTGTAAATTTTTAGTTTTTGTTATGTATAATATGAAATCAAGTAATGTTTATAATGTACCTAGTACCTAATGTTAATAATATGTTAATAATAATAAGGCAGGCAGCTGGATCAAGGGCTTGATTCAGAAAGCAGTTCTTCTGGACACGGCGCGCATTGTTAGGAGGTTCATTTCTCTGGAGCCCCGACTGTCGGTAGCTTGGACCTTGTTTCCGATACCGGTGGGCCACTATTATTTATATATACACCGTGTTCTTCACGTTATCCATAAACTTTAGCAAATACTTCTATGGCTTTTACAAATCAAATCCAACAAAGGAAGTAGTACTTAAAAAGGCTTCGTTACAAAGATATTTGTAATTTCATTTAATGAAATTTAATTGAGCTATGCAGTGAGAAAGTATCTTAATTTGGCCTATGTTGCCGCTTAGTGCAAATACTATTTGCATTTCATTTGTTTCAGCCCGCCAAATGTTATGAATGAAAATACGACGTTGCCAATTCGGATAAAGAGGCATGCATATCGGGTTATTTACGTCTAGGTATTTAGTTTGTATGAAAATTAACAAAAAATAAAAAATAAGAATTTATTAATGTGTCCATAATGAAAAATGCTTACTTCCGTGGTTTGAACATCTGGCCGAAGTTTATGTATATCGTCCGGAACACGGTGTATATATACATTTTAAATGTTTTTTTTTATTATTATTCTGTTGTTTTTGTGAAAATATTTAAAAATGTATTTAATAAGGTTAAGAAATGAATAAAGGAAAATAATAATATTCACTTAAAAATAAATTATTGAATTAATAAAATTATTTTGCCGTTTTATAGATAAAGGTAAGGAACCCTTCACTTTCACTCGCACTTGGCCGGTTTGTTATTCTTGACACTTATGAAACTTAGCTTGGTTTTTCATTAGTTCTTGCCGTGGAAGCGGCGAGGCTAGATGGATCGCCCCCATTCGTCTCCACATCGGGCGTTTCTTTAATTTGCACTCGACTGCAGCGACGAATGAAAAACTACAATGAAATTGTGCCAAATTGTAGGTAGAGGTAAATGCAATTTTGATACCTACAGCCTTTTCTTTTGAGGTCATTTTGTGTATACACCGTGTTCTTCACGTTATCCATAAACTTTAGCAAATACTTCTATGGCTTTTACAAATCAAATCCAACATAGGAAGTAGTACTTAAAAAGGCTTCGTTTCAAAGATATTTGTAATTTCATTTAATGAAATTTAATTGAGCTATGCAGTGAGAAAGTATCTTAATTTGAAATCTATCAAATACTATTTGCATTTCATTTGTTTCAGCCCGCCAAATGTTATGAATGAAAATACGACGTTGCCAATTCGGATAAAGAGGCATGCATATCGGGTTATTTACGTCTAGGTATTTAGTTTGTATGAAAATTAACAAAAAATAAAAAATAAGAATTTATTAATGTGTCCATAATGAAAAATGCTTACTTCCGTGGTTTGAACATCTGGTCGAAGTTTATGTATATCGTCCGGAACACGGTGTATATCTTGAAATAATTTTGCAAAAGTGTTCAGATAATTACAAGATAATTGCTAGTAATAACACAAGCCTGCACGCGTAGCATAATTAATAATTGAACTAGCTTTTCCCCGTGGTTTCAACGTGGTTGCGGCTCAAATCCCATTCGTCGTTGTATAATATTCTATAACTTATAGCCTTCCTCGATAAATGGGCTACTCAACACAAATGGACTAAAAAAACTCTTCAGCATTATAAAATTCATCATCATCATCATCTCAGCCATAGGACGTCCACTGCTGAACATAGGCCTCCCCTTTAGATCTCCACATATACCGGTTGGAAGCGACCTGCATCCAGCGTCTTCCGGCGACCTTTATAAGGTCGTCTGTCCTTCTCGTTCCATCTATTATTATTAAATTAGTATTGATAAATAAGGAAGTAGTGATTGGTAAAAGCAATACGACGAATACTACCTCACATAAAATATTCTTTCCCAATACCTCAAAACTCAATAAAGAGTCCATAGGACTCTTATAAAAGTTCGCAGTTCTTTCATTAGTTCCCAGAACTAAGGTCTAAGACAGATTGCTACCATTCGTCTCCATATTGGGCATTTTCTTTAATTTTGTCCCGTAACTGTTGCGGTGGACCTATTTGTTACTTTATCAATGTCAGTGGCGGCCGGGCGGCCTAGGAAATAGGAAATCCACTCTGGGTGTTACTTACTCGTAGATTGTCGAGTTCTTTGAGATTTTTATTAATCTTTACTTATAATATTATAGAACTAAAGAGTTTCAGGTTTTTAATCTCAGGAAGTAGGTAGGTACTGCTTCGAATTGAAAAAATGTTTTTGTTAAAGTCAAAAAGTCAAATAATTTATTTCAAAAAGGCCATCAAAGAGGCAATTTTTTAACGTCAAATATTAAAATTAAAGGTAATGGCAAAGGATTGATTCTTCACCCGTTTGCAAGGGTAGGTTTTATGGAAAGGAATGGCCAAGAAACTCCATACCTACTTGTTTGTGTTGGATAGTGTTAGGTAATTTATTGAAAACGGCTAGATAACATCACGCTACGACTAGTAGGAGCTGAGCAGTGGGAGCAAAACCGCGGGTAATATCAATCATTTTGTAACTCCAACACGAATTTGTCCGATTTTTTATAAAATCAGGCGAGATGGTCAAGTACCGACCAACCGTTTGGAGTTATACCGACTTTTTTTAGCGTGGTAATATATCATCAAATGAGTCCTCCCACCCAGGGCAGCGCTGGAGGGACTGTCAGACTTGTACTGACTAAAATCCACGGTGTCAAAGTCCCGCGACCCCGGCAGGCTTTGGCCCTCTAAAGGGGGGGCCCTTCATCTTGCTGACGCTCTTTGAGGCGCTCGTGGAACACAACGCGCCGTCGACCCGGGCATGGTCCATGGTCGGGCGGCGAGTTGCCCATTACTCGCCGCCCGCGCCTACGGTGGCCGGAGATCGTCTTGCGACGTCCGACGCCGTGGGCGTCTACCACTGCGACTGAGGCGGAGGGAGGACGCTGTCCTCTCTCTCTCACGGCCCGCCTCCTCCTCCGCGAGCATAACTGCTTCGGAAGGAAGCGACCGCTTCCCACTCCGTCTCGCCCCGCAGCATGGCCTCGACCAATGCCGGGCGTGAGAGGTCTCCGCCTATCGCTGCCGTGAGGACACGGCGGTGCTCTGCCCAACTGCCCAAGTGGGGCAGTCCTGCATGCACCGTATGCTCCACAGAGTCCTCCGGGCGATCTGCGCAGTGGTGACACCCGGGCGTTTCTTCCCTCCCTATCCGACACAGGTACCTCCCGAAACTTCCGTGTCCGGTGAGGACCTGCATCATGCGGTAAGTCAGGATGCCGTGACGCCTTTCCAGCCACTCCTCAAAGAGGAGTCTTACCGCCTCGATTGCGGCGTGTCCGATCTGGAGTTATACGGCCTAGGTACACAATTTTCTGATTAAGCATGATGAATATCTGTACGAGTATTTTGCAAGACATAACAATTATCTAACATACCATAATTATTATAAATCGACCTATCCATGTCCAAAAGTGGCTAGCTATACGCCGATTTTATAAAGAGAAAACTAGTAGGATTAAAACATTGCATTGCCGTTTCGATAAAAAAGTGTTACTATCCACTAGATATTAAAGTAAAATAAAAATAAACCCTCATCTTCTCTGACCTATTAAACATGAACACGAAGCTATTACCGCATGCTGTGCCATAAATCCATAATTCAAGCAAATAAAAACGTCAAAAACCACAATAAAAACAATCACACAAAAAACCAGTCCATACGTATAAATTCACGTATTGTGTACACATTACAAAAGTTCGGTACAACCGCAAACTCGGTAGTTTGGTGTAGCTTGCAAAAGCTACGCTGCATCGCTGTTGCATTCTTTAATTAAAATTATAAAGCGCTTTTTGGAGGAATGTTTCTGTTCGTTCGTATTTAGCTCGTTCATTTGTTTTTGTCTGTAAATAGAACTTCGCTGTTGTTTTCGGTATAATTCGCTGTCTCGGTATTGTTGTGTTAAAGTAAGTTGTTTAATTAAATTGTGTTTGTGTGAGACACTTACTTTATTAGGCTACTTTGTGAATAGATCTAGTTGGTTGACAGATAGAGATCTATTGTGATTTTTCAAGAACTTACGTTAGGTACTTATTCTTGTGAAAATAAATGTGTTTTTTTTTTTACTGTAGAAAACGTTTCATTTCATTGCTGAACAAAGGCCTCTCCCCTGCTCCCCATGATTGTATTTTTTTTCTCATTCTCCAGTTGTTTTGATTCAAGACTGATCTGAACCGCAGATTCATGGTTTTAGTACAGCTTGTTCCTTCGTATTTTTAAAGGAAAGTTCAAACATTTCAAAAACATCGGTCAATCCCTATTTAGAGTATTATAAATGCTAAAGTGTGTATGTATGGGAAAGATGCAGGACATAAGAGCTGCAGGTACTTTAATAACGTCAGACTCGGTATTATTATTTTTTTGACCATGCTTTTTTGGTCAAATAATAATAATTATTTGTTATTAAAGAGTATTGACGGAATCAAAGCAGAGATACACTATACACACTATAGGTAATACTCGTATATGGTCGTCAATAAATTTTTCTCCATGAAAATTTCACATTTGACACTCGACAAAAAGCTCGCCAGAACGCTGTTTAAAATGCTCGCTAAAATGCTCTCGTTTGTTTTTCACTAATGTAACGTTGGCAAGAATGATCTTTGCAAGTGAATTCTCAAGTTTATTAGCATCTTAATAAATATACTACCCGTAGGTACTCAACACAAAATTCTCTCAAATATTCATTCAACTAGTTTGCCACCATTTTCTTACGACACATAAATCTATCCGAGCCTCAAGGATGCTGTAAATCAGAGAGCAGTCGGTAGAGGCAGAGCTGCATTTATTGAGATAACGGTAACGTATAGACTAAAGTGTCATTAGACATTCCTTCTAGATACTATTGGAGAAGTGAAGACGGTATTTCTAGTTGTTTATTGCTTTTGATATAAACCTCAACGAGACTAAATATACTGCAAAATTAGATCTTACATGTACATTTCTTATGAAAATATGTCTTTTTCAATGCATACGTTTATAATTATATACTGAGTTTGGCGGTTATATTTATGTCAGTGATGTCCAACATCACTGACAATCGGTGAAGGAAAAACACATCATAAGGGTGGAAGGAACATGGATGTATATAAAATAAAAGTTCAAATCCGTGTTAGAGAATTGTGGAGTCACCGGAGAGGGCTAAATAACTCTGTCACACTTGGAATTCTTTTTTCAAGTATGGATAGGTCCTTTCCAGTCCTAAATAATAACATTACACATCATATGAAGAGTCATTATAATCAGTATGTTTCCTCTGCTGGGACACAGGCCTCCTCACTGTAAGAGGGAATGAGCCATAATCCACTACACCAGCCCAGTGTGGGTTGGTGATCAGATGTCACATGCCACCAGCGTCGAGCACTAGCTGCTCTACATTTTTGCTGAACTGGGCCTTTTTGGCGCAGCCGTGTTGGGTCGTTGTGTTAGATATAGGTTTTTTTTTCTGTGTTTATTTTTATTTCGAATGTGTGTGTCTTTCGTGGTCCCTTTGCGCCAAATAAATGTTTTTTCTTTCTTTCTTTCTTTCCTTCAAATTTTTTGGTTCTAAGACAATATGCCTGTTTCCTCACGATGGATGTTTTGCTTCACCGTTTTGAAATCAGTGACGATGAAATAAATCCCACAAAGTAATACCTACAATTCGTTATAAGTTGGGTCCGATACCACTCAGCCATCAATGCTCCACCGCTTTCAGATGGCATATTCAGCATGAAAACTCAGCTAAGAATTAGTGGTTAATCTAAAACAACAGTATGAAAAACTTCATATTGGAGAACCATGCCTGTGCCCCACTGCTCTTAGCATGAAATATGAAGTGTGTTACAGGATAATGGACTTTCTTGTCGGTAAACAATGTTCTACTATTCTGTAACTTGTGTTCCACTTTAAAATAAATATAGTGACACTAATTGCGGAAAGCTCTATAACAATTTTAAGTCAGCGTGAAAACGAAGGGGTACTGCTATTTTAGTGTTTATAAAAATAATACACCGTGAAATTCAGGATTGTTTATACCTTCCGATACGATTAGTAATTATTAGATTAGACATGAAATGCAAACGACTTTAAACAATACTTAATTTCCGAGAAATATACGTACTTATTTATTGTAGTTGTAAAAAAATATAGCGGAGCCGTCATCTTGTTTTCTTTACAATAATAATTACAAAAATTTAAGAATAAAAGATTTTTTAAGTTACAAATTTTACATTGGCATAAAATAATCGAGTGTGCAACTTTTATCAAACTTCGGTTATTAATTTATTAATTAAGAAGTTTGAGGATCACTTATTTCTAATTTATTAATCAACATTTGCTAGGTCTTAAGACCTAAGTTTGGTAGTTGAGTGGTAAATCAAATTGTGTGTAGCTAATAATAATCCAGAAATGCGGCTTCTAAATATGATTAAATTACAATTTGATGTAGCCTACTAATGATACTATCGTTCGAAATTACTGAAAGACTTTCAAAACTTGTTATTTAAAAAAGAAAACGGATCTTATAATATATAATATTTTCCCTTTAAAGACGTGATGTCAGAGCTCGTTTACACAGAGTATTCGTTTTTAACGGATCTGTCGCTACGGCACCCGTCGGAAAAGTAATTTAAAACGGATCGATCAGTATTTTAATACTGTTGTGAGATGTGAACTCGGTCATATAATCCATATGCTTTGCCGAATAAAAACGTATACGATTAAGCGGACCTGGTTTCGGCCTTGTTTACAGGCATTCTGACAACGAGCCCTAACTAAGAATTTATTAATGATATTACGATTTGACAAATGAATTATATCCGCGCCACCACCCATAAGCTGCGGAAAACTATAATTCTTTTATTAAATGCAATTTGATGTAATGACGTTGACACTAGCGCTGCGTCAAAATATTGACTTTAGTCGTGGCGGTATTATCCGTCCACAATTTGATTTTGACGTTAGTTACATCTGTATCCATTCCCGTGGTTTCGAAACAAGACACCCTGTAACTGAATGGATGTCAACAAAAAATCGTACAATCTAAAAGTCCCTACCTCGCGCGAATTATTTTAAATGCGGAACCGCATCTCCTGTTCCGTTCGCTCCGATTCCGTTTCGTTCCCGGAACGGTCCCGTGACCCAGTATCCACACGCACCGGTATCCACAATCACGTAGTTATATTATGTATTATAAGTATATTGGTTGCAGGCAATGTTGTTATCTTAATAAGAATATTTGGGTTTGAGTACATTCAGGATGACAATTTTATTCTGATACAAAAATGGGCAATCGTCCTTTGTTTGTAAAATCCCCTGACTGGAGGACTTAGATTCAAGGCAGCCACAGGATTGTCCGATTAAGCAGCACAAAACCTCCTATATGTTGGCCTGTGAGAAACTAAAAAACATTTGGAAAAAGTTTGACCTTATCTGACAGGAGTATGCAAAATATAAAGTCAGCATACTTTTTTTATGTCAATACGTACGACCATAATAGAGATGCGATTACTTCGAGAAAAAAACATTTTGTGTCAAAAATGGACAAAAACAACGACAAAATAATAAAAAAAAAAACAGAAAAAAAGATACTTCTTTGCATTTTAGAACAACTATTCCACTTATGACACCTGCAAAATATACTGATTGGTGCCGTATGTGGAATACCTCAGGTATCATTCATCACTGCTCTAAAATTTCGCATAAATTCACCGCATTGGATCGAATCACTAAAAGGACGGTGACACAGCATGTCCAAGAGTGGACTGCGCTTGACTGGCTCGATTGATTGATGGAAGGTCTAGTCAGCGGTTCACCGGCTCTGTCAGTTTGCGGGACATGTAGTTCAAAGGATTTAAAACATGTGTCAGTATATTGAAAATGATTTAATGTTATATTTATCATGAGACCACCTAGTAGTATTTTTGAAAAATCTAAATAAATATCCAACAAAAATTTGTGACTCTTATTACTTACTATAACTTGTAGTAATAAAGTTTCGTACAAACCATCCTATATAATAATAACACCTCTTAGGGGTCGAATTTCGCAAAATCCGGTCTTAGTGTGCACCTTACCTACGTCCTAAAAAGAACACCCGTGCAAATTTTTAAACTCATAGCATTTGTAGTTTCTGTGATATTATGCTTGATACACACCTGGATGAACCTGATGGATATAAAATCAAAATTGTATTTATTACATTTATACAATAATTAAATGCAAGCGTAACCGCAACTTCACATTTTGTTACATTTTAATTATAAATTGAGATAATAAACGGAGTTCGCTTTAATTTAATTATTACGATTTTGTCGTTGATTTGGTATAACCATTATTCATTGGATTAAAGAAGGGTCAAATAATATTTGTTTGCTGTTTTACTCTACTTATTATCTTTAAAGTTAAACCTCCTCATATTTTACGGGTTCTGTACCCAAAGTGTAAAACGAGATAGGTGAGCATTGAAATAGCAATAATCACCTTACCACAAAAAGATAAATATCGTTGAACGCTTGTCTAAAAAAGTGTAATTGCAAAACGACCCTTATATCAACGTGAAATGTCGTTTTGACGTTGACAGTTTTTTTAGACAAAATGTTCAACAGATGTTTACTTATATTTCTTGTGGTAAGAAATATAGATTGCCATGTTCAAAGCGGTAAAACATTTCTACATTCTATGTTTTTTTCTTTTCTTCCGCCGATATAACGGGTTTGGGGTCAACTGTGCCCATTGCGCGTGTTCTGATAAGTATAATTCTTTTGTTAAAACCAAAATTGACGAAGATAAAACGATTTTAAATTTCACAATTCGTCATGCCGTGGTGTCATTTTTAGTGCGTCTTGACGTCATAAGCTCCACTCTAGAACTTTAATGAAACATTCACTGGTTCAATTAACAAAAAAAAAACGTGTCTATTATTTTTCAAAACTAAAAAAACTGTCCGTACATGGTTTAAAATCCTGCAAAACGAGTACTACATCGAATACATGTCTCGATTCCATTCAGTCAAGTTTCATATCGGTAATCCCTGGTACATCCATATGCCCGTTGAATGGACCGTGATCGGTAAGGCATAGTTATGCTGTCACCAACAATTTTACTTTTAACTTTTAATATTATAGAGCGAAATTATGGATAAATCGGCGGTCTCTACGTACAAACGGACATGTCAAAAACCAAGGTTTACAGGAGAGCGTTTTTAATTCAAACCGCTCTATAGAAATAATTCTATGTGCACATAGAATTATTTCTATATAATAAGGTTTAATTTAATTACAACCTCGCTTTTTGAGGTGTCAAAAAGCTAGGTTGTAATTAAATTAAACCTTTGAAACGATATGTCGTTTGTACGTAGGGACCGTCGAAATGCTTATTACTCGTTCGTACACGAATGGCGATGTGCGGCTGATGAGGGTCTTTTTACAGAGATAAATTTATTATCTAGAACTGGATGTAGAATCAGCCTATAATGTTCTCATTGATGGGACACAGGCCACCACTCTGTGTGAGGGAGTGGGCCATAATCCGCCACCCGGCCCGTTGTGTAGGTCTTGATAAAATGGAGAAAAAACTTTGTGCTTCACAGAACTTCAATGTCCTGTCCATATTTATGATAAACTATTTAAAGACTGTACCTGCATTAGACAATTTTTATTTCGGTAACCATGAAAGATACTAGGTAGACAATTAATACTTTGCTGAAGCCTCAAATATTCAGTTTCAATTTTATAATGAAACAAATCCTATATTTTATTCAATTTCATTAGTCTGTCAATATTTTTCATCAATCTAAAAACTGTCGACATAATATCCGTAATGGACACAGCCTCATAATCCTTGGAATACATATAACAACAAAAACTACATGTATACGGATTTCCTAAATTGAAAACTGCCATATCGAGTCCCGGATATGACGTCACATTGATATTTGATACACCATTTTGTTTCTTTTTTTTGTACGTGAGGTCTGATTATCCTCATTGAGAGCCATTCAGTTTGATGAGGTAATTTAGGAGAAGTAATGTTCTGAGTTTTCGTACTCCGAAGGAGAAAATTGTTTGGTCGATTTATGATTGGTGTATCAGTGTTGTGGCGATGTTCGGAGATTCGCTGTCGATAATGAACATATTTGCTGTCCAGTTTTGTGTGTTGAAATTACATTGCGCGCTATCATTTTCATCATAACAGCCGTAGGACGTCCACTGCTGAACATAGGCCGCCCCCATAGATTTCCAATATGACCGGTTGAAAGCGGCTTGCATCCAGGGCGATCACAGATCCTGTGACCTTCATCAGATCGTCTGTCCACCATGTAGGTGGACGTCCAACGCTGCGCTTGCCAGTGCGTAGTCTCCATTCGAGAACCTTACAGTCCCATAGGTTAAACAAGAAAATATAATTACAAAATAGACATGTCGATGACATAAAAAACTGTCCAGGACTTTTTGATTTCATTCATTACAAACAGAAAAGACAATGCCAGGAGCTATTTAGAGCTATGACCCGCCAAATAAAAGTTAGTTTCCATCCATACCAAATGTAGCAATCTGTTTGTGCTTTACTAGTTATAACTAAAATCATGTTTATATGTCTTTGCGACTTGCGGTTTCTGTAGAAAATGTCACAAAAGATCACAACGTCATAAATAGAGGCCAAATGTCGTATTTTCCCACGTTTTTATACACTCACTTTTCTTGTTTGTTTGTTTATTTGTTTGTTTGTTTGTTTGTTTGTTTGTCGTTCCGGTTGGACTTTTGCAACTCAATTTTGAGGAACTTCCCGATAAGCTAGCAGGCTGAAATTTTGTGCACGCTTTCGGCTTTATTACAAAACGTGGTTTAACTTAGACCAAGCTTTAAATCAAAAATGAATTTTTGAATTTCGAACTTTATTCCAACTGCTATAAAATTCTAAAATGCACATTGACAACTTAGACCGGGATCTAAACTCGGTTTTTGTATTAATAACTTTACGACAGTAGAAATAAAGTTCGAAATTCAAAAATTCATTTTTGATTTAAAGCTAGGTCTCCTCTCGCGCCCGGCATTGGTTGCGGCCATGCTGCGGGGCGAGACGGAGTGGGAAGCGGTCGCCTCCTTCTGCGAAGCAGTAATGCTCGCGAAGGAGGAGGCGCGCCGCGAGAGAGAGAGGACAGAGTCCTCCCTCCGCCCCACCCGCGGTGGTTGGCGCCCACGGTGACGGACGTCGCAAGACGATCTCCGGCCACCGTAGGCGCGGGCATGCGGGCGGCGAGTAAAGGGCAACTCGCAGCCCGACCATGGACCATGCCCGGGTCGACGGCGCGTTGTGTTCCACGCGCGCCTCAAAGAGCGTCAGCATAATGACGGGGCCCCCTCTCTAGAGGGCCAAAGCCTGCCGGGGTCGCGGGACTTATACCATTACCGTGACCCCGGAACATAAAGGGCTATTGAAGGACACCGTGGATTCTAGTCAGTACAAGTCTGACAGTCCCTCCCGCCCTGCCCGGGGTGGGAGGACTCATTTGATGATTTTACCACGAAAAAAAAAAAAAAAAAAAAAAATGTCTAAGTTAAACCACGTTTTGTAATAAAGCCGTTTGTTCTGATGACAATGCATGACTAGCTAAGAAACGTCATCACAAATCCAATATGGCGGCCTCCTCAAGATGGCGGACTGGCTGTTTGAAACCCACCCCCATGATATGGGTATCAAATAAAAGGGTTTGCTGTGAGGAATACGAAAAAAATAGTCATGTGACTTAAATCCAATATGGCGGACGTCCAAGATGATAGACTGGCTGTTTGAAATCCACCCCCATGATATGGGTATCAAATGAAAGGGTTTGCTGTGAGAAATACAAAAAAAATAGTCATGTGACTTAAATATGGCCAATATGGCGGACGTCCAAGATGGCGGACAGGCTTTAAGGCACTTCCTGATAAGCTAGCAGGCCGAAATTTTCAGGGTAGCTTCAAACCCGATGAACAATGATAAAAGTAATAAAATAATTAATAGATTTAAATAATCTAAAAACCCACGTTTTTAAATGTCCTAAAAATAAGAAAATAACCCTACGGGGCTGAGAGAGGGGCCACTCAAAACGTGGGGGCGTATCTTTGCAAGTTACACCTACGATCTATACACGTCATGTAAACAATTCCTTAAATAATACGCTCCCACGTTTTGAGTGGCCTCTCTCTCAGCCCCGTAGGGTTATTTTCTTATTTTTAGGACATTTAAAAACGTGGGTTTTTAGATTTTTTGTTTCTCTTCAAAGTTTTTGTGCTAAACATTATATGAAGGTTACTCAATAAAACAAAGTAAGTAGCCAAAAGCCTCGTACTCCACAATAAAAGAAGGTCAGTATTGTTAAATTATACACCGTGACTTTTTAGTCGTCTAACAAAAGCAGCCCAGTTCATGTATCCAATGACTAGAACACGTTTATAATAAAAAAAAATATGCATTTAAGAGATTTGAAAAATTTAATAATAAAACTTTAATTGGTTATTATGACACAAGGCGTAGTTAAAAAGGCCCTTGTCTCATAGAAAATGGAAATGGAATGATCTGCCCGACTATTGTGCTGGGTAGGTATACTTTACAGACTGATACGTAAACATTTTAACAGGGAGTTTCATATTTCTAATGTACCTATTTATTAAAAATAAAAATCATTATAAACGATTTAAAAAAAATTAAACTCGCCTAGAGGTATTTTAGGTCGGATACATTAAGTAGTAAGTTACAAAAGTTAGTAAGAAATATTCTTACCAAAATTTTTCACCGGAATTTTGAACAAAGTTAACCACAGCAAGGAATATATTTCAGACAGTTATTTGTTTTATTTAGTCCAAAATAATTCTATAAGAGAGGAAGTAACCCTCTTTACAGAATATAATGACTTCCCTTTTCTTCCGGCGTTATATATCTCATTATTTCTATGGGAGGTAAGTACCTAGATACATGAAATAAAATTAGAATAAAAGGATCACTAAACAAAATTACCCTGTTGAAAATGTAGTATACAATCTTATTTTGTACGCTTATTTATTTCGTTATACTTAACTGTGGCACGTGGCGTGTGTTTTCAGCAGAAAATGTCAATAATATAACAAAATGTCAAGGTTGTTCGTCATTAACAAGATATCTGCTTACTTAGTTATATTGAGAAATGAATTCAACCATTTAGGTTTTCACAGACAATAAATTCTTAGTGGGACTGACTTAAAAGGGCTAATAGATAGCTAGATATACATTATTAACTGTTCCTCGTGGTTTCACCCCCACTGCTCGGCTCCTATTAGTCGCAGAGTGATGTTTCATAGCCTATAGCCTTCCTCGATAAATGGACTATCCGACACAAAAGAAGTTTTAATTTGAACCAGTAGCTCCTGAGATTAGCGCATTGAACCAAACAAACTTTTCAACTATATAATGTAAGTATAGATAAAATGTAAGGATAGGTACACTAAAGTTGTCGTACTTCTACAATCAATAAAAAGTTCGGAGAAAAATTACCTAATGGCATTGAAGCACCAACAATTCCGAATTTAATAATAAATAATTGATATTGGTCAAAAGTACGGAATTCTGAGCACTACATAATAAAACAATTTTATAACTATGCTTATACCGTGGCAAGAATGGCGGTCTTATGGCTGATATCTTCCAGACAACTTAGGTACTTGTTTATAATGTGAAGTGATTATGTACACACATTAGCACATGGGCACAGCTGCAAGGGAAACTATAGTTTCCATTAAACCCCATCTGTAGGGTGTAAAAAGATCCATCACAAAGCCATCAGTTACGTAACCTATGTTAAAGTAGGAAACATTGTTTAAAAAAAAAAACTAGTAAAGAACTTTTGTGGAGAATGAGTCTTTGTTTACGATAGAATATACGTAGGTAGACTTTCAAAAACGAATTTTACCCGAAAATAACGATTTAGGTATATTTAGGATATTTCGTATGAACTTTTTCATGTACGAGGGAGAGACCCATATCCCAGCAGTGGGAACACAATAGGCTGGTTATATTATAATGATTGTGTCTAATTACACTGGTGTGTTTCATTCTTTATTCTATCAAATGATTTCATACAAGCCAATGCAACCTGAAATCTGCTTTTCCCGTCCACGCGGAGTTAATCTTAGTTAGGCCATGAATAATCCCTACCATCTATTTGCTAATGAAATATTCCTTTTTACCCCACAAACGCCGCATGAATCACAATAAAATTGTAAATTGATGAATGGCTGTAGGCTTTTAGACATCTGTCATCCAATTGATCAAAAAAAAAATGCAGTGTGAGTTGAAAGCAAAATATGAACGACACGCCTAAACATTTTTTGAAAGCAATCTATAGGTATTGTTCAATCGTTTCAAAACTAATTTCTGTATTTTTTTCAAAATTTTAGGTTTAGAAGTTTCGGAGATAAGGGGGGGGGGATGGTCAATTATCGTCTATTATCTTGAATAACTTGAAAACTATTTATTTTAAAATTTCAAAAAAATACCTTTAAAATCTTCTCAACAAAACTTTCGTTTGCTCATACACTTACAGAGAAAATACTAGACTACTTTTAAAACTAAACGGGCGATAACCCAGCCTTGTCACCCGGACTCTTTCACCGCATTATTGTCGCTCCAGACATATTTACATCTACACTTCCACATGCACTCCTTATTCCAGTTACCATCCATGTTTATGCTGGTCCCTCCTTGATTCACCCCGTGTGCCTTGCAAACCAACGTTGTTTTAGAATTAAATGGATTTTATAGGAACAAGTCACGCGGCCATAACTTTTCGCTAAAGACTGCTGCACCTAGGGCAGACGGTATATTGATATTAGGGTAGTCCTTACAGACTGCAATCTTTTAATGTATTCTTTTTTCTTGCTTTGTTTTGTTTTGAAACGTTGCCACAGATTAGGAATTTCTCTTGTGTCATGAATGCGTTTATATACAAACATAGAAACATAAGATATGTGCGGCTGCAGATGAGGATACAAAAAGACCGATATGTTTTACTTAAATTATTTAATTAATTGAAATTAATACAGTAATTTACTAAACTTAAAGACGTGACAAATGTTCGATGTGAGAACAATAAGTGGCACATTATTATACGAAATTATTAGTCATTGGTGGTTCGATTCACTGATCACACACGGCGAGATTTTAGGAACGCTGAGACTGCGAATCTCACGATACCGGGTGGCCGAGCACTGCGCGGAGTTAGTCACCGTCGCTGTTGTACTTTAGGGTTCCATGCTATAATTATGTGGTTCCGTCAGCTATGTATAACACATACATACACAAACACTCAGACAAAAAAAACAACTATTTGTAGGTCATACAAAATATTTGTTCCGTGCGTAGATTGGACCCGTAACACGTTGCCATCCGCATTGAACAATTTCTTAGTTAATGAAATAGAAGTTTTAGAGGATTTCAAACTTACCCGGGGTAACGGAACAACCCAGGCTGAAATACCATAGTGCTGGAACTCAAAGGGCAACCGAAAGAACAGGGTGCAATCCAAAATTAAGAACATGGCATAATAAACGTTCAATCGAATTTATTTCATGAAAACAAACATGGAGTCGAAACAATTACAACATAAACACTCATACAATATAATATAGCAGCTCACAATTTAGGACCCATTAATATTAGTAGTCAATTTTACCCGTGGTGCTAGGCAACTGGGCTTCTCCCAGTTGTAATGTCCCTTTGTGCCTATTGGCCTTGTTCTGTTCTGTCTCCTGCTTGCATGGAGGGAAGTGGAAACATATTTTTTCGTACTCCTCCACTATTCTTTTCTGATTAATTTCGTTGCAGGATCCAAGACAGGTAAATTCATTCTCCGGGACACGTCGAGCTTCATTGTCTCGGCGCTTTTCTGGTGGTTGCCACTGTTGATTCTGGCTTTCAGGAGTTGCAGTGGTTGGGAATAGTGTGGTGGGTTTGTTCCATTTTAAAAAAAAAAAAAACATAAACACTCAAGAATTAATTAAATAAATTACGAGAAAGCAACAAATAAAATTTTATTTGAAAAAGCTCAAGGGACTCTCATGACTGGCGCCGTATTATTGAAAACCATATTATCAAATGAATGGAAAGGAGTGGAGTAGGAGTCAAAGTATCTTCTGACTGGTCTGTCTCCTTTAGCCATGCTTATCACCAAAGATTCCAAGAGGGCCACCAGACGTGCTGTTCTGGAACTGCAACAAAAAATGTGTTTTCATTACTCATATTCTGAAAGTAGGTATTACGTGCCTAATAAGTGGGTTGAAAGTTATACATTGCAGCCCTAGAGAGAATCGCTTTCAACTGACAGCTGCCAAATAAATAAAAAAAATTGCTCTGTTTTGACATTTCTATCCATGTTCTAACTTTTTATATAGCCACTAAATTACAGCGCGACTTAAAAATAAAATAAAATAAATATGTTTATGACTTTAATTTAATTTAGTTTCAACTATTTCTCTAAAATAACATAGATTTCGGCAAAATCGTTGTCACTTTTTTAATAATGAACTTGAAAAATAGTAGCTGTTTAGCTGGACGACTGCAGGACAAAAATAAACAAAAGAAGTCGGTAATAAACGGGAAAGCGACAATCCGATCAACACTCATTTTTTCTTTAGCTAATAATAATTTATGTTCTTATTTTTACCTTCCTCGTATTCGTAATGAAAAGCACAGTGTTTACCTCGGGTAAATTACTTATTTAGTTCCTCAAACTATTTAGAGCCCTCACTGCGTTACGGGCGCCAAACCCCATCTCAGGACGAAATAAGTAACTTTCACCCCTTGGATAATGTACTATTTCAATATCTGGGCTTTTTAGTCTGATACAATTTTTTTTTAATTCTATGTACCTATAACATTAGATATTATCCTAGGAGATCATTTCACCAGGTTCCGTACCTCAAAAGAAAAAACGGAACCCTTTTTTAACGGATTTTTTGTCGTCTATCACGACCCTTTTTCTCAGAAATGTGTGAAGGCATCAAGCTTAATCAATATCAAATACTCAAGTCTACAATAGAGTCAAGATAAAATTAAACTAGCAGGGAAACATCGTGAGGAAACCGATGTCCGAGAACAACGAATTCGTAGACATGACATGTGACGTCTACCATCTCGCACTGGTCTCACGTGGTGAATTACAGTCCACTCTTTCTCACAGAGAAGGGGCTGTGCCCCAGCAGTGGGAACATTATAGGCTGTTATATTAATAAACTAAATTGTAAAGAGACTGTGGGTAGGCTCATTATGGCAAAATTAAGCCCTGTAAAGGTCTAAACAGAACAAATGAAATTTACAAATTCCCTCTAATTAGCTACCTAATGCCTGAAGTTGACTATAATCGTTAGCACGTGCTTAGAATAAGACATGCTCTGTCTCTATCTTGCAATGTCAGTTTGACATTTGTCTGACAGTGACAGCGTTATTTCTTATCTTTAGTTACTTACGCACGTGTTAAGCAACGTTTAAATGGGGTTTATCAGAACAAAAGCAATTGTTTATTCGGACCATCAAGCTGGTTACTCGTAGCATTTAACCGACTTCCAAAAAGGTTCCGATTTCTCAGAGACGCCTGGAACGATTTGGTTTGAAAGAGTATACTTTGTGGCGTGGACTCTAAGAAGATATCTGTCAAATCGTAGTATCATTCATTCTTTGTTCGGGCTCGATGTCACGGGGTGTAGTAACTAAGGCCGAAACCACTGGTTTCGTACTTAGAGATTAGACCCCTTGGTTGAACCCATTACTCGCCGTCCACAAGCCCACGTTGGCCGGAAATCACTCGACGATTTATTAATCAACATTTACTTACCCATAAACCATTCGCGATGCCTTTAAAATATAAACCGAAATGCATAAGATACGGGGATCGAATAAATCAGGGATTTCACGAACTCCTTCGGGAGTAGCGAAATCACGAATGACATGGTACATTTGACTTCAATCCGAATTTACGGAGTAAAATTGGCGAATTAACTTGATTTTCCTTTTTTCCACGCGACCAATTTGGAGAATTTGGACCGTATTAAACAGTGAGCTGCTGTAGTAATCTGTACATACTATGGGCTTCACGGAAAAATAGCATTTTTAGGGTTCCGTAGCCAAATGGCAAAAACGGAACCCTTATAGATTCGTCATGTCTGTCTGTCTGTCTGTCTGTCTGTCCGTCCGTATGTCACAGCCACTTTTTGTCGAAATTATAAGAGTTATCCTGTTGAAACTTGGTAGGTAGGTGTATTATGTGAACCGCATTAGGATTTTAACACAAAAATAAAAACAAAACAAATTTTGGGGGCCCCATACTTACAATTGAAACTCAAAATTTTTTTTTTCACCAAACCCATACGTGTGGGGTATTTATGGATAGGTCTTTAAAAATTATATTGAGGTTACTTCATTTTTTTCTAAACTGAACAGTTTGCACGAGAGACACTTCCAAAGTGGTAAAATGTGTCCCCCCCTGTAACTTCTAAAATAAGAGAATGATAAAACTAAAAAAACCGGCCAAGTGCGAGTTGGACTCGCGTGAAGAGGGTTCCGTACGATGTTACCTATCACGTTTTTTTTTAAATCTGACCCAAATTGGTACGCACAATATTGAGTGATTTACCATGTTATTTTAATATCATGTATAGGTTTTCCTATAATCTATAAGTAGAAAACCAAATTCAGTATTTAAAAAAACGTGGGAAAAAAAAAATAGGTTCAGTAGTTTCGGAGATAAGGGGGGGGGGAATGGTCAAATTTCGTCTATTTTCTTGAATAACTTGGAAACTATTTATTTTAAAATTACAAAAAAATATATTTAAGATTGTCTCAACAAGACCTTTCATTTGATATGTCACACGACGCAGTTTTCATTTTTTTTTTAATTTTCCCCTTCCCCCCCCCAAAAATTACCTCCCATATACAGATATGGACTTCTTATAGGTTATCCTATAATCTATAAGTAGAAAACTAATTCCTGTATTTTTTTCAAAATTTTAGGTTCAGTAGTTTCGGAGATAAGGGGGGGGGGGGGAATGGTCAAGCTTCGTCTATTTTTTTTTAATAACTTGGAAACCATTTATTTTAAAATTACAAAAAAAATACTTTTAAGATTGTCTCAATAAGACCTTTCATTTGGTATGTCACACGATGCAGATTTCAAATATTTTTTTTTTAATTTTCCCCTTCCCCCCCAAAAATTACCTCCCATATACAGATATGGACTTCTTATAGGTTTTCCTATAATCTATAAGTAGAAAACTAATTACTGTATTTTTTTCAAAATTTTAGGTTCAGTAGTTTCGGAGATAAGAGGGGAGGGGGAATGGTCAAATTTCGTCTATTTTCTTGAATAACTTGGAAACTATTTATTTTAAAATTACAAAAAAAAATATATTTAAGATTGTCTCAACAAGACATTTCATTTGATATGTCACACGATGCAGTTTTCAAAACTTTTTTTTTTCATTTTCCCCTTCCCCCCCAAAAATTACCTTCCACATACAGATTTCACCTATTCACGTCACACCTCTGTGCTTGGGTCACAGGAATTGATATGTGTACCAAATTTCAACCCAATCGGTCTAGTAGATTCGGAGATAATTGACTGTAAGCGACAGACAGACGGACACAC
The DNA here is from genome assembly GCA_950005045.1 of Agrotis exclamationis. Taxonomy (NCBI): domain Eukaryota; kingdom Metazoa; phylum Arthropoda; class Insecta; order Lepidoptera; family Noctuidae; genus Agrotis; species Agrotis exclamationis. Next base: position 19,357,671 of record OX465419.1, read on the forward strand.
GAGTGATCCTATAAGGGTTCCGTTTTTGTATTCGGACGTACGGAACCCTAAAAATATATAATGTAGACGTCAACAAAAACTTCCAACGAAAATTGGTTTGGATGAGATACAGTTAGCAATTTTTGAGATATAGTACATTTTCAAAAACCGCAAATATAACTTTGCCATTCATACAAACACTATGAAAAACAAATTTATTTTTATTGTTTGTGTATATTACTTACTAATCTCAATATGATTATATCCCTAATCTATGCTTGCTACTACGGAACCCTTCATGGGCGAGTCCAACTCGCACTTGGCCGGTTTTTTTTTCATTTCTGTAGGGAATGTTTCCATCGGTGATCCAACTTTCTTTATCGTATGATGGTTTCGTGGATGTAGCCGGCTCTTGTGTCAGAGGTAATTAATTTGCTTCTACGAAACCCACAAGCCTCTGATACTTGATTATACATTATAAGTCCAGGTTTCTGTGGTTTCTTCATGATGTTTTCCTTCAAAGGTGTTAGTGATGACCAAGATAAAGAAAGTATGTACATTATGAATTTAAACAATATTAGATAAACAAGGATGATCGACACGACGATGAAGTAACTTTAACCATACTATATCATGGGTAAACTAACTGTGAAAGTGATGTACCAGGTGTATGACGTTCACATTTTCTTTTTAACCGACTTCAAAAAGGAGGAGGTTATCAATTCGACGGTATGTTTTTTTTTTTATATATTTGTTACGCGATTACTCCGCCAATTGTGGACCGATTTTTAAAATTATTTTTTTGTTCGAAAGGAGGTACTTCTGAGGTGGTCCCATAGTCACCAAGTTGGGATCTGATGATTGGATCCTGGAGAAATCGAGGGCAACCCTCGAATTTTACGACACACCGTTTTTCGCAAATTTTATGAAGTAATTTAAGTACTTGCATACGCAAGTACTACTAGCTACATGACATTATGATTACCATACGGTAATCATAATGTCATGTAGCTGAGCTGATGATGGAAGGTAGAACTCCTTAATAGTAAGGAGTAGGCATCGACTGATTTAATTTAAGTTCGCATATCTCGGGAACTACAAGTCCGATTTAAGTAATTCTTTTTTTGTTGTACTAGGTATCATTTAACTTAGGGAATATTGCAAGTTTCATCAAAATCGGTTCAGTAGTTTTTGAGATAGGGAATTTTATTAGCTTATTGTGTACATGAGCGATGTTATTACCGGTGTTATGGATTACAAAATTCTAGTGCACATGTTGTATTTGACAAGAATTCGGGTTGAATATTTAAACTAAAAAGAGTAAAATAAAAACTTTTTCAAAAAAAAATGTAACCGCCTTCAAAAACAACCATAAATAAAAAACGATAAAAAAACCTACAAAATAACTTTTCTTTCGGAAGTCGGTGGCAAAAAAAAAGACAATGAAATAAATAAAACAAAGACACCGACTTCCGAAAGAAAAGTTATTTTGTAGGTTTTTTTATCGTTTTTTATTTATGGTTGTTTTTGAAGGCGGTTACATTTTTTTTTGAAAAAGTTTTTTTAATTTTTCGTACTGACCCTGAAAGGAGTTTCAGTTCAACAGAAACCTTCCCCCGAGTTTTTACGTTTTTGTGACGTAAAAGTAAATGGGTTTGATGATAATTTGATGAAAAAAATTGTTCCCCGTTCGTAGAATAGAGGTGTTTTTTCATTTTCCATACAATTTACGTCATAATACTTCATGTACGCTGTACGGGCAAACACGGACAAAATTCATGCTAGGGCCTCAGTATTTAGCCAGTAATTTACTACGAAGTAAATTAATGAGACCATGTTAGTCCCTTTTCACACATGATATATTTTTATGACAAAATGTGTCAAACTCAGCTGGATTAAATTAAAAGTTGTGCGGTAGTTTGCATTGGGGACGTTACAAAAAAATTGCAAATTATTAAAAAGTTTAAATTGCCAATCCGGAGCGCGCTATGTTAAACGCTTGGCACTTAACACACAAACGTGGGTGTTCATGCATATTGTGGGGAATTAATGCATATTTAATTCGCCAGTGACATGCTCTCGTGTGTCTGCAATTAACCGCCGTACTTTAAACAAAAACTTTGGGATGCTGTTTGGCGTCAGAAATTTTAAAATGTTAGTATGATGGTAGTAGAAGAAAACGTGTTGCGCCGACCCCAAGTAGAATGGGATAAGTGCAGGAAGAAGAAGAAGCTGCCTCTGCCCTCGTAAATGAAATCACAGTAACTTCAGTTACACAGTAATTGAAGTTACCGTGTTATCGTTTTCGAGGGCTGCAGTAGCAACAGCCTGCTATTGGAATACCTTGGTTTTGAAACTGTATTTTGGACCACAAAACCCCCTTGGGAAGAAAACTAGTAAAGACCTCTTTAACAGAACCATAACATTATGGATTTTATCTATTTCACAAAAAATCGTATTTATATAAATTAATAGATCCTACTAATAGAGTGTACTACGCTAGTGCAACAAACGGAAGTGCGATGAAAGCTTGTGCGACAAAACTGTACTGCGACACACCACAGTTCGAATGCACGCTTGTGCGACACACTGAAGGTCGACATCACGCTGGTGCGGCAAACGATTGTGCGACTGTAGTGCGACACTACGGTAGGGCGACACTACGTTAGTACGAACGACAAGTGTGTGATAGTACTGTTATTGGACAATACGTGGATGCAAAAAAATATTATAGGTATTATTTTACCGATAATATTATAAACTTGAACTTTTTTTAGGATGGAAGTTTGTTACTCTCTCTCGCAAAAACTACTGAACGAATAGATAAACAGACAATTTATAACGTTAACTTATCGGATAGTTTATACGTACTATACCGATTTTATTTTCCCGTGGGATATTTTTCTAGTTGTAGCGGGTTAAACCGCTGGCAACAGCACTATAACGGTGCATCCACACCGCCGCGCCGGTAACATTTGTGGAGCAACATAAGGCAACACGGTAACATTCGGTAACTTTTGTGGCTCCTTGTTGCTATTTGTTGATTGTTACTTACCCGTGCATCCACACCGCAGTAACATCCGACAACAAAAAGTTACTAAGTGTTGCCGTGTTACTGTAAGTCGAGTAACGTTGCTCGACAATCGGTAACATTGTTAGATAATTGTTACCTCAACATTGCAATTTACCTAAATAAAGCAAAAAGTGTTTATTACCATGGAATGGAATGGACTGGAGTGGAATGGGTTGGGGTGGAGTGGAGTGGGGTGGAGGCTCGGAAATCGGTTGAACCTTTTTTTTAACTTGCTATCGTTAAGCAAGTTAAAAAAAGCAGGTATTAGCGATTTTCGACCTTATTGACATTTAAAATTTTGTTTGTTTTTTCTCACATTCTCGTTAGCTAACATTGCTCCTTTATTAAAATCCGGTGTTTGCATAAATGTCAATAAGGTCGAAAATTGCGTATTGCATTTTGTGCATACGTGTTGCATTTTGTTACTGCGGTGTGGATGCAGGGGGTAACATTGTTTCCGATTGTCGAGCAACGTTACTCGACTTACAGTAACACGTCAAAGTAACATTAAATAACATTTTGTTGGCGGATGTTACCGAGTAACATTTGGAAACGTTGAGCTACAAATGTTACCGGCGGTGTGGATGCACTGTAAATAATATTGAAACTACGTGCTACGTTAGGTCAGTTCAAGTAGTTACATCCATTTTGCGGTCCACTGGACATAGTTACACAAAAAAAACCTACAAATCATAACTAAGTAAAATTGACCCTTGGTACCTTAGCATTACGGTGTCCATTTCATCGAAGAACGTGATTGTCGCGTTTTTTGCTTCCACATTTGAAGTCTGTATACCAATCTGAAAGCAAAATTTTAAACATTACTTTTAATTTTTATTCTGGCTAATAATTATAGTTCGTGGCTAAGGAACTTTTTAATTAGAATTTGTAATTCGACAAAGTCTCATAATTTTGCGATTTCATTTCAATGTGGTTTCTTTTTTTTCTTTTGTTTTTAAAACGTTGCCCCCTCTCATTTTGTCTACTTTATTGTGGGTGCGTTTACTAACATAGAAACTCACATACCCAGACCCGGGACTACTACTTGCAGATCATACAAATATTTTGTTCCCTGCGGGGATCGAGCCCGCGACTCCCCACGCAGCCGCCACAGCTTCAACCATAACAAACACATAATCGTAAATAGCCAATAGGGGAACAGTGTATAAGACGGGGACGTTAATAATCGCGAGGTATAATGGTAATACACTCTTAAGGCATTCTTAACACAAGATTAACGTAGAGCTTGCGCCATCAGGACGTCATTTGCAAGCGGTCAGACACAAAGGCGTCCTGTTGGCGCTTGTGCTACGTTAGTTTTGTGTTAAGTTTGCCTTTGGTGTGTGATTTTCCATCATACCTCGTGTCCACTGTTCCCCTACGTGTATACTCTTGTCTAATGTTTCTATAAATAAAATTCTTTTAAACTAATTTGACAATATTCTTCTACAATGAAAGAGAGCGGTATTTGAGCTGTATTTGCAACATTATGTATTATGGAGTAGGTAGACAACTAGATTCCTTGATTCCTTCATATACGGCAACCTTCGTGATATTCCAGCAAAATACAGTAAGTATAAAGGAAAAACCCGTTTAGAAGTTTACATATTTAATGCAATCAGTATAGGTAGCTCCTTGGGAAGCTTGGCAGAAAATGGCACAATCATGCCTTATAAGAGCAAGCTATCGTTTGGGAAAATTGTTTTAGCTTGTAGTTTAAGGAAATTGTCGAAAATATTCAGTGGCAAAATTATACAGCACTATGCGGTCGTGGTTTTTGTGCAGGCCATACGAATGTCATACAATCGCTGGGAAAAACAAACATCAGAATGGGTGCCAAAAGGGAGAACTCGACGTCGCGTCGTGGCAGGCCCAAGCGAAGATGCCGAAATGACTTGGACCGCTTCATGAAGGACTGGACCATGGTCGCAGAAAGTCGTGATAAGTAGAAAGAGAGCCTTTGCCCAAGGTTGGGCAACTATTAGCTGAATTATTATCATCTATGCGGTCTAGTAGACCGCACGTCTACGTTAAAATTTTGCCCAAGAGTAGTACCATGATTCGAGAGAATGTGAGGCCAACTTACACCGGATTTAACTTTCACCTGGGTATTTGTTGCCGTGACTAATCTGGAAATGCCTAAAAAGGCTTCGAACTAAAGACAATCTTCACAGACAGTCAGTTTATACACGGCTTTGATTTGAAGTACGTATCAGTGTCTTCACAGACAATGGCATGCTCTGTCACCTGCATACTTCAAGACCTTTTGATTTCACCAGTGTGCGGAGTCCACCTAGCTGAATTTTTCCAAACATAATTTGAACATTCTAGCATTGATAATTACGCTAAAAAAAATATTTTTATTACCACTGACCTGCGGTCTATCGTACCTACATAATTCTAGTGGTTTGTTTATCTACGAGGATTCGCCAAATATGAGAATACTTTCATAAAAATATTGTTTATCCTCGTGTTTGCGCTAAACACAAACATTACAAATAAATATAAAACTAGGTTCACGGAATTAAGTACAGATCTACTAAATAGCCAAAAATTTTTTTACCACAGCAAAAAATACAGCACTTTGCGCAATACGTAATATTTTGATCTTCATTTCTTAACAATACTAACAAAGCGTTTGTAAGTATTCTTTCTGCTTTTTATAATAAACATTTTATGTAGCAACGTTTTATTAGCTTTGAAAACTATATTGCGTGTAAGATTTTTCTTTTTTACAGTTTATTGATAGTAAAAAAAGTTATTTTTCTTGCGCGATAAATCATGAACGAAATACAAAGGAAGAAAATTCTTACGTTTGTTCTTTGAGATTTAAAATGGTTCGTTCATCTTTAGAAAACGTTTAATATTTTTCTTATAGCATTAGTATAATCAGAATATAACGATCCCACTGCTTCTCACAAAACAGGCCTTCTCTCTGTGAGAGGGATTAGGCTACATTTTTTAGGTAATAGTCATCTCTCACTCCTGTTTCATTTTTGCGTTTACAAACATGGAATATGAAGCTTTTCGCCGCGACTTTATAACGATGCTTGAAGACTTCATAACCGTTCCCCATTTGTTTTGCAAAAAGTCATGGAATCAATACGATCCGTAGGTGCCCCAAGTGAGATAAAATGCAGGATCATAAACACATCAGGCACCTGCAAAAATATTATACAATTCAGCGGTGCCCAATGTGGAATACCTCGCCCAAAACCCTTAATCAACTTTGTCATTTAAAGTTATCATGTGTAATCTTAATCAGACACATAACATTACAGTGGCACTTACTAAAAGGTGTACCCGAAAAGTTAAGGCTTTACCAAAACGCGAGCTCAGGGTGGCGCGAGGCTAGTGTGGCGTTCCTTGGCCTGCTTACTTAGGGCTCCCGCACACGGGCCACCGGCAACAACCATAAAACGCCGCTACACGGCATATTTCTTGTAGTTTTCATACATTTTATATAACCTCGCCGCACACGGTTGACGCCGGTGGCCGCCACACACTACAATCGTCGCTGCTCGCTTCTTGTGGCCCGCACCGGCCATTAAACGCCGACACAAAACGCCATCACACGCCACTCGCGCGATTCCGCACTGTCTCTTACCTCAGTAATGCATTGGTTAAAAAAGTAGCAGCCAACGACCGCAAGTGTCGACCATCTGCCACAAATGGCTGTCACGCACTTCAGCTAACCTCTGTAGCCGCTTCTAGCTTCTCGCAGCGGCTTTTGTGGCTGTCGCGAGCGGCTCGTGTGCAGCGACACTTAGATACTTTGAATCGTCGCCACACAAAACACGCCATGCTAGCGCCGATGACTACATTTAGCGAGACGTCGCCCTTTCATACACAACGCGACGAAAGTTACCGATACCTTACGACTTTGCTATCCATTGACGCGTGCCTGTTCACGAACCTCTACGGACTTCAGAGTTATTTTCATAGTAACCGCGCCACGCTAGCATCGCGCCACGTGCGCCGCGCTCTCTGTTTAGCAAAGCCTTAACCCATTCCATGCCAGCAACGCACTCGCGTGCGTTTTAGTTTTTTTTACTTGTGTGCCTACAACGCACCCGTATGCGTGTAGTGTATGTTTTAATAAAGTATCATTTATTTACTGTGCGTTGCATTATTGTTGCCATTTTTTAATTTACCTCAATCTAGATTATATTTCTGATATAGCAACACCGTTACAGTAGTAAAAGAAATGTCACATTTGAATTGACGCCGGTTTTTGTGCTTGTGATTTTTGCTAGTATTATAAATCAAGTTTTTACAGTGATTTAGGTGTTAAAAGGTAGGTAAATATGATTTTTTAATCAAATTTAGTCATTTACTTATTACAACAACGTAATTTTAAGTCTACTGATAATATTTTGGATACATTTTGAAGTCCAAAACATACCAACGTTAATGGTGCGTTCAATGGCATTTATGAATGACTTTGTTCATGGATGGTCTTACACATCGACAATAATCGTACTACTGCTATTGTAACTTTATAACGTTATTTTATAACTAGAGATATTTTACTGCAGTGTTCGTATTACATACCCTACATGGTACAAAATAAAACCGTTTGTGAAAATACGCTTTTATTTTTAAATTTGAATGGGATGAATTGTGTAAAGTAACTAGTATTTTTGTCGTTAATAGGTCTTTTGTTTTCTCCTCAAGCATTATATCCTTAGGGATATACTATATTACGACTTTATCTATCATACTGCGACATATACATATTTTTGTCTTTATTTAATTTAATTATAACAAATCATTTACTAAAATCTTATGTATTCTGCTAGAATACCTACATTACTTAATCTTTTAGCTTTTTTTTAGATACTTTTTTTACATAACTATGTTGAAGCTCTTGGCATAAATATTTTCTGTATTTGCTAAATATTTTTCATTTTACTATAATAACTATTATGAAAATACGTACTTGTAATATAATTATAAAAAAGGCGAATCAAAGACTGCTTTGACCTTATATGAGTATTTTTATTTCTGTCACCTACCCTACACCCTAACGATTTAATTATTGGTTCATGTTTCCCAGTCGTGCATAAAGCCATCCACTATATACTCTCAAAAGTGCGTTCTCGGATCTTTCGAAAAACTTTTTTCACCATGTGCCACCCACGCACCTTATGCGTTTGGTGTTTTTTTTCGTATTTATCAACAAATTTTTTTTTTTTTAATCTAAATACATCATTAGATAGATAGATAGATAGAATATACTTTATTGTACACCAAAATTGTTACACAACTATTATAAACATTACTAATTCTATGGTTACAATGGCGGTCTTATCGCTAATAGCGATGTCTTCCAGACAACCTTTGGATGGACTGTACGAACTTAAATTAAAAAGGTGGAGGTAGCCACTGGCGCACTGTATTTCTAAATAATTTATTTAGGAACATATGTATGTCAAATAAATAACAATATTTAAATAATAAAATATATATCTAGTTCAATAAATAACATATATACCGATAAATATCATAAATACATATAATTATATATATACATATATATATAATGTGTTTACAATGTGTTCCTTAGTATTAAGTGACAGAGGCAGCAGGCCTACAGTGATAAAAAATAGATAGATAGAGATAAAAAAAAAAAGGAAAAAGTTTGAAAGGAAAGATATAAATGTCAGAGTGAAAGAAAATGATTTACAACTAATCTTTTAAATGTAACGAGTGACTGTGCTTGTCTTACCGAGACTGGTAATGCATTCCACAAACGTATTGCTTGGACTGTAAAAGACTGATCAAAATATTTGGTGGAATGAGCAGGCATTAAAAGTCTCAGATTCTCCGATGACCTCAAGTGTCTTAAATGTATGTCATGTAGGAACTTAAAACGTTCTTTGAGATAGAAAGGCGTTGAAGGATTAAAGAGGATATTGTACAATAATGATAAAATATGAGTATTCCGGCGAAGACGGATAGGCAGCCACTTGAGCTTAACGCGAAACTCTGAAACATGATAATACTTGCGCAAACCAAATATGAATCTGATACAAAAATTTTGGAGTCTCTCAAGTTTATCTAGCTGCACTTCAGTGAGATCTGGGTAACTAACATCAGCATAGTCAAGGATCGGGAGCAGAAGGGATTGTACGAGCGCAGTTTTAGTGGCAGTTGGTAAGAAATTACGCAACCTGCGTAAAGACCCCGCAGATGCAAACAATTTGCGACTCACTTCCTGCAATTGAGGAGCCCATGACAATTCTTTGTCAATGTGAATTCCTAGGTCTTTCACTGAATCGCTATAAGGAATTGTAGCTCCATCGAAAACTATCTGGGGTAGCGTTGTCCAGTTAATTCTTGATCGCAGCCTAGAGCTGCCGACAACAATGACTTGAGTCTTTGCAGGGTTAACCTTTAAACCATGAGCCGAACTCCATTCAGAAATACGAGCTAAGTCTTTATTCACCACATTCACCGCCTCAAACAAAACATCTACGGGAGCTTGGGAATAAATTTGCAAATCGTCAGCGTAAAGGTGGTAGGATGAAAGAAGTTCATTAGATATAGAATTTATGAATATAGCGAAAAGAAGAGGAGATTAGTAATCCATTTCCTACCATATAACATAATCAAAACTGGTGGCACCTGGTCAACAACTTTTTAAAAAAGGTGGCATCGAATGGGATAAGAGACAAACATTAGTCTGCGACAAAACTTGTTTAGGGGTGGCAGTATTACTTTTCCTGTGATTAGGGGTGGACATGTCAGACAACGAAATTATAACCTGCGGTGCTCAAACAATATAACGTAATTAAAGTTTATTTAGTTCAATTTGGGAACCTAATTGAACCTTTGTGTAAGTAGCACTTACCGCGCTTTTGTGTGATTATACGAGTGTAATTATGACGTCGGTATTGTGTATGATTCGGTATACACAAAGAGCGCGGTGACGACTTTTTAAGGTACATTCACAGACATCAGTCACGTCACGCCACCGTCACGTCACCGACAACGGATCGGTGACGGTTTGTGTACGTATTTACAAACACCAGTCACCGTCACGTCGTTCGTCAGTCACGTCGCCGGTTTGACTGAATCATTGAACAATAACATCAGTCAAGTTACGGGTTGGTGACATGTGTAGCAATGTCGGTAGCACGACGTTGACTGAACTGAGACGTGACGATCCCGGGTGTGTGGGGATCACAGTATGAAACTTGTATGGAAATATTATTTGACGTGCCTGACCGGTGACGTCTCTGATAGATCACGTGCCGGTGACTGACGGGAACAAAGTCTTATTTGGAGTATAGAAACATTTTTTTTAAACCGGTCCGGTGACGTGGCGTGACGGTGACTGATGTGTGTGAATGCACCTTTAGAGTTCCCAAAAGGATGTGACCCTAATACCCCTGCTTTCCCTCTGTCTGCATGTCTGTCCGTCTGTCATTAGGCTGTATCTCATTAACCGTGATAGTTATAGACAGTTTTATTTCAGTTGCCGCTATAACAACAAATAATGAAACACAAGATGTAATATGTATTTAAGGGGCTCCGTTAGAACACACAGTGTTTTATTTTTAACTGAAAACTATTATTATTATTAGCTGAAAACGTTTAATAATGAAAACTGAACTAACTGAAAACGTTAATCGCCACGACGCCCAATCTCACTTTTATCTTTTTTTTTATGTAAAGTTTTTCGTTCAAAATCGTGCCGTTATTCCATTTACCATCTAAATTACCGTAACTAACAAAATATATGTATTTCAACTTAACCCGTAACCAACTGCTGGGATCTCAACATAATATTTACATAACACAGAAAGAATTTCATATTTTAACTCCTTCCTCGTTTTGAAGCAAAAAACTAACAAAAAACACCTGAAACGAGCTGTGTAAAGAATTCCTAATCCGTTGGAATTGAGCGTCACCCTAAAAACGTGATGACAGTTTGATCTCGCGGATCGCTGCATCTTGTTCGTAAATGGGGGTACACTCAACTACAGGTATAGTGTGAAATATCGTAGTGTAATGCTGGTAATAGTAGTCGAATTATTAGTTCTAAAACTTGCCACTGGATGTTAGGGAAGGTTCATATCTGACGGAACATGCGTCGCGGTATTATCCGTCGCGTAACGCCAGAACAGATAAACGTATGGAAAAACATTTATTGACCGTTCACACTCAACCGATGATAGGTACGATAGTGCGTCAAAAAACATTCAATGATACGCTCGACGTATTTTACGTCAGATATGAACCTTTCCTTAAACGCTATACCTAATTTTGTTAAAGTCGAGAAGCGAACAGCGTGTTTTTATTTGGGCCAGCCAGGCAATTAGAAGTAATGTCATATTAAATATTCAGGTAAATCGTTTTTGCGTAAAATAGGATATTATTTTTCTATGCTAGGTTTGTATAGATATACAAAATGTAAGGTATTGAAAATAAATAGTATTATTTACAAGGTCTACCTTTTTCCATCATTAAATCATTATTGACAACTTCACATTGATAATGAACAAATCGCGGCCTTTTCGCAAAAGCAATGTACCTAATCACAAATGTCGCGTTATCACCAATGTGATAACGCGATCTAGCGACCGACCATTAAGTATAACAAAATAATAATAACCACATTTTGTCGATATTACAACGCAACTGCAAAAGCCTTACAAAACGAGTACTTTTTTTTTTAATTATCTCCCTTCTAACTAAATACGGAGGAGGGCTTAAATCTGATTGAAAACAGATTCTACCGGATTCCAAACTATATCACTCGTATTTGTTTATTTTTTATTTTTTAAACTATGTGAGAATTATTTCGAAAAGGTACTATGAAAAAATAAAATGGCACATTTGCAGCTTTTCCAAGTATAAATACCGATAAATGTCCGCTTTGAAATCCATCTAGCAAACTTTTTCCGTTGCAAAAATGATTTTTGCCGCAAAAAGCTGGAAAATCCCCTTAAAATCATTTTCTATTTTTTCGCAGCACATCATAGGATTCTAGACGGCGAGATTTCATAATGCGTTGCATTTTCTGTACGGAGAACGAGGGGTCATTAAAACCTGCTGGAGCGAGATAATGATAATTAGTGATGTGCCGCCAGGGAATGTTAGTCGAGTAAATCGACTAATCGATTTTAAAGCCGTGACTGGCGAATATATTTAAAAAGGAAGCTTAGTTTTATTTCTTTCTAGTGTTGAATATTATCAAGCGCCAAGTGATAGTACTGAAATATTATCTCACAACAAAGAAAGTTAAACTTTTTTTTTATAAATTTATTCTAATATGAATGTTCTGTCTATATATTCTGAAAGTGTACCTAGTCGATGTGTGTGTGTTTTTTTTTTAATAATTATTATGTTTTTCAGGAAGTAATGCTAAATTTATTTATTTTTTTGCAAACCGCTATCTTGGGGTGCTAAGACAGGAAACCTCCACGTGCGCCCGTGGACTGGAGTTCCCTCTCGGATACGTCCGGGGGGAAGACCAGTTTTTCGGGCCGGTGCGCCCTGGGATGCGGGCAAAAACTCTCCTTAGGCACTGTGTGCCTAAGGGGTTTCTTTGCCCGTATGCAAATAGCCTGTCGGGTGGACGCTCCAACGCGTGTCCCTCTGAACAGCAGAGGGCACAGCGGCGGAGCGGGCTTGCGGACGGTGAGTAATGGGAATGCTCGCCGTCCGACCAAGGACCAAGCCCGGGTCGGTGGCGCGTCGTGTTTCACGCGTCACCGACGGGGCCCCTTATGGGGCCAAATGCCTGCCGGGGTCGCGGATTTTTCTAATCCAGGATACCGTGGCCCCGGAACGTAAAGGGCATCCGACGGAACACGGGTGGATTTTAGTCAGTAAGAGTCTGACAGTCCCTCCCGCCCCACCCAGGGCGGGAGGACTCATTTGATGATTTTGCCACCCTAAAAAAAAAAACCGCTATCTTCAAACCACAGAAAAATTACAAGATTTTAAACTATATTTAGCACAGAACGTTACATCTGTATGGCGTTATTTATCAACTGTGCATCAAGAGACTATTACTATTAACAATAATACTTTATCTTTTAATAGATGTAGATTAATTATTACATTCAGTCGATTGTCGTTTATTCACAATCGACTAAAAACAATACTAAAGTCCCACCTCTAACAGTAATGATCACGACTGCAGACGTTCGCCGTGTAATTGATATATAACGAATTTTAAATTATAATGGCTCTCTGGGACCTCTCACGCTGTTATACGTCTTATAGCTTTATTACGGACCTACTTATCATTATGAAGGTCTTTTGAAAATGTTTTATTGGTATAAGAAATTGAAATGTGAATTTAGAAGTGCGTTTCAAATGGACACGGTTTTTGAGTACAAAGAACAATAATAAACGAGTACATTACACTTAATTACAGGGTTAATTTTCAAAGATCACTCATAAACTATGAGTAAGTTCTAGAGATCAAACCGTTGCGTTATTACAAGTTTTTTTTTTTGATGTTCGTATTCCTTCGGCGTGGCGGTCTAAGGGGGAGGCCTATGTTCAGCAGTGGACGTTTTCCGGCTGATGATGATGATTCCTTATAGAATTACCTCGTTGTCCGTCTGTCAAGACCATTTTCTCAGGAACGCGTGGAGATATCAAGCTGAAATTAATATAAAATCGATGATCCCTTGGAGCACAGAAAAAAATCAGACGTTACATTTAATGTAATCAGAAGATACGGCAATTTATGCTCTGTTGGTATCAAAACCTATGGGGTACAAGCCATTGACTTATAATCATGAAACTTAGCCTAAAACAAGAACTTTTTTTTTATCTGTAATCATCAAATGAGTCCTCCCAGGGCACGGGAGGGAACGTCAGACTCGTACTTACTAAAATCCACGGTGTCCTTCAATAGCCCTTTACGTTCCAGGGTCACGGCAATTTGATAAGTCCCGCGACAAGAACTTAGAGTACAAATAAAGGAATAAGTCCAAATTTGGTAGCTAATTTATAATCATGTCACAGAAAAAAATCATCACAAACTTATGTTTTTGTAATTCAATTCGTTTTGTGGTTCATTTTGTTCATCATCAACGGATTTGTATAAAATTGGATTAATTCACACTAGAATGAGAAAGAAACCAAGGGCTAAGCTAGTACCTATTTATATCAAGAACTCAGTACCATTCAATCGAAATTACTTGAAGATTATTTGTGAAGATAAACTGCTTTGAGGATCTCAGATTTTGAGATAGGATTTGTTAGTCAATCGTCTTCAGATGTCTTGACCTTCGTCCTTCTGTTTTATAATCTTAATAAAGATCGTTTTTAATTGGATCGCTAGGAAATCAGTTGAAAATAACTCATTTTCTAGGAAGTTTCGCCTTCTGGAATATTCTTTTCGGATTTAAATTTCTGGCTTAATTTGAAGTTTCTTTGTCTTCGAGTTAATTTGTCCTTTGACCTTGAACAAGATTCGATCTTTCGCCCTTTTACTTTCATTAAAAATTAAGGTTCTCCAATTAATTGCTTTAGACACCTTTTTGTTTTAAGTATCTTTGGTGTTACGTTCCCAGTTCTACTTATCTCTTTTATTCCTGCTTAGTAACTGGCTAGTTTTTTTATTGGTGAGGCCAACGAGCGTAATTTTTGAGTCGCAGAATTTCGGTCGCTTTCATAGAACAAGACGCAAACATAGACGCAATTTTTTTCTATGAAAGCGGCCGAAATTCTGCGACTCACGATTCAACAATAATACGCTCGTTTGGCAACAAAACAAAAGACGACTCTCTCACGACGCAATTTTTTTTCTATGAAAGTCACCGAAATTCTGCCACTCACGACTCAACAATTAAACTCGTTTGGCCTCACCCTTAATGTTAATAGTATGCGTTTCAACTGAGAATGGGACTAGGGCATGCACCCGGGTATACTATTTCCTGAACGGGCCCACTACCGAGTTTTGATGAGTCTTATCTTGGTCAATACTCATTAATTTTAAAAATAAATAAAAAGAGTCCTTTACTTTTCAAAACTTACTCGTAACGAACTAATTAGAAGTTCAATTTATAAATGCTGTTATCATGCCTATAGTCTTAGCAAAGTTACTATCACACTATATTTTTATCGACACTAGAAAAATCTTTGCGTTTTCTTCAGTAAAAACAATATAATAAAAATTTGCTACGCGAAGCCTAACTTCGATTTATGTGCGTCTACTCCAAATATTGTTACAAAATCATGTAGTAAATAATCTGTCTGGTCCCGTGCCCGAATTGCAGCGAGCGCGATGTTCGCGCGATTGCTGACTGAATTGTTACACAGATACGCAATCATTGTGTAAATTAAATTCCTTGGAACCAAACGCATCGGCACTGTAGCATATGAATTGATTCTTAAAAAAAAATATATAAATCGCTTTACAAGCCCTTGTTTCGAGGTTAGATTATACGGCTATTGTAATATGTTTACAGGGTTGGCAAGATTAGATAGCTTGACATAAAACCATTTGAGTGTATACTGTTACTATGTTGTATTTTTACTACATTTTTGTTTTTTTTTTAGCATTGCAATTAAAATACAACTTAAATAAAAATAAATTCGACCTGTAGGTTAAATTAATTAAAAGAGAAGCTCTACAGTAAATATAACAAAAATACTTGCTTCAAACAATCTGAACTGTTTTATAAAATTAAAAAAAGAAACTGTTTGTTCCAACCCTGCATAATTATTTTTGATAGATGGTCGCTTTGGTTAGAGCACAGACTAAGATATTCCACTAAAATACAAAATATTTTGTACTTTATTATGTTTTGTATATATGTAGGTACATAAGCTTCTCAATCTCGTATCTTGTATGCTATGAATATTAAACAGTAACAGTTCGTTGACTCGGTTTATAGATTACCTACTTCCAAACTTGCTTTGCTTAAATTTTGGCAGATATGTGTCCCTAGGGAGTTAAGTTGTGTAACAGAAAACATTTTCTTAAACTCTAAACCAAAGTTGGTTGAAGGTCAAACTATGGTTTAAAGTTTGTTTATCTAACTATTACCTAATATTACGTAACTTTTGATCTTTCCATTTCGATGACTAGCTTTTGCCAGCGCTTTCTCCCGCAACTCGAAATTATCCTACGACAGCATAAAATTGGGATAAAAACAGTCCTATGTGTAACATCCAGGTAGTAAACTATTTCTGTAACAAGTAAGTACTCCCGTTTTCATCCAAATACGTTCAGTAGTTTTTTTGCGTGAAAACAAACACAATAATTATGTTATCACAAACTTTCGCATTTATTTTGTGATTTTATTAAGAAGTAAGATTTTCAATGTCCACCAATTACTGCTTCTCCACAGATGACAGATTCAGACTCTTATAGGGTTAGTACACACCGAGACGAGACGCGATGCAACGATACTAGAAATGTGTATCTTTTCGTGTAGGTAGTAAATAAAGTCACATTTTGAGTCGATCTATTGAAATGGGCGCATATTGACACATTATTTTCGGCTACTACCTGGTGAGCTGTGACATGTCTGATTTCTTATTATCAGATAACTTTTATCCAAACATGGATGTGTTTTTAGTCGTTTGTCTCATCCAAATTCCAAACGGTGCAGGTCTTTGTGCACGACGAGCAGCGGTTCTTAAACGGCCACTTAGCAGTATTCCTTATGATTCACTTCGTGTTTAGCAGAAGAACAGCCAATGATGGTGCTGGAAATTGTGGAAGAGAGGGGTCTTCAAGTCAAGAGTATATAAGAGAATAGGTTCTTCTAGGCAAGCGTGCTTCACCGCCAACCATAATCATCGCTTACCATAAGACGAGAAAGTGGTCAAACGTGAACCTACGGTTAAATTAAAAAAAGAATATTGCTTAAAGTAGCCGTTTTAGACCAGCAGAAGAGAAGAAATGGCCTCTGTGGTCGTTTGATCCCGCTCAGATGGACCCGTGGGTTCAATCGACCTGAAAAACTTATAAAAATCATGAAGATCCCAAATCCACGAGATGAATGAACTAATCATTCATCTCGTGGATTTGGGATCCACGAGATGAATGAACCAAGCGAACCAAGTAATGCTACATATCGCACCTTTAAAGTAAAACCGTTACTAAACGAAAACTTTCTTGAATTCAGTTATCAATGCCATCTATGTAAAATATACGTAAACTGCAACATAAACTTGTAATTTTTGTAAAATATTGTATTTTACGCCATCTAGCGGTAAATCAAAGCGTTACTAAACAGAGTTATGATCGGCTCACGAAATACAATATTGTGTCTATACCAGTAAGAACGTGTTCGTGGAAGAGTGATAACGGAAGTTTAAAGTAAAAGTGTTATTATTTGGATAAACACGGCTGTATGTCACAGAAAAGGTAAGATTTTAATTTGTTTTGATAGGAAAAGTGTTTCAATTTGTTTAAACACAGTTTTTGTGTTATGAAATTACGTAAATCATAATAAAAGTTCATTGATAAAATGTTACAGTTTGGATAGTCACAGTTTGCCTTTTATTTTTTATGGTATTAATCCAATAACGTTTATCTCTAAAGAGTAACCATTTGTTTAGTTACAGTTTTTCAATAAGTAAAGAGTAAATTAAATCATATGCTTAATTACAATAGTGGGACATTTATGTTAGTCACAGTTTATTTCTTTACGCAACGTACATTCGCATAAAAATTTTAGAAGCAAAATATTACATTTTGTTTAAATTCCATTCAAACTTCATAGTTTATGAAACAGTTAATAATAACGTTACACATTTCTTTTAGTATCACTTTACTACTAATATAAATAAAAGTTGTACATAAAGTAACTAAATTTATTTAGGTGAAAATGTCAATTATAGTAATTATGAATAAAACCACTTGCTTCAGGTTATGGCGCATTTACGGAACCCACGTTTGTCACGCATTTTGGAGGCTATGGAATCTAAGAAAGATTCCGTTAGTAATGAAACCCCCAAACTAATATCCATGGACGACTTAGATTATAATGTTTCACGCGATTCAAATCCGATAACTGTCGATACTTGTAGATCTCCTTCTTTATTGCAAGAACAAGCACTACCTCAGTCCGTTAGTCATACTATGGAAGCTGAGTGTTATGTTCAACCAGTTGATGACGGAATACCAAATCCATCTTTGAGCGGTACGGGTTTTCCAGAATTAACTCCAGAAGAAGACCTTACCAGACCAGGTCCTAGCAGTAGAGCAAGATCCTA
Source organism: Agrotis exclamationis (assembly GCA_950005045.1). NCBI lineage: Eukaryota > Metazoa > Arthropoda > Insecta > Lepidoptera > Noctuidae > Agrotis > Agrotis exclamationis. Next base: position 19,375,927 of record OX465419.1, read on the forward strand.
TTCAACTAGCTCTTCAAGTTCATCATCAACAAGTTCATCATCATCATCTTCATCTAGTGCTGAATCGGGTAAAGACTTTTCCCCTGATGAGGCAGATTGCGATCCTGATTATGTACCAGCAACCCCACCTAGGCGTGTATCATTTAGCCCTACTCCTCAAAACAGTATTTCTGTACAACTAGTTGAAGAAAATAATTTGGGTCCTCCAGAAAATAACAGAACTCCAAACAAAAGAAGGCGTAAAGGATTTCCAAAAGTATCCGTGAGGCAAGATGCTAAAAGACTTCGTAATAGTGGGCAACAATATACCTCTGTGTCCCAGTTAAAAAAAGTCATGCCAAAGAAGCAGATAGGACCCCCCTGTGGGGAAAAATGTAGACTAAAGTGCAGCGAAATGATCAAACAGGAAGAAAGAGAAATTATTTTTGACAATTATTGGAAAATGGGAGATTTATCTAGACAAAGAGATTATATTGCAAAGTGTATTAATGTTATTACACCTAAGTATCAATATAAAGTTCATAATAGCAATAGAGGACCTAAACATTCATTTTCATTCGAGATTAATAATTTTAAGCATCGTATCTGTAAAATATTCTTCAAGAACACGTTGGGCATTAATAATCGACCTATTGCAACTGTAATAGCAAAAAAGAACCAAGCGGGAACGGTTGAAGAAGAAAAAAGGGGCAAACATGGAAAACAATACAAAGTAAGCTCAGACATAATTAAAGGAATAAAAAACCACATAGATTCAATCCCAAGAATTGAATCTCATTACCTAAGACAGCAAACGACTCGTGAATTTATTGATGGGGGCAAAAACCTTACAGATCTTTATACCGACTACCAAACACAGTGCTTGAGTGACGGTACACAATAGAATTACAGAACAGATACGACCAACACCAGCTTGAAAAAGAATTATGTCGCCAGGAAAAGTCAAATGACAAAACAATGGTTCAGGAAAATTACATTGTTGCCTGTTATGACCTCCAGGCAGTGTTGCCTCTTCCGAAAGGAGATGTTTCTACTTTATATTACAAGTGTAAGCTCAATGTTTGTAATTTTACTATAAGTGAATTAGCGAAAGATTATTGTGATTGTTTTGTCTGGAGCGAGGTCGAGGCATTAAGAGGAGCTAACGAAATAGCAACGTGTGTTTGGAGGTATTTGACAAAGAGGGCATCAGAAATAAATGAAAATAATTTACGAATCACATTTTACTCTGATAATTGCTGTGGTCAGCAAAAGAATAAGTTTATGTTTTCTATGTATGTATATGCCTTATCTGTTCTTAAAATTAAGTCTATTACGCACAAATATTTAATTAGTGGGCACACACAAAACGAAAATGATTCCGTTCACTCTGTGATAGAAAAAGCCGTTAAAAAGTGCTTACGTTCTGGTCCTGTGTACACACCAGATCAATACGTGACCATTATCAGAACTGCACGAAAGAAAGGCAATCCTTACAATGTTACCGAAATGTGCTATTCAGACTTTTTTGATATAAAAAATCTTACAGAGGCATACGGTGCTCAATTTTCAAAAAATACTGAAGGCGAAACAGTTAGAATGAGTGAAATCAAAGTAATAAAATTTGAAAAGTATCAAGATTCCAACCACGTTGGCATTTATTATAAAACTTCCTATTCAGATACAGATTTCAAAGAAATACAATTCCGTAACAATCGTTCGTCTCGAACACGTACTAGCACTGATCTTCAAGATTTCACGTTGAAGCCTTTATATCAGTCTAGATTGAAATTAAGTGATAGAAAAAACAGCGATATAAAGAGTTTAATTAACAGTAATATAGTACCACAGAGTTACGCAATCTCATATTACAACAGCATCTTGTTTTAGCAATTATATTATTATAATATGACAACTTATTATTGATTTAGAAAAACAATAACGTTATTTTAAAGTTTTTTACGAAATTTATTTTTATATATAACATTTTATATGGCAATAGCTTGACAGACGACCTTGTAAAGGTCGCCGGAAGACGCTGGATGCAGGTCGCTTCCAACCGGTATATGCCTATGATCAGCAGTGGACGTCCTATGGCTGAGATGATGATGATGATGATGATGATGGCAATAGGTTTGCCTCATTATACTAATTAAGTGATACAAGTCAACATAACTTTGATTAGCCCTGAGTAGCTTTCGTGAATAGGGAAATAATGCTGTGATTGTAGCTTTGTTATATTTAGAAAAATGCTATTTCCAATCGGTTTGTTCCTAGTCAAACTGATTGTAAATGCAATAAGATACTTAATAAGTAGGTAGTTAATATAGTAAGATACGTACCTACATGCTGTGATTTAAAGATACAAATTTCTCAAGACTGATTGATAAACTAATACCTAACTATGCCAAATGATTGTATGGATCTCTCATTTAATTTTAATAAAACATTATTAATTTCTAATGTGTTTTTTTATTTGGTAATATTATAACACCACAACAAATGCCAACTTTATAATTTTTAATTTAAATGTTGAATAATAAATTGTATCTATGAAATTTTAATAGTTTTCTATTTAGTAACATCAGTTGCATTGTAATTTCATAGTAATATACCATAATGAACAAATAATTAATGGTAAAATGTTACTATAATAATATAAATCAAAATAAATAATATTGTACATAAAAATAAAAAACTTTTCTAAATGACTTTTCATAATGTAAACAGAGATCTATAATAAGACCTCATTAAATGTCATAAAGAACCCTGCATTCAGATTTTATTGCCAAAAAATGGTGACTTTTTTCTAATATTGGTTCTCCTGTAAAATTTTATAATTTCGTTTAGTAACGGTTTTACTTTAAAGGTGCGATATATCCTATTTCGGGGCTCCACACACGTCTTGTATTCAAGATAACATTTGATTAAAATCCCTCATCTACCTCAATAGGGCCTTACCAACAAGACACAGCCTAATCAAGCTCAGTAATTCCCCAAAACCCGAACTAGAGAGAAGCATTCTGACAAACCGAATTAATGAAACATGCCGTGGTTTTAGCAAAACTTCATTGTTCCGTACATAGGCGAATGATTAATATCTTGGATTAACCACAGGGAACTTGATAAGAAAGTAGCTGTTGCTAGTCAGGGGAAACTGGGGAAATATGACATCATTGTAACGGTTTGGTAGAATCTATACATTATAATATTACAAAACATGAGATTTTTTTGTTTGTTTGAATGCACTAAATTCAGGAACTATGGGACTGAATTCTTTTTTTTTTGTATTTGATAGTCCATTTATCGAGGAAGGCTAAGATAGGAGCCGAAAAGAGATACACTCGATGAATCAAATCTAATGCATCTTGGCTTTTATGAAAGCCGTTGATGCGTACCACACCGTACCGTATGAACACCGCTCGATATTTTCACGGAACATTTTCGCATCGAACCAAAAATCTACTTTACCGCCTCCGGTCGACAACGCGGATTTGAGTTTGTCGTGTGTCACAGGAGCAAGGCTAGGCAGAAAATAAGGCACAAATCATCGTAGTTATTGATTAAACCTACCTATCTGACAGTTATGACGTCATTCATCAAAGAAAAAAATGAATTATGGTCAAATTTTACCTGTCATATTTCATTACAAATTACAAAATTGATGAGGAAATATTCATGTAAGAAAGAAAAAGCAAAAACCTCTGTTTTCACCGGGATCGAACCTGGGGACTTCGGCGTGTTAGGCAGATGTAATAACCGCTACACCACGGAAAATATATAATTATCGTGTACTGTTTAAATTTAAGATTCACCATGACAAATAAAAATACGTAAGAAAAATACGAGTGTGGCAACATCACGCCTAGTCATTGACGGCGCATCATGATAAAGTGCTGTCAGCAATTTGACGGGGCCCTCATCGAGGGCCAAGGGCTATTGAAGGCACACCGTGGATTTTAATCAATGCGCGTTTGACAGTCCCTTCCGCTCCACCTTAGGCTCAGGACTCATTTGATATTACCACGCAAAAAAAAAGAGGCTGAGTATATTCACTCGCCATTTTTGAGAGAATTGCTGTATAATTTAAATTACACAAAATACGTGAGAAGAGAAAAAACTTCTAGAATAATACTTTAGCAACAATTTACTTAGTACTGAATATTCATCGTTAGCATCACAATACCAACCAAATCCCCTCAATACCACTTCCATTCCATTATTTAGATTCCTGTGGCCTAAACAGACGAACACCCTTGTGTAACCGCCGCGCCGGCAAACTCCCTTTGTTGTACCGGACCGGGATGCTTTGATAAGATGCTCGGCATTACATCATGGATTAGTTCCAAGGCCCTATTGATTGAAGGAGTCATTAGCGTCGTAATTGGAATTACTTGTGTCTGGGAACATATCCACACCTATTTATAGATGATTGTTTCATGATTTAGACGTGTTCATGAAGTGTTTATATTGGAGTCCTTTTAGAGCCCCGATTCATTTGTTTTTCTCCTTTTTTTGGTACAAGATTATCTGAAATCATTCTAGTATCTAAATCAGTGTGGTAATGAATTTCGAGTTTGTTATAAAGGCGGCTAGCGGGCATCGAGGCGTTCAAGGGAACGTGAACTACTCGGTAGTGGGCGGCTTCTTTGAACGTACCCCTGCCGCCCCACTGCTTACTGGCTTTGAGTCTCAGGGCTTAGGGACCTCGCGCACTAAGCAGCCACGTCTACGAATTATTGCACTAGTGTCCACCGTCTTAATCAAAACTGATAGGAAGTCCGAATGCAACCTTCTTGCTAAATGCTTCTATGCTTCTGTAGCCAAAATACCTAACAAACGGTGTAGTGACAAGTCGTAGTTTAGCAGGGTAGTACTCGAGGTCCCATAGTGCCATCCCTAAGTGTTTCAAAAATACAACTATAAATCTGTTGGTTTTTGGGCAGTGGGAATATGATAAGCAGTTAAGTAGCTCTATGGAAAATTTTGGTACAACAACCTAAATGTAAAAGTTTGTGAGTATGCATGTAAGAGTGAGTGTCTTTGTTTTTCATCATCATCATCATCCACAGCCCGTCTTCACCCACTGCTGGGTATAGACTTCACGCCAAAATTACAGAACGAATTTGGATGAAATATTTTTATCCCGATTTCAGGTCACCCCTGCTGCTCCGCTCCTGTTACTCGTAGCGTGAAGTTACATATGCCTGTAGTTAGAAACCTACAGGCGATAATTAGTCTATCCAACACTAAAAGATTTTTTTCAAACCAGCGTTTTCTGAGACTAAGGCGGACTAACAAACAAACTTTTCAGCTATACAACATTGGTAAAGTATAGATGATTATGACGATATGACTTTATCATCATGGTATTCTAATCAACATAATAATATTTAAATTAATAACATAGGTATTGACTTCGTAGTAGCACTTTAAATTACATTAATTTTGTTTATGCTAATATTCGAAATAACATACAATTTGAATGCAATGCGACATAAACCGACATCAATACCATTTTGATTAATAAACCACACAAATTATTATACTCGTAGTAAATTTATTTCCAAACCAGAAAACCTAACTTATTTGAGTGGCTTTGCTCGCTGTCTGATTTCTATACTTCCAAATTTTGTTAAATATAAAAAAAAAAACAGTGCAACGATTAAGGGTGGGTTCATATCTGACGGAACATCCATCGCGGATCATCGGTTGCGGAACGCCAGAGGCCTTACCACGAGCTCTTAATGAGATCCAGTTTAGGCTGTTGGAAAGAGATGGCGCTAGACGACTTGTATAGCTCTGTCTCTTTCCCGCAGCCTAAACTGGATCGCGTTAAGAGCTCGCGGTAAGGCCCCAGAACAGACAAACGTATAGAAAAACAATTGATCGTTTACACTCAACGGATGATACGTTTGTGCGTCAAGTGTGAACGGTCAAGTGTTTTTCTATACATTTGTCTGTTTTGGCGTTCCACGACCGATGATCCGCGACGGATGTTCCGTCAGATATGAACCCACCCTTAAACGTGACACAAAGAAAACTCACTTTCGCATTTAAAATACCATGTTAGGCCAGTTTTCGTGTAGCACATAAAGTTAAATTGGAGTCGCTCTATTCTGTGCACGCAGGGTCGCGTCTTGGTGTTAAATAATAATCCAAGGGTTTCTTTTTTAGTCTTTAGGTCATTATTTAAAACCTTCACTTAGCTTAAGCCAATGTCAAACGAAGAAGAACGCTATTTTGAAGCGAGAAAGGAACAAAATAAAATTCAATTTACCCACAGAACTACTTTAAACGTAGGAGCTTTGTTGGGCTAGCACTAAAGTCTTGCTTAGATGAAGCCTCTTCTGTAGGTACTATGTAGCATTTGCCTTGCAAAATCTAAAACTGGGATAGGAGACTTGTTTTTCTTTCTAGTGTTTTGTTTGGGAAGTATCTACTTGTGGGATTTCATTTCGTTTCGCTGGTCGTCGATAATTTGATGGATTTATTTTATGTACGTACTTAGCGACCCGCCCTACAGACGCTGATAAATTATATACATACTATACTATTATTCGAGCGATATTTCTCTATAATATTTTCCAGTTCTCGGAAACAGCTTTAACGATTACAATGTTTGAAATATGGGGATTTACGGTTGCCAGTTGTTCTAGCTATGTCCTATGTTTGGAAAAAATAGTTTTCCTTGTATTTTCATGCAAAAAAATTACACACACAATACGCGCATATTTTCACCAGCTTTGACCAGATTTTGTCTTTTAGGGTTCCGTACGTCCGAATACAAAAACGGAACCCTAATAGGATCACTCGTGTGTCCGTCTGTCTGTCGCTTACAGTCAATTATCTCCGAATCAACTAGACCGATTGAGTTGAATTTTGGTACACATATCAACTCCTGTGACCCAAGCACAGAGGTGTGACGTAAATAGATGAAATCTGTATGTGGGAGGTAATTTTTGGGGGGGAAGGGGAAAATTTAAAAAACAAAATTGAAAACTGCATCGTGTGACATATCAAATGAAAGGTCTTGTTGAAAAGATCTTAAATGTATTTTTTTGTAATTTTAAAATAAATAGTTTCCAAGTTATTCAAGAAAATAGATGAAATTCGACCATTCCCCCCTTCATCTCCAACTTGGAAACTATTTATTTTAAAATTACAATAAAAATATTGTAATTTTAAAATAAATAGTTTCCAAGTTATTCAAGAAAATAGACGAAATTTCACCATTCCCTTATCTCCGAAACTACTGATTCTAAAATTTTGAAAAAAAATACAGAAAATAGTTTTCTACTTATAGATTATAGGAAAACCTATAAGAAGTCCATATCTGTATATGGGAGGTAATTTTTGGTGGGGAAGGGGAAAATTAAAAAAAAAATTGAAAATTGCATCGTGTGACATACCTATCAAATGAAAGGTCTTGTTGAGACAATCTTAAACGTATTTTTTTTGTAATTTTAAAATCAATAGTTTCCAAGTTATTCAAGAAAATAGACGAAATTTGACCATTCCCCCCCCCTTATCTCCGAAACTACTGAAAAAAAATTTTTGAAAAAAATACAGAAATTAGTTTTCTACTTATAGATTACAGGAAAACCTATAAGAAGTCCATATCTGTATACGGGAGGTAATTTTTGGGGGTAAAGGGGAAAATTAAAAAACAAAAATATTGAAAACTGCATCGTGTGACATATCAAATGAAAGGTCTTGTTGAGACAATCTTAAATGTATTTTTTTTGGAATTTTAAAATAAATAGTTTCCAAGTTATTCAAGAAAATAGATGAAATTCGACCATTCCCCCCCTTCATCTCCGAAACTACTGAACCTAACATTTTGAAAAAAAAATGCAGAAATTATTTTTCTAAAACCTATAAGAATTCCATGATATTAAAATAACGGTAAATCACTCAATATTGTGCGTACGGTCAGCCAAGAAAGTGGTGTACCAGTTTTGATTTACTTTCCCGGTCATCGAAAATTACAACAAGGTTCGTTATAAAAAGATATTACTGAAAGAGACAACATTATCATGACGTAAACCTATGTATTTAGTATTCATACGTCATATGTCACATATAAGTACATGACATTTTAACCTTTAGTATAAATGAAAAGGACATTAGTTTCTACAAAGCAATTGAAATGTTTCCAAACAAAAGTAATAAACACTATTTAAATAGACAACCGAATTCCATTTGAAAAAGAAAACTGACAATTGACATTTTGTCAAATATATGCAAAAAATCGATATATTTTCCGTGTTATTTTTCAATCAACTGCATATAAAATCATCTCAATGCCTGCCAACTTGACCATTGCCGAAAGAGCACAAATAATTGCCCAATTTAATGAGGGAAGCAGTATCAGTGCGATATCCCGGAATTTGAATATATCGAGGCGTTCTGTCCGCTTTTGGATTCGTCGTGAAGGAGAGGAGGGAAGTTTGTTGGATCACAGAAGAAGTGGTCGCCGGCCTGCACTCTCCAATAACGATAGAGAATTCATGAGACGGGAATATGAAATCAATGGTTTTAAGCCCACAAAACATTTTGCGGAGATGTTCGATGTGAGTGCCCAAACAATAAGGATTCATCTACATTACATGGGGTTGCACCACAGGCATTACGCCAAGAAAATATATTTGACAGATGCTCACAGACTTGCTCGTCTGAACTTCGCCAGAGAGCACTTAGAGTTTGATTGGTCTAATACGTGTTTTGTGATGAAAAAACGTTTAAATCCAGTCAGCATGGACGTCTTCACCTTTGGCGATATAATTCAACACGGTAAAAGATGATCATGTAATCCCAAATAGAGAATCAGGTCGAATTTCCGTAAATATTTGGGGCTGGATGAGTGCGGATGGTGTAGGAGAATTGTGTTCTCTACCTCCTCGAGCGACGGCTGTAAATTATATCGACGTGCTTCAGAATGCAATGCTACCGACAATCCGTAATGTTTACCCGGAGAACGAAGTGCCACAATTTGATTTTGTTCAAGATAATTGTTCAATTCATAATGCGAGGATCGTAAGAGCCTGGTTTCGTTCACACACTGACGTAAGGGTAATTCAGTGGCCCTCAAGATCGCCGGACCTCAACCCGATAGAAAATCTTTGGGGCCTTATGGTCCAACGATGGTCGCATCAAAATGAAAGAACCAAACAAGCTCTTATTAGTCACTGTAATTATATTTGGGAGGAAATGCGGGGAACCGATATTTGCTCACGGCTTGTTGGTTCAATGAGGTCTCGTCTTTTAGAGGTTATAGAGGCCAACGGCGGTTACACCCGTTTCTAATTTTTAAAAATTTTCAATATCTTCTAAATATTACTATATATGCTATGTTTTTGTTTGTTATAAGTATTTTAAAATTGATTGTAGAAATTTAATAAAAGGATAAATCTATTTTTAGCTTGTTTTTTATTGATATTGTAATTACAAGTTTACAGAAATTGTAGGTTTGTGGATTCGCCTTGTGCCTTTACAATTTTATGTAACTTGTTGATTACAATTCTGAATTTGTAGATACAATTTTGTCATCAAAATCTACAGACCCCCGCCGTTGATTTTACGACGTCATTGGTTCCATCAAGTTCAAACTAAGAACAGCTGTCACGTTACAAACAGTAATAGTCGTTATCAATAATCAGATAAAGACAGCAATAGAAGTTGTCAGATCGATCTGCAAGCGAAACTAATCTTTATCACCTATGAATCTGCAAGCGATATTCAACCTCAGGGTGGTACACCACTTTCTTGGCCGACTGTACCAATTTGGGCCAGATTTAAAAAAACGTGATAGGTAACATCGAACGGAACCCTCTTCACGCGAGTCCAAATCGCACTTGGCCGGTTTTTTGGTTTCGTTTAGACATGTTTTTTTTTTTCAGTGACCTAATTTTTTTTGTTTTGGTGTTTTTTTAGGGGTTCTCTCTACTTAAACCCGAGTAAAGCTCAGGGTACCTACTGTATTATAAAGTCCGTTACGTTTACACATAGTAATACGTTTCAGTTCCGCTGGGAATGTACAACACCGTCTACCAGGCGGAATGTGTGGGCATTATACAAGCAGCATATGCGGTAGAGACCAGAAGAGTTACGGACACCCACATACGTATACTCTCTGATAGCGCCTCAGTCCTTCAATCGTTGGAGAAACAATATACCACTTCAAGCTTAATACTAGAATGTCACAACACACTAGAACGTTTAACGGTATCTAAACGCAACAAAGTGACACTACAATGGATTAAAGGACACAGCGGATCATTGGGCAACTCGGCTGATGAACTAGCTAGGAGAGCATCCAGCGCATCAGTTTGCGGACCTGAACCCATTATACCTATCCCCTTCAACCAGATACGTAGATGGCTGCGGGAGCGCACCCTCACACAAGCAGAAAGATGGTGGACCTCGACACCAGGCTGCAGGCAATTCAGGGAAGCTCTGCCATCCTTAGATGGCAGGCTAACCAGACGTCTTTTACGCCTGGACAGAACCGGCATGCGTCTGCTGACAGGGACCATAACGGGACACTGCTCCCTAAACAAACACTTCCACACAATAGGCATAACGGACAGCCCTCTGTGCAGGGCTTGCATGGAGGCTGAGGAAACCGTTGCCCATGTGCTCTTCGAGTGCACAGATGTCACCCAGATTAGGACAAAGACCCTCGGGACACCGAGGACTTACACAGATGTTCTCCACAGACCAAAGAACCTGATCAACTTCTGGAGGGAGGTGGGCTGGTTGGAATAAGCCACCAATGGCCACTATGGCCCACGCACAATGGTCCACATGAAGGACTAAGTGCGGAAACCAAATCCCCTAACATAGATCATAGATACGTTTCAGTTTTAAAACAAACATCAGCTAATAATTGTGCTCATGATGTTTTATTTGAAGAAACAAATAGCCACTTTGGGAGTTCTTAACGCCAGTAACATAAACCACAAAAACACGTAAAAGATACTTTATTCGCGTCAATCAACATTAAACTAACCAAATAAAACTGGAGAACTGAAAGCTTAGCGAATAGAGAAAACGGAGAAAGAAAAAAACATTTGAGCTTCGGCTGAGGTAAAAATCAAGATCAAATAAATCGTGAATGGGACAGAACCCAAAGATTTAAATCGTCGAGTTCTACCTGATGGCATCAAAAGATGGCCAGAATTTTGTTTTGATGACAGTTACATTTTTTAAATAGTGTTTACTTACCTACTTACTTACTTACGTGTTTGTGTATAGTGAGTAACAGCAGTGGCGTGGTTACACACGTTTCCTGCAAAGAAATGGAATGTCTGAATCTAAGTTTTATTTGTAAACCTAGACCTAGTTAACAACTAAATAGGTACTCGTAGGTGCAATAAATGCCTTATAGCAGATTATCAAGGTATTTTAGTCATCACCTAACTAGCTTTTTCTGAATTACCTACAAATATTGGAGTCGGCTTTTAATCTAATCGTGTGATCACCAGAATATAACTTGAAGCAACTGTTTATTTCAATTAGTGCTGGAATTTCTTAGTATAAACTCTTTTTCAAGCAACTAATATACGGTGAGGGGTAATCTATTGATTAAAATCTTTGACAGTCATAGGACAAAAATTGAAGTAAGGTAACTATATACCTACAGGTGGAAGTCATTGAATTTAAATAGATAGCACTGAACTCTGATTAACTGGACTTCTTGATTAACATAGAGAAATAACTAGTAGATTGGATGTCCCTGATGGTAGGCAAGGTTGTACCTAAATGGAAACTCTCAGGCCAGTTAGACCCTGTTTTTTTTTTAATTATGATAGACTCTAGTGGCTAAGCATTACAGCAGGACTGTCTAAACAAGTAACCGTAAACCTGTAACGTGAAGGACTGTTGAAGGAACATCGGCCCGTACGAGTCTGACAGTCCTTTCCACTTAGTACAGGGCGGGAGCCATTACGATAAATCGTGGCAAAGTCTTAAGCCTCCTGCAGACACACGCGATTAATCGCGCTGCGACAACGAGCCAAGCTAATTTTCACTCTAAAAATACTGCGAATGGACCGCGATATGTCGCCCCGCGCGATTAATCGCGTGTGTCTGCAGGAGGCTTTATATGAGCAAATTACCAATGGACAGCGCCAACGACGAGTTTTTCATGCCATTTATATTTAGGTTAGGTTTAGTTCAAAACAGGCAAAGAGAGGAAACAAATGAAGGGAAACGTGCTTAGACTCATAACAACCAGTTATAAACTCTAAACACGTTTCTTTACTGTAATCAGAACCACCACAACTGTTGTCAATTGTGTGATAGCAACAGATATTCGAAGAAGCTTGAATATTGAAGTTCATTGAGAGTTAAATGATAATAGCAATATCCAACGTAATTATTACGTAACATGGTTTGATATCGAAATTATAATTTGTAGGCAAATATTAAGATATGTAAATTACTATGTTGAACATGCAGAATCCTGTGAGGGAAGGTGAGTAACTGCTCCCAGGCACGCTCCGAGTTCTCCTGGGTGGCGACTCGGACACATTGCGCCAAACTCAGCGCAACAGACCGTCTAGCACCCCGGGGAACCCTCTTTCATATAGGAGTGGAATTTTTGATAAAATAGCTGTTGCTGTCAGCGGTCTGAAGACAATAATTACATCATGTTCTCCATACAAAAACCTTTGCTCTCAATGGGCTTCGGCCTAACTATTACAAAGTCCAGTATGTGTACAGTGACAACAAGTACGAAGAAAAGGCAATTAAAACTAAAACTTTCATAGAAAATACACGTGCAATGGAATTCGCAGAGACACCTTCGTTAGTGGCTTCGGGGAAACGTTATTGCTGGTCGATTCGATCTAATAGAGCGGCCGCTTTTGATGTTTAACTGGACATGTATAACGCTTGGTTTGGTTCTGAGTGTCCCTTGTGCTCCACACAGGACAAGGACGACTGATTTAGTGGTTTTAACCACTCAAAAAAATAAACATGCAGCTATCAGGGAATAATTCCAACAGTAAACTTAGTCGCTTAACAATAGTATCTATTATTATTAGTAATAAAACAAAATACAAAGCAAAAAAAAAAAAAACAAAAGAAATCGAATCTGTTTCCGCCCGGGATCGAACCGGGGACCTTGTGCGTGTGAAGCACACGTGATAACCGCTACACTACGGAAACTTGATACGTGAACTACTAATTAAGTTGTGTTATTTGAAAACAAAGTAGAGTAACTTTCACTAACAATGTTATGACAGTACGCATGACAATGTCAAGACCAGGCGCTGATTGGAATTAATTGTCACGGTGACTTTTTGTTACCCATTCGAGTACTATTATGATAAATATGTATGGGAGTACGCTGGTAATATTGACGTGACTATACGGTGTCAAATAGGTCCTAGCAGCTGACTGTCAGCACCCGTACAAGTGTACAATGAGACCTTTGTCACAAAAATGTTTGTCACAAATTGTTTTAAGGCCCAGTGCCTGTTCAAGTGGATGCACTGTGGGTGACAGTAAGTAAAATTGAAAAAAAGTCCTGATCACAATTTCGCAAAAATCACCAGTGAGCCGGTAGTCTTAAAAAAAGGCAAAAGCCTAAATAAAGTGAAAAAAAAACAAAACTGTTTGAATCTCATCGACTACATTTTGAAGGTCGTCTACGCCAGTTATCAAATCCTGATCCTCTCTGATCTTCGTTTGTTTCAAAACTTAATATTCAGGGTATAAAGTAATCTTAAACTCCTAAGAAGCGCTTTCAGGTAAAATTGTCCTCAGAACTTTATTTTCAACTACCGACTTACTTACCGGTTAGGCTTCTCATAAAGTTATGACTGGTACTCTAAACTTTTTAGTCCTTATAAAGCAGTTATAGGCAAGTTGGTCCTAAAGTACCAACCAGGGTATTATCTAACTCTTAATCTTAAAATTTATCGGATAAAACCTTTTTTAGCAGTAAGTGGGTAGATGTGTAATAAAAAAGTTTAAAAAAGTATAATAGACTCTATTTTGTCTAAAAAATTCAGTGTATTTTAGGTACCTACCTATACGAACAACTAGCTAAAATATTTTATTTACTAAATAAAAATAAAGCACATATTTTTGAAGAACAAAAAGCACTTGTTTCCGTCCGGGATCGAACCGGGGACCTTGTGCGTGTGAAGCACACGTGATAACCGCTACACTACGGAAACTTATTTACTCCCGATCTAATTGTCGATCACTTTGAACCAACGCTAAGCAACTTTCACTCGAAACGAGATACGTACCCTGCGACTAATTATATGTGTAGGTAGATAAAAGAAACTCGTGGACAGTCACTTAATACCGTACATCAGTGGTGGCCAACGACGATGTCGATCGTGGCAAGGCAAAAAATATAAATAATTAGATAGACTGCGTAACGTACCAATTATTAAAATTATTAAGTAAAAAGGAAACAATCTCACATGTGATATGAAAAGGAGCTCCTAAAACTGATCAATAAAAACTACTACATGATTGTGTACTAACTATGCTGTTCCATTTAAAATTTCAAGAAGTAAGTATGTAATTGGAAGATCGCACAGGGTTTCGTTACAGTAGATCTTATGTCTTATCAAGTTGGCCACCCCTGCCATCATCATCATCAGCCTATAAATGTTCCCACTGCTGGGACACAGGCCTTCTCTCTTAGAGAGGGAGTGGGCCGTAATCCACCACGCGGGCCCAGTGCGGGTTGGTAGATGTCACATGTCTTTGAATTTTCGGTTCTAGGACATGCCGGTTTCCTCACGATGTTTTCCTTCACCGTTTTGAGCAGTGGTGATGAAACAAATTACACAAAGTAATGTGCCTGGCTAGATTCGAACCCACGACCTACAACTCGTAAGTCGGGGCCGATACCACTGGGCCACCACTGCTCACCCCTGCCATACATGATGTAATTATTTCAATATGCATACCTGCAGGGAGAAAAATGACAAAAAAGGTGTTTCTCGAAGGTTCAATTTTTCGACTTACCTACCTATTTATTGACGGAAAATCTGACGGGGCCAAAGCCCGCCGGGGTCCCGGGACTGTCTTATCAGGTAACCGTGACCCTGGAAAGTACGACCCGTTTGATGATTTTACCACGATAATAAAGGGGGGCTCCCATGCAACATCCTTGATTTTATTGCCGTTTTTAAGATAATGATATTGAAAAAAGTGGTAATTGACAATCATAGAGAAAGATAGGTAGGCAATCCTCGCGGAAGAAGTGCTAGTTGACACATTGCAACCATTATCAATCTACAATTATAATTTACAGCCCAGCCCATCATAAATTACAACGTCATTACATTCAATAAATTATCGTTATGAATATCGATATACTGTCGTTAATAATTCAACTGATTACATGCAAGGTCTGCTACAAAATTAATGACATTTTATTTTGTTTATGAGACATGGGCGGCACCTGTTTCTGTAATAAATATCGAAGGGGTGAATTTATATATTTATGCTCTCTTTTATCTAACCTCGAAGTATTTAAAGGGTTAATTTTATTTTATTTATATTGAAAGGGTTCAGCTTTGAAGTTGTATCTTCATCTAATAATTACTTTTGTAAAATGGTAATGTAGCAGATAAATATCTATATTATCACTATCTAGACCTTTGGTAACTTCCACAGTTAAGTTTTAATTTTAGCAGCTTTTACTTTCTTAATCTCTAATTTAATCAAAATTTCTTTGTTCCAGTTTAGAAAATTACTGTACAATTACTGTCACAATGAGGTCTAGATTATTACGTTACTTTCTGACGTGTGTTCAGGCTTATGCGGGGCCACGCTGTGGGGTAAAGCCGATACGACAATGGATATGAAATGTTCCCATAAACGTCCAACATTGCGATAATTAGCGTGCTAAGTAATTACAGCCGCACAGGCCGATCTTACGGGTTAAGCCGCGCTTGCCGAGATTGGTCTGTAGATGGGTGACCATTTGTCAAGCGAGTTTCCTCCATGCCTCGGAAAGCCGTTGGTCCCGGCTATCATTTGTAGATGACAACCAGTCTTACCATGGGGTATAGTACGAGTATTACCCAGTTCCTGGGTAATGAAGGTCCGATAGGCAGTCGCTCCATCTAAAATACTGATATCCAGCTGCATCTGGATCGATTGGAAGCCGACCCCAATATAGTTGTGAAAAGGCTATGCAGATGATGATTGCAATAATTAACATGCCTCAGTATTAGAAATCATGAGGTATTCCACTAAGCACACCCAAAAGAAGCACACCCAGACGAAGCCCACCTAAAGTATTCCACTTAGCCCACCCGTAGGTGGGCTTCTAAATAAAAATTTAAATTAATTAATTTCCTATTCCACGAAGCACACCTACGAATATCGCATCGCATAGTGCGGGGACTAAGAAATAAAAATGTCGATAGGAGAAAATATTTATTATTTAAATGACTAGCATCTTTCAGTTTCATTATAATAATGTGACACAATATTTGTCGTTTTTGTAATCTTACGATTGGAAATCACAGATTATTTCATAAAAAAAAAAAAACAAAAAAAAAAAACAATTTTTCTATTATGTTCCTTTTTTGTTTTTAAAAAAATCACAGATTGTTTCTTTACGCACGCAATAAAAACTTGGAAAAATATCAAAAACTTTGTAAATATAGTTTTCCATGGAGATCTATGTTGAAATTTTCTTATAGCTACATATTTAGTGAGTAATAAAAATACTCTACTTTAACATAAAAAATCACAGATTGTTTCATAATTACAACAAAAACTTGGACAAATATCAAAAAACATTGGAAAGAAAAGTTATTTTATACTTTTTACCGACTTCAAAAAAAAGGAGGTTATCAATTCGACCCGTATGTATGTAATATTATCAGAACTGCCCAGTTTTCATATATGTTAGTCTATATCAGCGTCTGAACAAATGTGCCAAATTTCATAAGTGTATGTATGTATGTATGTATCTTTTTATGTTTGTGCACGCATATCTCCGGAACTACAAGGTTGATTTAAGTAATTCTTTTTTGGTTGTACTAGGTATTGTTCAACTTAGGGTACACTGCAAGTTTCATCAAAATCGGTTCAGTAGTTTTAGAGATATGGATTTTTTTATGTTGTGACGGATTACAAGATTAGTGCATATGTAAGAAAATTTTGTATTTTACAAGAATTTGGGTTGAATATTTAATAAATAAACTAAAAAGGGTAAAATAAAAACTTTTTCAAAAAAGTAACCGACTTCAAAAACAACAACAAAACAAAAAAGGGCGAAATAACCTAATTAATAACTTCTTTCGGAAGTCGGTGGCTACAAATCAATGAAATATAAAAAATAAAGCCACCGACATCCGAAAGAAGTTATTAATTAGGTTATTTCACCCTTTTTTGTTTTGTTGTTGTTTTTGAAGTCGGTTACTTTTTTGAAAAAGTTTTTTGTGTTTGATTTGAAGTCAGTTCTTTTTTTACCGACTTCAAAAAAAAGGAGGTTATCAATTCGACCCGTATGTATGTAATATTATCAGAACTGCCCAGTTTTCATATATGTTAGTCTATATCAGCGTCTGAACAAATGTGCCAAATTTCATAAGTGTATGTATGTATGTATGTATGTATGTATGTATGTATGTATGTTTTTATGTTTGTGCACGCATATCTCCGGAACTATAAGTTCGATTTAAGTAATTCTTTTTTTGTTGTACTAGGTGTTGTTCAACTTAGGGTACACTGCAAGTTTCATCAAAATCGGTTCAGTAGTTTTGGAGATATGGATTTTTTATGTTGTGACGGATTACAAGATTAGTGCATATGTAAGAAAATTTTGTATTTTACAAGAATTTGGGTTGAATATGTAATAAATAAACTAAAAAGGGTAAAATAAAAACTTTTTTAAAAAAAAGTACCGACTTCAAAACAAATCATCATCATCATCAGCCGGAAAACGTCCACTGCTGACAAATACAAAAAAAACAAAACAAATACAAAAAAGATTAAAATAACTTTTCTTTCGGAAGTCGGTGGCTTTGTTTTGTTGTGTCATTGACTATTGCCACCGACTTCCGAAAGAAAAGTTATTTTAAACTTTTTACCGACTTCAAAAAAAAGGAGGTTATCAATTCGACCCGTATGTATGTAATATTATCAGAACTGCCCAGTTTTCATATATGTTAGTCTATATCAGCGTCTGAACAAATGTGCCAAATTTCATAAGTGTATGTATGTATGTATGTATGTATGTATGTATGTATGTATGTATGTTTTTATGTTTGTGCACGCATATCTCCGGAACTATAAGTTCGATTTAAGTAATTCTTTTTTTGTTGTACTAGGTGTTGTTCAACTTAGGGTACACTGCAAGTTTCATCAAAATCGGTTCAGTAGTTTTAGAGATATGGATTTTTTATGTTGTGACGGATTACAAGATTAGTGCATATGTAAGAAAATTTTGTATTTTACAAGAATTTGGGTTGAATATGTAATAAATAAACTAAAAAGGGTAAAATAAAAACTTTTTTAAAAAAAAGTACCGACTTCAAAACAAATACAAAAAAGTTTAAAATAACTTTTCTTTCGGAAGTCGGTGGCTTTGTTTTGTTGTGTCATTGACTATTGCCACCGACTTCCGAAAGAAAAGTTATTTTAAACTTTTTTGTATTTGTTTTGAAGTCGGTACTTTTTTTTAAAAAAGTTTTTTTTAAAAAAAAGTTTTTATTTTACCCTTTTTAGTTCAGATATTCAACAAGAATCTTCGTATAATCGGCCGTCTTTAGAAATCTATAATGCATGTGACCAACAAAAACGGATCTATGCGGGCAACTTCACGAGATATCCATTATTGTACTAAAACTTTCCCCAGAATTTAACGAATAATTTTTTGAAAACCGCATTAAAATCGGTTCAGCCAAACGCGAGATAATCGCGACCAAACATACAATCAACTTTGAAAATCTACAACCCAAGTAGGCATAAAATTCCCAAGTTGGACAATAGCTAGTACAACAAAAAAAGAATTACTTAAATCGGACTTGTAGCTCCAGAGATATGCGAACACAAACATAAAAACATACATACATACACTTTTGAAATTTGGCACATTTTTCATTCAGACGCTGATGTAGTCGAACATATAAAAACTGGGCAGTTCTGGTTATGTTACATACATACGGGTCGAATTGATAACCTCCTTTTTTTTGAAGTCGGTAAAAAAGGAACATAATAGAAAAATAGTTTTTTTTTGAAAATATAATTATGAAACAATCTGTGATTTCCAATCGTAAGATTACATAAACGACAAATATTGTGTCACATTATTATAATGAAACTGAAAGATGCTAGACATTTTTATTTCTTAGTCCCCGCACTATGCGATGCGATATTCGTAGGTGTGCTTCGTGGAATAGGAAATTAATTAATTTAAATTTTTATTTAGAAGCCCACCTACGGGTGGGCTAAGTGGAATACTTTAGGTGGGCTTCGTCTGGGTGTGCTTCTTTTGGGTGTGCTTAGTGGAATACCTCGAAATCATGATCATTAAAATTGAGGCACTGGGCTCGCTTTGAGTAGTACACGATACAACATTTAAGGAATGAGTAAATAAGGGGAAGTTCGAAAGCACCTGTTACAGAAAAAATGAAAGGGAACCGTCTGTCTTGGTATGGAGATGTGATCAGGAGGGATGACACGCATGTGTCTGTATGATACTGTGACGTCTGATAGGGGAGAATATAATAATATTCCACAACTATCACACAACGCCATCTAGTCCCAAGCTAAGCAGAGCTTGTGTTATGGGTACTAGACAACTGATAAACGCACTTATATATTTCTAAATACATAAATATTATAGATAAATTACGCCCAGATACAGAACAAATGATCATGCTCATCTTCGTTTTTAAAAATTATATTGAGGTTACTAAATTATTATTTTTTTCTAAACTGAACAGTTTGCACGAGAGACACTTCCAAAGTGGTAAAATGTGTCCCCCCCCCCTGTAACTTCTAAAATAAGAGAATGATAAAACTAAAAAAAAATATATAAGTAATGTAGACCTCAACAAAAACTTCCAACGAAAATTGGTTTGGATGAGATACAGTTAGCAGTTTTTGAGATATAGTACATTTTCAAAAACCGCAAATATAACTTTGCCATTCATACAAACATTATGAAAAACAAAGTTATTTTTATTGTTTGTGTATTTTACTTAAATCAAATCAAATCAAATCAAATCAATTTATTTGTGAAACATAGGTTTTATGATAGATGGATCTTAAAAACTAAATAGTGCGCTATGTCTTGTCAATTTTGACATACAAATATTTTTACTTACTAATCTCAATATAATTATATCCCTAATCTATGCTTGCTACTACGGAACCCTTCATGGGCGAGTCCAATTCGCACTTGGCCGGTTTTTGTCTTAATACGTTAGCTTAGTTCGCGCACTACTGAAGTGAGCGAACAAAATATGTGCCGCGCACTATTTATAGGTGAAATCGTACCAAACCCCCGACAGGTTTAAACTTGTTCTAGACTTTTTTCATAAGTGAAACTCGCCCTGAGTCCATAACAACTGAACTCAGTTTTAGTACACGCTATGACATATTTATTTCGTCATGTCACCTTTGACAAATGAGGGAGCCGACAGCCGCGGGACGGGTCACTCTTGTTAGAAGCAATTTCGTGTCACGATGATTTTTTATTGCCCCAAGTAAGTTGCCCCTTGTTGGGTTAATTTAATGTTAGTTTTATTGTGTTTTGTAGTTGAAATTGAGTGTGAATAATCGATAATTTTGAAGTTACTGAATAAAGAGGTGCGTCTTTAGGCGTATTATACGTAATTTTCTACGAATATGAATTTAGTTTCTTTTTAATATTTATTTTTTAAAGATTTTATGTTTTGATTACGATGCATAAATGTTTTAACAATTTAAGGTAGGGACAAACTGAATCCACGTACGCAACGTATGCAACGCGTTATTAAATCTAAACGGTTGAATTAGTATGCCTAGAAACACACTTATCATACGCAATACTGTCACTGATAAGTGTGTTTCTAGGCATACTAATTCAACCGTTTAGATTTAATAACGCGTTGCATACGTTGCGTACGTGGGTTCAGTTAGTCCCTACCTATAAGGATAAACTATTATATATTTTTTGCAACTTCTCGTATTTTTACTTAAGCTAACCTAATGGTTCAAGTAAATTTTAGAAATAATGTAAAAAGTTCCTGTACATAGAAAAATCTCCTGTTATTTATTTTCTGTCCAACGTGTTCCCTTATCCAACAAGAAGATTTTTTTATCCGTAACGCAGAAAAAGCTGAAAAATAAGACTTCAGAATGTTCGACTTGCTGTAAGCTTGAGCGACTTCAAAACTTTTGTATAAGGTTCATATTTGGTTTGCGCAAATATGACCATATTTCAGAATTTCGCAATAAACTCAAGTGGTTACCTATCCGCCTTCGCCGAAATACGCACGTTTTAACACTGCTTTACAGTATTCTTTATAATCCCTTAACTCCCTTTTATCTCAAAGAGCGTTTTAAATTTTTACACGATGCACACTCTAGGACTTTGAGATCATCAGAAAATTTGATGCTAATGATGCCTGCGCACTCCACAAAGTTTTATGACGATTCCTTCACGGTCCAGGCTGTCCGTTTGTGGAACGCATTGCCATTATCAGTCAGACAAGCACAGTCGCTGATTTCTTTTAAAAAATCAGTTATAAATCATTTCCTTTCGCTTTAATGTATAATTTGTTTATGTATTTATTTATTGTATGTATTTGTAAATGTATTTTATATTTTTGTCTATTGTATTTGAATGTAATTTGTTCTTTTGGCGCATTAATTGTGCATGTATTTGCTGTGCACCACTAACTACCCTCTTTTTAATTTAAGTTATTTTAGTCCATTCAGAGGTTGTCGGGAAGATATCGCTGTCAGCGATAAGACCGCCGTTGTACCCTTAAGATTAACAATACTGTAAAACGCTGTTTGTTATTTTGGTGTAGGTACAATAAAGTATATTCTATTCTATTCTATCATTATTTAGCCCAGAATTTGGACTCTGAACGACCAAAATAATCTCTGAATCAGCAATAAATCATTCGTGACGACAAGAACCTAGACAAAATTAAAAAAAGTTTGATAAATTAAGTTTAGGATAAGATTAAAGCTGGACCTAAAAATAAATGAGTCGATTTTGGCAATAAAATCTGAATGGAATCTTGGTTTTACTCTTTTATTTTATATACATTATTACGTACTATATTCCTAAATTACGTATACACAACTAAATCTAAATATTTACAAAAGACACAAAATTAAAACTAAAATATTACTAAATGTTATTAAATCTTGAGAATATTATTTCTAGGTAAGAAGTATCCATAAACTAGTTATTTTAAAGATGTATTTATATCTTGATGTCACGTCTTTATAATCTAAAAGTTTTGTCATATCCTGTTAAATTAATAATCCTTCTGTTTCGTCTCACATTGGGAGAAAATAACTCTTTAATAGTTTAAAATACACGCTTTTAGCACGCACTAAAAATTATACATTAAGTCATCTTATTATTCAAACTTAATTTACTACTTATCCGCCACCTCGAGACGGCCGCCATGTTGGATTTAGGTCAGGTGATATTTTTTTTTCGTATCCATGCAGGTAGCACTCCCATGATATAGGTATTAAACGAAAGGGTTTGCTGAATTAGCAAACCCTTTCGTTTAATACCTCATGGGAGTGCATTGCAAATAGCCAATCCGCCAGGACTGGCTATTTGAAATGCACCCACCATCTTGGATGTTCGCCATGTTGGATTTAAGTCACGTCACTGTTTTTTTTGAATTCCTGACAGCAAACGCTTTCATTTGATACCCATATCATGGGGGTGCATTTCAAATAGCCAGTCCGCCATCTTGGACGTCCGCCATAATATTGGATTTAAGTCACATGACTATTGTTTTCGTATTCCTGACGGCAAAACCTTTCATTTGATACCCATATCAGGGGAGTGCATTTCAAATACCCTGTCAGCCATCTTAGACGTCCGCCATATTGGATTTAAGTCACTTGACCATTTTTTCGTATTTGTGACAGCTAACCCTTTCATTTGATACCCATATCATGGGGGTGGATTTCAAACAACCAGTCCGCCATCTTAGGGAGGCCGCCATATTGGATTTGTAATGACTTTTCTTAGCTAGTCATGTACTGTCATCAGAATTCAGAGCGTGTGTAAAATTTCATCTTAATCGAAGACCGGGAAGTGGGTCAAATTAAGATTCCAAGATTTTCTTCCATACATAGTTACAAGTGAAGCTAATATGAGTGTGTTAAAAACAAACCGAATTGAAACTGTCCAAAATTGCTCTTTCTTTGACAGCAAATAATTGAATAAAGGCAAACTATTTCTGTTGTGTTGCCTACCAGTACACTGCTTTTTAGGGTTCCGTAGCCAAATGGCAAAAACGGAACCCTTATAGATTCGTCATGTCTGTCTGTCTGTCTGTCTGTCTGTCTGTCCGTGTATGTCACAGCCACTTTTTGTCGAAAGTATAAGAGCTATCCTGTTGAAACTTGGTAGAAAGATGTATTATGTGAACCGCATTAGGATTTTCACACAAAAATCAAAACAAAAAAAATTTTGGGGGTGCCCCCCATACTTAGAATTGGAACTCAAAAAAATATTTTTCACCAAACCCATACGTGTGGGGTATCTATGAATAGGTCTTTAAAAATGATATTGAGGTTACTAACATCATTTTTTTCTAAACTGAACAGTTTGCGCGAGAGACACTTCCAAAGTGGTAAAAAGTGTGTCCCCCCCCCCGTAACTTCTAAAATAAGAGAATGATAAAACTAAAAAAAATATATAATGTAGACCTCAACCAAAACTACCAACGGAAATTGGTTTGGATGAGATACAGTTTTTGAGATATAGTACATTTTCAAAAACCGCAAATATAACTTTGCCATTCATACCAATACTATGAAAAACAAAGTTATTTTTATTGTTTGTGTATATTACTTACTAATCTCAATATAATTATATCTCTAATCTATGCTTGCTGCTAAGGAACCCTTCATGGGCGAGTCCAACTCGCACTTGGCCGGTTTTTTACATTAAACTTCGCCGCTTGGCATAGAAAGGCATTGGAATTTCAGCCGACGAATCTGGCATTGCGAAGCGAAACTTGTTAAATGAATTTTACAATCTAACACTAGAGCTGCTAGAAAACGATTACACTCCATGTGAATTTGCTAAACCCATAATGATTTGTCTGTAACTAAGTTACTTTTGGAATACCTTTTTTTTGTGAAATGTGTTCCCATCACCATTACAGTCTAGTTGTAAAAATAAATGCGAAAGTATTGTGTGTTTAGATGGATGGATGGACGTTTGTTACTCCATCAGTCAAAATGGCTTAACGAATCTGGATAAATTCGGTACAGAGATAAGTTATTGTCTGGAATGTCACATAGGCTTCATCCAGCGACACGAGAGCGTAGCCATAGCAATAGTTGCAATTAAAATCAAAACACCTACATGTTTCAACATTGAAAGAATTGCTAAAAAAATGTTATCATGATTTCTATCATAATAACATTTTTTTAGCAATTCACTGCCACTTCCATTCTTCTGAATGGAAGTGGCATTGTGCAATAAATATTGGAATCAAAAGAACGATGACAGAGCGTATTCAGTGTGCGTCGGTCGCAGTTCACAATAATGGACAACATTCGATTATGGACATTTGGACTTTTCAATTTTTTGAAGTATTAAAATATTGGTGAATGAGGTGAATGCAATTTCCATATTAATTCAATTTTGGTTGTGTATTATAAGAGAGAGTACTTCGTTACTCTGTAACATAAATTAATGGTGGTTTTGGCACGAGTCTGGACAATAAGCCTAATAGAAATACAAAATTTAAAACTAATTTGTTATAGTTTTTCCAAAGTTAAATACAGACAGAAGAGCAGTGCTGTACCTACAGATTGAGCAGTGGTGGCCCGTGGTATCGGCCCCAACTTACGAGTTGTAGGTCGTGGGTTCGAAACTTCGAACCCAGCCAGGCGCATTACTTTGTGTAATTTATTTCATCACCACTGCTCTCAAAACGGTGAAGGAAAACATCGTGAAGAAACCGGCATGTACTAGAACCAAAAATTCGAAGACATGTGACATCAACCAACCCGCACTGAGCCCGCGTGGTGGATTATGGCCCACTCCCTCTCACAGAGAGGAGGCCTGTGCCCCAGCAGTGGGTAAATGTATAGGCTAATGATGATGATGAAATAGCCACAAAACTTTTCGTGACGTTATTATAAACACATATTGCACCTTTCCGGCTCTTTCACATGAGTATCAAAGAAATTTGTAGCAACTTAGAAAGAAAATGTCTGATTCAGTTAAAATCTGTTAAATAAGACATGACAATAGTGATCAAATAACAAACACTTCAGCACAGCTGAATCTTGGGTATATTACTAGAAATATCCAAAAGTCCAGCCTATCAATCCCATGACAAGTGTGCTAAAAAAGTTATTCAAGATCAAAGGTTTATTTTAAGCGGACTGATGGACCATTCCGGGTCTAATACGGAGGTATAATGTTGTTACCTCTTTGAAGGTAGTCAATATAAGCCTTGACGACACGGTTGGCCCATTGGCTGAGAGATCGACTGCTTTGCAGCGTGTCGCGGGTTCGATCTCCGCACGCAACAAATATTTGTATGATCTGCAAGTAGTTGTTCCGGGTCTGGGTGTTATGCATGTGAGTTTCTATGTTTGTAAACGCACCCACGACACAGGGGCTACGTTTTATTAAAAATAAACTAAGGAACCCTAATCTGCACGTGGCCCGACACGCACTTTATCTGTTTTTAACCGACTTCAAAAAAAGGAGGAGGTTATTAATGTAAATAATATTCACCGTAGGAAGCGGATAAATATTTTATAACCTAAAGTATTTTCAGCACAGTGGACCGATCATAAACTTTTAATCTCATTAAAGTTACGAGCACTTCAGGATTTAAAATTATAATGTCGTGTTAAGTGACGTCACAGACGATACTGAATTTATCAGCAGTGCTGAAATAAAGTTCAGCACTTAAAGTTTATTTTATTATCAAAAAGGTAAGTGACTTGATTTAAAGACTGTTGAGGTGGTTTTTCTTTATTGTTGATGAATAATAATTTTACGAAATTAATGCTCATAAATTATAGACTGGTTGGAAGATGAGGCAGGAAAGTGTTGGAGTGGACACCAAGGAGGGGAAAGAGGAATGTGGGGGAGATAACCGACTAGGTAGATAGGCGATCTTATTAAAATTGCAAACGGAATAAACTTGAAAACTATGACACAAAATCGTCAGAAGTGGAATGATCTGGAAGAGACCTACACTCAACATTGGATGACTAAGTTCCGAATTTGCGGCCTAAAGGTTGAAGAAGATATTAAAATATATAATTATATTTTAATTGCCTTTCAGCGATGTGGAGCATCAAATTTCAGTTTTTTAATAAATACAGGTGGAATTCCATAAAAAAACTATGCATGCCAAAAACATCAATTAGAAATTCCAATTTGTTATCTTTGTTACAGTTTTTTTTCTTGATAAAAAAATGTTACTGATTTGTTTCCGCCCGGGATCGAACCGGGGACCTTGTGCGTGTGAAGCACACGTGATAACCGCTACACTACGGAAACTTGCTGTGTGTATAGTGAATTTACTAGTCAGTATTACTTGTATTTTTAACATAAACTAGACCAACTTTCACTTGAAGTTATGTATTACGACAGTACAGTAGACTTTTTTTATTTAACCACGTCTGACGACACTTTCTAATAGCGGCCATACACCATACTGCCTATCGTACAATCGGCATGACGCTGCCGATTTGATCAGTTAGATTTGACCGTGTGTGGGCGTGGAATCCATCAAATTGGCATGACAATAGGCTTGATCAAACCGATTTGATCATGCCGATTTGATCATGCCAATTTGATCAAATCGATTTGATCAAACTGGAATGATCAAACTTCAAATCGGCAGCAGTGATACCAACTTAGCAACTTTATAGCTAGATCTAGCTAATATTCGGTAGCTACTTTTTAACCGACGTAATAAAAGGAGGAGGTTCTCAATTCGAAACGTATATTTTTTTGGAACGAAGTTCCTTATGGCGCGTTGCGAAAGGGGGCTAGGCGGAAAAAATTGTAACGACACTTTTTACAGACTGCGCGACGCAAAGGAGGGTAATGTGTGTATTACCATGGAATGGAATGGACTGTAATGGAGTGGAGTGGAGTGGAGTGGAGTGGAGGGGAGTGGAGTGGAGTGGAGTGGAGTGGAGTGGAGTAGAGTGGAGTGAAGTGGACAGGAGTGGAGTGGAATGGAATGGAGGGATCGAAATCACCTGAACCTTTTTTTAACTTGCTACCGTTAAGCAAGTTAAAAAAACAGGTTCAAGCGATTTTCGACCTTATTGACATTCAAAATTTAGTTTGTTTTTTCTCATATTCTCGTTAGCTAACATTGCTCCTTCATTAAAATCCGGTGTTTGCATAAATGTCAATAAAGTCGAAAATCGCTTGAAGGTCGGAAAACATTTGCTTAACGATAAGCAAATGTTTTCCGACCTTCACTTGTATTACCAACTGATTCCCACTAGTGGGATAAATCGGTAAAAAAACAAGTCGGTAAAAAAGTTGCTAAAAAGTTAAGCCACAAGTTTTATAAAATTGTAGCTGTCGGTCACCGAATAATAGCCAGATCTAGCTATAAAGTTGCTAAGTTGGCATCACTCAGCTGCCGATTTGAAGTTTGATCAAATCGATCGTCATGCCGATTGGACGATAGGCAGTATGGTGTATGGTGTATATGGACGAGCTGCCAATTTGATCAAATCGATCGTCATGCCGATTGTACGATAGGCAGTATGGTGTATGGCCGCTATAAGCTGCAGTTGACACAGATAGCTTCAAGATAATACCTATTAGCTCAGAGATACAAACGTGTAATCGACCAATATCTGGGCTTGATTAGCTTCTTCAATCTGTGCATTAATAGGTCATTAAAGGTAAATCTAACAGAGAATAATAGCTCGATTCAAGTGAATCGAATGCTGTTATAAGTGTAATATGCTTTTTTTTTAGCGTGGTAAAATCATCAAATGAGTCCTCCAATGAATGGGCAGGGCGGGAGGGACTGTCAGACTCGTACTGACTAAAATCCACGGTGTCCTTCAATAGCCCTTTGTGTTCCGGGGTCACGGTAATGAGATAAGTTCCGCGACCCCGGCAGGCTTTGGCCCTCTAGAGGGGGGCCCCGTCATCATGTTGACACTCTTTGAGGCGCGCGTGGAACACAACGCACCGTCGACCGGGGCATGGTCCATGGTCGGGTGGCGAGTTGCCCTTTACTCGCCGCCCGCATGCCCAAGTGTAATATGCTTCGTTGAAATGTGATAAGTAACATAAATATTCATCATCATCATCCTAGCAGTCCACTCCTAGACGTAAGCCTTTCCCAGGGAGTACCACAGCGCACAATCTCCCGTTTTTTTCATCCAGCCACTGCTGGCTGCCTTCTTCAGCTCATCGGTCCACCTTGCCGGGGAGGATTCTGTCCTACGTTTACACCTACGCGCGGTCTCAATTCGAGAACTTTTTTTTAAGCGTGGTATAATCATCAAATGAGTCCTCCTACCCAGGGCAGGACAGGAGGGACTGTCAGACTTGTACTGACTAAAATCCACGGTGATCCTTCAATAGCCCTTTACGTTCCACGGTCACGGTTACCTGATGAGACAGTCCCTTGAGAAGTGTCCCACCCTACGTTTACCTACACTCGGTCTCCATTCGAGAACCTTGCTACTCCACCTTTCGTCAGTTCTGCGGTAGACATGACCAGTCCACTGCCACTTTAGCTTGCTACAGTTTTGGACAATATCTATACCTTTGGTCTTACGCCGTAATATAAACATTGCATTGTCATTCAACGTGACAATGTTGCCAGTGCACGTTCCCGGATGATAGCGATGTGGAGTACTTACTCGACGCCTAAGTATTGTCTCTGTTTTTTATACATATTACATTTAACAAGCTGTTCCCCGTGTTTTCACGCCCGTTGCTCCTATTGTTCGTAGCATGATTTTATAAATAGCCTATAGCTTTTCTCGATGAATAGACTATCTAACGCAAAAAAAAAAGATTTTGAAGAGCTCGCAGATTAACCCGTTCAACCAAACTATAACTAACCAAACTCTTCAGATTTATAATATTAGTGCATATTTATATTTGCAGACTAAATCTGTACAGTCACGAGCAATAATAATTGTATACACTTAGCAGAATCAAAAAGCGATATTGTCCTACCATATTGATTAAACTTTTGGGTTTTCATGAACCGTCTATTTTGGAAGCCACGCTATTACGAAATGGTCTTATTTCAAAGCAGAAACCAGTATTTCACGAGAAAATCGCATTTGAATTTTGTGTTAACATCTTACTGCTCGTGACTGTACTTGTGCCAGATAGATGGCAATACTAACTGGCATAATCTGGGTGTACAATTTTTTTGCATGGTATTTGTGTATGTGAGTTTAAATGTTTGTAAACGCACCCACGAGACAGAAGAAATAACTAATGTCCTCTAAGTCTAAAAAGAATCTATAAATTAATATTAAATAATAAGTTACGCACACTGCGAGTATTACACACTAGACCTTTCCAATGAACATCACTTAAAGGAACAGTGCTTGTCATGATTTTCTATTAACTAAGAAGAGCTTTCCTTAGTGAGTCCCAATTTCTTTGTCTACAAAATACGTGTGATTCATGAAGACGGCCCACTGAGACAAGCTCGAGATTAGACCTTTAATTTATTACCTAAGGATGCTGGAAGTCGGAACCGGAGTTTCATTGTGTTCAAATTACAGTGACATGGAATTCTTGAGTGGAACGAGTGTAACCACGAAGGAAGCGCGGTTGGACTTTAGTTTGTGGGGAAGTAATGAATAATCTTTCTTTTTTAATAATGTAGATGACCTTTGAAAATTCCAATCTCACTAATATTAATATTAACCCTCCGCCTCACATAGAGGAGGCCTGATGATGAATCATCATCATCATCAGCCGGAAGACGTCCACTGCTGAACATAGGCCTCCCCCTTAGACCGCCACGCCGAACGACAATTCGCCACTTGCATCCATCGGTTGCCCGCGACCCTCAAGATGTCGTCGGTCCACCTAGTGGGAGGCCTACCTACGCTGCGTCTTTCGGTCCATGGTCGCCTCTCGAGAACTTTTCTTCCCCATCGGTTGTCAGTTCTACGAGCGATGTGGCCGGCCCATTGCCACTTCAACTTGCAAATTTCGAATATCCATGTTCCGGATTTTATCCCGCAAAGAAACTCCGAGCATAGCTTTTTCCATTGCTCGTTGAGTGACTCTTAGTCTCTCTAAAAGGTCAGCAGTCTGATGATGAATACTGACATTTAAAACGTAAACTTAAAATTCAACCACACGTCTTGAAACCACAGGACACACGCAAAAACGTACGTGAAAAGCTTTAGGTGTCAAGTAGGGATTGTAATTGAATACCCCCGCATCACATTTACATTTATTAGGATTCCCTGGGCACGAGGTCAGGCGGGGAACAAACGCTAGAATGTGTTTAGGAATGGCGGAATAAGAAGCGTAATAAAGTTAAGGAATAGGGAACATCTTCCTAGTGTATGCTGTGGGTGTGAACGTAAAATACTTCCGTCACTTATGAGGAGTTCAACTGTTGAGTCGTAAAGGAGTTACGTGGAATTTATTAGAATGGATAGAGACTATAGCTGTGGTGGCCCATTGAAAGTGGGCGCGTATGAGTATTTATTAATTGATTCAAATAAAGTAAACCCACATACATAAACAGCCGAACCAGAAGACTACTGTAAAATTGGCATGCTTATATACCTAAAAAGCAAAACATGTACGAGTATGTTCTAAAACTGTTTCCACCATCTTGTATACCATGTTTTATGCAAATAAATGAATTTGAATTTGAACTACCTAGTAAGTCATACAAACCTTTCTTTCGTGCGGGAATCGAACTTACAACACGCAGCGCACCGTTCAATCACTAAACCACTGGGTTAAAAACTGTGCCGCTAAATAGTGGTTGCAAGTGCAAGTTTTCGGCACTTTTGTTACAGATTGATCCAAAAGGTATAATAAAGCAGGCATGCATAGATTCGAGTCACCGATCATCGCCATTCGATCATCGACCATGCCTGAGACGACGGCACGACCCGGTCCACGCGTGCCTCAAAGAGCTGTCAGTAATCTGACGGGGACCCTCATAGAGGGCCACACTCCAGCCGGGGTCCTGAACAGATAACAGTCACCCTGGAACGTAAAAGACTATTGAAGGAACACCGTGAATTCTGGTCAGTACAAGTATGACAGTGCCTTCCGCTCCACTCTGGGTGGGAGAACACATTTAATGATTTTACCAAGTAAAAAAGGTATGATAAAGAAAAAAAAAATATGACTTCAAGCCACTACGCTAACTCCGATATTCCTGCCTACATATACCAAGTTATACATGAACGTTAAGGCAGCTCGGACTCTATCCCGCAGTAACTAACATGCTGGCTAAATCCAAACATTTTAACTTAATTCCTGGCAATTTCAATCTGCTCGTAAAAGCTGCTTGAGTTGTTAGATAAGCACTTTAAGTGGCAACACTAACAAAATTCCCGCTAACTCATACTTCTTACGTTCTAAGCCATATTATTATGGTAATTTATTGCCATCACTGCCTTTTGAGATAATAGGTATTTTCAGTTTTATGGTAAGCTATCTATGTGGCCGTAATTAATCAGTTTTTGGCCCAGACTCAAGCCTCATGGTGCCTCTATTTAAAGAAGCAGGTTATCGGTACAGACATATTTTTAAAGGAGTAACCATGGAGTTTCTTGCCGGTTCTTCTCCATGGAATCGACCAACCCGAACCGAGCACCTGTTGTCGACGTTTTATAAGTACCCTCAGGGGCCTATGTGAAATAAAAACATTTGATTTTGATTTTGACAGGTTGGTACTCGTCGCTCGCACAAAATATGTACCGATACTTTGTTAAGTGTTGACAGATTTGCCGGTTTCTTGAAGTTTTACCGAGCGAAGATTCGACGTTATGTATTACTTACGAGTATGTATGGGGTCAGGGTGGCTAATTCCGTCTATGGGGCGTAACCGTCTACTTGAAAATTATGCTCGAAACAGTCTAGTTGCAGTGTTTGTAGTGGTGTCGGTAAAACAGTTCTAGTTTAAACTTAAAATAAAAAAATTCCCTAGATGGCGTTAGTCGCTATACAAATGGGAGGTTTCGAGCATAATTTCAAGTAGACGGTTACGCCCCATATGACGGAATTAGCCACCCTGACCTAGTATCGATCTTCGCTCGAGTTCAATAAGTTATAAGTGTCTTATGGTTCCAAAAATATAAAAAAAAGGTTTCCTTACACTAGAAATCCTTCCTGCAACATTAGTGCATGTATAAACTTAAACATGTGATAAACTCACGTACCTACACAATCAGCAAACCAAAAACGTTTATTTTTAGCTCATACAAATATTTTTGTTTTATGAAGGAATCGAATCCAAGACACGGAGCTTTGCAGCCATTGTGCTAACCGTTGCGCCAACTTACATTGACTGAACAAATTCATATTTAAATGAGGCACTTAACAGCAATTTTCCTACACAAATAAATACAGACTGATCTTCGAATCCTTAGATTTCCATCAAGCTTTAAAAGCTTAGTCGGTGACTGACTTCGGGGATATGGGCCTCACAGACCGTTTTAATTTGAAAAAGGGGGGTTAAAGTTTAGCGGTTAAAGCGGCTTTAAGTCTAAAGCTTTTGTTTTGTGGAATGTTACGTTATTTTTCTTGTAGGAGTAGAAGCAATAGTGTAAACTGTTTTCCAAAGGCCTTTTTTTGGGGGCGGAAAATCATCGAATAAGTCCTCCCACCCTGGGTACAGCGGACAAGACTCGTACTGACTAAAAGTCGGGCTATTGTGTATTTTTGATTATCTTATATACATATAAAAATCAATGCCACTTTTTGTTGTAATGTTATAACTCAAAAACGTACTATTTAGTAGATATAAAAATCAATGCCACTTTTCGTTGTAATGTTATGACTCAAAAACGTGCTCACCTATCCAAACCAAATGTTTAGGCTTTGTTCGAACTATTTAGTAGATTCTTTATGTGAAGTTTGCAAAAAATCGGACGAGCGGTTCTTAATATACTCGTGCGAAGCTGGGACGGGCCACTAGTCTAATTTAAAAAAATCAATGCCACTTTTAGTTGTAATGTTATAACTCAAGAACGGGCTCACCTATCCAAACCAAATGTTTAGGCTTTGTTCGAACTATTTAGTAGATGCTATATGTGAAGTTTGCACAAAATCAGACGAGCGGTTCTTAATATATGTGTGAAGCTGGGACTGGCCACTAGTCTAATATATAAAAATCAATGCCCCTTTTCTTTGTAATGTTATAACTCAAGAACGGGCTCACATATCCAAACCATATGATTAGGCTTTGTTCGAACTATTTAGTAGATGCTTTATGTGAAGTTTGCACAAAATCGGACGAGCGGATCTTAATATACCCGTGCAAAGCTGGGACGGGCCACTAGTGTACTATAAATTATCTCTGACGACACGATTAACGCAGGGGTTAAGCCATTGACTGCTGCACTACGTGTTGCGAATTCGATTCCGGCACGGAACGAACATTTGTATGACCTTAAGTAGTTGCTGCGGGTTTGGGTGTTTGTGTATGTGAGTTTAAATTTCTGTAAATGTAGTTACTTATGACATCGGACAAATTGCTACTATAGGGCAACGTTTAAATAATCTTTTGATATAGGTAGGTACATAAATATCGATCGTTGAAAAAACTAAAGTATTTATGTAGATACAATAATACTTAGTTTTATAATTTTCTTTTTCTAGTTTGTCTGATATAAGGAATTTTTCGTGTGCCGTGGGTGCGTTTACAAACGTTGAAAAACACGTATACAAACACCCAGAACAACTACTTGTCACGTCTCTGTCACATCGCGTGCTAGGATCAATTTAATCCCACAACCGACTTATCACATAGCGTATTAATAGTCCCATGAAAAGGTTTGTTTAATATCGACTGTAACTATACTACCTATGTCAAACTCAAAGACGTGACTATACATACTGCCCGATTA
Source organism: Agrotis exclamationis (assembly GCA_950005045.1). Lineage (NCBI taxonomy): Eukaryota > Metazoa > Arthropoda > Insecta > Lepidoptera > Noctuidae > Agrotis > Agrotis exclamationis. The sequence goes on from OX465419.1 coordinate 19,410,193, forward strand.
ATATCGGGTTCGTTGCCATGGCAACCACCACACGTACCGGAAGAGTTAAGGGTTCAGAGAAATTGTTATCTCGGAGATAAGTTGATAACTTTTCATATTAATATTGAGGAAATAATGTTGTTGAATGTCTGTCATTCCCCGAAGTGGTTAATAAAGGTGTGCGTGTGGTGAGACGATGAACTGAAACTTAAAAAATACGAAATCTCTATAAACATTGATGCTACCAATATAATAACAAAAACAACCAGCAAAGAAATCAGACCTCAATTAAAATTACCCTTTTTTTTTTAACGTGGTAATATCATCAAATGAGTCCTCCCACCCCGGGCAGGGCGGGAGGGACTGTCAGACTTGTACTGACTAAAATCCACGGTGTCCTTCAATAGCCTTTTATGTTCCGGGGTCACGGTAATGAGATAAGTCCCGCGACCCCGGCAGGCTTTGGCCCTCTAGAGAGGGGGCCCCGTCATTATACTGACGCTCTTTGAGGCGCGCGTGGAACACAACGCGCCGTCGACCCGGGCATGGTCTATGGTCGGGCAGCGAGTTGCCCTTTACTCGCCGCCCGCATGCCCGATTAAAATTACCCTTAGCACGAGTTTTCAGTATTTGATACGTAAAGTAAACTGGAACTTTGACAATTTCAAATTGACAATTTTCAAGGAAAAATAATTAATAGATTTAAAAAATCTAAAAACCCACGTTTTTAAATGTCCTAAAAATAAGAAAATAACCCTACGGGGCTGAGAGAGGGGCCACTCAAAACGTGGGGGCGTATATTATTTAAGGGATTATTATGGGATATATTTACATGACGTGTATAGATCGTGGGTGTAACTTGCAAAGATACGCCCCCACGTTTTGAGTGGCCCCTCTCTCAGCCCCGTAGGGTTATTTTCTTATTTTTAGGACATTTAAAAACGTGGGTTTTTAGATTTTTTAAATCTATTAATTATTTTATTATTTTTATCATTGTTCATCGGGTTTGAAGCTACCCTGAAAATTTCAGCCTGCTAGCTTATCGGGAAGTGGCTTAAAGCCTGTCCGCCATCTTAGACGTCCGCCATATTGGATTTAAGTCACATGACTATTTTTTTCGTATTCCTGACAGCAAACTCTTTCATTTGATATCCATATCATAGGGGTGCATTTCAAATAGCCTGTCAGCCATCTTGGACGTCCGCCATATTGGATTTAAGTCACTTGACTATTTTTTTCGTATTCCTGACAGCAAACCCTTTCATTTGATACCCATATCATGGGGGTGGGTTTCAAACAGCCAGTCCGCCATCTTGGGGAGGCCGCCATATTGGATTTGTTATGACGTTTCTTAGCTAGTCATGTATTGTCATCAGAACTCAAAGCGTGTACAAAATTTCAGCCTGCTAGCTTATCGGGAAGTGCCTCAAAATTGAGTTGCAAAAGTCCAACCGGAACGACAAACAAACAAACAAACAAACAAACAAGAAAAGTGAGTGTATAAAAACGTGGGAAAAATTAGTTCCTTCTTCGCACACCAGAGGCGCTGTTCCATTTTTTCATACAAGAAACGCTGTAAATACTAGAAAGACGCTGTAAAGTAAAAGAGTGAAAACTCGTGCTAAGGGTAATCATTCAACTTCCCACTGCTGGATGTACCTACGCTACTACCAAGCTGTGCCACAACACCCTATTTATCATGGTAAAATCATCAAATGAGTCCTCCAGACTCGTACTGACCAAAATCCACGGTGATCCTTCAATTGCCGTTTACGTTCTAGGGTACGGTTTCCTGATAAGTCGATATACCCTGTCACAACACCGTGCTTTCATTGTTCCCCATTCAAATGGACCCAGATACCTTTTAAGGCGCTGTACCTCAAGCTCTATGTAGCAAAGGTAATTGCGGGGGTGAAGCAGCTGCGCGCAGGGGCAAATTGTAAGAAAAAATTTAAGAAATTTTTTAAACAATTACAGGTCTGAGTTTAAAAAAAAATTAGATATGTCTTTAGTATATGAAATTTCTTCTGTTATAGTTACAAAAAATATAATGGCAATCAATATCTCAGCGGTAACGCTGAAAAAATTGAGAATTTCGAGGCGAAAAATTTTTTTGGTGGTCGTATTGTCAATTTTTTTTTTCGTAGTTCTAGACCACTTTTGTGAATTGTTTTTGTTAAAGTCTTTACTTAATACATTTGACTATACACTGTATTTTTTTCTGGCTTGTGGCATGTACAGATACAGCTAACTTTGCGACGAAAAACAAGTCGTTTACAGAGTGTTCGCTATGTATAGCGCCTTAAGGTCCGCACTCCATCTACTTGTGACCTGACTTAGACCTCCACGCCGAACGACCATTCGCCACTTGGATTGCATCCATCGGTTGCCCGCGACTCGCAAGATGTCGTCAGTTCACCTAGTGGGAGAGACCTGTACGCTGCGCCTTCCGATCCGTGGTCGCCACTCGAGAACTTTTCGTCCCCATCGGTTATCAGTTCTATGAGTGATGTGAACCATGCCACTTCAGATTGCAAAAAAACAAATCTCCAAACATTTTAGCCCACCTTCCCACAATGTTTTGTCATTTATATCCGCATGATATTAATAATAATAAAATATACCTTCGGGATACGTTCGTTAATCCCCTGTATATTCCATCGAATTTAATCTCAGTGATTATATGAATATACGCCATCCCTTAACTGAAAGGTCGTCGTTAAGGCCCCTTACCCTAATTTATTCTGGGTACCTACTTCAGTACGGTATTAACCATATTTTCATTGTGAACGGATATTTTAGCTGAGATAATAACTTATGTTGCTACTGCGGTTACAAATAATAGATATGTTTTAAATGATAGTATCTAATAAGTTTTAGTTACTTAATGTTTTTAACTTTGGTTCTTCAATGGTATGGTTTCCTGCCGGGGTTGCGGGACTGTCTTAAACGGTTACCGTAAACCTGAAACGTAAAGGGCTATTGAAAGAAAAGGTAAAATCATGTAATGAGTCCTCAGGCCCAATGAGGGATTGTTGTAAGCCTCCTGCAGACACACGCGATTAATCACGCGGGGCGACATGTCGCGGTCCATTCCCAGTATTTTTAGAGTGGAAATTAGCTTGGCTCGTTGTCGCAGCGCGATTAATCGCGTGTGTCTGCAGGAGGCTTTATACTATATAAAGATATACCTAATACTTATATGTTTGCGATGTCATAATTAAAGCAAAAGGAATATAAAACAAATTTCTTCAAAATTCCTTGTTATTGGAATGTCCATGTTTTAAGCATATGCACATATCATCAATAATCTCTATATCATACCCTAGTTAATCCGTCAAACGATGCCAATTAATCCGTAGCCAAAGCAATGACTAATGACAACACTTATCGCAAATATTCCAACACACTATATGAAGGATAATTACCCGAAATCAATCCTGACGATTGACAATTTCGGGGCGCTAAACCTTTGGGAGGAAACACAATATCTTTACAGGAGTAATAAACTATAGGGAGGTACGTATTAATCATCTCGGGGTTACGCATCGCTGATACATTTACAAGGAAAGGGGGGAATAAATAATTTCTTCCTTAATATATTGCTTGAAAGGATGCGGTCAAGGGTAACGGTGAAAAGCTGGGTAAGGTGGATTGGTCTTGATTAAGGAAGGATATACTGTGATTTGAATTATGGTTAGCAGGGATCTAGGAGTTTATCAGCACCAGGTGTATTCAACCAGACACATGCTGTGCTCCAGTGTAATCTAGAGACACAAAACGAAGTACACATTTTACGACACGATTTATGTCTACTAATTACTGTACTACACGTAGACGTACGACACGGTTGGCGCAGTGGCCGAGCAATCGATTGTTGCGCAGCGTGTTGCGGGTTCGATCCCCGCACTGAACAAATATTTGTATAATCTACAAGTATTTATTCCGGGTCTGGGTGTTTGTGTGCGTGAGTTTCTATGTTTGTAAACGCACCCACGATACAGGAAGAAAGTTCCCAGTGTAGGGCAACGTTTTATTAAAGAAAGAAAGAAAGAAATATATGACAAGTGGTAATGAACTAACACAAGGACCATGAAAGTCCTATCTGGAATTCATTAGAAATTGAATTAAAAAGTTAATAGGTGCGTCCACACAGAACGAGCAGCCTCGCGAGGCATTAGCTTCACGCGGCAAATGCCTCGCGAAGCTGCTTGCTCTGTTTAGACGTGCAATTGTTTCTCGACCGAAGCTCGACACGCGAGCAAAACCAAAACCCGACACTATTTTTATATTTCTAATCTACCAAAATACCAAAACCAATTTACAAACATTTAACATTTTCATTCAAAAACATTTCATTCATTTTGGTAACTAAACAGTAAAATTAATTTTCAGACTAATTTTAAATTAATCTGCTGGTATGTGGTAACAAGAACTCATTTTAAAACATTGTTTATGTCACATGACCACGTCAAAACCGTTTATTTTCCGCGCGTAAAATACACGCTTTTGACGTGGAGTTGCGGACCCCGTTAGGTTATAGTATATTAGGTACAACAATCGGCTATTTTACTGCTAATTGAAATTAAATCCGAAAGATAGATTTTCAAAAAATATCTAGCCCGTATTTTTTCGTTGTAACGGAATCCAAAGGCGAAGAAACAACGCTTTCAAAAAATCATAATACATCACGTGGTCGGTATAATATTTCAGGTGTTATGATTAACAAGACCCCACTCAAGAACCTCCAAGTGTTTTATCTTTGTCAATTTTCATTGACTTAAATGATGGATTAAGCGGATTATCAATTTATATATGACTAGCGGCCCGCCCCGTGCTTCGCTACGTGTTACAAAAAATGTGATAAATGAAGAACCACACGACCGATTTTGTGCAAACTTTACATAAATAATCTACTAAATAGTCCGAATAAAGTCTAAACATTTGGTTTGGATTGGTGAGCCCGTTCTTGAGTTATAAAGTTACAACGAAAAGTGGCATTGATTTTTATATAAATAGATGTAAAATACACTACTGCGCGATTGTATTTGTTTAAATTTGGATCGCGCTGGATGCAAGCCGTTTCCAACCGGTCCTATTGGATGTCGGATGTTGAAAGTTAATTGTAAGAAGGAAGCTCTTAATTCGATGAAATGAAATGAATGAATGTTCTGTGTTCCATTTCTCAGTAAATCTAAAATTCTGTCTGGTTTTTAATTATTGGTTTTCATCTTAATATTTCTGTGGTTTTCCTCTTACTACACTGAAAAATTTTTACTTTAGCAAAGTACCTTTTTGGCTCGGTTACAATCATATTGGTAAATTTTAACTAAGACTTGCCTAAAAATCTACAAGTAAACTTGACAAAGAGTAGACTTGTGAATATTGTTAAATATTCTTGGCTAATAACCAATAAGCATGTTGTTGTTACTAAACGAGTATTTCACTCGGTTGTTTTTTCCAAACATCTATAGTTAATAATAGATAAGTACAACTCTGTTGATTGTAATCGAGTAATTATTCGGTTGTTTTTTACAAACATCTATAGTTAATAATAGATAAGTAGAACTCTTCTGATTGTAATCGAGTAATTATTCGGTTGATTTTTACAAACCAACATATTTATCAATACATAAGATTAACCGATTCATTGCCACCTTCATTTTCGTGAACATTTCAGCCAGGCCCCATTCATTGGTCGGTGGATCACCATTTGAGTCATCGGCCTCCCTGAAGGATGACTCAACTGATGAGTCATAAAATATTTTTCATTTAAAGACGTAGGAAATTAATCTCAGCTAAATCAAATGTAGGTATGGGCGGCTGCCATTTTTCTTTACTCGGTTGCTTCTTGCAAACTACCTCTGTTAACGGCAATCGGTTCGTGTCGTTTAATTTTAACCGAGTAGCTAACTCTGTTAAAAATAATCGAATCGTTTGGCTAGCATCAATCAATCCCATCATTCGTTTAGTCTCGGTCGCTAGTTCGCTCGTTCATTTGCTCGTCGATTCTCTTGAAGTAAGCACGCGTGCATGCGCTCCTCGTTCGTGGCTCCGCTGTGAATATTGGGTGTGTGTGATAAGTTTGGACAAGTGACACGTTGTTTGGACAATATTATGGACGATTAATGAATTAAATTTGTATTATCAATAAAAATACTTAGGTCAGTACTTCCAAAGTTTTTATATTTTAAAGTGTATCTACTTTCGAATATAAAAACTTTGGAAGTATTGACCTAAGTATTTTTATTTAATACAAATTTAACTGTCTTTATGCACCGAATTAAATTGATTACGAATACAGAGTAACACTGCTCTAACTACCGAGTAGGCTGGCTGTGGCTACAGCTTAAATTGGTTAAGAAAACCGTGTAACACTGCTCTAACTACCGAGTAGGCTGGCTGTGGCTACAGCTTAAATTGGTTAAGAAAACCGAGTAACACTGCTCTAACTACCGAGTAGGCTGGTTGCTGTTACTAGATAAATTGGTTAAGTATACTGAGTAACTCTGCTCTAACTACCGAGTAGGCTGGCTGCTGTTACTAGATAAATTGGTTAAGTATACTGAGTAACACTGCTCTAACTACCGAGTAGGCTGGCTGTAGATACTGGATAAATTGGTTAAGAATACCGAGTAACACTGATGTTATGTACCGAGTGAGCCGGCTGTAGTTAAGTTAGTAAAACTGGCTAAATGCAGCCAACTTAACTCGGTCGTTACTAATGTAAGATACTGTGTTATTTCTAACCAAGTAAAATTGGCTAAATTCAGCCAACTTGACTCGGTCGTTACTAACTTAAGATACTGTGTTATTTCTTACCAAGTATTTTTAACCAATTTTAACGGTTAATATTTAACAAGTAATGTCAGCAAAGTTGACGTATTTGTTTTTAGCAACAAACTTTGCAGGTGCTATGTTGACAAACATGCTGGGTTATTTTTAACAGTATTTTATTTATTTTTAACCCTTACTTTTTTTGAGTGTAAGCATGAAGGGAGCACAAAATTAATCTGCTTTAAGGATAACAGAAGCGTGTGTAAATTGTAGTCTACTGTGGACGATTTCAGCGTTAACAGTTTATTCAGATAGAAAATCGATAGAAAGGGTACTCTCTCACGGTTGCCTTGGCTATGACAATGGGCGATGATGAACAATAGGTCATGTTTACCACACTATAGTGGATTTTGCTCTGGCTAAATATTGTCCAGAGGATTTAAGCCAATAATATAAACAGCTAACAAAACTTTATAACGTCAGTTGTGGCCGAGTGGTGAAACTAGTTTGATACAGCCAGGCTCATTATTATGTGTAATTTATTTCAGTGTCATTGGCTGCTCAACTTAAATGGACCTGAACAGGACATGTCTGTCGCATGTCAAACGAGCTGTGGGCACGCAAAGCTCAAGATTGGTGCCCTGAAAAAGCGAGACGGGGCCACGGCAGATCACGAAGGAGATGGCGGAACGAACTGGATGTCTTTCCTGGGAATCGGAAGGAGGTAGCGCAAAGTCGTGAACGTTGGAAGGGATGGAGGGAGACCTTTACCTAACAGGGGAAAAAACAGGCTAGTAATAATTAAAAAAAAAAAATGAGCGACAATCGGGAAACTAGTGTTTCAAAAAAAAAACTTCGATTATATGCATTGGCATGGCATTTACATTCATCAGTAGAAAAAACAGCATAGTTTTATTGGGAACCGATCAATTTACCGAATTTTGTTTGTTCGAATTTCATTACACCGAAAACTATTGACCGACATCTCTTTTGCTATATGCATTATTTGACATATTTTCAGTTCATCGAAGTATCATTAGCCATAAGTATTATTTTACCGAAGTATGTTCCGCCGATTAACAAAATAACTTTTTACTATTGACCGAAACCTCTTTTAAACTTTTTTCTATTGCCAAATGATTTATTTGCCATATTTTCACCATACCGAAATAACATTTTACCGAAAAATTAAATTACTGTCATAAAAATTCAATATATTGTGCTACAAAACTTTGTGGCGGAAACGAAATGCTGCAAAGCCGACTTTACGTAGTCTTGTCTGCCCTACCCCTAGAGTGTAATTTAAAATCGCGTAGGCGCGGAGGGGTGGGGTGGCCCGCGAGCTGAGGAGCAGGTGGTTGGAACGGCCGCCGCCGCGGCTGAGGCTGGCCGGCGTAGCCGGCCAGTAAACCGAAGCTGCGGTGGTGAGCGTTCAAATCATCTGCGACGATAAGCTCGCGTGGGGCCACCCAAAACCCCGCAGCGCCGGAGCCATGACAGAAACAATGCTTGTTGCATGTTGCATGCTTGTTTGAATGCTGCGTGTTTGCTGAATGTTGCATGCTGCGTGCTTGCTTGCATGCTGCATGCTTGCTTGCATGCTGCATGCTTGCTTGCATGCTGCATGCTTGCTTGCATGCTGCATGCTTGCTTGAATGCTGCATGCTTGCTTGCATGTTGCATGCTTGCTTGCATGTTTTTGTGGTGCTTGTTTGCATGTCGCATATCTGTTTTTATGCTCTATGCAAGTGTATCACAATACAAACCTTTTTACAAACACAAGAACAACACAATAACAAAAGAGTATCAAGAATCACACAAAATCCGCAAAAAGATTCGGACACACGTACTAGCCATAACACCCCTAAAGGTGAAACCGCACTAGGCGGAATTGCGCGACATGACGCGTCAAAATATTCTTTATATGAAATTATACGAGACATCACGCACTAAGCGGCAACGGAACTACACTGCAACCGAACTGCGTGGCAAAGAAAAGCGTCGTGTCGCGCAGTTCCGCTGCAGTGCAGTTCCGCCTAGTGCGGTTTCACCTTTACAGTCCAACTATGTAATTAACAGCAAATGTCATTAATGATAAAACAATACCCGTCAGAGTTATATTATCTTATATGACTATTGTACAATTGTTTTGTATTATCTACCTACATTCCAATGGCGCAAGTGTGCACTTTCTAGGTGTTTGGTGAAATGAAAATATGGCAATTAAAACAGTGGTATAATGAATGTTTGGAAACATAATACTTCGAACAACCGTCATTTCGAGTAAGTGTAACATCGGTAAAAAGTTTTTCGGCCAAATGAAGTGTTGGAGTAACGAAAAAAAACGAATAGATAATAGGTTAACTGAAACAGTGGCAAACGTGACTTCGATGAAGTAAAAAAAAACCAAACAATAATAGTTGAAAAGTTTTAGGTCAAATGAAATTCGGTCAATCATTTTTCGATCTTATGATAGGTAACCAGTTTTATTAGGTAACCGACTTCCAAAAAGAGGAGTGACCTTTGTTTGTTTGATTCACTTCGTTAGTCACCAACTTCTGAAGCTAAAGTATAATATAATATTATATTTAACACATTTTTCCGTTATCGTTTATAAACTAAATGTCGGAACTGCTACATCGGCGCTTAGCATTCGAGAAGAGAGTGCAACATAAATATAATAAAGGGCAAGGTCTCGAGGAACCGAAACCTCCCTTCTACTCAGCTCACAGACGCAGGTCACTCCTGGCATTTCTTGATGCTAATCTTATGTTATTTGTGGTAGTAAACTTATTGATATACATTCAGTCCACTTTTAGTAAAAGTCCCAAACGATCATGATCAGAACTAACTAAATAAATTATCTCCTTAAGTGCCTTTTATATCCAGACCCGAGAACAACAACAAAGCGTCCTCACTTAATAAGCTGGGAGAAACAAACTAAATAAAAACACACACCATATTATTGTCACAGTTGACTTAAGTATTCAGTACCGCTACCCAGCTGTCGGCGCCATTTTAAAATGCGGACTTGTTACAAATTAGTGTGCCTTCGGTTTTCAGGCTATAAGACTAGAAGGAGCGAAGTTACTGAGTAAAGAGGAGCGGTAACGAAGCGGAGCGGTGACAAGGAGCAGAGCGGAGCGGTCACAAGGAGCAGAGCGAGAAAACTGTACACTGTAGAATAGCTATTTAACTGTCCACTGTCTACTGATAAGGTTTTCAATTCTTCTTTTCAACGCGTTGACAGAAAATTGAGTCAGTTCAGAACTGGGCTTTGAGTTTGGCACTTTTAGAGGCTTCAAAAGCGACTATTGGGTCTTGTAATGAACAATTGGAAGGACACGTAGGAAGATAAAGGTCTAGAAATGCCAATGTGAAATCTGCTGAGCTTTAGTAGTAACGCTCCTTAACTAGGAAGATTCAGGTTAATTTTCACATTTCCAGCAAGTGTAATTTTTAATTGGTGCGAGGTAGAATATATATAGGTATTTTGCATCCAAGCCAGAATTTGCGGAACTGAAACTATAGTTATTTGTGCAACAAGAGAGCAAAGTCGTTTTTTGCTGCGAGTGCTGATTTTGTATCCTGAGTGTGGCGAGGGATTCAAAGGCACGAGATGCAAAAAAACTTTGCTCTCGTGTAACACACATAACTTTTCACTTCAGCAGCGAGAACACTTTAGGAGATAAAATAATAAACAGGAATAGATTGAAATAACTATTAACTTATTCAACTCTTTACGCCAGCCACGAAATTTTATTCCCGCTGTTTTATTTATATTAAGGCGTGTTCGGAAATTATAGCATCCATGATATTTTATTATACAAAATATTTACGTAGGTAACATCATTGAAACTAGAAATAAATATATACAGGTTAAATGTCAGTTTTATTTGCAGTAAATACTTATTTTCGTTTAAATACTACTTATACATATAAGTTTAAAATTCAATAAATTACACTAAGACATAATTGTCTTTTTGCAAAATTTCTTTTTCACTTCAGTAGCTCAAACATGTAGGTTTTGCTGCCTGAAATCAGTGAGCAAAATGCGATTTTGCTCATTGAGTGAGACAAAGTAACTTTTTAATTTTTGTTTTCAGAAAGCCGCGAATATCTTATTCAGCCTTGGGTTAATCATACAATTCGAAACATTTACACTCTATCTCTTTCCCGCCATTAGAAAAAGAGAGAGACAAAGACCAGCCCTTTCGAAGTTCCGATTTTGAATTTGACCTCAAAGACAAACACGTTCGGAAATTTGTACTGCTTAGCTAAAGAAATGCAAAAAGATAATTATGTAATTTATTGAACTTTTAACTTATTGTTGTATTTAAACGAAAATAAGTATTTACTGCAAATAAAACTGATATTTAACCTGTAAATATTTCTTATCTCCTAAAGTGTTCTCGCTGCTGAAGTGAAAAGTTATGTGTGTTACACGAGAGCAAAGTTTTTTGCATCTCGTGCCTTTGAATCCCTCACCACACTCAGGATTCAACTTTAGAATCACTCGCTACGCTCGTGATTCAATCGTTGAATCCTTCGCTTGCTCAGGATTCAAAATCAGCACTCGCAGCAAAAACCGACTTTGCTCTCTTGTTGCACAAATAACTATAGTTACTTAGTACAAACCGAGCGTGTTTGTCTTTGAGGTCTAATTCAAAATCGGAATTTCGAAAGGGTTGGTCTTTGTCCCTCTCTCTTTCTAATAGCGGGAAAGAGATGGAGTGTAAATGTCTCGAATTGTATGATTAACCCAAGGCTGAATAAGATATTCGCGGCTTTCTGAAAACAAAAATTAAAAAGTTACTTTGTCTCACCCAGTGAGCAAAATCGCATTTTGCTCACTAATTTCAGGCAGCAAAACCTACATGTTTGAGCTACTGAAGTGAAAAATATTTTACACAACGTACTTACGAGTAGGTCAAAGTAAAAAAAATAAATGAAATTCGCAACGTGGATTGTCGTAGAAGTTGAAAATTACTGTTACAAAGAATAAACTTGACGTCTCAACTTTTTTTACTTTTCTTTTAGCTCTTCATAAATGATGCAATTGCAAATTGCAAGAGTTTTACTGTCTCCACAGATGGCGGTCGCAAATGAAAACTTATTGCTTCCACACCTCTCCGCTCCGCTCCTTTCCATTGTACCCTTACCGTAACAAGGAAAGCAGTGGAGCGTGGCTTCTTACAGCCATTTGTGGAAGGCAAATGTGATCGTTTACCGTACATGCTGAGTTCTAAAGACGTAGCACCTCATTAGCGTAGAGGTAAGTAGGGAACTGTACTGTTACCGCTGCCGAAGTGGTTGTTAACCTCGGGAGAAATTGTTCTGAGGTTTTGTACTGGATTATTTTGAACATATTTGGATGTTAGTGGTTTTTAAGACTGAAAGGGATCTTTATTAAGGACTAGCTGTTGTCAGCTGCTTTGACTGCGTGTATTTCGAAAATTATTCCATAGGACCCTGATACCGAGATCGAAGGTAATTCTTTGTGTTATTTCAAATCTATCCCTATGAGAATTTCATCCAGACCCGTTCAGACATTCTGACGTCATTTAATTAACACAAACACCCATCTTATGATATAAGTAAGAATATATCTGAATCTACACGAATGATTTGTATTTTTGTGTGTGTTTGTAATGAATAAACTCAAAAACTACTGAGCCGATTTCAAAAATATTTTCTCTATTAGAAAGCTACATTCACCCTGAGTAATAAAGGCTACATATCATATCCACCCGTGCGAAGCCGGGACGGGCCGCTAGTATAAATTAATAATGAATGAGAAAACAGTAAAATGAATATTCGATTATATTACTCGGTTAATAACGATGCTAGGGGCAAAAATAGCTTTGATGTAGTTATTTCGGAGCACGCCACTTAATTATTTCACATCGTAAAATCTACACATTAAATTAACTTAGTCATATGATTACATGGTACGAACAAAAGTCCCTTCTATAATTAGCTTTTTGACTAGTTAATTATATTCTAAAACTACACAATGTATTCTCGTTTACCACATGTAGGAGTAACATTGCAAAATTTATGTTCACAGTATAAACGCTCAGTCCGTCTCCCATCACATTCTTGCCACAAAATAGAATGTTACAGAAGACCTAGTCTGTGCAGTCGGCGAAAACACACGCAAACACACACAGACAAGCTTCACAGTAGTACAGTGAGTGCAAACGCACTGGCATCTGATCTAGGTTGCATTCATATAGGCTATCATCGGAAGTAAAAATCTTTTTGAAATAAGGGAACAACTTGAAAACACTTTTTGTGTGTTTGGTTTTAATATTCAACCAAAAATCTTCATAATCGGCTTCTTTGAAAATCTACAATCCAAGTAAGCATCAAAAACGGATCTATGCGGGCAACATCAGGAGATATCCATTATTATTATTTACTAAAACCTTCCCCAGAATGTCACAAACACTTTTCTGAAGACCGCATCGAAATCGGTTCAGCCAAACGCGAGATAATCGCGGACAAAATATGTAATGGTCTTTTAAAAGCTACAATCCAAGTAAGCAAAAAACGGATCCACGTGGGCAACGCCATGGGATATCCATTACTATTATATACTAAAACCTTTTTCAGAATATAAAGAATACTTTTTTGAAAACCGCATCAAAATCGTTTCAGCCAAACGCGGGATAATCGCGGACAAACATACATACATACAGGTCGAATTGAGAACCTACTTTCTTTAAGTCGGTAAAAATGGTTTCACATTTTTGTGACGTAAAGTAAACGGGAACTTTGACATTAATTAGAAGAAAAAAAATCCTCGTTCGCACACTAGTGGCGCTTTTTTAATTTAATATTTTTTTAATTTATAATAAACGCAGTAAATAAAAAATACAAAAATCTTGTGATGGCCTCAGGATGTAATCACAAATCCCACTGATGGGAGTCAAGCACACACTCAATCAAAAATAAAGGATTATAAAATCAACCCTCGATGCTACATGCTATTGAACGGTTCCAAGCGGTTTTTTTTTTATTTCTATTTTTATTGATTTTTCCTTCAATTATCTTCTGTAGGTCCTACGTTATGCCCGCCCAGTTTCACCATTATGATAATTCTTGTCACAACTATGATGCCGGAAAAATCTGAAAATCCCATTATTTCAGTACGTTTCAGTTGCATTCGTTATTTGTATCTGACTGCCTGTTTACTGAAGTTCTTATTTGTTGAGAACATTAATTCACTGTTTTGTTTTGAATGCATCGGAACTGTACAGAATTCAGTACCTACTTAACTGTTCCGTATTCATATATTTCATTGGTTTTGAACATTTCTTACTAACAATTAAGCCTCCTGCAGACACACGCGATTAATCGCGCGGGGCGACATGTCGCGGTCCATTCGCAGTAGGTACATTTAGAGTGGAAATTAGCTTGGCTCGTTGTCGCAGCGCGATTAATCGCGTGTGTCTGCAAGAGGCTTTATACTCTCGTAACCTGTGTCTTCTAGAAAACTCAGTGACACACAGTCACTGAGTTTTCTCTGCAATTACCTACTTTGTGTTGCGAGCTCGTTTCATTCGCATTCGAATGATCTACAGTTACGAGTATGATAAACCTGTTTCGTTTTCATGAAAATTCTGTAATGGAAGCCATGCTATTACGAAATAGGTCTTATTTTAAAGTTGAAACAAGTATTTCACGAAAACATCGCATTAGATTTTTTTAAGTGCGTTTATTTTGCTCGAAAACTTTTTTTAGGATGTTTAAAAAATTGTATCGCATAGTTGACTACTATGCGATACAATTTTTTAAACATCCTAAATAAAGTTTTTTCTGTATCGGGGATTTCAAAACCAAACAAAACTCAAAAAACGAAAACGTACTTTGAACCAATTACTTATTTTCAATGTGCGATCTAGGCCCCAGGTACATAGTATGAAATAAAGTCATAAATAATTTAGGGTTCAGCGAACAAAAAAGCATTTTAAACAAAATCGCTCCTCATATACTTAAACGGGGTTGTTTAAAAGTGTTGACAAAGCTAATAAAAAAGGTTCAGTACACATTTGTAGAATGGCCGACACGACGGAGTTGGCCATTTCATATAATCTTTGTTTGTATTATGCTTTCGTTTATGTCTCGCTAACAGTATTTTGAAAACATGATAATTAATACTTTTGTATTTTTAACAGTTATCCGTACTTGATAGGCTTTTTTATTTTATAGCGTCAAATGAGTCCTTCCTCCAAGTGTGGGACGGGAGGTACTGTCAGACTCATACTGACTAAACATCCACTGTGATCCTTAAATAGCCCTTTACGTTCCAGGGTCACGGCTACCCGATGAGACCGTTCCGCGACCCCGGCAGGCTTTGGCCCTCTAATGGAGAGGCGCGCCGTCGACTCGAGCATGGTTCATGCTCTGACGGCGAGTCACCCATTACCCTGCTCTTCACGCTACTTCCAGCATGCTGAAATTGGAACGTAAACAGCTAGCATTAGGTATACGTCTGTACGTCTGTGGCATTTTTAATTACTGAATAAAATTGTAGGTAAGTACCGGAAGTAACAAATTGTTGTTAACAATACTTGGCGACGACTCATTAGATGTTACTTATCTATGGTAATAAATATAAACCTTGCCACACTTAAATCATATTCACGACATTAGGGTTCAGTTTAACTTTTTTTTTTCTCTTGGACTCAATCGAGCTCGAAAGAAACGTTTTTTCGTAAATCATAAAATGAGTCCTCCCGCCCAGGGCGAGACGGGAGAGACTGTCTGACTCGAATATTAGTATATATATATAAATATAATATGGAATATTATTATTACTGTTTAAAATTCACGGTGATCCTTCAATAATCCTTTATGTTCCAGGGTAACGGTTACCTGATAAGACAATCCCACAACCCTGGTAGGCTTTCGCCCTCTAAGGGGGGCCCCGTCAGTCTAAGTGTGCCCCGTCAGTCTAAGAGGAGCCCCGTCAGTCTAAGGGGAGCCCCGTCAGTCTATGGGGGGCCCCGTCTGTCTAAGGGGAGCCCCGTCAGTCTAAGAGGGACCCGTCAGTCAGAAGCAACGATGAGAAATGACTGGAAAAGTTGCGCACCGCTACCCGGTGTGGTCGCAATACAGGCCGCCTTGGTGAGGTTTCCAACCACCTATGGGTTCGTTCAGCAGTCACCACAGGATGCAGGTGTGGTGCCGTTACTTGGTGCGGACTGCTAGGAAGCGGGTCGGATCCCACCTACCTCAAAAATTAAAGTACATTATAGAAATTTATGAATAAAATGTTTTGGAAAGATATATAAGTTTGGAAATAAATATATTTATGCTGGTATCGTGTGGACGGATTGGAGTGGACTTCAATAGGGACTTTTAATAGTTCATCATCATCAGATCATGATGTGCAAAATATTATGTCAACATTAACAATTAAAGTAAAATGTTTTAAGAAATGTAATTAATTTACAGATGACGCAGTGTCTGTGTAAACATCTGTTTAAACAAAAAATATGAAAATGTTTCTTTTTTAACCTCTCAGCTCTTTACTAGATCAAAACTTATTTCAAAACAGTTAAACTACGAATAAAGTTACATGTCATGTCTATGAGACGTAAGTACCTATAGTTTATATTTGTGTCAAACGTACCAACAGCTCTTGGGCACCCCGAGGTTCGGTTTGGTTAGGTTCGTCTAAACCTTGACCGCGGATATAGGAGCCCCACACAGCAGGGCTCCATCTTCCTGAACATGTAAAACACTTATTTCATAATTATTTCCCAAATTACTTCGGAATTGTATACATTTCCTAGAAGTTGTAAACTAGGTATCATACATATACAGTAAAGCCTTCTGCAGACACACGCGATTAATCGCGCTGCGACAACGAGCCAAGCTAATTTCCACTCTAAAAATACTGCGAATGGATCGCGACATGTCGCCCCGCGCGATTAATCGCGTGTATCTGCAGGAGGCTTAACATAACACAAAATACCTATATTTTTGTGTTATGTTAAGCCACAGAAGTAAAGATAAAAAGAGTAAAAAATATTATACAAAATGATACCCACCATGTGAATATTTGATTTAAAAAAATATCTACAGAATAACCTATGAACAACCTAGCATTGTGAGGAACATGAATTTTATTTTAATTTTTAATTTGTACCATACGTCTCTGAGACATATACCTATACAATGACACACCCATTATCGCAGGGTTATTGCCTGAGTAAACTTGAATTTTGCTATAAAACAGTTGCCGACAAACATTATCCTAACATTCTTCATCGACAAGGAAATGGAGTGGTTAGTGTCTTTATATTTAAATATTTATCATTTCTTTAATTATTTTTCCCATTTATCGATTTACATTTTTAAATATTTACAGATACTTTAAAAAACAATATTTCTTTCGATGTTTTTTTTAATAACGAAATAATCAAGTATCAGTGTTTCTTTAGAATTTTCAAAGATTCTGCAACCATTCCCCGATGACCGGTTCATCATTGGACGTTTCGCCGACAGGAAGATTCATTTATGGCCGTTTCACCGATAGACTCTTTCACCTAAATATTATCTTTAATTTAAAACCTAATTTTCATTTTTAACCCTTGTAGTTACAACGCCAGCACCTCATGTCTGACTCCAACAACAGGAGCTGCTCCTCAGAACTTCGCAACAGCTTTCCAGTTTTTGATAGCGGCACAATGCACTTTAGGAGAAGGATTAAAACGAGATGCTGATGTTGTAAGTTAGTATACCTTTTAATAGTTTACTTGCATTGTAGTGACTGCCTCGACCGCCTGTCGCGAAAACAATTGCAAAGCATGAGAAGTTTTCTTACGTTTTCTTATTAGGAATTTCTCAGTAGCTGCTTTGGGGTCTGGATTTGTCTGGAGTTAATGGCAATGTAACAATTTGTCCGACCTAGGAAACGAACCCAGAATCTCATGCTCAGCAGTCGGGCAAGTGGCCACTAGACCAACAAGGCAGTCTTCCTTCGACTTCGACGTTTTTTTTTGTTTGTTTTCATCCAATTTCAGCTGGCTTGCATAAAATTATAACGAATTATTCCAACATTTTGACCTTGATGGCCTTGAATCACTCTATCAATTGATGAAAATTGAATATTATGTATGTATGAAAATCCGCTTGGAAGTGTTTGAGTAGACGTAGTGGACTTCGTTTTATAATATTTTGTAGTAAGTTTTCCTTTCTCTTACCCGATTGCAGATGATGAAACATTTGACTTCATAATAGTCGGGGCCGGGACCGCTGGTTGCGTTTTGGCAAACCGTCTGAGTGCAGTATCAAAATGGAAAATATTACTCATCGAAGCTGGTGGTGATGCACCAGTAGAAGCTGCTGTGAGTATTAATAAAATACTCAAGTTTAAGGCAATTAAGACTTCGTACTATATTGTGTTTTTTTTTAACTAGCCTACTCTATCCCACTCCTGAGCAAAGCCTCCCCCATTCCTTCCATTTCTCTCGATGTTGTGCTAAGGCAAAGTATTTTAGATTCCAGGGTCCGACAAAGGCATGTTCAAAACCAGATATGACTGGGACTACATGACAAACAATGATGGAGTAAGTAAAGGAGCCCATACGAACGGCATTATAAATTGGCCACGAGGGAAAATGATGGGCGGAAGCAGCAACTTGAACGCTATGCTCTATGTGCAAGGGAGTGATCAAGATTTTCAAACCTGGGTCGACCTAGGTAACGCTGAATGGGCAGTAAACGAAGTTCGTCGTTGCTATAAGAAAGCAGAAAGTTATCAAAACCAAGATAGGTTGAAAAATCCAGAAATCAGAAATCATTACGGACTTGATGGACACTTAGTTATAAATACGTTCAACAGCACTTACAGACTTATTACCGAAAGGCTTCTATCTGCTTGGAAAGAAATCGGTATCCGAAATGTTCCAGATCTGAATGTCGCCAATATGCTAGGTTCTGGCATTGTGGCAGCCACAGCTGCTAATGGAGTAAGACAAAGCCATAGTAAAGCATATTTGAATCCAGTACTGCACAGAAAGAATTTAAAAATTATTAAAAATAGCCTGGTGACTAAAATTTTGATTGGACGTTTTTCTAAAAAAGCTAATGGGGTTGAAGTCGAACACAACTCAAAAAAAATTACGTTTAAAGCAAGAAAGGAGGTTATTTTAAGCGCCGGTACTATAAACTCTCCACAATTATTGATGCTTTCTGGTGTAGGCCCTAAAACACATCTTCGTTCAAAGAAAATACCAGTGAAAGTTGATTCACCTATGGTAGGACAAAACCTACAAGATCATTGTACAATACCTGTAATAATTTATGTTGATGAGCCTGGCTATCAGAACGAAGCCGATCAACAATTCAGTGTGTTACAGTATCTCTACAATCGCACTGGTATTTTGGCACAAAATAGTTTTGCAGACGTAGTTGCATTTTACTCTGACAAACCCAATGCTACTTACCCAGAGTTTCAAAGTCATTTTACACTGTTCTATAGAAACAGTTCCGTTATAAAACAGGCCATGACACAACGATTCAGATACAAAGACGAAGTGGCTAATCCCATAATAGAACAAAATAAAAAGCATGCAATTTATATGCTGATGTTCAATCTTCTTCATCCTTTTTCCAGAGGAAACATTAGTTTAAATTCCAGCGACCCTAAAGATTATCCAATTATTAACTTGAACTATTTCAAAGATCCCAGAGATTTAGAATTAGCTGCCACAGGTCTCATGAAGCTAACTGAAGTACTGAACACGAAAGCTTTGAAGGAAATCAAAGCATTTTTAGGAAGAATGGTGTGGAATAAATGTGACTGCTATAAATTGAATAGCAGAGATTACTGGAAATGTGTCTGTTTAGAGATGACACTGTCAGTATACCACCCAGTAGGAACATGTCAGATGGGACCAAACCCGAAAACTTCTGTTGTGAGTTCACGTTTAAAGGTCCATGGAGTTGAAAATCTCCGCGTGATAGATGCTAGTGTTATGCCTACACTTACTAGTGGTAATACTAATGCACCAACAGGTATGATTGGTGAAAGAGGAGCTGAGTTTATAATACAGGATTACAACGAATGAAAAATGGAAGTATGAAGATCATCAGCATGGCAGCTATTGCCTTCGCCTGTTTTAGCAAATGTGTCAAATGCAAACAACTCTGTTTTCGAACAGTAGTGACTATTGAAAATAATCTGTAAAAAAGTTGTTTAAGTAATTTTGTTTGTAACTATAAATTGGAATACGTAGTTTATTAATATTTTTTTTGTCTTTGTGTACTCAGACTAGGACAATGTTCATTCATTTTCACAAGATCATTTTGTTTAAAATAATAATATTTTGTTTTTTTTGAAGCAAAGGTCACTAGTGTGTCTTGCACTAACCTTACAAAGGACTTATGACTAATTTCAAAATGTTGTCTTGAAACGTACATCTTTTCATGTAAGCGCCGTGTCGCATCTCGGTGTGAATAGACAAATCCAGCAGTTTCAGATAAGAAATACTTGACTAGTTTAAATCATTAAATTGTTCTGACCTAGCAATAATGAGGGACTGAATACGAACCTGTTTTTCTTTTCCCTCTGCTCATTAAATCCTTCACAGACAGACATTCATTTAATTTTTTATCATTTCCGTTTCCAAAATATTTCAAAGACCTATCCTAAAAACAAATACCTCTTTTTTGTCACTCGTTTTCCATAAAAACTGTACTTTAATTAGATTCCAATTTTATGTCACTCCAGTAGTCAGTATTCGAGTCCCTCCGTGTAAAAAACGGAAAGCCAAGGACCTTTTTTTAACGTCGTGCAATCATCCAGGTTGGGACAGGAGGGACTGTCAGACTCCTACTAACTAAAATCCACGGTGTTCCTTCAATAGCCTTTTACGTTCCAGGGTTATGGTTACCTGATAAGACAGTCCCGCAACCCCGTCAAGCTTTGGCCCCTATAAGGGGAACCCCGTTAGATTGCTGACAGCTCTTTGAGGCGCGCGTGGAACACGACGCACCGCCCGTCAACCCGGGCATGGTGTCAGGATCGGACGGCGAATCACCCTCCGCATGCCCGCGCCTATGGTGGCCTCTGGGAATTCTCTCGAACTGACGGGGCTCTGATCGGGCCAAACGCCTGCCGGGGTCGCAGAACTGTCTTAAAAAGGGCACCGTGGCCCTTTTTCATTTACGTGGTAAAATCATGCAATAAGTACCCACCCTGGGTGGGGAGAAGAGACTATCAGATTCGTACTTACTAAAGTCCACGGTGTTGCTTCAATAGCCCTTTACGCAAGGGTGGTTTAGGACGTGATCGGACCGATGATTACGATGATAATATAAATTACTGCTCAACTGCCTATTCATGGAAAACAAAAAAGAACATGGCATAAATGATGCTTCTGTATCCGCATAATGTTTAGTTTTTGTTTCAGCCTCTGCTAAGGTTATCTGTAGGTACTTCCTGACTACAGTCATACATGTCTTGAAGGGTAAGGTCAGCTAACCTTGCCTTCTTTTTATTTAATTATTCTGTTATCAACACTTATTTTGTTTTCATTCTGTTATCAACAAAATATTTTTGTGTTTTCATAGTTAATTTTGGCAATGTTGTCAGTACTATAAATATTATGCCTGCGGCGTCGCCAGTGTAGTTCAACAATTTATCCAACGGAAACGCAATATTATGGAAACGCTATATCATGATTTAATAAAGAGTATCCTATTTTAATCCTGATTATAAGAGAGAGCAGAGAGATAGAGCGACATTCCAGGTGTTTATATAAATCGAGGAGATGTTGTTCCCTATTTAGTGGATGTAAAGCGGTGCAAAAATATTCCATTACAATCACCATCATCGGTGCAGTCTAGCGACTGCACTTTTTTCTCACGCTTACATACATACATTACGGACTCGAGGAGTTAGTGTATTTTACATGCAGTCCGTGTATGTTGATCGCTGACTAATGCTCTAACAGTCCGTATGTTGACCCATAGTCCGGAGTACGTAGATTGATTTTATGTGCTTGCATCACGAACTGTCATAGAAATCATAACATGGATAAGCCTTTTTCCCGGGATTTCATTTCAGTACTTACGGGATTTTTAATTGATTTTTATGAAATTTGAAATAAATATGACTTATACCCTATCTCTCTTCATGCTACGTTCCTAAAAAAAATTAATTCTCTAAAATCTCTTTAATGTCCCGGAATCCCGGAGGCATGTCCATATTAATATATACGTTTCAGGTTATTTACCCCAAATTAATCTACCTACTCCGAACTATGTTGATAACTGGCAATATTTGGGCATAGGAAGCAGTTTCCTCGTATGCCCTCTGGCACCGTTCCGTTGATCGCCACAAACAAAACGTGAAATAGTACCGAAAGAATGATAATCCAGGAGTGAATAATAAATTATAATACCTTACGTCTATTACACGTAGATAAACGTACATTACCTTTTACGACTATTTACACATTTTATTACTTTAGGTCTGTACAAACCTTAATAATGGAGTTACTTTAAGATCGAATGATAACAGCATTAGATCACACTTAAATTCTCATTCACATTTCAATTTCAGTTGCGAAATGGAGTGGTGAGTACCGACAATTAGATTTACTTAGAATATTTCCAAGAAAATTACCATTTACATCGTTCTTTCTTCTCGTATTACTATTTCAAATGCTGATACAATTTACAAAGTTGTATCAACTTATACCAAGCGTATAAGTTGTATCAACTTATACGTATAAATATAAATATAAAAAAAACGAGTTTTTCCCACGGCGTTGCCCGGGTGACTTTTAGTAATTAATCCTCGGAAAAGTGGTCAAAATATCTGTGTAATCAAACACCCAGACCCGGAAAAACTACTTGTAGATCATACAAAAATATTTGCTTCGTGCGGAAATTGAACACGCGAAACGCAGCGCCGCAGTCCAATCTCTCAGCCACTGCACTAATTGTGCCGTTGTTCTAATCATGTTTATGTTTATTAGAACTTTTATTTCCTTGAACAGCCTTGGCGTGACATGTCTGACGCCAACGACAGGAGCTGCTCCTCAAACCTTTGCTGCTGCTGTACAATTCTTCACAGCAGCACAATGTCTCATATCTGAAGGACTTTTACCCGATGCCGATGTTCAAGGTAACTAAATTCTTTTACACTTGAGGTTATTTTTTGTTCTTTTTTCGCATGTATGTTGAAAATAATTCATAAAGAAATGTGGCTAACGGTATAACGGTACATCGTGTATTAAGTACGTGAGTAAGGAAGAAATCAAAGCAAAATCTAAACAATCAATATACATCACTGATTGCTGCAAGTGCCGAAAACCTCAAACGGCGCAAATACAATGACTTGACTTCTAGCTATGTGTTTGAGCCGTTTGGGGTTGAAACACTAGGGCCATGGGGTCCGAGTGCCCACCGAGTCTTCAAAGACATCGCCAAGCGTATAGTCGACTTGGCGATGTCTTTGAAGACTCGGTGGGCCAAGCGTATAGTCGACGGGGTGCTAAGACAGGTAACCTCCACGTGCGTCCGTGGACTGGAGTTCCCTCTCGGATATGTCCGGGGGGAAGACCAGTTTTTCGGGCCGGTGCGCCCTGGGATGCGGGCAAAAACTCTTCCTTAGGCACTGTGTGCCTAAGGGGGTTTCTTTGCCCGTATGCAAATAGCCTGTCGGGTGGAAGCTCCAATGCGTGTCCCTCTGATTAGCAGAGGGCACAGCAGCGGAGCGGGCTTGCGGACGGTGAGTAATGGGTAAGCTCGCCGTCCGACCAGGGACCAAGCCCGGGTCGGTGGCGTGTCGTGTTTCACGCGTCACCGACGGGGCCCCTTATGGGGCCAAATGCCTGCCGGGGTCGCGGATTTTTTCTTAATCCAGGATACCGTGGCCCCGGAACGTAAAGGGCATCCGAAGGAACACGGGTGGATTTTAGTCAGTAAGAGTCTGACAGTCCCTTCCGCCCCACCCAGGGCGGGAGGACTCATTTGATGATTTTGCCACCCTAAAAAAAAAAAAAAAAAAAAAAAAAAAAAAAAAAAAAAAAAAAAGCGTATAGTCGACGCCTCTCGTGACCAGAGGGCTGGCCTATTTCTCGGCCAAAGGATCAGCATTGCCATTCAACGTGGCAATGCTGCCAGCGTTCTGGGCACTTGCCCCATTGACAGCGATGTGGATGAATTTTTTGACGCTATGTAAATTTTTAATTTTAGTTTTAATTTAGTTATTTATGTAAATATTTTAGTTTAATTTTTAGTTATTAAAGATAGTGAACCTGGTTAATTTTAATCAGCGGTAATCTATTATTACATCACTGATTCAAATCAATGAATTTCATTATACTTTTAAACACCCTTTCCAAGTATTCCTCGACAGTTTTTCCTTATTGAAATAGTGCATAATATTTATTACAGATTTCGATACGTTTGACTTCATAATAGTGGGAGCAGGAACAGCCGGTTCCGTCCTGGCAAATCGACTGAGCGCTGTGCCCGACTGGAATGTACTACTCATTGAAGCAGGCGGTGATGCACCAATGGAAGCTAATGTAAGTACAAACACAGATGAAACATAGTTGAAATCAGTTATTTATGATAATTTTGAAATTGACGTCATTAAAGTAGATTTTTTTTAGATTCCAGGTATGTACACGACCATGGTTGGATCTCAATTTGATTGGGGTTATAAAACTGCCAGCAATGGAAGAACAAACGGAGCTCAAATCAACGAGTCAATTCTTTGGCCTCGAGGAAAAATGATCGGCGGATGCAGCAACATGAATGCTATGATTTATTTGCAAGGAAATGACCAAGACTTCCAAAATTGGGTGGATCTAGGTAATCCAGAATGGAGTCCAGAAGAAGTCCGTCGGTGCTATAAGAAAGCAGAAAGCTTACAAGACATGAAATTGTTGGAAAATTCGGAAGTCAGGAATCACTACGGCCTTGATGGACCATTGGTCGTAAATTCTTTCAATAGCACTTACAGACCTTTAACGGAAAGTATTTTATCCGCTTGGAATGAAACCGGCTTTAAGATTGTTACAGATCTAAATATCGCACAGTCCTTAGGTTCAGGTATTATGAGAGCTACAGCTACTGGTGGAGAAAGGCAAAGTCATAGCAAAGCGTATCTGAACCCTGTACTTCACAGGCAAAACTTGAAAATTATAAAAAATAGTTTGGTTACAAAAGTTTTAATTGAACCATCATCCAAAACTGCTTTTGGGGTAGAAGTTGAACGTAACTCAACGAAACTTTCATTTTTTGCTAAAAAAGAGGTCATTTTAAGCGCAGGTGCAGTAAACTCTCCACAGTTATTAATGCTTTCTGGAGTAGGCCCTAAAACACATCTTCGTTCAAAGAAAATTCCAGTAATAGTTGATTCGCCACTAGTAGGACAAAATCTACAAGATCATTGTATTATACCTATAGTTATTTATGGCGATGAGCCTGGTGAACAGAACAAAGCTGAACAACAGTACGATGCTATACGTTATCTTTACGATCGTTCTGGATATTTGGCGCAAATTAATGCCGCTGACATATTGGCATTTTTTAATGACAACCCCAATGCAACATACCCGGAGTTTCAAACTCATTTGATTATGTTTTTGAAAAATGATTCCTCAATTGCACCATTCTTGACACAAAGTTTCAGATTTAAAAACCAAATCGCAGATCCAATCATTAAACAGAACAAAAAAAGTACAGTGTACTTCCATGCATTTAATCTTCTACATCCGCATTCAACGGGGAATATTTCTCTGAACTCAAACAACCCTAGAGATCATCCAATTATCAATGCAAATTATTTTAGTGATGCTAGGGATTTGGACAAAGCAGCGAGGGGTATCAAAATGCTTACTAAGGTAGTGAATTCAACATTCTTCAGATCAATCAATGGATCTTTAGGAAGGATGGAGTGGCCAGCGTGTGACGGTTATGAATTAGACAGTACAGATTACTGGAAGTGTATTTGTGTAGAGATGGTACTTACAATATACCACCCAATAGGAACATGTCAGATGGGGCCAAACCTGAAGAAGTCAGTCGTGAGTTCTCGATTGAAAGTCCACGGAGTTAAGAATCTCCGCGTCATAGATGCAAGTGTTATGCCCACTCATACCAGTGGTAACCCTAACGGACCAATTGGAGTGATTGCCGAAAGAGGAGCAGAATTCGTGTTAGAATACTATAACAAATTGTAAATAAGAAAATGCAAGAAAACAATATTGAAAACTGCTTCTGAAGGATTGGCTCAACCAATTCTTCTTCTCGAAATACAACCAGTTTTTAACCACTACATCACATTAAAGTAAATGATTTTACTTATTTATCTTGTACTAGCTTTTGCCCGCGACTTCGTCCGCGTGGAATAGTTACTTTGGGCTAACGTTAAATTTAACCCGGATTTCGAAGCATTCTTCATTGGCGCTCCGCTCCTATTGGCCTTAGCGTGATGATATATAGCCTATAGCCTTTCTCTATAAATTGACTATTTTATACCTTCGGCCGCGAGACGCGTCGAGCGCGGCGACCGATTCTCAAAAAAAATCCTTATAGCATGATTCAGTATTCACGCGCAATGGCTTATTGGCGTATTTCATGTATAACTTTGGTGTTTCTGTACTGATTTATATGATTTTTTTTTATGGAGCAGTTAATTAATGTTAACTTTTTCAATTAGGGGTGACTGAGAGTGTTATAAACGTAAGAGTATTCAAATGTAATCAGAAAGCTTCGAACTGCTAAGCTATCGGGAGTTACACGTGTTATTGTGAGTCAACCATAAAAGATAGACATATGCTGTCGTGGGGTATTTTTTATATAATTTTAAGGAGAAAATTTCCGTCATAAATGATTTCTGTGTAGCTTAACCATTAGGGTTGCACACGCGACGGAAGATTAAAAAACCCACGTTTTTAAATGTCCTAAAAATAAGAAAATAACCCTACGGGGCTGAGAGAGGGGCCACTCAAAACGTGGGGGCGTAAATTATTTAAGGAATTATTTATGAGATATTTACATGACGTGTATAGCTCGTGGGCGTAACTTGCAAAGATACGCCCCCACGTTTTGATTGGCCCATCTCTCAGCCCTGTAGGGTTATTTTCTTGTAGGCTGTACGCCGGTATCGTGCGGTCCATGGCCCTCTACGGGGCCCCCGTGTGGGCCTTGAGCATCCGGACGCGACCACTAAAGTTGGTCGCATGCCAGAGGGTCATGGCTATCCGGATGATCCGGGGATACCGCACGATAGCCGGCGAATCAGCCAACCTCCTTGCCGGATTACTGCCCTGGGATCTGGAGGCGACTGCCCTCCAGCGCGTCTATGAGTGGCGCGTGGAGGCGCAGCGCCGGGGTGTAACCCCGCTGCCCCGAGAAGTCGAGGCGCGGCGGGAAGAGCTCCGGTGCGATCTCAGGGCAGTATGGAGGGGACGACTGTCGCAACCGAGGTCCGGGCATGCCGCAATCGCGGCGGTAAGACCCCTCTTTGAGGAGTGGCTGGAAAGACATCACGGCGTCCTGACTTACCGCATGACGCAGGTCCTCACCGGACACGGAAGTTTCGGGAGGTTCCTGTGTCTGATAAGGAGGGAAGAGACGCCCGGGTGTCACCACTGCGAAGATCGCCCGGAGGACACGGTGGAGCATACGGTGCAGGACTGCCCCGCTTGGGCAGAGCACCGCCGTGTCCTCTCGGCGGCGATAGGCGGAGACCTCTCGCGCCCGGCATTGGTCGAGGCCATGCTGCGGGGCGAGACGGAGTGGGAAGCGGTCGCCTCCTTCTGCGAAGCAGTTATGCTCGTGAAGGAGGAGGCGAGCCGCGAGAGAGAGAGGACAGCGTCCTCCCTCCTCCCCAGCCGCAGTGGTAGACGCCCACGGCGTCGGACGTCGCGGGACGATTTCCGGCCACCGTAGGCGCGGGCATGCGGGCGGCGAGTAAAGGGCAACTCGCCACCCGACCATGGACCATGCCCGGGTCGACGACGCGTTGTGTTCCACGCGCGCCTCAAGGAGTGTCAGCATGATGACGGGGCCCCCCTCTAGAGGGCCAAAGCCTGCCGGGGTTGCGGGACTTATCTCATTACCGTGACCCCGGGACATAACGGGCTATTGAAGGACACCGTGGATTTTAGTCAGTACAAGTCTGACAGTCCCTCCCGCCCTGCCCGGGGTGGGAGGACTCATTTGATGATTTTACCACGAAAAAAAAAAAAAAAAAAAAAAAAAAAAAAAAAAAAAGGGTTATTTTCTTATTTCTAGGACATTTAAAAACGTGGGCTTTTAGATTTTTTAAATTTATTAATTATTTTATTATTTTTATCTTTGTTCATCGGGTTTGAAGGTACCCTGAAAATTTCAGCCTGCTAGCTTATCGGAAAGTGCCTCAAAATTGAGTTGCAAAAATCCAACCGGAACGACAAAACGTGGGAAAAACACGCTTTGAGCACCCACTAAATATTATACTTTTTTTTAGTCTTCTTCATATTCAAACTTAATTTACTTCTTATCCGCCAACTTGGGACGGCTGCCATGTTGGATTTAGGTCACGTGATATTTTTTTTCGTATCCCATTCAGCAAACCGTTTCGTTTAATACCCATATCATGGGGATGCATTTCAAATAGCCGATCCGCCATCTTGGATGTCCGCCATGTTGGATTTAAGACACGTGACTATTTTTTTCATATTCCTGACAGCAAACCCTTTCATTTGATACCCATATCTTGGGGGTGCATTTCAAATAGCCTGTCCGCCATCTTGGACGTCAGCCATATAGGATTTAAGTCACATGACTATTTTTTTCGTATTCCTGACAGCAAACCCTTTCATTTGATACTCATATCATGGGGGTGGATTTTAAACAGCCAGTCTGCCATCTTGAACGTCCGCCATATTGGATTTAGGTCACGTGACTATTTTTTTCGTATTCCCGACAGCAAACCCTTTCATTTGATATCCATATCATAGGGGTGCATTTCAAATAGCCTGTCTGCCATCTTGGACGTCCGCCATATTGGATTTAAGTCACCTGACTAAATTTTCGTATTCCTGACAGCAAACCCTTTCATTTGATACCCATATCATGGGGGTGGATTTTAAACAGCCAGTCTGCCATCTTGAACGTCCGCCATATTGGATTTAAGTCACGTGACTATTTTGTTCGTATTCCCGACAGCAAACCCTTTCATTTGATACTCATATCATGGGGGTGGATTTCAAACAGCCAGTCCGCCATCTTGGGTAGGCCGCCATATTGGATTTGTAATGACGTTTCTTAGCTAGTCATGTATTTTCATCAGAACTCAGAGCATGTGCAAAATTTCAGTCTGCTAGCTTATCGGAAAGTGCCTCAAAATTGAGTTGTAAAAATCCAATCGGAATCCCTTCACTGCTCTGCTCCTATTGATTGTAGCGTGATGAAAAGTATACTATAACCTGCTCAGGAGTATGAAAAATAATTGTACCAAGTTTCGTTAAAATCCGTCGAGTAGTTTTTGTTTCTATAGCGGTTATACAGACAGACAGACAGACAGACAGACAGACAGACAGACAATAATTTTACTGATTGCATTTTTGGCATCAGTATCGATCCCTAAACAACCCCTGATAGTTATTTTGGAAATATATTTAATGTACAGAATTGACCTCTCTACAGATTTATTATAAGTATAGATAGATAGATAACCGAAACAGAAAATTAAAGTGAGAACAAAAAAAGAACCTCAAAATTCTTATTTCAACTTTTATTTTATTTTTTCAAGCCTTTATTTACTATCATCATCATCATCATCAGCCTATAAATGTTCCCACTGCTGGGACACAGGCCTCCTCTCTGTCAGAGGGAGTGGGCTGTAATCTACCACGCGGGTCCAGTGCATTGGTAGATGTCACATGTCTTCGAATTTTTGGTTCTAGGACATGCCGGTTTCCTCACGATGTTTTCCTTGACCGTTTTGAGAGCAGTGGTGTTGAAATAAATTACACAAAGTAATGCGGCAGCGAACTCGTAAGTCGAGGCCTATACCACTGGGCCACCACTGCTTTACTACCATGATCTAATGTAATTAACATAAGATGGTGTACATTTATCTTCAGCTTTATCTATCTTAGCAACAGTTAATCCCGTATTGCGGTGAATAGGCATGATTTTCTTCTTATCTCTCTCCTTCATTTCGCATTACATTTTATAGTCAGAATCTATGCAAATATCATAATATAATTTGTCATCTTAATTTACTTTTTCATCATCTTAGTGTTTGTATGTTTCCGTTACCTTTCTTATCATACAAGTTTTATTATATAGGCCTTTTATAACGCTATCTACCTAGTCAAATAATTATATAATTACTGGTATTTATTTTTAACCGACTTCAAAAAAAAGGAGGAGGTTCTCAATTCGGTCGGCATGTTTTTTTTAATGTATGTACACCGATTACTCCGAGGTTTCTGGTCCGATTAGTGTCATTCTTTTTTCGTTCGATGCAGTATACTTGCCATTTGGTCCCATAAAAATTTCATCCAATTTGGTTCAGTACTTTTTATTTTATGAGCATTTTTATTGATGGATGATGTGATGATCTTTACTTTTTTGAGTGTTTGTTACGCGATTACTCCGCCAATTGTGGACCGATTTTCAAAATTCTTTTTTTGTTGTACGAGGAATAGTTCACTTTAGGGAACACTGCAAGTTTCATCAAAATCGGTTCAGCAGTTTTTGATAAGGAATTTTATTAGCTTATTGTGTACATGAGCCATTCTAATACCGGTGCTAAGGATTACCAAATTCTAGTGCACATGTAAGAAAATGATGTATTTGACAAGAATTTGGGTTGAATATTTAAACTAAAAAGAGTAAAATAAAAACTTTAAAAAAAAAAAAATAACCGCCTTCAGAAACAACCACAAAAAAAGGGTAAAATAACCTACAAAATAACTTTTCTTTCGGAAGTCGGTGGCATAAAAGACAACGAAATAAAAAAAAAAGCCACCGACTTCCGAAAGAAAAGTTATTTTGTAGGTTATTTTACCCTTTTTTGTGGTTGTTTTTGAAGGCGGTTAAATTTTTTTTTAAGTTTTTTTTAATATCTTGTACTATTTTATTACACATCGACGCTCCCAAGCAATAACCCGGCAATCGAAAAATCAAAATTTTACAGGAGAAAAGATTTACTGATTTTGTCAAATATCTTTTCAACAAGTGGGACTATTGAAGTCATTGATGTACTAAATGAAAGCTATTTTTTTGCGAAGTCTATCTTCGCCATTATTACGAAAATCCTTTTATTCAAAACCTAGTAATTTATGAAAATAAATAAAACCTAAAATTTTATGCATAAAATATTACAGTAGTACTACTTACGGGGTTATTGCAGTAAACTTATCAAATAAAATATTTCATAACATTGCATTATGGGCTTCTACGGCGTTATTTTACATTTTAGGGCTGATACATAACTTGTTTTTACGGAGTTATTGTGGTAATATCAAATAATTTTAAAAAGGTATTAATAAATAACATTGTTAGTGCATATTACGGCACAAGTATTTTAAAATTATTTCAACAATAACCCCATGACCACGTTTACCAAAAACTTCATGAAAATGATATTGTTGCCAATAACCCGGTAATCGCAACTTACAAAAATAAAAAATAAACAGTTTTTTCGTACAAACCTATTACAGGTTTTTTGCCGAAATATTATTGTGTCTAAATTCCCAACAATAAACATGTGTGTCATGATTTCTTTGCAAATATCATTAAGAAAAATCTGGAAAAAATGCTTAGGTGTATTCCAGTCCATAGATGCCGAATTTGACATAACAGCATAAAGCCCATAATAGTACATTACCGAGTTCTTGGTTGGGGGCATCGACATGGTACCATTTAAAAAAAGTGGTAAATTTATATTTTTAGCCGACTTCAAAAAGGAGAAGGTTCACAATTCAGACGTTTCTATTTTTTATGTTTCTTCGCGCATAACTTCGTCGTTTACCAACCGATTTGATTTGTTTTTGTTAGGTATGGTACACTTACTTCCGAAATGGTCCCATGAAAATTTCCTCAAAATCGGACAAGCGGTTTTTTGAAAAATCAACAAAAATCTAAATTTTATCTACATTGTCTACACCGATTACGTACTCCGAGGTTTCTGGTCCGATTTGAGTAATTCTTATTTTGTTCGATGCAGTATAGATTCATTTAGTTTGTTTCAGTAGTTTTTATTTTATGAGCATTTTAAGCTTATTGTGTATGTACATGGGCTATGTTATAACTGGTGCTACCCCTTGGCCCCCCTCCAGAGGGCCAAAGCCTGCCGGGGTCGCGGCACTTATCTCATTACCGTGACCCCGGAACATAAAGGGCTATTGAAGGACACCGTGGATTTAATGTCAGTATGAGTCTGCCAGTCCCTCTCGCCCTGCCCGGGGTGGGAAGACTCATTTGATCATTTTACCACGAAAAAAAAAACTATACCTAGGTATCTTTTTTTTTTAATCAAACTTTGCCCTGCACTAGAAATTTCTCCTGTATGATGGCGTGCATCAACAAATATTTAAATATATAACACAAAATAAACAACTACTTGTAGATCACTCAATCATTCATTAGTGCCCCAATCGAACCCGCGACACACAGCTTACCAACCGAGCGCTCAGACACTACACTGAAAAAAATTTACTTTAGCAAAGTACCTTTTTGGCTCGGTTACAATCATATTGGTAAATTTTAACTAAGACTTGCCTAAAAATCTACAAGTAAACTTGACAAAGAGTAGACTTGTGAATATTGTTAAATATTCTTGGCTAATAACCAATAAGCATGTTGTTGTTACTAAACGAGTATTTCACTCGGTTGTTTTTTCCAAACATCTATAGTTAATAATAGATAAGTACAACTCTGTTGATTGTAATCGAGTAATTATTCGGTTGTTTTTTACAAACATCTATAGTTAATAATAGATAAGTAGAACTCTTCTGATTGTAATCGAGTAATTATTCGGTTGATTTTTACAAACCAACATATTTATCAATACATAAGATTAACCGATTCATTGCCACCTTCATTTTCGTGAACATTTCAGCCAGGCCCCATTCATTGGTCGGTGGATCACCATTTGAGTCATCGGCCTCCCTGAAGGATGACTCAACTGATGAGTCATAAAATATTTTTCATTTAAAGACGTAGGAAATTAATCTCAGCTAAATCAAATGTAGGTATGGGCGGCTGCCATTTTTCTTTACTCGGTTGCTTCTTGCAAACTACCTCTGTTAACGGCAATCGGTTCGTGTCGTTTAATTTTAACCGAGTAGCTAACTCTGTTAAAAATAATCGAATCGTTTGGCTAGCATCAATCAATCCCATCATTCGTTTAGTTTCGGTCGCTAGTTCGCTCGTTCATTTGCTCGTCGATTCTCTTGAAGTAAGCACGCGTGCATGCGCTCCTCGTTCGTGGCTCCGCTGTGAATATTGGGTGTGTGTGATAAGTTTGGACAAGTGACACGTTGTTTGGACAATATTATGGACGATTAATGAATTAAATTTGTATTATCAATAAAAATACTTAGGTCAGTACTTCCAAAGTTTTTATATTTTAAAGTGTATCTACTTTCGAATATAAAAACTTTGGAAGTATTGACCTAAGTATTTTTATTTAATACAAATTTAACTGTCTTTATGCACCGAATTAAATTGATTACGAATACAGAGTAACACTGCTCTAACTACCGAGTAGGCTAAATGTGGCTACAGCTTAAATTGGTTAAGAAAACCGAGTAACACTGCTCTAACTACCGAGTAGGCTGGCTGTGGCTACAGCTTAAATTGGTTAAGAAAACCGAGTAACACTGCTCTAACTACCGAGTAGGCTGGTTGCTGTTACTAGATAAATTGGTTAAGTATACTGAGTAACACTGCTCTAACTACCGAGTAGGCTGGCTGTAGATACTGGATAAATTGGTTAAGAATACCGAGTAACACTGATGTTATGTACCGAGTGAGCCGGCTGTAGTTAAGTTAGTAAAACTGGCTAAATGCAGCCAACTTAACTCGGTCGTTACTAACGTAAGATACTGTGTTATTTCTAACCAAGTAAAATTGGCTAAATTCAGCCAACTTGACTCGGTCGTTACTAACTTAAGATACTGTGTTATTTCTTACCAAGTATTTTTAACCAATTTTAACGGTTAATATTTAACAAGTAATGTCAGCAAAGTTGACGTATTTGTTTTTAGCAACAAACTTTGCAGGTGCTATGTTGACAAACATGCTGGGTTATTTTTAACAGTATTTTATTTATTTTTAACCCTTACGTTTTTTGAGTGTATGCCAACCCTATCTATTGTAGCCCTAATATGCCTGTTTCAATAATAAATAATTCATAGAATCCACACTATCCACTAATAATTTCTCGGGGCTATTGTGAGACGAACGACCTAGATAGTTCAGATTATCGGAAATACATTTATCGAGATTTGGCAGTACTAAAGACCTAGTTGGCGCCTCTGTATCCCTAAAATGGCGTTGATATAAAGATTATTGAGAAAGATGGTCGTTTGAAAGACTATTTTATTATGAACACATTCTATTTTTGTTACAGGCTGTCTATCTATGGTCTAGAAAAAGTGTTTTAGTCGATAACGATGATATATTGTTGATGTATTTTGATTCTTATAACCTAACAGATAGATTTGATGCCGAGGAGTTAATTTCGCCACATTTTTTCAGTTTAAAATCTAGTACCTAAATGGCGAAGGATGCGCAAAAGTGCCTACTTTTGATTAGTACTCCCATTATTGCTACTATTTAATAATTAATGTCACATAATTGTGTGAAGATTGTTTTAATGATCCTTGAGGTACAGCATTCTGGTTCATAATTAAAAAAAAATTAACTACTCCGCAATTCACAAATATTGATACTCCACTATTCAATAGGCTTGTTTACCAAATAATTGTCATTCGTCAGATTTAAAAAAAAAATTGAGTTGTATTTTTTTTTATTGTTATGTAGACCAAATTTGACAAAAAAATAAATAAAAAAATTCGTCATACCGTCGTGTAATTTTTAGTGCGTCAAATATTGACTTATTTAACAAAAGTAAACAACGTTTCTATTATTTTTCGAAACTGACAGACTTATTAGGTTTGGATTTTATTGATACTGGAAACGGGCCTATTGATGAATCCCATTGGCTCGTTTTTCCCTTGAAAGAGAACTCAATGCCAATGATGAATAGAGACACCTTACAAAAGGTGTTTACTACTAACCTACATCGATTCTTTCACTTGTTTGCGCCCGTATAAGGGCCGTCATACACATAAAAGCATAGGATCGGTACAACTCATAGACAAAGCATGGACTGATCATTTTCTGCTTAAAATTATACGCTCTTGAAATAAAGAGAAACAATAATTGTAAGATCATCTATCTCTTTCATGTAAGACAAAGATAAATAACTATGGCAATAATGTAACGGAGAGAGACAGCTGGTCCTTTGATTATTTTTCTCTTTCAGTAGAGCATCCAACTTTATTTGAAATTTCCCAAGGGAAGATGCAGTCTATGGTATTTAATAATAAAAATATTACATATACTCGTATATGTATACGGGTCGAATTTCTAACCTCCTTTTTTTGAAGTCGTCTAAAAAAGGCAATTATTCGTAGTGACCAAACAAAGTTTTTATTTAGTTTTCAATCTCCGAGTCTCTCTCTAGCGAGATCAGGCAATGCTTATCCTGGGTAAAGTTCATACATGTGTGTTGACCTTAGATGAGTAGGAAGTGCACTGCCGCCCATCTTTTTAACCGACTTCAAAAAAAGGAGGAGGTTCTCAATTCGTCGGAATCTTTTTTTTTTTTTTTTTTTTATGTATGTTCCCCGATTTCTCGAAGACGCCTGGACCGATTTGGAAATTTTTTCTTTTGTTTGAAAGGGTATACTTTCCAGTTGGTCCCATGATCATCAGGTCAGGATCTGATGATGGAATACCAGGGAAATCGAGGGCAACCTTCAAATTTTATAGGCACATAGTACCATTTTCATATATTTTCTAAAGCTGTTCAAGTATTTGCATCTGATAATCATCATTTCAGGTGGATGAGCTGATGATGGAAGGTACAACTCCTCAACGGCTTGGAGTAGGCATCGACTGATTTAGTTTGTGTTCGCATATCTCTGGAACTACAAGTCCGATTTAAGTAATTCTTTTTTTGTTGTGCTAAGTATTGTTTAACTTACGGAATACTGCAAGTTTCATCAAAATCGGTTCAGTAGTTTTTGAGATAGGGAATTTTATTAGCTTATTGTGCACTTAAGAGAGAATGATTTATTTGACAAGAATTTGAGTTGAATATTTCAACTAAAAAGAGTAAAATAAAAAACTTTTTCAAAAAAAAAATGTAACCGCCTTCAAAAACAACCACAAAAAAGGGTAAAATAACCTACAAAATAACTTTTCTTTCAGAAGTCGGTGGCAAAAAAACAATGAAATGAAAAAAAAAAAAACAAAGGCACCGACTTCTGAAAGAAAAGTTATTTTGTAGGTTATTTTACCCTTTTTTGTGGTTGTTTTTGAAGGCGGTTACATTTTTTTTTGAAAAAGTTTTTGTTTCATACAGACAATGTCGTTTTCTGCGGAGCGTTCGAGAAAAAAGTGCTTTTCACTGCCTCGCAAATACATTGAGGATTTAAATGCGTACACAGAAAGTCACTCGACGCGGCGAGATTCTACTGTATGTGCGTGAATTTAAGAAGTTATTGGCTCTGGTTTATTGTTATGTAGGATTGAGGAGCGTGTGTATAAACAAAATGTGTTTCTTTTTGAAAAAGAAACACGAGTTTTGGTTGTTTTTTTTTCGTTTGTTGTACGGAACCTGTGGAGTAGTATCTTTCCTTATCTATTAATGTAAAAGAACAGGGAACACGCAGAGACTTGAATTTTGGACAGCAGTTGCAGTCTACCATTTAGGGGAGCAATAAGACGGGTTTATAAACTTGAAACTTGGTACAAATATGAGTATAAATAAATAAAAAAGATAGGAATTATTAGTTTTTTATAACTACGAGTATATACCCTCCACCGCCGCATTGTGCACGAAGGGCCTTAAGGCCCGCATAAAAGTGCGCAATATGATATGTCTTCGAATGTTCGAATCTGTAACGTTACATACAGGTGAATGCTCGCGGTGAGGGAGCGCCCTTAGAGAACCTTTCTTGTATAATTATCACGCTATTGTTACTATAATGCAACCAAAACTATTAATTAAAAAAATATATATAAATATTAAAAAAAAATACTATAGACATGCAAACTGCAGCGCCCAATATAATAAATAAAACCGGGGTTTACCCGCCGTCTAGCATTTTGGACAAACGCTGCCTATTTATAAAACAAGCCATATTTCCCCCAGACTATGCTACCCTCATTTATACCATTTATTCCGGGTCGCCTCTAAACAAAACTATCTCTTGACCCTTTATTGACATTGAAAATAGGAGGCTTTTTTCGTGATTGCGGTCTAGAGTAAACTATTTACTTTACTATAAGCGAAAATGGTCCCTATTGTCTTCTGTGGGCCTCTAATATCAATATATTATCACATGCATAAACATGTTTGGATATGGACGCTGAATCCGTAAAAGGAAATAAATGTATCGAGCACTTATTTCGGGTAAAGTAGCCAGTTTGATGGGGAAAATGGGTTTTCTGTCTTATTGTTTGCGTATATATGGGTATCTGACCTATATGTATGCGCCTTAATAGGTTTTCGCTTTATCATTCGCATAGCATTTTTCCTTCTGCGATGAGGTTTTGTTTGGTTTTCTTTATTGTGATCGTAATCTTCAAATATCACAGCGACAAAACAAACTGCATCACGTAAAAAACTTTTTTTAAAAAAAGTACCGACTTCAAAACAAATACAAAAAAGCTTAAAATAACTTTTCTTTCGGAAGTCGGTGGCAATAGTCAATGACACAACAAAACAAAGCCACCGACTTCCGAAGAGAAGTTATTTTAAGCT
This sequence comes from Agrotis exclamationis, assembly GCA_950005045.1. Lineage (NCBI taxonomy): Eukaryota > Metazoa > Arthropoda > Insecta > Lepidoptera > Noctuidae > Agrotis > Agrotis exclamationis. The sequence goes on from OX465419.1 coordinate 19,447,994, forward strand.
TTTTTGTATTTGTTTTGAAGTCGGTACTTTTTTTAAAAAAAGTTTTTATTTTACCCTTTTTAGTTTATTTACTACATATTCAACCCAAATTCTTGTAAAATACAAAATTTTCTTACATATGTACTAATCTTGTAATCCGTCACAACATAAAAAAATCCATATCTCTAAATCTACTGAACCGATTTTGATGAAACTTGCAGTGTACCCTAAGTTGAACAATACCTAGTACAACAAAAAAAGAATTACTTAAATCGAACTTATAGTTCCGGAGATATGCGTGCACAAACATAAAAACATACATACATACATACATACATACATACATACATACATACATACATACATACATACACTTATGAAATTTGGCACATTTGTTCAGACGCTGATATAGACTAACATATAATATGAAAACTGGGCAGTTCTGATAATATTACATACATACGGGTCGAATTGATAACCTCCTTTTTTTTGAAGTCGGTAAAAATACGTTCGCGGTTTTCAGTCTGAAGGACGATGACGATCCATAATTTCAAATATTTATCTTATTGAACATAATGTGATTATATTTATAATAATTTCATAGCCGAAAACGGGTTTCATCTACTGTCAAAGGTAATGAGCTATTACGCATATCATGAATAATAAATATAACACCGTACAAAATGTATACCGAAAATCGATTCAAGCTGTTCTGAATCTTTTCAAGCCGATTTTTTGAACTTTACTGCAGCTTCATCCCATTCTCCTATATCCTTTCTTCGGCTCGATTTTCCCGATCTCGCCACTCGCATAGTCCCCGAGAGAAATCCTTGAAAAGCTCCACTATTCCGTCAGTAAGTATTGCAAAACAAATGTGTAGGAGAGTATCGTTGCGTTTTTTTTCCCTAAAAATCAGAGGTACATTTTGAGGAAAAAAACAAATCCAAACGCACTACTCTCGCTGGTTAAATAACGTCCGTAATACTTGTTTATTTTTATAGTCCAAGCCATTATAAAGGAAACGTTCAAATGTTATCAGGTCAACCGTGACTTTCTACGTTTTCGGCAAAACAGGTCAGTTTGTACAATGATTCCGTGGAAATGGATACTCAGTACGATTTTGTGGCGCTCGTCCCAAATAAACGGTTTGAGTTCGTTTTTTAGAGCTTTATAAATGGAGCAATTGGTTTAACTTGAATACTTATGCAGCTCTTTATTTAATGGTTTGGTAGTGTTTTGTAAGCAATAAAACTAAAGACTCGGAAACCCCTGTTTAACGTATTTCACAAAAGAAAAATGTATTCCTTTTACGGAAGTCCCTGTAGCCATAGCTTTTTTCTTTCAAATTCTACAGCAAAAATCCGTACATAGTTTATCCGTAAAAATACCGCAGTAAAACCATAGAGTTCCTCTATGCTCGCATGAAATCTGCTCAAACATGAAACGGATAGCACAAAAGGTACTCGCGTGCGATGCCATGTCTATTTGTTCCCAAAATTCCATTATTTTCCTCATGAAATTATTTCTAACAAAAGCCACAGTATTTCACATGAGAAGTTGTGAAATACTATCTCACACGGTAACGAAAATCATTGAATAGTTTACATGAAAGAGCAAAATAAATTTGGATCCGTGATACGGTGAATGGAATCGAACGTTGAAGCAAAAAACGGTGCGTTTGATGCTTTGACCAGGCCTGATTTAGACCCTTTATCACGTTTTAGGGTACTGTCGTATCTAGTGAGATGAAAGGGGATTATCTTAAGGTAAAGGGCACGTTGTATGTGGGATTGTAATGTGGGTCGGGCGACGCGTATTTTGTCAATGTTTTGTGGTCAACCTTTCAACTTTAGAGGCCGGAAAATTGTTGTAATGTTAAAGCTTTTACCGTTGAAGATTTTGTGTTAATGCATTACATATTTTAGGGAAGCCAGTCTCAGAAGCAATATGTCATTTCCGTATTTAATTTAACTCTCTAATTGACTCTCATATTTGAAACCATTTAATAATCAGGAGATTTATACTCAAAATTGGGTGAATACAGCTACTAATGATGATGATGATAATAATGTATCGGAAACCAATTAATAATAATCATAATCCTAGCTGGTATAATAAGTTACAGTGCTACGCCTAAAGCACTATATCTAATTTGATGATTCCAATTAACATTGGACCTTGAATAAGCTTAATAAGTACTGGTTCCTTTTTGATTTTGCTCAGCAAAAAGGCATTTATTACATATCTCAAGAAAATGGATAAAAACCCAAAAGAAACACCAGAAAAAGCAGCTTCTAACAAAGATACGGTTCCTCAAAAGTTTCCGTCATTTCTTATCCAATCTAACCGCATCTTGCGAAACTTTAATCAGATGCGTGCGAAAAATGGTGGCTATTTGTAAACGTCACCACGAAGCGCCACAGCCTATAACTTTTTTACAACACACGCGTTTACTTCCGTAATACGTATCTGCCAGAACGCTTGGAGAATAATAATTAGAATAGACACTGATAAACGTTTTTCATTCACTTAAATTCGTTGTGGTTTCTGGTCTAAATTAGATTTACTCTGTGCCTATTAAGAGCGCAAATTCTGAAAATAGTTGTCAAACATTAACAAGTTTTAATTAATTTTAGCAATGTTACTGTATGGAAATCTATACACATATAATAAATCTGTAGAAGGGTCAATTCTGTACATTGAAAATATTGAAAAAATAAATAGCGAGGGGTGTTGCTGGATCGATACCAAACCCAAATATGTGATTAAAAAAAATTTTGTCTGTCTGTCTGTCTGTATGTGCAGGCATCACGTGAAAACTACCGGTTCGATTTCGATGAAACTTGGTATAATTATACCTTATTATCCTGGGCATAAAATAGGATACTTTTTATCCTGGAAAAATACGTAGAAAAAAAATCTTATTTTTCAGTTTTATTCATAGACGTTGTTCTGTAGAACCGCGAACACACGTTGCATTACCCGCAGTGGATTCAGCGCCGTAACCTGTAGCGCCGAAAGTCGGATTTGGCTTGAACCGTTTGCGGCACACGCGGGCTACGCCTCCCCGACTCCTATATAAGGAGCCGCGTTCCGCGCCGCGCGATGCATATAAATTCTGAATTTTGATGCGAGCGGACGTGTCCAGTGTGGCGAGCGGTCGTCCGTGGAATTAATATTGTATGCGTGTCATTTTAAACCGTGCTTTTCAGCGCGACCTTTTTGATTACTGTTCCGATCAGTTATTTGTAAATACAAGGTCGGAATTACTATGAAAAAAATACTTACTACAGAACGCGAGCTCAACAGGAGTAGCTCAATAGAGGGATCTCCTTAATTATTATAGGCTTAGCCGTCTTTGGGTCCAATAGAGATTTATAAGATGTCATTATCAGAGTTACTCAAAATGGAGAAATAAACCATCCACGCGAAGACCGACATCCACGCGGACGGAGTCGCGGGCGGAAGCTAGTAAGAAATATAGCTCTTTGGTGCACTAAAAAAATGATAAGGAATATAGTTAGGTACACCAAATATATAGTTTTAGATGTAACAAATATATAGTTTTAGATGTAAAAACAGTATTTGGAAACCTTCCAAATGCCTTTTTTACACCTGAAACGGTGACAACATCAAATTCAGTGTTTTAATTGCATTCCTATATCAATATTTTAGTGCACTACAGAGCCATATTTTTTATTTTCATACGGTAAATTTACAAAATTAATTAAAACTTGTAAATATTTGACAGCTATTTGCGACGTTGCCAACTTTCTGGTTATGCGCCCTTAAGTAATTAAACCTATTTTGTTCAGATGATCGAATATCAACAATGTTACTTGTTTGTTAATTCTACCCAAATAAAGAATAACAAGATTCCAAAGAATTTGGAATAGGTTCATTTCAAAATTGCGACTGTATGTTATAAAAAATCATGACAATGGTACCTATTATTATCGTTTCTACATCCTACTAATCCTATTTCTATCTAATTCAGCTGTCTACTAATATTATAACGTGAAAGCCTCCTGCAGACACACGCGATTAATCGCGCGGGGCGACATGTCGCGGTCCATTCGTAGTATTTTTAACCGACTTCAAAAAAAGGAGGAGGTTCTCAATTCGTCGGAATCATTTTTTTTTTTTTTTTTTTTTTTATGTATGTTCCCCGATTTCTCGAAGACGCCTGGACCGATTTGGAATTTTTTTCTTTTGTTTGAAAGGGTATACTTTCCAATTGGTCCCATGATCATCAGGTCAGGATCTGATGATGGAATCCAAGGGAAATCGAGGGCAACCTTCAAATTTTATAGGCACATAGTACCATTATCATATATTTTCTAAAGCTGTTCAAGTATTTGCATCTGATAATCATCATCTCAGGTGGATGAGCTGATGATGGAAGGTATAACTCCTCAACGGCTTGGAGTAGGCATCGACTGATTTAGTTTGTGTTCGCATATCTCTGGAACTACAAGTCCGATTTAAGTAATTCTTTTTTTGTTGTACTAAGTATTGTTTAACTTACGGAATACTGCAAGTTTCATCAAAATCGGTTCAGTAGTTTTTGAGATAGGGAATTTTATTAGCTTATTGTGCACTTGAGAGAGAATGATTTATTTGACAAGAATTTGAGTTGAATATTTAAACTAAAAAGAGTAAAATAAAAAACTTTTTCAAAAAAAATGTAACCGCCTTCAAAAACAACCACAAAAAAGGGTAAAATAACCTACAATATAACTTTTCTTTCAGAAGTCGGTGGCAAAAAAACAATGAAATGAAAAAAAAAACAAAGGCACCGACTTCTGAAAGAAAAGTTATATTGTAGGTTATTTTACCCTTTTTTGTGGTTGTTTTTGAAGGCGGTTACATTTTTTTTGAAAAAGTTTTTTTAGAGTGGAAATTAGCTTGGCTCGTTGTCGCAGCGCGATTAATCGCGTGTGTCTGCAGGAGGCTGAAAGTTTGTTTGAATGGATGGATTGGTTTGTTACTCTTTCACGCAAAATCCTCTAAACCGATTTAGATGAAATATGGTACACAGATAGTTAATAACCTGGATTAACATATAGGATAGTTTAAGTATATCCCGATTTTGTGTTCCTGTGGGAGAATTATCGAGTTGTAGCGGGTAAAGCCGCTGGATACAGCTAGTTATTTATATTTTAAGATTGGTACAATAATAGTGGTACAATAATAATGGTACAATAATATCTAGTTTGCCATGATTCAGCATAGCCCGGAATTCTAGATAGCCATATTTATGCAAATCCGAGCCAAACATGTTTCAGCTAAAAATCAAAGTTCTTTATTGTCACGAACCGATTGAAAACCGAAAATACAGAAAGTAAGAACTTAAAAAATTAGGGCAATTAGTTATTCTTCGATTATTCAGATCTTAAAACTGGACGAATTTAATAACAAATATGGGTAAAAAAACCGTTAATTAAAAACCGTTTATTCTCAAAGGCGTCAAGTGGTGCATGTGAATGGTGAATTACTTATATATAATATGTATAAACGGTGAATTATAATTATAGGATTTTTTCCACTTTCACGGAATTGAATGTACCGACAAGTGTAAACCACTAAAAACAACAAAAGTCGCTTATAAATACGCCAAATGTTTTTTTGTTTCTCAAATAAAAGCGGTTTTCGCAATCCTTTGAATATTATTCAATGTTACTCCACTATTTTAACATTTATTTAGCCACCGGAACATAGTGAAAACATGTCACTACGTTATTTAATGTATGTTTTTGATGGCGGCTGATTTCACAGTAAAATATTTAAAAATTTGAGCGTGAGATTATCGAGCAAACGAATTCAGGATAATTTGTGATTAAAATATTTATTTTTAAACTAGTTCGGTGAATTTTACGTAAAAAAATATCAAATGTTCATCCTCAACAAATTTTATGTCAACATAATTATATAGAAGGGTCGCGGGACTGTCTCATTAGGTAACCGTGACCCTGGAACGTAAAGGACTATTGAAGGATCACCGTGGATTTTAGTCAGGACCAGTCGGACAGTCCCTCCCGTCGCACCCTGGGTAGGAGGACTCATTTGATGATTCTACCACGATAAAAAAAAACCATAGATAAAAACAAACACGCCTGTCTGTCTGTCTGTTTGCGATAAATACAAAAACTTCTGAATGAATTTGTTTATTTTTTAGTGTTTCTTTTAAATTGGCTAAATTAATATGACGATCACTGGCGAGCCTTATCGACATCGCTGTTCAAATCTTTTTGCGATATAGCAAAACATGATGTAATAATTATACTCTTCTAACCGTGCGAAGTCGGGGTGAGTTACTTGTATTAGATAGTAGCTTTTGTCCGCGGTTTCGTTCCCTTTATTTAAGAATTTGATAGTTGAGGAGTGCGTGGAACACGCTCAACTCGGCTGTGGCCTGATCCCTACTCGGACAGCTAACTTACTAATACTCGCCGTCCGCACACGCAGAGAAATGTATACGAGAAGTTCTGGTTGCAACCGTGACAGCAAGACTCACTAGTTAACTTTATAATATTTCTAGCAATAAATACTAAGCCCTTGTTATCTCTACTACTTACTTAGTATTTATTACTAGTTATCGACGGACGTCGCAAGACGATCTCCGGCCACCGTAGGCGCGGGCATGCGGGCGGCGAGTAAAGGGCAACTCGCTGCCCGACCATGGACCATGGGGTCGACGGCGCGTTGTGTTCCACGCGCGCCTCTAAGAGCGTCAGCAAGATGACGGGGCCCCCCCTCTAGAGGGCCGAAGCCTGCCGGGGTACCGGAATATAAAGGGCTATTGAAGGACACCGTGGATTTTAGTCAGTACAAGTCTGACAGTCCCTCCCGCCCTGCCCGGGGTGGGAGGACTCATTTGATGATTTTACCACGATAAAAAAAAAAAGTTATCTCTACTACTTACTTAGTGTTGATTACATTTGTCTGCGTGCAAGCAAGTATTTTACTTACTCACTTACCTTATCCTATCATTCACCCCACAGAATATAATGACAACCAGTACGGTCACTGATTATAATCTAGTAGGTCAAACCCTGTCCGTAGAATATTACCTTTAGGTAATACCCTACACGTGTACCCGGGATAGTTCTAGACGAATAACAAAGAGGGATTAGGACCTGGATAAGTGCGACCACCGAACATCTAACAGATTAAATTTAGATGTGAATGAAATTAATCGCAAACATTATGATGGTGGTCTTTTGGGGTCAAGGTTGTCCTATCAGGTAACCATGACCCTTTCAGGAATATTGAAGGATATCATGGATCTTAGTCAGTACGAGTCTGACAGTCCCTCCCGTCCCGCCCGTGAGGATTCATTTAGGTCTTTGTCAAACAGACAGGCGATAGCGAACCGAACCGAATCCTGTCATATAAAAAAAGTTATGCGTGGTCATACATAAAAAAAAAAAATATACAATCATGTCGAATTGAGAACCTCCTCCTTTTTTTTCGTCGGTTAAAAAGCGAAAACGATCCGATAGTCTACTCGTATGTGACAGGCTTCAAACCTCTTCAAACAATTCCATACCAAACAAAAACGCTACGCCACGGATTCCGTTCGTCTGTCAGTTTGACAATAGCTTTAATGATTCTAGTTTACACGATTTTTGTCCTTGAAATGAAATATATACGGTTACGTTACTTTAGGTATCTACATTTCGGAAAAAATATTGAAAAAAATGCAGCACGTCAGGTTTTTGAAATATTCATTAAGAATTTTTTTACAAAAAACTACATCTAAATAATGAATAGACAGTTAAAAATGGGTAATTTATGCTTCTTTTTACACATATTTTTATCTATGTCTCTCACAACAGACCAACAGTAGTCACCTAGCATAATTATTTTGGTCCCGAAATCCTAGACATTTTTGCAGAAATGATTTTAAATCTTGGTGAAATCGCTCACCATGTTCATAATTTACACCATCAAGTTTTTCTGGAAAAACTCCGAATGCGAAAACAAAAAAATATATTTTTAGTAACATACTAACACACATACCATCATAATTTTGCAATAGATTTTCAGCAATCTCTCTGTAATTATCACTTCTGACTATTCTGAAAGAGTTCCCGTCTGCTGCTTTTCTGCCTCGATTAAAAGGGTCTCAAATATTGTATTGTCCAATATTCTCCTGATTTGAGGACCCACAAAATAATGTTCCTTCATTTAATTTAACCGCAAAAAGATTCGGAAATACAGAGCAGAGTCATTGAAATGCAGACTTGGACGTATCCAAAGCTTTGGTAAAATTCTTCACCAAGCTCAACTTATGTGAAGCAGTGGTTACATTATTTATTTTGGGTCGACTAAATATGTATTTTTAAAGTTCAACGTACCTGGAACAGATTCATTTTTAAATACCAAATATCGAACCGCGTGCAGTATTTGAACCTGCGACCTCCGGATTCAGTACATCCGACGCTCTTTCCAACAGAGCTAACGGGGTTCTTACCTACTGCGTCGAATTATTCAATTTCTAACGTCTCGAAGTGTCGTCTTTCATTTTTATCTTGATTTGACGCCGGAACTTCAAAATAATGTAAATAGGCTACTTGCAATGGATTTGTTTCAAGGAAAACACGGTTTAATTGAAAATTTTCCCCACAAACATAACAAAACCAATTTCGATGTAGTCTACACACTCTAGATGAAATTTTTAAACAAAAATAAGACTTTGAATCACACAGTTATTTACAAAATGGAACGATAAAGGTGTAGAAACGATTGTGGGTACATAAAAAACAAAGACCTCGATATCTCAGAATTGTGACGTGCTATTAAAATTAAAAAAATATTTTTTTTAATTACCGTCTATAGCTTATATAAATAAAATATGTTTAATTTCAAGAACAAAAAAAAATATTTTTTTGTAAACTAGTTACCAATGAAATAAAAAGAAATGGTAGTCATTTAAAACGATGTTCACAGTCAAGAACACTGACAATACCAAATATGCTCAAATCTAGAGTGGTCAGGCTTCTTTTGGGCAAGCTCGCTCCATCGTCGACTTTTTCTCTATCTCTCTTGACCTATACTAAAGTCAGGAACATACTCATCTTAAATTAAACAAAAAAGCAATACAAAATACATGCAGAGTCTCGGTGCCTGGTGAGATTCACATAATTATATCCATGGGACATAAAAGTTGCCTTATTTGTTTCGTACGTCCAAAGAGATATCTGAGCATGAAAAAGACGGGCGAAACAGTCTCATTAGTGACAAATCTATTTATTCGTCCACAATTAATATTTAGATCATTCAATGATAAACAGACATCCAACAATACTTGGTCAGACATAACAACAACCAAATTAGGTACTCAATCCGAAAATAGAATTGACCTTGTCTGGTAAACAGTTGCAGGGTGATCAGATGTAGGATATATTTAGGGTGTAATATTACGTAAGTAAATACTGAATATGAATACCTCTCCACATATTTAAATGGTAGGCCGAATTCAAATAGTTCTAGCAACAAAATCTTACTCCTTACTAATCTTACTCTTTCTAATCCTACTGGAGATTCGTTACTCTTTCACACTGAAGAACAGAAAAACTACTGAACGAATTTGGATGGTACACATATACTTTATAACCCGGATTGACACAAAGGCTAATTTTTATCGCGAATTTATGTACCCATGGCATAATTTTCGAGTAAAAGCGGGCTAAACCGCTGAGAAAAACTAGTATAAAGAAGTACTAGTATAAAGACATACTTGAAATTCCGCAGAATTAGAAACGGCAAAATAATGCAACAAAACTGGACGAAACGTTCTTGGTGAATGTTTGGAATACTTGATTTGAGTACCGTGTACATTATACCTACTTCATTCACGAATAGCACGTGTTTAGGTACTATATTTTTCATTTATTTTTTAGAATATTATTATTTTTTGATTTTTTTATCTATTGGCCTGTGTGAGTCCAATAAATACTTTTCTTTTCTTATTTTTTTTTTTACGCTTAATCTATGGCACTACCGAAGCCCTTTTTCGATTAGAAACTCACGTATTTACATTACATAACTACCATTGGAATGCCAATTACTCGAGCCATACTTTTAATTTTTCGTCTTCGACTATTGTTGCAGTAACACGCAGCCTACCTGTAGTTTGAGCATGTAGCTGAACATGTAGCACAAAATAACAAAATATTTTTTGTCATAAATATGTTTGATGATGTTTTTCATATTGATGTTTTTTTTTCGTGCAACATTTCCACAAACATGTTACATATTAAGTTCAATTCCACAACCCACAGGACCTTTTAATCACGAACATAGCATAGCGAATTGAGTTGTTGCGGTTTGTTCGATAACTCGTACATGTTGTCGATTCGAATGGATGACGAATGCCAACGATCGTTTCGGGAACTGCTTCCGAAGTTCTGACACTGGGTTTACACTGAACGGATTTGCTTTGGTCATGTTCAATTGCAACAACGAATGACAATGACATGTAGGTAACGCCAGTGGTCACACTGTGTTGTGACTCGTGACGATTTTTTTATTAAGGGTATGAGTATTGTTTAATATTCACTGTTTCTAGTGTTCAGACAAAATCTATTTGGTGATTACTTTAAAATTTACTTCTTTTTTGGCAATTGAGTCGATTCGTATTTACTTGAATAGACAAATCGCACTGTGAAATTGTCAAGACTGACAGTTGATCGTTCTATTATATAAGCTGACTAGCAGTTCGCCCGCGACTTCGTCTGCGCGTATTTCGAACTTTTTATCTGTGAATTTCTACTCCCGGCCACCCTCCTTGGGATACTTTTGGAAAATCTAAATCAATATCCAACAAAAATTCTATCAACCCAAAAACAACCCCTCAGGGGTTCAAATTTCGCAAAATCCCGCCTGAGGTAGCACCTACGTCCTAAAACAAACCCATAAGCAAAATTTGAGACTCCTAACTATCAAGAACAAAGTCGCGTCTTAGTGAGCATCTTTTTTTTAGCGTGTTAAATTCATCAATGAGTCCTCTCACCCAGGGCAGGGTAGGAGAGACTGTCAGACTTGTACTGACTAAAAGCCACGGTGTCGTTCAATAGCCCTTTACGTTCCAGGATCACGGTATTCGTTAGTCCCGCGACCCCAGCAGGCTTTGGCCCTCTAAGCGGAGGCCCCGTCATTGTACTGACAATCTGTGAGGCGCGCGTGGAACATAACGCGCCGTCGACCCGGGCATGGTCCATGGTCCGACAGTGAGTCGCCAATTACTCGCCGTCCACATGCCCGCGCCTACGGTGGCCGGAGATCGTCTTGCGACGTCCGTCGCAGTGTGGCTGGGCTGTAAGGTGGACGCTGTCCTCTCCCTCACGCGTCCCGCCTCCTCCTTCGCTAGCATGCCCGCCGTGATTGCATGCCCGAAAGTGTGCAATGGCCGCGTCCTAAAAATCTCTATGCATATTTTGAGACTCCCAGCATTTGTAATAACGAAGTTTCATGCAACCTATCAACCCTAAAAACATCCTCTTAGGGATAGAATTTCAGAAAATCCCGTCATAGGCAGAATCTACGTCCTAAAAAGAATCCATATGCAAAATTTGAAACTTCTACCTCTCAACCCCAAAACAACCCTTTGGGGTTGGATTTCGTAAAATCCCATCTTAGTGAGCATTAAAGTCCTAAACATAAACCCCATGCAAAATATGAAACTCCTAGTGCTTGTAGTAACAAAGTTTCATACAAACTCCAAGCCCAAACACAACCCCTTAGGGGTCGAATTTCGCAAATTCCGCCTTAGTGAGTAGGTAATTACTTCCTAAAAAGAAACCATTATGCAAAATTTGAGACTCCTAACTATCAACCCTAAAAACAACCCCTTAGGTGTTGAATTTCCAAACATCCCGTCTTAAGTATCACCTACGTCCTAAAAAGAACCCTCATGTAACATTTGAAACTCTTAGTACTTGTAGTAACAAAGTTTCATACAAATTATCAATGCCGAAAAACAACCCCTTGGGGGTCGAATTTCACAACATCCCGTCTTAATGAGCATCTTAGTCCTTAAAAGAATCCCCACGCATAATTTGAGACCTCTATCTACACTAAACTCTATCTATCAACACCAAAAACAACCCCTTAGGGGTCGAATTTCGCAACATCCCGTCAAAGTGAGCATCTACCTCCTAAAAATATTCCCCATGCAAAATTTGAGACTCCTAGCACTTATAATAACGAAGTTTCAAACAAACTATCAACACCAAAAACAACCCCTTAAGGGTCGAATTTCAAGAAACCCCTTTCGTAAGTAGTACCTACTTCCTAAAATGAACCCGCATGAAAATTTGAAATTCCTAGTACTTGTAGTAACAAAGTTTCATACAAACTATCAACCCCAAAAACAACCCCTTAGGGGTGGAATTTCGCAAAATCCCGTCAAAGTGAGCATCTACCTTCTGAAAATATTCCCCATGCAAAATTTGAGACTCCTAGCACTTATAATAACGAAGTTTCAAACAAACTATCAACACCATAAACAACCCCTTAGGGGTCGAATTTCAAGAAACCCCTTTCGTAAGTAGTACCTACTTCCTAAAAAAAACCCGCATGCAAAATTTGAAATTCCTAGCACTTGTAGTAACAAAGTTTCATACAAACTATCAACCCCAAAAACAACCCCTTAGGGGTGGAATTTCGCAAAATCCCGTCTTAGCGAGCGCCTACGTCTTAAAAAGAACCCCTATGCAAAATTTTAAACCCCTAGCCCTGGTAGTTTCTGAGATTTCGTGTCCTATGAGTGAGTGACCTTTCGCTTTTATAGATACAGTGCTATTTTTGGCTGTTAACTGATACTGACAGGGAGATATATTTGAAAAAAAAAAACAAGATGGACGTGTTATTTTACGTCTTTTTAGAATAAATTTACTTCTGAGCCCTTATCACGAGTTTTCACTAGTTTACAGCGTCTTTCCAGTATTTGCAGCGTTTCTTGTATGGAAAAATGGAACCTCTGGTGTGTGAAGAAGGAACTAATTTTTTCCTTGAAATTTGTAGCTTTACAGCAGAATAACTGAAAACTCATGATAAGGCCTCTGATTTGACTGCTGACATGACATTATTTTGACATTAAATTTTCTGTTTTTATCTTTGTCAATTCATTGAAAGCGCAAAAACATACTCCAGTTATAAAAAAAAAATGTAGGTATATTTATTAACTAAAAAAATCGAATATAAGTTCGTTTGAAATCGTTGAATATAACGAAAAAATTCGGTACTTCGTTCTAAAAACGAAAATTTGTCACTGGGGTTAATAAAACTGTCACAAATGCTCACGAAAAACATATTTCAATTTCAAAACGACATAAAATATTTTCGACTATAAAAATGTGTTAAAACCCAGTGGACAAGGTCTTTTGAAACAAAGTATGCGTTTGACTAGCACAAATGCAATGCTTGCTGGGCAAAAGTTTATTTTCGTCCAAGTCACAGCTGGTCGCTAGCTGTGCGAATTTTAACTGGGCTCATGTGTGCAACTGAATTTATTACCAATTTTATTCGATATCGTGCATTAGAAAGGTACAGAATACTACTAAGAGAGAAGATAGATGTTTTATTGTTTTTTTTACACTTTCACACAGGACAATGAGGTATTCCAGATTGGGCACCCGCTAAAATGGCACCTGAGCTAATCCACACACGGCACCTACACAGATTTAGATGAAACTTTGTTCACTTATTATTTATAACCTGATTTAATATTTACAATACTTTTTATTTCGGTTTGACTCTATCTATGGTATGATCAAACTTCACATAGGCTATGGTTTTTTTTTTGGTTTTAAAATTATCAAATGAGTCCTCCCGCTCTACCTAGAATGGACTGTTTGACTCGTAGTGACTAAAATCTCTTTGAGAGAGGTAACGTGTTTGGTGGCCTTTAACCTACCCAACCCCTAAACCCCTCCTCGCCTGGACCTCCTCGACTTTATTCACAAAGCTACTTTTGACCTTCAACTACCGTCATTGCATACTTTGTATTATACCCCAAACTTACCGATCTATCACTATGTTTGGTCACCACCTGAATATGAAATATGTTTAAGAAAATAGTAATTTTTGAACAAATGCTGTATAATTATCTGTAGTTTTTTACCTACCCGTACGAAAAAGAAATTAACATAATGTCCTTATATACTAAAACTATATACTTAAACAGCTGTCAGAAAAAAAAATTACTACTCTCATCGACAGAAGGAAATGATAAATTGATATCACTTCAAATGTCACACGTCCAACTGTGTCATCAATTCATCATGCCCTTATCCCAATTTATTTGCGATCGGCGAAGAATGATGGCTGACTTGCCCCATATTACTTGAGAAGCAGAGTCTTCAAACATAATTGAAATGTTTGATTGTATGTTTGTGTCTTAGATTTTAGAATGACCATATTCCTAGTAGGTCACTGAGAATTAAAGAGAAAAAACAAGAAAGAAAAAAAAAAATACCCCCGTCGTTCGATTCCTACGTAAAACAAGTGAACATCTCCAAAGAAAACATTTAAATGTGTGCGTGGCGCTCACAAAATAAAAAAGTGGCTTCACTAACAAGGACATTTTATAAATCTTATGCTATTGTCAAACAGACGAGCGAAGCGAACACGTAGCGCGTTCGCATTCGCTTCGCATTCGCTTCGCATTCGCTTCGCATTCGCTTCGCATTCGCTTCGCATTCGCTTCGCATTCGCTTCGCATTCGCTTCGCATTCGCTTCGCATTCGCTTCGCATTCGCTTCGCATTCGCTTCGCATTCGCTTCGCATTCGCTTCGCATTCGCTTCGCATTCGCTTCGCGTTCGCTTCGCATTCGCTTCGCATTCGCTTCGCATTCGCTTCGCATTCGCTTCGCATTCGCTTCGCATTCGCTTCGCATTCGCTTCGCATTCGCTTCGCATTCGTATCGCATTCGCTTCGCGTTCGGATCGCATTCGCTTCGCGTTCGCTTCGCATTCGGATCGCATCCGCTTCGCGTTCGCTTCGCCTGTCTGTTTGACAATAGCTTTAAGGTACCGGTTCGCGCCGGAGACCGCGACAGGAGACCGAGACAGGAGAACGCGACAGGAGACCGAGACAGAAGACCGCGACAGGAGACCGCGACAGGCGACCGCGACCGGAGATTACTACCGTATCTGTCTCCTGTCGCTGTCGCGCTCGCAAACTGCTGCAATTACTAATTACTTTATTTTTAAGTTAAGAATGCATTCATAAAACGTTCTGTTGAAAATGTCACATATCAGAAAGGCAAAAAGCAAAATAAAAGTAGCCATAATGAGTCATAAAATGCATTAAGTCCGGGAATGTGCACTCGGCTTGCTAATCTAAATATGTCTTGGATTAAATTAACTTCTTGCGCGACGCATGCAAGGCAATGTAAGTACTTTCCACATTTCTTATTTTTACTTAATTACAAGATTGCCACAAAGAGTAACGGCTGTAGCCACGTTAAGAGAATTTGCAGAAGAATTTTGTATATTTTGAGAAAAAGACATAGGTATTGTAGAAACTCAAAAGATGCTATAAAGATGCCACTATCACTAATTTTGTTCATTATTGATCATAATTAGGTACCTACGTTTTTAAAGAATAAGTATGGAGTTTCTTGCCCATTGTTCTCCATACAAACCTACCCATGCGAATGGGTGTAGAATCAATCCCATCCCATTTCCCCATAATTTTTAATACGTATTCGATGTTAAAAAGTGCCCATTTGATGGCCTAATTGAAATAATTTGAATTAGATATGAATTTATTAAAAAAAAAACAAAAAAAAAAAATAGTGGAGCAGAGTCCAAGCTGCCGGTGTGGCTTAGGTATAGGTGTTACTGGAGTATTACGGTAAAGAGCAGTAAAATAACTAACTTACCTATGTATTTGTCAAATTGTTCTTCTTAATTCTTGTAATTTTTGTACTAATCACTGTTTTCTTATTTTTAATTCCTTTCAGTTTAATGTTAGATTAGCTACTTGTGAAAACTTGTAATTGGCCATACTGTTAAAATAAAATTAATAAATAAAATAAAATATTCCATAGTGATTTGAATTTTACTATGTGTTTGTAGACAGCATCGATAAACTGTATGGAAATTAGGCTTTGCTCAAAGTAAAAACCGCAGTACCGCCAAAAAAAACGCATTTTTTTTTTTCTACCAGAATACGTAGTGATTAATCTATACTAGATATTTCTAGTAATTTTACAAAGATGTTTCAGAAAATTAAAATACGCATCTTCATCATCATCTTACAGAGGAAAAATCCTAAATTGCTTATTAGACGGTGTTAAAATTACCCAACAAGAAATGATTACAAATTCGATCAGAAAATTAAACTTCGTAAATCTTTGCAAAATTAAGTAGGTATCTGTGTTAATTATATTTCAGAAGTTAAAAGGATCCTGTAATTGATAACGGAATGAGTTTATCAAAGTAACTTTAAGAAATACAATTTTCGGCGTCTGCGTGTCGAATGTTAAACTTTTTTATAAAAGCGCTTTTAACGGCAACATGAATAAAATACCTACTTTTATTTTTTCCTTAAATATTTCGCTATGGGGTGCTAAGACAGGAAACCTCCACGTGCGCCCGTGGACTGGAGTTCCCTCTCGGATACGTCCGGGGGGAAGACCAGTTTTTCGGGCCGGTGCACCCTGGGATGCGGGCAAAAACTCTTCCTTAGGCACTGTGTGCCTAAGGGGTCTCTTTGCCCGTTTGCGAATAGCCTGTCGGGTGGACGCTCCAACGCGTGTCCCTCTGATTAGCAGAGGGCACAGCGGCGGAGCGGGCTTGCGGACGGTGAGTAATGGGTAGCTCGCCGTCCGACCAAGGACCAAGCCCGGGTCGGTGGCGCGTCGTGTCGTGTTTCGCGCGTGCCTTCGGGGAGTAGTCAGCAAACTGACGGGGCCCCTTATGGGGCCAAATGCCTGCTGGGGTCGCGGGTTTTTCTTAACCCAGGATACCGTGGCCCCGGAACGTAAAGGGCATCCGAAGGAACACGGGTGGATTTTAGTCAGTAAGAGTCTGACAGTCCCTTCCGCCCCACCCAGGGCGGGAGGCCTCATTTGATGATTTTACCACCTAAAAAAATATATATATATATTTCGCTATCGCCTATTCTGCAGTGGTAGACGCCCACGGCGATGGACGTCGCAAGAAGATCTCCGGCCAACGTAGGCGCGGGCATGCGGACGGCGAGTAAAGGGCAACTCACCGCCCGACCATGGCCCATGCCCGGGTCGACGGCGCGTTGTGTTCCACGCGCGCCTCAAAAAGCGTCAGCAAGATGACGGGGTCGCGGGACTTATCTCATTACCGTGACCCTGGAACGTAAAGGGCTAATGAAGGACAGCGTGGATTTTAGTCAGTACAAGTCTGACAGTCCCACCCGCCCTGCTCTGGATGGGAGGACTCATTTCATGATTTTACCACGCTAAAAAAAACATACGCCTATTACCTAATGTAAATCCATTATCACTGAATATTTACCGAGGGGCGGTTTAAGAAGTGTTGGCAGATCGTTCGGACGGTGAGATGGATGGATGTAATTCCGAAGAGCACAAGTAAAACCTGGTTAACGCAGATTAGAGAAACCCGGCACACAGGGAGGAAACCTATACTAGAGATATAAAAGTCAATAATGATGTTGATGATCAGGCTGATGATCAATCCAGTGCTGGTTAAGACTCTACAACTGCATGCCTTTCACCCTGAATCTCTCTAGGTGGCGGAAAAAATCGTGAGAAAACCGACGCAAACGTAAAATAAATGTGCTGTTTTTTTAATCGAAATATCAAACAAACATTTGTATTCCCTATAAAGTTACACACTAGCGAAAGTTAACAACGTACTTAAAAAATACCCCCCTAGGAATAGGCATTCTTTGGAGGTATTAATCACTCCGATATTCTAATTAGTTAGAACATTTAAATTGATTTCTGATCACCAAAAGTGGTCATATTTTTTAAACAGTCAAAAATAGCACCGTATTCGTAGATAAATGTCTCAGAGCAAAGAGGATGGGAAATGACCTTACGCAAACCCCTATTCGTTTTGATCCAGAGAAACGCTGTACATGGAAAACGAGTATTAACTATTGAAAAATATTTCATAACATTTATTTGCCGTTTACGTCATGCACTCATGCTAGCTTCTCTTGTCGCTCATTATGAACAACCTAATTACAAATACCTTAGATTATATAATGTCCCGATTCCCAATAGGCCACTGAAAATTTAAGCCAAAAAAGAAAGAAGAAAATTATCCCCTTCGTACGATGTGGAAAATGTCCAAGGAAAAAAAACTTTAAAAAAAATGTAACCACCTTCGAAAACAACCACAAAAAAGGGTAAAATAACCTACAAAATAACTTTTCTTTCAGAAGTCGGTGCCTTTATTTTTCTTCATTTCATTGTCTTCTTTGCCACCGACTTCCGAAAGAAAAGTTATTTTGTAGGTTATTTTACCCTTTTTTGTGGTTGTTTTTGAAGGCGGTTACATTTTTTTTTAAGTTTTTTATTTTACTCTTTTTAGTTTAAATATTCAACTCAAATTCTAGTCAAATAAATCATTCTCTTACATGTATGTGCACTAAAATTTTGTAATCCGTAGCACCGGTAACAACATCGCTCAAGTGCACAATAAGCTAATAAAATTCCCTATCTCAAAAACTACTGAACCGATTTTGATAAAACTTGCAGTATTCCGTAAGTTAAACAATACTTAGTACCTACAACAAAAACTTTTTCAAAAAAGTAACCGACTTCAAAAACAACAACAAAACAAATAACCTCCTTTTTTTTGAAGTCGGTAAAGAGGGTGAAATAACCTAATTAATAACTTCTTTCGGATGTCGGTGGCTTTATTTTTTATTTGATTGATTTTTTTCATTGATTTTTAGCCACCGACTTCCGAAAGAAGTTATTAATTAGGTTATTTAATTTTCACCCTTTTTTGTTTGCACTAATCTTGTAATCCGTCACAACATAAAAAAATCCATATCTCTAAAACTACTGAACCGATTTTGATGAAACTTGCAGTGTACCCTAAGTTGAACAATACCTTGTACAACAAAAAAAGAATTACTTAAATCGAACTTGTAGTTCCGGACATATTCGTGCACAAACATAAAAACATACATACATACACTTGTGTGGCACATTTCTTCAGACGCTGATATAGACTAACATATATGAAAACTGGGCAGTTCTGATAATATTACATACATACGGGTCGAATTGATAACCTCCTTTTTTTTGAAGTCGGTAAAAAAAGAATTACTTAAATCGGACTTGTAGTTCCGGAGATATGCGAACACAAACTAAATCAGTCGATGCCTACTCCAAGCCGTTGAGGAGTTGTACCTTCCATCATCAGCTCATCCACCTGAGATGATGATTATCAGATGCAAATACTTGAACAGCTTTAGAAAATATATGAAAATGGTACTACGTACCTACAAAATTTGAAGGTTGCCCTCGATTTCCCTGGGATCCCATCATCAGATCCTGACCTGATGATCATGGGACCACTTGGGAAGTATACCCTTTCAAACAAAAGAAAATTCGAGAAATCGGGGAACATACATAAAAAAAAAGATTCCGACGAATTTAGAACATCCTCCTTTTTTTGAACTCGGTTAAAAATAAAATGTGTGCGTGGCGCTCACTCACACATTTACAAAAAATGGCTTCACGAAAAGCGTAACGTTTTGTTTTGAACACCGAATATGGACATTTTATAATCTAAGCTCGGAATCACCCACTACTAGGCCTTATATCTATCTATACTTATAATAAATCTGTAGAGAGGTTAATTCTGTACATGAAATATATTTCCAAAATAACTATCAGAGGGTGATTAGGGATCGATACTGATGCCAAAAATGCAATCAGTAAAATTTTTGTCTGTCTGTATAACCGTTATAGAAACAAAAACTTAACGAAACTTGGTACAATTATTTTTCATACTCCTAGTATACTTTTCATCACGCTACAATAAATAGGAGAAGAGCAGGGAAGGGAAATGTTGGGAAAAAAAAAGCTTCCGTCGCGTGTGCAACCTAAATGGTTAAAGCTGCACAGAAATCATTTATGACGGAATAATTTTTCTTGGAAACTTGAACACCTAGTGCAGAACCGCAACAGTCCAGCTAAACTTTATGAGATACAAAAATTGTTCCACGTGATGAGCATTTTCTGCTAACAGAATAAATTTGAAGATCTGGAACACCTGATGTGGAACACCAAGAGCCCAGCTACACTATTACATTTATAGGAATGACGCCTTTTTTTTTTTGCGTGGTAAAATCATCAAATGAGTCCTCTCACCCCGGGCAGGGCGGGAGGGACTGTCAGACTTGTACTGACTAAAATCCACGGTGTCCTTCAATAGCCCTTTATGTTCCGGGGTCACGGTAATGAGATAAGTCCCGCGACCCCAGCAGGCTTTGGCCCTCTACAGAGGGGGCCCCGTTATTATGCTGACGCTCTTTGAGGCGCGCGTGGAACACAACGCGCCGTCGACCCGGGCATGGTCCATGGCCGGGCGGCGAGTTGCCCTTTACTCGCCGCCCGCATGCCCGCGCCTACGGTGGCCGGAGATCGTCTTGCGACGTCCGTCGCCGTGGGCGTCCACCACCGCGGGTGGGGCGGAGGGAGGACACTGTCCTCTCTCTCACGCGGCCCGCCTCCTCCTTCGCGAGCATGACTGCTGCGCAGAAGGAGGCGACCGCTTCCCACTCCGTCTTGCCCCGCAGCATGGCCGCGACCAATGCCGGGCGCGAGAGGTCTCCGCCTATCGCCGCCGTGAGGACACGTCGGTGCTCTGCCCAAGCGGGGCAGTCTTGCACCGTATGCTCTACTGTGTCCTCCGGGCGATCTTCGCAATGGTGACACCCAGGCGTTTCCTCCTTTCTCTTTGCAAAAGTTGTACAACTTGATGAGCACTCTTTGTATAGGTATAAAAATTTATTTTTTTGAAGATCTGGAACAACTGATGTGGAAATCAAAGCTATCACTAATTTCACTGTATAATTATAAAATAACATAAGCTGGCAGTACCTCTACGCAGTGAAGGCGGTAACAGTTTAGGACTGATTTTCGATGACGATGAATAATTATGAATAACAATTTTACTCTACTGGCCAAACTCCCATTATTATTTTTACCCGGGCTCTTGGAATTGGGTATCACACTTTTCAGATCTTCTATTTTGACTACCCCGTTGTCGCTGGCATAAGCAACAGGATCCGCTTACGAAGTCGCAGGCAGAAGCTAGTTTTCCAATAAATCTGCGTCCCACATTCGTCACAATTTCATTTAAGCATAAAAAGCAACACTAAATTATTCAGGAATAAATAATATTTTTCTGTATACACATCAATAAATTATGAACGACGACGCATGGCTGGGAGATTTCATATTGCAGCCGAATCATCTGTTTTCAATTAATCAATGATTCCCTTTGATCCTTACGGCGCAATTAAACCGAACTTTTCGAGCAGCAGCAGATTAAAAATATATATTTAATATTGAAGACTGTTTAATATAAGATATAATACTTTATTGAAATTTTTATTTACTCGAGGTTTTCATTCATATTGAAAGTGTCCCTTTTCTGATAAATTCGTAAAATGGAATATTTCATTCTAATGATCAGCAATAGGATAGATAATAATAGGTATAAAATGATTTTATTTCATTTTATGATTCTGTTATAGTGGCTTTTTAGACCCCTAATACCCAACTAGCAAAGAGATCCTGTAAGCAATTACTCTTACGACTATGGATCGAAAGACAGTCGTATGAAAGATCCTAAAATTCAAAAAGCCGTTTAAAAGCAGCTCTCTAGATATTTTAGCCTTTAAGTCCTATGAAAGCTCTTTGAAAGCAACTGAATTGCTAATTTGTAGTAAGATTAGCTTTCGTAGCACTATCTTTCGACATGTATTTGTTACAGCATAATTATCGAGAAAACGCAGTTTATTCGACAAAATAGCACCTCAGTTACTATACCGACGCTTAATGTCCTAAGATGGCTTCTTACACGGCTTTCATTCTGCTTAATTTTTGAAGTTGAGAAATCGCTTTCAAATTATCAATTCAGCGCCAAAAGGTGCTCAAAACATCATTTGAAAGACTTCTTACAACATAATTGTGGTATGAAACGCCATTTTGTTACAACAACATCTGTACATACCGTATTGCGTTAAGTGAAAATATGGATTACAATTGGTGGAAAAAAATAATTAAAAGAAGCGGAGGGTTCCGACGAAAAGTGAACAAGATTTATAAAAGTTTAAAACAATCGACATCTGCATTGGCAGCAACCACAGAAGATGAGCTAACAATATTAAGTGCGGGTTCTGTAGAAAATATTTTAGAAATTTGCCAACAGTCAACAGTTCCACTTTCGAAAATATCTCTGCTGATCAAGT
This sequence comes from Agrotis exclamationis, assembly GCA_950005045.1. Classification (NCBI taxonomy): domain Eukaryota; kingdom Metazoa; phylum Arthropoda; class Insecta; order Lepidoptera; family Noctuidae; genus Agrotis; species Agrotis exclamationis. The sequence goes on from OX465419.1 coordinate 19,470,433, forward strand.
CAAACCAAATTCAAATTACTTAACTTAGATATTATTTTTAACACTCCATTACACGCGCCCCTGTTTGGGACGTGACTGCTCGCGCGCTCTACATATGTAGAACAATTTTGTGTTAAGAATTTCAAAAGGGCAATGTTTTTTTTTGGGATTTATAAAAATATCATACGAAAGTATACTTCAATAAGAAACTAAAACAGATAAAACATAACTGTTAACATTTGTAAGGAACTTAATATCAAGCTTCTTGTGAATTTGGAAAAAAAAATGTTCTTTTTTTACCATTTGACTTTCTCAGGCTTCTTATTTTACTTGCTCATATCCTCCACAGTGTCCGCATCATTTTTACAACAGCCAGGACACAAAAGAACCTGATTTTGAGAACAAATCCACTTGTCAAGGGTGTTACATTGTTTTCTGGTGTACTTATTGCGCGCTCCATCACAAAGCGAACATGTCCCAATGAGACTAGTATTGGGGGCTTATACTTTGGCATAGTTGTAATTCAGATGGCTTATTTATACTTAAAAGCATTTTTCCCTTAATTTTCATTGATTTTGTAATACTTTCAATTGCTATTTTGCTTTCTATGCATAGTGTGATAGGCGAAATCCAAGTCCATATAACGCAGTCCATTCGCTTTTGACTAAGCACCCGAATGGTCATTCCTTGTCCTTTTCCTTAGTCCTTTTTTATTGTATGTACTATAAAATCTTTTGTACCAGTTATATTCATTATATAAAAAAAATATTAGAGGCTATCATATATTCAGTTTCCGGAGACGTCGCAAATATTAGACAGTACGTCTGTGAAATATGGTTATTTTGGTTTAAAATAATATCAAAATAAAATAAAAACCATATAAACATTGATTTCATACATAAAATAAACACTTACATATAATACACATAAAGGGTAAACTTCGGAAAAAACTGTCACGCGAGTGCTCGCGCGCTCTACTATTGTAGAATTTTAGTTTTGGCGTGAAATTACTAATAAACACGGTCGCGCAGGTCGCTGCAGGGATGCTAATAGTGATCACTACTTAGTAATAGAGGAATACTATGAGTGAGGGCTCTAGATACACATAGTTTACGTTAAAATTCCACGAAATGCATGAGTGTTCTACAATAGTTGAACGCGCGACTAATGGAGTGTTAATGAAAAAGTCAGTCATATAATAAAAATCAATAAAATATTTTGGCGTCCTAGAAGTCGTAAGATTAAAACCTCATTTCCATCTCTCGGCTAAAAAGCCGAGTGAATGCTTTGTAATGATAAGTGAATTGCTAATAATGGCGAACTGGATAAAATATTAAAATAATATTATTTGTAATTCATTATTTACTAAGAAATCTTACGGCCCATGAAAATATGAACTAAAATGTAAGGAATATAGACGAAAAATTTAACTCCGAATATGAAAGTAGCACCTTTGAGCTAAACTTTAGGTCACGAATTGTCAATATGACTTTAAAATTGTATGGCTCAAATAATATGGCAAAATTTAATAATTACAATAAAAATTATTTCTTTTCACAAACACGAAGTATAATGTCGAAAAAATGCTAGCTTGGATGCATTCACTCGATCAAAGAGTCGAGTGATTGCAACCGCACTACTATCTTACAATCAATTTGTCGAATGAAAGACCGACTTGGGAAAAGCTAATATGTCGACAAATGGCATCCTGATTATAAATTTTCCAACGGGAAAATAATAATAGACATGTATTCAACCAAAAATGTGAGTCATCGCCCAAGTTTAACGCGTTAAACGTTCGACAAAGCTATGAAAAAATTGCAAACGCGTCCATTGGTGGCGTCGCGGTCGCGTCATTCGTGGATTATTAAAATTGTTCAGCCATATTGGCAAAGTTCGGCGGTTCCAAGTTTCTGTCATTAATTTAAATTAATGTTGGGACGACATCAAATATTTTTATAGCTTGACGTATTTTCTTTCAAACATCGCCAGTACGTTGGAATGTAAAGATTTAATTCCTCATACGGTGATGTCGCATACGTCGGCCGCGCGTAAGAAAATTCTGACGCTGACGTCTGCGGCGCGTACGTTGCTCTGCATTTCTCACCGACATACGCGATATCGTCAATGGATGCCAAAGTCGTAAGGTATCGGAGACTTACGTCGCCTTGTGAACTAAGGGGTTAAGAGGAATTCTGGCCTAATTATGTTAAAGTCGTAAAATGTTAGTTGTACCCGTGGCGAATGTTTGCATAATTCATTGAATACATTTACCCCCTTATTTATAAAAACTTGTGTTGCTTAGCTACCGATTAAATATTACCTGTCCTTGTCATTTCTATTTCAATGAATAGAGATGGCAAGTGACTTAAGAGCTATTTAAGATAAGTAACGTCTAATATAAGGATTAAACGAACTTACCTAGTGAAGTTCTATCCTTATTATATGAAGAAATCAGGCTGAGGTATTAACCTCATTACTAGTAGTAGTCGAGTCCTCTCGCTCTTCGACGCGAAATTTTAGATTCTGTAATTAAAAAATTAAAACATCCGTCCCTGGCAACACTGCATTCAATCGTCATTCAGTTTAGAGCAGTGGTACCAAGTACCGCCATATGGGAAGATTAATTGAAAGTTAATCTTGGGAGGGTGGGAATCTCATACCTCAGCCTGATTTCTTCATATAATAAGGATAGAACTTCACTAGGTAAGTTCGTTTAATCCTTATATTATATTCGAAATCAGGCTGAGGTATTAACCTCATTACTAGTAGATGTTCAGAGAACATAAAATAATATATTTATGTTAAAAGCAAATTGTTTCAATACCCAAAATTTCTTTTTTCAAATGGGAATATAATTATCTTGATATACGTCTGCTTGTGTACATAACCAGGCAATCATAGCTAACCTTGACTTAAATGAAAAAATCCCATCTTTCTAATTCCAACTAAACATCTGGAGTCACACTTCATCTGCATAATCTATGAAAATCAAATAAATATATCAAAATCAAAAGACAATCACTGTCTTTAACTTTAAAAATTCCTCTTAAATGTATTAAATAATTATTATTATGTATTAATATAACACTGAAATTAAGGTTAATTAACTACGGGTATTAAAACTTGATGAAATTTAATGTCCCAGCAAATTTTATTTTAAAGAACATCTATTGGTCTATTATAATGATTTACCAAGGTAAACGACCTCGATGACCCCTCACTGCCTGCAGTATAGAGTCCACAGTTAAGCCTAGTCTATGCGCATTTTAAGAATATGCATGTCTGGTAGAATGTACAAAAAACAAAAATGTATTAATTGACTGTATAAGGCCCTGCTGCTAGTAGTTGAACGTTCTTGTTTTATTATATGACAGTTTATGCGTAGACATATCTGGGCTTATTACTTAAGGAAGGTAACACCAGTCTGATGAACATTCTAGTCTTACACAGACCTGAGTTTTATAGAATATCTGTAATCCATTAATTTAATCGCACCTTTGTTACTAATCTATTTAATAATTGATACTTTTACACCACAAAATTTGGACACATAAGTGTTGTGGCTGATGCAATCAACCTAACAAACTTCTTTGTAAAGTTTTCTTAACTGAAGCTATTAAGAGAGTAGAAAAACTTTTAAATGTCGTAACACTGCTGGGATCCCAGAAACTATTTTTATTTTGCGTTAGTTAGACATAGCTTGAAAAATCCTTTAAATTAAATGTTTGATTCTATCGTCTCTGAACCTACATGACTCTATATGAGTGTCGATTTGCGACAATTAACTGATAATTTCTGGAAGACTTTAATAAGTCAAGTCAATAAGTCACATTCTTTTTTTTTTTTTTTTTTTTTTTTTTTTTTTATAAAGTTGATAAATCAATTGTTTATTTTTTGAGTTTCCGATATTTCGGCACTGTTGCAAGCGCCCTGATCGCGGATGAAGTGAAGTTATAAGAAATAAAATACATTAATAAATCTATCTTATAGTCTTCCATATTAGACCACTACTATCACAGGATTCCATTGTATTGTTCCAGCGAATTCTGCGATAATCTACCTATCAAAATCAATAACTCACCCTTGTGCACAAAATTTAGTTTTTATGTAATGGCATTAAAGAATATATATACATACATACATATATTATTCTCCTCTTGACTGCTTGCTTGATAATATACCAGCCCCCCGGCTTAGGTATAGAGGATAACTAATTCTAAAAGAAGACATTAAAATATAATCAGAAGGTCTAATTGTTATTAACTCAGAGATTAGTAAAGAATTCAAAAAAAAAAAAAAAAAAAAGACTACCATTTCTTTAGCCCTATCTATTCTAATCTTATGGAGAGATTTAAACAGTAAACTAGGAAAGGGGAAAAACCTTAGAAAAAGAGATTATGCCATCTAGGGACCCCTATCCCAATAAATGTACTTTGGACACTTATGATCTTAACCGATATGCAAAAAGGTCTCTCTGGATGGCCAAAACTATTTATTATAGAATTGACAACTTAGTCTCCATTCTTTATCTACATTGGAATTATGAGACTCTCTGGATCAGGATCTGGATGGCCAAAATTATCTTTTATTCTTAATTTGAAAACTTAGACCATTAGACCATTCTTTATCTGCATTGAAATTACGAGACTCAAAGTCAGCCTCTTTATTAAGCAAAAATCAGTGCAATTTATAGAAGAGTATTGTAGGTACTCTTCCCACACAGTTTATATGAGCTGTTGCAGTAATGTTGTCAGACCTACTACGCAAAATAGCACAGTTTTTTTTTTTTTTTTTTTTTTTTTTTTTTTTTTTTTTTTTTTTTTTTTTTTGATCACGAAGTTCTACAAAGTAAAGTATGCATCTAAGAAATCTTAAATAGTTTACATGTTGTTATTCCCAGACTGACAGACTGTCCCTAGTACTTTGCCCCTTGTAATGTGTATCTCAACCACTTAGTAATGCATCTGAAAATGTTTCTAAAATTAAGAACAAGGTGAGCTGCGCTCCAGAACTTGGCTTGACACGCTCCCGCGTGTCACATTAGACACATTGTATAATATCTCTACAACTATTAATAATGTTCTTTATTCCTTTATTCCTCCAAAGTAATTCTGACTTTGTTTCCTCTTTATCTCTACTCTAGGGCTGAAAAATGTTTTCTTTATAAAGTGTTTATGTGAACTAAACTGTATTATGAGATAGGTACTCGTAGATGGTTACCTAATGCAAATTGATACCAAATTTTCTAATAATATTGCTAATTGAGGACAAACTTAATATTGAGTAGGTATTCATAAAACAAAATACATATAGCAGGGCTTAGTCATGCATTTAGAATTGATCACCAGTCCTGACCATTCACAACCTGAGGAGGCATCTGAATTGTTTTCTTTGTTTATCATCAAAAATAAATAATCAATAGATATATATATTTTTTTTTTTTTTTTTTTTTATACTTGTACAAAAAAGGCATTTTCATAATTATGTTACTCTGGGACAGATTAATCATCTTATTAACTTAATTTTATACCTTGATCTTTGAGACTGATTAAACAGACTGATTAACTACAAAGACAGGCTGATTAAATACAAAGGGTTAAGTGAAAGACCTCTTGTATAGCTTATTGTTAGATGTGAGCCGCAAAAATTTCTAACCATATTCTTTAATTGCTACTAATAGTATAGCACCTTTATGATCTAATTTACATAGAGATACAATCCTTGTATATTCTAGTCTGAAATGGTTGATTATAATGAAATTATTTAACATTTAAAGATTTATTATAAATCTGTGATTAAAAAGAAAATCATGGATAAAATTGATCAGCTGTTTAACAGAACTTAGCTATGAAAGTTTATTTATTTCTTGAATAAGACAAGTCTCTCAGTTTTAATGAAAGAGTTATTATATTGGAATCTTATCTTGTACAAGTTGACTGAAAAAGAGGAGTAGAGTATAGTACCCAGTCTTATATAATAGAATCTTTGGTTATAGATTCCCAGTATGAATAGAAATATACAAAGCAAACAGCAAACATTACCACTAACTGTTACTGGTACTTGTCCTGGGGTCGGCTGGGAGATGACTGTTGTCACTGAGGTATTTCTGTTGTGTTTTTGTTGTTGACTTCTGTTTTTTGGAGGTGGGCAGGGCTATTTGAACTGTTGATAGTTTCATGGAATTGACTTATTTGTATTTCCAATAATAATATTTGGATGAAGTCTATTGGTTGCTCCCTTTATGGTGGTGGAAGTCTACCCCGTTTCTTTTAATTTTGAATAAGTACAAGATTTCCGTTCACTTGTTGCCTCTTAGTAAGTTGAAATGCCTTATCTAAGATTGGTAAGATTAGTCTCTTTTATTATTAAATAATTAAATATATTGCCAGTGTAGGTTGAATATTCAACGGAAACCGTCTCCGAGCATGTCATATTATTATATTGCATGCATCTAGTAATATAGCATTATTTGGTACAAGTGCAGGCTTATGTTAGTCTGCTCCTTTACTAGCCCCTCCATTAGCATTCTTTCAATAACATTCACATCACATAATCCCTCTTAGAACCGGTTAGTGCACTTAAAGCAAAAAAATATTGCTCGATGGCTCTTCTTCTGGTTGCTGTTCTAGAGCAAAAGTATTGGAATTGTTTTCATGACTGACCATATTAACTCCTTGCATTTAGGCACCCATCTGACAACCCAACCGTTCAGAGTAAGTAGGTATATGTTTATAGTCTACAATGGACTATACATTTGATTGTTTTAGTAATCAGATCATGACTATTACTGTAATAATATTTACATTATGGCAATATATCCTTCCAGTCCATAACTCAAGTAATAGTATATTTTCATCTTAGTTCATCACTTTGTGTAGAGGCCACTTATGTTTGATGCTATTGGATCTTTTCTTGTTAAAGTAGAGGGAGTGCCCCGGTTTCTCCTTAGATCGCTAACAACATGTAGCACGCAGAATACATAGGTATTTAAACTTGAGTGTAACCCTCTCAACGAGAGGTATTTAGGTAAATGTAACACAAATTACCCAATCATAATTCTTCTATTGTTAAATTGATCCAAAGCATAACCTTTTCAATGAAAAGGAGGCAAAATGCAACGCATTAAGCCTTAATTTTCTATCCAACAGGACATAGGTAGGTACATAGTTTGTTGGAAGTACTGAATGTTAAATTGATCCAAAGGATAACCTTTTCACCGAAAAGGAGACAAAATGTAACACATATTGTCTTAATTTTCTGTCCAACAGGACATAGGTACATTGTTTTTTGGAAATACTAAATGTTGAATTGACCCAAAGCATAACCTTTCAACAAAAAGGAGACAGAACGTAATACCGCCATAATCTTTTTCCGTCCAACCGGACAAGTACATGCTAGACTTTAATAATTTAAATCTCAAGTAAATGAGGGGTTGTAAGCCCTTAAAGCAACGTGAATTTGAATTTCTCATCGAGTGTAACACACACTATCATAACTTTCAGTCATTGTACTCTTTTCAATGAGAAAACAACAAAAAAACTTACAGTTATTATGTTCCATCTTGGCTTTGTATCTTTCAATCTTTCGAGCCAATTTATTCCTTTTCTTATTTTCCTTATCTTCTTCACTATTTCTATTATGTTTTGGCATCCTTGGTTTGTGTTTAATACTTAAACTAAACTAATTTTTAAGAACACAAAACTTTCTCCGTTGCGTCTTGTGAGCGCGAAGAAAACGAATGACGATTGAATGCAGTGTTGCCAGGGACGGATGTTTTAATTTTTTAAATACAGAATCTAAAATTTCGCGTCGAAGAGCGAGAGGACTCGACTACTACTAGTAATGAGGTTAATACCTCAGCCTGATTTCGAATATAATCAATGTTTATAAGTAAGGCCCTTAGCGTATAACGGAACCCTTTTAGAAGTAATTTAAAACGTCTGAAGTCTACCTTTTTGATCCTTAATGTAACCAATTTTCTTGGAAAATTGGTATAAATACATCCAATAAGTAACCGTTAATTTTATATGATGAATTTTGTTGATATAAAAGATTTGTTTTCTTCAGAATTCTTAGACTTGTACCGTCAATTTTGTTAAGTCCACCATTCAGAATTTTATTGAAGGAAAATACTACAGCTTTATTTTTTCTCCCAGAAATATTGTATCACTTTAGGTCTATTTCTTTTCCATTCAATCAAACACGGCTCATGCCAGTTTCAGCCCTCAACTAAGATGATAACTTAGAAAGGAAACGCAATTCCTAAATATTACCTCAAAACAAAGCCTTCTTTGTGAACCAACCTGTCTTGTAATATAATCATCACGAGTCGGTTCTTCAAACATATTCAAATATAAAAAAAAAATATTTACATATTCCCCGTATCGACGCAGGATCTCTTTTTCATGAGCCTATTTGGCATCCACGTATGTACGTCGTAAAAGTCAAAATGGTTGCTTTATACAAACAAGCCTATGATAGGGATGTGTGCGTACCCAGTTATGTGAAAAGTTTTAAATAATGATGGAATGTATTACTTTATTTATTTTTTACCAGAAACTTCTTGTTCTCGTCGTTTTATCACTACTTTTATCAGTAATCGCAAAAAAGTTTTCGACCCCATAAATGAGAAAACCATATACTCCATAGTCATATATTTCAAGCGTAAGTAAATATAAATAAATTCGTCTACTTCAAATATTTTTGACACATTTAAATATTTGTTAGGAAATAAAGAAAAGAAAAACGCATCCCGCCTGATCGATCGTCGAAAACAAGCGAGTGGGGTCCAAGAGACTGATGGTCAGGGCTTCAGATAGAGGGACCTCGTTATGCGTGCCGGGTCCAAGAGTACCTATAATAATATTCCACAACTATCACACAACGCCATCTAGTCCCAAGCTAAGCAGAGCTTGTGTTATGGGTACTAGACAACTGATAAACATACTTATATATTTCTGAATACATACATATTATAGATAAATTACACCCAGACGCAGAACAAATGATCGTGCTCATCACACAAACATTTGTCCTGGGTGGGAATCGAACCCACGACCTCCGGCATAGCAGTCGGGGTCACTAACCACTAGACCAACAGGCCAGTCAAGTCAAGATCAACAGGCATCAAGCTCTTGGTTTAATGGTTTAATGCGTCAAGGATAATATACATCCATCCATTCCACATTTAGAATAGTAGTTAGATAAGCCTAAAATGCACTAAAGCGCTTTAACCACAAAATAGAAAGCTTTAAGCTTTAAATTATAATAATCTTTTCAAATATTATGAACGCTGTGGCTATAAGTAATTCATCAATGCCAGCCAAAACCACTGGATCATTGAATCTTGAGTTTTCAGGGTCACTTCACGTCGCTGTCTGTAATAAGATGTTTTTTCAGTGAAGCAAATATTTCCACATAGTTGGAGTGATTGTGAAAATAAGTTTATTCTATTTGGAGATCAAGGAATTTTGCTAGAAATAACTGTTTTTTTTTATACGCCTCGTTGTTATTTTTAACCGACTTCAAAAAAAGGAGGAGGTTCTCAATTCGGTCGGTTTTTTTTTATGTATGTACACCGATTACTCCGAGGTTTCTAGTCCGATTAGTGTAATTCTTTTTTTGATCGATGCAGTATACTTTCCCATTGGTCCCATAATACTTTTTATTTTGTAAGCATTTTTTTATTGATGTATAATTATGATGTGATGATCTTTACTTTTTGAGTGTTTGTTACGCGATTACTCCGCCAATTGTGGAACGATTTTAAAAATTATTTTTTGTTCACTTTAGGGAACACTGCAAGTTTGATCAAAATCGGTTCAGCAGTTTTTGAGATAGGAAATTTTATCAGCTTATTGTGTACATGAGCGATATTAATACCGGTGCTAGGATTACAAAATTCTAGTGCACATGTAAGAAAATGATGTTTTTTGACAAGAATGTGGGTTGAATATACATATAAACTAAAAAGAGTAAAATAAAAAACTTAAAAAAAAATTGACCGCCTTCAAAAACAACCACAAAAAAGGGTAAAATAACCTACAAAATAACTTTTCTTTCGGAAGTCCGTGGCATAAAAGACAACGAAATAAAAAAAAACAAAGCCACCGACTTCCGAAAAAAAAGTTATTTTGTAGGTTATTTTACCCTTTTTTTTGGTTGTTTTTGAAGGCGGTTAATTTTTTTTTAGAGCTGTAGTGGCCCAGTGATAACTTGCTAGCTGCGAGTTCGAACACAGCCAGGCGCATTACTTTGCATTAACTTACATATTTCATCACCATGAGTGACCATTGTTCTCAAAACGTTGAAGAAAAACATGAGGAATCTTGGATGTATTTGGTAAATTCATATAAAATCTGATTCTGTAGGTACTTGTCGAAATTGTGAAAAACTTTAAATGATTCTTATAATGACTTGCAATTTCATATGAAAATTGCTTTAACGATCTTATTCAGCACAGTGTATTCGAATGTAAATGTGGGACAGTTCCACAAACAATAGATATTGAATATCGTGTCCGCTGTATACACGTCACAGTTACTTAATGGGCGTTAATGAAGGTACACATTAGTTTGTATATAATTATATTCATGTTTTATTTTAGTTCGTTTTTATTACATACAAGAAAAGCCAAATGGGTATGCCTGTGAGGTTATTGTATTTGTTTATAAATCGATTCAAATCGATTAAATAATGAAAATAGTTTAATGTGATAAGATGCTGGCAATATTTTACCAGCGTTAAAATCAAGAAAACTTCCGTTTTTTCAATAGAGTTACTTTCTTTAACGAATTATTGTAGATTGTAGTGGCGGTTCATTGGGAAAACGTAAATACCTATATTTTTATGGCAAAATTAATGCATGTAGTATTTTTTCTCTAATGTACTGTCCACTGTGGGCCTAGAATGGGCATTGGCCTTTATAAGTCATGACTCAATTTATTGCATTCGACACGTAGCTAACTTTGCTGAGCAGAAACAACGAATATTCCTGAACAAGTTGTCCATGTTTCGACCAACTTGACTCTTTTATTTAACGTGGTAAAATCGTCAAACGAGTCCGCCCACACAGGGTGGAAAGGAAGGGACTGTCAGAATTGGATTGACTAAAATCCACAGTGATCATTCAAAAGCCTTTTACGTTACAGTAAGCGTTAGCGTTTCGATGGTATAAGTTTAGAACTGTTATGTAAAAGTAACAATTTCTTGCTTAGATATTGATGTTATGCTTATTTTTGGAAAGAAGTTCCTTATGGCGCGTTGCGAAAGGGGGCTAGGCGGAAAAAATTGTCACGACACTTTTTACCGATTGCGCGACGCAAATTAAGGAGGGTAATGTGTGTATTACCATGAAGTGGAGTGGAGTGGAGTGGAGTAGAGTGGAGTGGAGTGGAGTGGAGTGGAATGGAGTGGAGTGGAGTCGAGTGGAGTGGAGTCGAGTGGATTGGAGTGGAGTGGAGTGGAGTCGAGTCGAGTAAGATAAGGGCGGGTGGGGGCCCCCGCCCTTATCTCCGAAACTACGTAACCTAAAATTTAAAAAAAAATACAGAAATTAGTTTTCTACTTAAAGATTATAGGAAAACCTATAAGAAGTCCATGATATTAAAATAACATGGTAAATCACTCAATATTGTGCGTACCGATTTGGGTCAGATATAAAAAAAAAAAAACCGGCCAAGTGCGAGTTGGACTCGCGTGAAGAGCGTTCCGTACGATGTTACCTATCACGTTTTTTTTTAAATCTGACCCAAATTTGTACGCACAATATTGAGTGATTTACCATGTTATTTTAATATCATGGACTTCTTATAGGTTTTCCTATAATTCATAAGTAGAAAACTAAATTCTGTATTTAAAAAAAAAAAATAGGTTCAGTTGTTTCGGAGATAAGCGGGGGAATGGTCAAGCTTCGTCTATTTTTTTTTTAACCGACTTCAAAAAGGAGGAGGTTATCAATTCGACGGTATGTTTTTTTTTTTTGTTTTTTTTTTTTTTTTTTTTTTGTATATTTGTTACGCGATTACTCCGCCAATTGTGGACCGATTTTTAAAATTCTTTTTTTGTTCGAAAGGAGGTACTTCTGAGGTGGTCCCATAGTCACCAAGTTGGGATCTGATGATTGGATCCTGGAGAAATCGAGGGCAACCCTCGAATTTTATAGGCCGACACACCGTTTTTCGCAAATTTTATGAAGTAATTTATGTACTTGCGTATGGTAATCATAATTTCATGTAGCTGAGCTGATGATGGAAGGTAGAACTCCTTAATAGTAAGGAGTAGGCATCGACTGATTTAGTTTGAGTTCGCATATCTCTGGAACTACAAGTACGATTTAAATAATTCTTTTTTTGTTGTACTAAGTATCATTTAACTTAGGGAATATTGCAAGTTTCATCAAAATCGGTTTAGTAGTTTTTGAGATACAGAATTTTATTAGATTATTGTGTACATGAGCGATGTTATTGCCGGTGTTATGGATTACAAAATTCTAGTGCACATGTTGTATTTGACAAGAATTCGGGTTGAATATTTAAACTAAAAAGAGTAAAATAAAAACTTTTTCAAAAAAAAATGTAACCGCCTTCAAAAACAACCATAAAAAACGGTAAAAAAACCTACAAAATAACTTTTCTTTCGGAAGTCGGTGGCCAAAAAAAAGACAATGAAATAAAGAAAACAAAGACACCGACTTCCGAAAGAAAAGTTATTTTGTAGGTTTTTTTACCGTTTTTTATGGTTGTTTTTGAAGGCGGTTACATTTTTTTTTGAAAAAGTTTTTAATAACTTGGAAACCAATTATTTTAAAATTCCAAAAAAAAATACTTTTAAGTTTGTCTCAACAATACCTTTCATTTGATATGTCACACGATGCACTTTTCAAATATTTTTTTTTTAATTTTCCCCTTCCCCCCACAAAAATTACCTCCCATATACAGATATGGACTTCTTATAGGTTATCCTATAATCTATAAGTAGAAAACTAATTCCTGTATTTTTTTCAAAATTTTAGGTTCAGTAGTTTCGGAGATAAGGGGGGGAATGGTCAAGCTTGTCTATTTTTTTTAATAACTTGGAAACCATTTATTTTAAAATTACAATAAAATACTTTTAAGTTTGTCTCAACAATACCTTTCATTTGATATGTCACACGATGCAGTTTTCAAATATGTTTTTTAAAATTTTCCCCTTCCCCCCCCAAAAATTACCTCCCATATACAGACATGGACTTCTTATAGGTTAATCCTATAATCTATAAGTAGAAAAATAATTTATGTATTTTTTTCAAAATTTTAGGTTCAGTAGTTTCGGAGATAAGGGGGGGGGGGAATGGCCAAATGTCGTCTATTTTCTTGAATAACTTGGAAACTATTTATTTTAAAATAATTACAATAAAAAAATATATTTAAGATTGTCTCAACAAGACCTTTCATTTGGTATGTCACACGATGCAGATTTCAAATTTTTTTTTTTAATTTTCCCCTTCCCCCCCAAAAATTACCTCCCACATATAGATTTCATCTATTCACGTCACACCTCTGTGCTTGGGTCACAGGAATTGATATGTGTACCAAATTTCAACCCAATCGGTCTAGTAGATTCGGAGATAATTGACTGTAAGCGACAGACAGACGGACACACGAGTGATCCTATAAGGGTTCCGTTTTTGTATTCGGACGTACGGAACCCTAAAAACATGATAGGTAACATCTTAAGGAACCCTCTTCACGCGAGTCCAACTCGCACTTGGCCGGTTTTTTGTATCTTGATGCTCTCCGCACCCAAAGGGTAAAACTAAAACCTCGCTGTCTGGCTGTCTGTCTATCAATAAAAGAAATATTTAAGGGCTTCCATACAACAAACGTGATTTTTCCGGTTTATACATGCTTGACTGGTTTTGTTTGTTATATTTTCTGTAACCACTCACAAAACGAGAACTTTTTTTTAGTCAAATCAAACACAACAACCAAAGTTCAAAGTTGTTACCACTACTCTATTTACTTTTCCCAAACCCTACACCTAAAACAAAGTTCAACTCCACCTATTGATATTTAAATGTTATTAAATCCTCTATAGACTTCGTAGAGAAAATTGTTACCCCCCCTTTCAACCCTCTTCCTCCCTTACAGAATTACCCACAGAGCCTAAACTTGTTCAATTAGGATTCCTGTTCCAACTACGAACAACTTCGTCCTCCTTTATATATTGTGAGTTTGTATGAAAATAATATTATATGAGGTATTTCTATGAAGTATAGGCGTTGCGAGGTGGACAGACGACCATGTAAAGGTCGCCGGAAGACGCTGGATGCAGGTCGCTTCCAACCGGTATATGTGGAGATCTAAAGGGGAGGCCTATGTTCAGCAGTGGACGTCCTATGGCTGAGATGATGATGATGATAGGCGTTGTGGCCCAGTGGTAAGAGTTGTAGGTCGTGGGTTCGAATCCAGCCAGGCACATTACTTTGTGTAATTTGTTTCAACACCACTGCTCAAAACGGTGAAGGAAAACATCGTGAGGAAACCGGCATGTCCTAGAACCAAAAAATTCGAAGACATGTGACATCTACCAATCCGCACTGGGCCCGCGTGGTAGATTACGGCCCACTCCCTCTCTCAGAGAGGAGGCCTGTGTCCCAACAGTGGGAACATTTATAGGCTGATGATGATAGCCGTTGTTAGGTCAAAACAGGCACGTTATTTTTTGGTATTTTATTATTTTTAATTAACGTCATGCTGTTGGCTGTAGTTTCACCCCCGCTGCTCAGTTCTTATTGACAGTAGCGTGATGTTTTATAGTCTATAGCTTACTTCAACAAATGAGCTATCCAACGCAAAAATAATTTTCCTAATTAATTCCTGAGGTTAGCGCGTTCAAACATACAAACTGTTCAGCTTTATAATATTAATGAAGAGCGTGTGTACAAAAGTTTTGTGTGTACAATTTTTTTTATGACTGAACCGATTTTAATGAAACTATGAACGCGCAAGATACATACGTTTAAAAAGTAGTTAACATTTTTCATGTTTTACTTTACAATTTTTACTAACGTAACATAATTCATTTCTATCCATCTATATAAACAGTCTATTAGCAAAACATTTTAAAATGTCTCAAATCAACAATACTGGCTGGCGCTCACACATTAATAAAAAGAAAAACTTTGATTAAAACCACATTATAAGTCACCATGCTTCACTACTCCTGATTTCAACCCCAGTAATCCTTAACCCTGCTAAATACCATCGGATCCGGGCTCAATAATCCATTCTGCAACGTCCGCCGTATCTGCGAAGATACCTTTTACCACAAGCGTCCTAAAAACGCCAGTCATCGTCTCCTTGTCACCTTGTTTAATTACTTGCAAGATGGCTGACCGCAACATCCTTGGAACAGGCAAGGGCTGGTTTGTAATTTAAATGGATGTAAATTCTGTGTTTTGAATGAATATTATAGTGTAGCATGAACTGTCGAAGGGTGAACTAAACTTTTAAATTTATAAAGCTGTTGTATAGCTTTTATCACGGGCTCTGAGCGCGGCGCGGCGCGGCGACCGAATCAAAAAAATTCCAAAAACCTACCAAAAATACCTGACACCACGCATCGTCTAACATCGTTTCAGTTCGGGAGACTTCGGAAATCATAAAAATATCCGTCATAAAAACAATTTACTTTTTCTTACTGATTCTAAACGGCCAGCTACAAAAGGAGTTTTTACAATGAAACCTACTTATAAAATTCTCCGTTCTGTTGCTGTTCCTCATGGTTTAACCCTAGCTGCTCAAAATCAATTCTAACCAGTAGTTCCTAAGATTAGCACATTCAATCAAACAAACAGACTTCAGTTTTACAATATTAATATTATATGAACGACAGTATCAATATTCTTTTATGAAGGGCTAAAGTGAAATATAAATAAATCTACTGGCTAAGCAGTAATCGCCCACGGACATAATATCATTAGCAAAACTTAACAGACTCAATCAATTATGTCACCATCTTCAACAATCGACAAATTATCGTCGTAAAGTTCTATTATTAGTTTTGTTTTAACGAATTCATTTCTAGTAATAAAAGTACAGGCTATAATTTTTTCAGATTTTTTCAGATTTTAGCCGGTGCGATTCCCGGGTGTGGGAGAAGAGAATTTTCGAAAATCTTTGAATGCTGTTTGCTTTCTATTCAAAAATAAAGGAATGTTTCCTTTGAGTAAATTTTTTTATCTGCAGTATTAAGAGTACTTTCCCTCCAGGTGGCATTACAAAATTCCACCCTGTATATAAAAGCGAAAGGTCACTCACTCATAGGACACGAAATCTCAGAAACTACCAGTGCTAGGGGTTTAAAATTTTGCATAGGGGTTCTTTTTAGGACGTAGGCGCTCGCTAAGACGGGATTTTGCGAAATTCGACCCCTGAGGGGTTGTTTTTGGGGTTGATAGTTTGTATGAAACTTTGTTACTACAAGTACTAGGAGTTTCAAATTTTGCATGCGGGTTCCTTTTTGGACGTACGCGCTGCCTAAGACGGGGTTTTTCAAAATTCGACCCCTAAGGGGTTGTTTCAGGTGTTGATAGTTTGTATGAAACTTTCGTTACTACAAGTGCTAGGAGTTTAAAATTTTGCATAGGGGTTCTTTTTAGGACGTAGGCGCTCGCTAGGACGGGATTTTGCGAAATTCGACCCCTGAGGGGTTGTTTTTGGGGTTGATAGTTTGTATGAAACTTTGTTACTACAAGTACTAGGAGTTTCAAATTATGCATGCTGGTTCCTTTTTGGACGTACGCGCTGCCTAAGACGGGGTATTTCAAAATTCGACCCCTAAGGTGTTGTTTCAGGTGTTGATAGTTTGTATGAAACTTTCGTTACTACAAGTGCTAGGAGTTTAAATTTTGCATAGGGTTCTTTTTAGGACATAAGTGCACGCTAAGACGGAATTTTGCGAAATTCCACCCCTAAGGGGTTGTTTTTGGGGTTGATAGTTTGTATGAAACTTTGTTACTACAAGTACTAGGAGTTTCAAATTTTGTATGCGGGTTCTTTTTAGGACGTACGCGCTACCTAAGACGGGGTTTTTCGAAATTCGACCCCTGAGGGGTTGTTTCAGGTGTTGAAAATTTGTATGAAACTTTCTTTACTACAAATGCTCGGAGTCTCAAATTTTGCAGAGGGATTCTTTTAAGGAAAAGGTGCGAAAATTCATCTCTAAAGAGTTGTTTTTGGGGTTGTTAGTTTGTATGAAACTTTGTTACTACAAATATTAGGAGTTTAGAATGTAGCATGAGGGTTCTTATTATGATGTAGTGCTATCTAAGACGGTATTTTGTGGATTTCAACCTCTGAGGGGTTGTTTTGGGGGTTTGAAATATTGTATGAAATTTTGTTACTACAAGTAGGTACGAAGACTTTTAAATTTTATATGTGGGTTCTTTTTAGGACTTAAGTGCTTACTAAGTCGGGACTTTGCTAAATTCCACCACTAAAGGGTTGTTTCTGGGGTTGATAGTTTGTATGAAACGTTATTACTACAAGTACTCACTAGGAGTTTAAAAATTTTGTATGAGGGTTCTTATTATGACGTAATGCTACTTTACGTAAGATGGGAATTTGCGAAATTCGAACCCTAAGGGGTTGTGTTTGGGCTTGATAGTTTGTATGAAACTTTCTTACTACAAGTACTAGGAGTTTCAAATTTTGCATGGGGTTTCTGCTTATGACCTAGATGCTCGCTAAGATGATGGATGGATTTAACCAAATTCAATACCTAAAGGGTTGTTTTTGGGGTTGATAGAAAGAAGTCTCAAAGTTTTGCACAGGGATTCTTTTTAGGACAAAGGTGCTGCCTATGACGGAATTTTTTTAAATCTTTCTCTAAGGGGATGGTTTTGGGGTTGATAGTTTGCATGAAATTTTGTTATTACAAGTGCTGGGACTCTCAAAATATGCATAGAGGTTTTAAGGACGATAGTGCTCACTAAGACGGGATGTTGTGAAATTCGACCTCTAAGGGTAAGTTTTTGGGGTTCATTTGTATGAAATTTCATTACTACAAGTGCTACGAGTTTCAAATTTAGCATGGGGGTTCTTTTTTGGAATGTAAGTGCTACTTAGATGGGATATTGCGAAATTCGGCAACTAGGGGGTTGTTTTTGGAATTGATAGATAGGAGTCTCAAATTTTGCACAGGGATTGTTTTTAGGACGTAGGTGCTACCTCAGACGAGATTTTGAGAGTTTCTTTTTGGAGTTGATAGATTTTCCTAAAATATACCATAAGGAAAGGGTGGTCAGGAGTAGAAATTCGTAGAGGGATAGTTCGAAATACGCGCGGACGAAGTCGCGGGCGAAGTGCTAGTCTATTATAAATTATAGTTTAGAAACAAAGTCGCTTAAGTCTGACTGTTCGCGCATAACTGCGCGGGTGAACGCGGATGCCTGCACCATTTTTTATGTCAGAACCAGATTTTTATTTAAAAACGTTTTCGGAAAATCCACGAGAAGCTCGAAAATTTAAACCTTTGCGAAGCCGGGACGCGCCGTTATTTACATAAACTTTCATTTTTTCGTTTGTAGATAATTCTCAACAAATATTGAGACTAAAAATATTGTAACAAGAGTTTTTGAACCCGCCAACCGAAAAATATCTCTTTTTTCAAGTTATAAAATAGTTTCTCTTTTCAATAAATAAAATGATCGCTAAAGGGGTTTAAAAAATATTGCCATTTTACATCTGAAAGGCTCTATGGCTTTAGCCTTTGCCGGTCTGTCGAGCAATATTATTACTCGGTGACTGGGCCTTAATACGGTTACGTTGAATATCACCACTATTTTCGCAAAATTAATAATATTCTCATGTATGGAAAATATATATCCACTACCCAAATCTCTTTGCTAGGTAGTTATTTCATGTTTATTTTTTTGCTTACCCATTAAGAATTTAGGGAGCGAAAAAAATTAAGAGGCGCTTCTGTTCCTGAAGAAAAATATAAGTGAAACCAGTAGGTAATTACTATGCGTTTCAAATAAGAATGTGACGGCCTTGGCGCCATTTTGTGACCGTGGTATGTCTATACCACGGTCACTGGTACTGGGCTTACAACTGGGCTTATTCCAGTTGTAAATGGCCCATTGTGCCTATTTGTCTTGTATTGTTTTCTCTCGTATACTTGTTATGGACGATGGTAAAAACTACGTATTTTCCTACTCTTCCACTATATTTTTCTGATCCTTTTCATTGCTGGATCCAAGTCAGTTAAACTCATTCTCTGGGAGACCTTCAAGCATCATTGTTTCGGCGCTTTTCTGCTGATGGTTTGGGAATAGTGTAGTGGGACTGCCCAATAGCTAGTGTTAGGTTTCTGTATATTCGCGAAAATATGTGAACTACGCATCAGCTTAACTTTGATGCGTAGTAGCCAAAATAATCTTTCAGCCTCTCGCAGGCAATCTAAATTGAATCAGCCCTAAAGTTTGGTACTTTTAGTAGTATCCATCAGCCCCTGTAATGTGCAAATAACAGGACGAGTAGGGTGTGATATTAAGTCTCCATTGCCACAAGAATAATGCTTTTTTTTTGGGTAGGTAAAATCATCAAATGACTCATCCCTCCCATCTCTGCGTGATGGAAAAGAATGAACAAAAAAATACACCCTGTTCCTTCTTTGTCTTTTGCGTTCCGGAGTCACGATGATCTTCACAGATACTCTCACGATTTAGGCATTTGACCCTATAGTCAGTTTACTGTCAGCTCTTTGAGGTGAGCTTGGAATAACCCATGATACAAACAACGTGATACTACCCACCTCCGCCCTCGCGCCTATTTTTTTATCGTGGTAAAACCATCAAGTAAGTTATCCCAGTGCTAGCACACGCCTACGGTGGCCATAAATCACACAAAAATAATACCAGAGGCCTATATTTTCAAGGAAAAATTAGTTCCTTCTTCGTACAACAGAGGCGCTGTTCCATTTTTCCACACAAGAAACGCTGTAAATACTGGAAAGACGCTGTAAAGTAAACTAGTGAAAACTCATGATAAAGGCTCTGAAGTTATTTTCCACTGTCTGTACTTTCATAAAAAACTTAAAAAATTAAGTCCGGTTTATTGTCTTGTGACTTATACTTAAACTAAGTGCTTAACAGCTGAGTACGAAAAACTACGCTTAGTATTCTTGAAGTAAAAAAGTATACAATTTAAGTACTTTATCCGGGAGTTTAAATAACAAGTTCAGCTTATTACAGTTAAGTTGTTAAGAAGTAAAGTAAACTTGTCGACAGTGGATTAACTAGTTTTATTTTAAACTTCATTTTGAGTGTAGTTTCTTAGCAAAATAACATCAAAATGAATAAACATGAAATATGCGATGTTTTTTTTTTATCGTGGTAAAATCATCAAATGAGTCCTCCCACCCCGGGCAGGGCGGGAGGGACTGTCAGACTTGTACTGACTAAAATCCACGGTGTCCTTCAATAGCCCTTTATGTTCCGGGGTCACGGTAATGAGATAAGTCCCGCGACCCCGGCGGGCTTTGGCCCTCTAGAGAGGGGGCCCCGTCATCATGCTGACCCTCTTTGAGGCGCGCGTGGAACACAACGCGCCGTCGACCCGGGTATGGTCCATGGTCGGGCTGCGAGTTGCCCTTTACTCGCCGCCCGCATGCCCGCTCCTACGGTGGCCGGAGATCGTCTTGCGACGTCCGTCGCCGTGGGCGCCAACCACCGCGGGTGGGGCGGAGGGAGGACATTGTCCTCTCCCTCACGCGGCCCGCCTCCTCTTTCGCGAGCACTACTGCTTCGCAGAAGGAGGCGACCGCTTCCCACTCCGTCTCGCCCCGCAGCATGGCCGCAACCAATGCCGGGCGCGAGAGGTCTCCGCCTATCGCCGCCGTGAGGACACGTCGGTGCTCTGCCCAAGCGGGGCAGTCTTGCACCGTATGCTCTACTGTGTCCTCCGGGCGATCTTCGCAGTGGTGACACCCAGGCGTTTCCTCCTTTCTCCTTAGACACAGGTACCTCCCGAACTCCTATCCAGCCACTCCTCAAAGAGGGGTCTTACCGCCGCGATTGCGGCGTGCCCGAAATATGCGATGCTAAAGTATAACAGGAAAACTACTTTTTTAATTCAAGACAGGACCTTCCACTAGCAGATACCTGGTTCATACATAGGCACGCGTCAGTGGATCATCATCATCATCATCAGCCTATAAATGTTCCCACTGCTGGGACACAGTCCTCCTCTCTGTGAGATAGAGTGGGCCGTAATCTACCACGCGGGCCTAGCGCGGATTGGTAGATGTCACATGACTTCGAATTTTAAATTTTGAAAATTGATTCACTGTTTTAAAGCTACATTATTCGTGAGTGCTATAGGCTATAATAAATTATAAAGATATCATGTATATTTTACCGCCCAACGAAGTGGGCACGGGTCAGCTAGTTATAAATAAGCACAATATCACAGCGTCACAAGCATTGGATGGCGGACCCAGTTAAACACTTACCCGGAGAAATATACAGTGCTTATTTACGTAAGTTCACTCTTAAACTTAGGAGACCTAAGCAAACACTGGAAACACTTGTAAGCACTATAGCGTCCCTAAAATATTGACCAACTGACAGCTGTCAGCTGTCATAACAGCCTGTATATTTTCGTAGCAAATTACACATAAATAATGTACCTACTTAGTGCCATCCTTATAGAAGTTGTATAGAAAAAAACGACGGTTTGCACTCCGGGAGTGCCGGTAGAAGTGAAAACTTTGTTATTACTGTGTTATATTTTAAAACTGGAGTGGAACACATATGAAATTAACAAATTTTGTTACATCTTGTTAATGTCGTGCAGGTGTCAATTCACAAATGTTTTCATATATGCTCGATAGATGGCGATGCACGATTAAAATGCAAGCTATCGTTTGCCTCTTCGTCTTACAAATTTCATTCTACGAGGTTCACGCTATTGCGATATATGGCGCTTATTTAAATTACGTCTTACGCTTTTTCGATCAGGGTCACGTGACCTTGACGCGAGTTTTAAATTTTTTGCCCATTACAAAAAAGTGTACAACGCCGCTAAAGAAGTTTTCACTTCAATATGGAATATTTAAATAGTAATCCCACCAAAAACAGTCTGTAAAATACTAGCCTTCTCGATAGAGCTGCTTATTTATCTCTAGAAAGTAATGAAATCTAAACAAAGTCGTGCCAAGTCTAAGGTTCCTTTTTGCGATTTCTTTATTATTATAGTTAATATTGTGAGACTTGGCCGTTGAAGGGTACACAACGGTACAAAACCTGGTGCTCCATGACACCATTGCACCAATCTTGACTTGTACCCACTAACTAACGGCCAAGTCTCACAACATTATGTAACTATAATTTAAAATCTCAAGTTGAAATGTTTAATTGTGAGCTCTATTGTATAATAGTGCTTTTCCACCCACGAAGTGCTATGCCAAGTAGCTTTGGATGAGTTTGATATCTATCAATCATATTCCTTGGTCTACTAAGGCTTGTCGTGGCTGTGTGCTACGGATGCAAGCTATGGCTGCGTGCTATGGATGTATCGAGTGGTGATGTAAGATTGTCCATGTATCGCATAGCGCACTTCCCCAGTGACGATTCGAGACATGTGACATTTATGAACCCGTACGAGCCTCGCATTGTGCCCATTGCTTCTCATAGAGAACAGGCTTGTGTCCCAGAAGTCAGAACATTATAAGGTATCTGTATGCTTATGTGTAAATTAAATTTAATCAAGTTTGCGTTTCTGTAACCAAATGTATTAGATAATTTACTGAAACGTAATGTGTTTCAATTTCTTTTATGAACTAAAATCAATTTGACGTTGTTTGTTGAGTTAATTTAACACAGTTTTTTGTCGGTATTTCAAGAAAAAAAATATGTGAAATTTTCCCCATTACTTCGACAGCATTCATCAAACGAATTTAACCCTTAGTCACCCAATATGAAATGCTCACAAAATAAGCAGCATGAATAAAAAATAAATGAGCATCACTCAAGTAAACAACAATGTAATAAAATACGTAATTCACGAAATGTATCCATCATAACTTCCGCCTTTCTTGTTTATTATGAATAAATTATACTGAGGGATACAAAGTTCTTAAAAAGTTTGTTCGAGCTGAATGCTCAGTATGATCCCAAGTAGATTTGCAACTAGTATTCGGTTATTATTCCGTATACGGCCTATTCGATTTTTTTTATTCTTATTAAGGCGAAACGGATTTTTTAGGTATTATTATTGAGCAATTAACATTCAACTCACTGACTTTTTTGACATGAACAGACGAGCGAGAAGCAATCTCGTCGACACAACTTTTCCAACCATGCGAACTGAATTGTTTTGCTTTTGCTTTATATTCGATTATTCAGCCAGAAACCCTGTAGAATATTCGGACATAGGCGTGTGGCCGAATATAATGTATATTTTTATATTTGGATAACTACACACTGCCAGAAATTCCACCTGTTACACGTTTTGTAGAAAAGTGCCAGCTAACAAAAAAAAACATTATTTATTCTTAGACTTTGTAGAGGACACATTTTTCAAACAAAAAACCTAGCCCTAAATAGGTGATTTTTAAGAAATTCAAGGTTCGCGTAATTTGGAGTCCGTTACTCAATCACTCTTTCAGCCGTTGAAAGGATTTGAATGTTCGGCCTGGCCAACTTATGGCTGCGTCCTAATTGGCTATGGCTCACACGAACTCCGGATCGATTCTGGATTAACTTTTCCACGGGCATTAAGTCGCGGGTAAAAGCCAAAAAAACTCTGTAATGCTTCACTGGAAACTTGTGTTTTGGCGTCTATGTTTATTTTGGTCCGAGTTCCGTCTAAATCTTTCGTAGGTACTCCTAACGGATTGGAGGTTTAAGAATGACATTTTGTATGGTTTGCATGTTAAAAATAAACTGTATTCCTGGTCCGCCCACGAGATCATAACTGAATAATAACAACTACACGGGTTGATCTTCAATTTATGGTTAATAAAGCCTCATTTTCCAAGACATGTCTGTGGATGGGTACTTTCTATCATAGCAAGTTTCCTTCGTGTTTCGAAAAGCAGTTACTTGGTCCTCGCTGACATTTACAGATGTTTGACATTCCTTACCTACTTTAGTCAGAAGCTCGGAACTCGGACAACCAGTCTAACCAAAGGGTATCATCAAGTCAAAGGGTATTATCGAGTTACTGGGATGTGGAGGTCAGGTAGACAGTCACTCCATTTAAAATATTGATATTTAGGTGCATGTGGTTCGACTTGACCCCAACATACATGGAAAAAGGCTGGGCAGGTGATAAATTGATGAGTCCGCAAAGGACCAAAAATAAACAAGATATTGCTTAGACTAATCCCAGCGGGGTAATTGGGTAAAACACTTAAAATTAATGTTATTTCATTTAATTATTTTGTTATTAAAACAACATTCGTTATTACACTTATTTACGTTGTCGAACAAACACATCTTTTCAAACAAAAACATTAATGGATAAGTAAGTCATTTCTTAGAAAATCTTTCATATTGAGAGAAAAGGTAAGTTTCGCAATTGTTACATTTTGTGTTATCATATTACGATGTAAAGCCGCGTTTCCACTTAGGACTTATTCTGAGCGAGCAAAGAATATTTGCAACCAAACTCAGTGAACGAATGCTCGCTCAATCTCTCAATGAAAACGACGCGAAAGCAAACTGTTATTGATTCCCAAAATAAGGAAAACGATTAACAATCACTATAAATATTGATTGCTTAGATAATCTAAATTGTGGTTTCATCTTTTAAAAGCTAAATAACTGCCCAGAGCTCCCGATGAGCATCAGTCTCGTCGTGAATTCCGAACCCTGTTTTTATCGTGGTAAAATCATCAAATGAGTCCCCCCGCCCAGGGCGGGATGGGAGAGACTGTAAGGCTGCGTTTCCACTGAGGCGGACCGGAGTGCGATTCACCAATCACATTGCTTGAGAGAAGAAGAGTGAGATAGGAGAGAGTGGATTTCAAGCCTTGTGATTGGTGAATCGCACTCCGCTCCGCTCCGCTCCACCTCAGTGGAAACGCAGCCTCAGACTTGTACTGACTAAAATCCGCGGTGATCGTTGAATAGCCCTTTGCTTTCTAGAGTCACGATTACCTGATGAGACAGTCCCGCAACCCCGGCAGGCTTTGGCCTCCTAAGCGGGGCCCCGTCGGATTATCGCCAAACCCTTACCACCACTTCTCTTCTAGATAGACAAGAGATCTTGTGCCAGTAGTGTCAAGGCCTAAGCCCAAATTA
This sequence comes from Agrotis exclamationis, assembly GCA_950005045.1. Lineage (NCBI taxonomy): Eukaryota > Metazoa > Arthropoda > Insecta > Lepidoptera > Noctuidae > Agrotis > Agrotis exclamationis. The sequence goes on from OX465419.1 coordinate 19,495,709, forward strand.
AACACATGCCCCCCCTTATTAATAAACGTGGACTTAAGTTACTACCAGGATAATCTTCGGATTAACCATACATTTTATAAAAATTAACCTTGGCGTAACTTTAGTCCACGTTTATTAATAAGGGGGATGGTGTTTTTTCAAAAACCATGTTTCGAGGTCCCGTATAACAGAACGAACATTCGTTTTGAACATTTGCTCGGTGTTTGATGTGCTCGGTGGTCGTCGGATCTTTTTTAATATGCCTTTGTTTTTATTTAGCAATGTGTAAAAGTTAGAATAACACACAGTTTTGTTTGCAGCAAAACATGATGGATGACTTTTATTATTTGTTTATTTAACGGTAATTTCGCCGAAAAGAGTTGTGGAGTTTAAGAATACAATGCTTATGTTTTTTCCTGTTTACGTTACGTGATTTATTTATTACTTATATGAATTGATTTAGGAAATGGCGCTGGGTTTCTTTATTGTATTTTATTTGTTACATAGCTGTTTTGCAAAATTAAAAAAAAAATGGAAAATGAGAGATAGAAATGGTAATAGTCGCATGATACGGGAATAATAATTAATAAAGGTATTATTTATACTATTATTGAAATTGACTTTTTAATAAAATGGAAACGCATGTTGGACAAAAATCAAGTGGAAGACATCCCAAATAACTGGATAGTCAAAATCAGGACAACAAAATATGAATAGTCAAATGGTCAATAGAATGTCAAACTGTAAAGTTTAAATATTTGCGTGTTCGACCAAAGAGCCTAAACACCAATGGAAATAAATTATTCCTCTTGCCCCTACACAGATGTAGGTTTTACACATCTAAATTCACATACACCCTACGCAGACCTGCGAAGCACACCACAGTAGCTTATCGCTCATTCACGGTGCCAATATTTACATTATAGGCGTCAATTATCTATCACTATCCAGGCAACTACGTTCCTGAACCTTTATAATCTAAAGAGTACTTTAGTAACAACCTAAAAGTAAACTTAGTAGCACTTCTACAAAAACAAAAATATTTTATTCTAGTCAATAATGAACCAAAAAGAACCGCATAAAAAATCCACGCCATTTTTAGAAAGAAATTCCCCAAAAATAAAATAATCGCGTGACCTTCTAATCTGTTTAGCAGCCGTATCATAATGACCATCCATTAGAGGGCCGGCTGAATACATCACCGTTATCTGAATGGCCCAAACCAACTTATTATACTGATCGTTCTGTCTCACCTCATAATTTAACTTTGTTCAGCTATGGCTAGGAAAGGCGCAGCAAAATGTGTGGGGCGTAGTTGCCCCCGTATCAGGAATAAAAAAAATTAGCTTGCCGTGATCCAGAAAATATAATCTGAAGGCTAGTTTAAATATCCTATACAAGTAAGTATGAATCCAGCAGCAGCTAAGACAGCTGCTCTTACAGGGCATACAAATTATAATGTATTCATTTTGCTAAAAAATATTATTATTTTAGTTTTAAAATAAAGAAATTTGTGCATAACGTTTAGGCAATGAACCTTGTACCTATTATATCAGTAACTGATACTACTAGACACTCTTGACATTCTGCTAGTTGGAATGCTCGCTATAACACTCTGATTAATTTTTCTATAATGTAACATTCACAAGAATGCTCATTACAAGTGAATGCTCAAGTTTTGGCGCAGTTTCATTGGTCGTTAACTCGTTCGGTACACAGCATGCGGGGAGTCCCCGCATGCGAGATAACAACCAATGAATGCACAAGTCGTTTCACCGTCTGCGGTGGTTCCCCGCTTGCTTTATACCGATCGTGTTATCGACCATTGAAATTCATCGGTCGTTATACAGCATGCGGGCAATGCGGGTCTGCCACTCTTGTCAATAAATGGCGACAAACATGGGGTTTTCCTTTACCCCGCATGCGGGCTATCGACTAATGAAAACGATTCCCCGAATGCGGGCCCTGTGGCATGCGTTACAGAAATCTCTCGCATCCCGCATGCGCGCCCTAACAACTAATGAAAACGGTTCCCCAAATGCGAGCCCAGTGGCATGCGTTACAGAAATCTCCCGCACCCCGCATGCGGGCCCTAACAACTAATGAAAATACACCATAACTCTCCCGTGCATATAGCATATCTCCAATATAACTGTTTTTAAGTAGCACAACTATTATCATGAATCACTGTCCAGTGTTCCTCGCATATGAAAGCCATCAACATCTCCACTTTAGAGGGCACTTAAAACACAGCGGATTTACGATGAAAATACCCTCATTAGTTCAGTTTCAAATTTAGAACCTGTAGAAGGACCAATCAACGCTCCCTTCGAAGCCGTAAAGTATGAGCTGCTACAAAATCCAGGTCATAGTTAGCACGCGGCGTCTGATTTCTTATTAGTTTTAGAACGAACATTTTTTCTATTGTATATTTTCTTACTATCGGCAAAAATATGACCTAGTCTCGTTTTAATTAAGTATTGACTTTTCATTCACATCTTTGGTGAAACTTTTTAATTATTATTTTTTTAGCTAGATTTCTCTTTCCCACAGGAGGACGCGCGGGTTCGCGAGAAATGGTAGACTTTGCCCAGGAGTGAGGCAGAGCAGGCTTTATGGATTTATGAAAGTGAAATTTAAAATAACAATTTATGAAACGACATTTAATTAGTCTTTTATCAATATATTGTGTCGGTTTTCATTTCAACCTAGGACTCTAAGAATAATTATGTTAAAATAACTAAAACCCGACTACGAAAAAATCGCGCACTGAAAAGTATAGAATAAGAACAATATTCGTATGACCGATATTTTAAGTAATAGCCGTGGTCGTGTGCCACCTAGCCAATAAAGATTGTGTGAAACAACCGCTGGTGGCATACGACCACGGCTAGCACAATATCCGTCAAATGAATATTGTTCTTGTTTTATACTTTTCAGTGCGCGTTTTGCCGCTTTAAGCCTCCTGCAGACACACGCGATTAATCGCGCGGGGCGACATGTCGCGGTCCATTCGCAGTATTTTTAGAGTGGAAATTAGCTTGGCATTGTCGCAGCGCGATTAATCGCGTGAGTCTGCAGGAGGCTTTACTCTAGTACAATCATTACAAATGAATTGCAATACAAACCCCTGAGGTAGCTAAAATCATGTCAAATCTTAATTTAAACCCCATTATTAATTCAAAACACTCCAACTGCTGCGACGTACGTGGGCCTAAATGCATTGTTGGATACCCGTTTTCTAACACTGTTTTCCTTTACCGATTTAAGAGTTTTATTATCCTAACATTTCCCCCCATCCTGCTAAAGTGGCCTTTCACGCCTCCTTGTGATAAAATAATTTACACAACGTAAAGAGCCTTTTTGGCTTCGAACCCACAACCTACAGCTCGTAAGTTATGGCTATTACTACTAACAGTAGTGGCCCCGTTGCATAAAATGTATTTTTTTGGGTGGGTCCTGCTCTGGTTGCGGGACCGTCTTATCACGTAACTGTGGTCTCGCAACATAAAGGGCTATTGAAGGGCACCGTGGATTTTAGTCAGTACACGTCTGACAGTCCCCTGGTTAGGAGTACTCATTGGTTGATTTTACCACGTAAAAATAGGTATCGTGGGTGCATTTACAAACATTGAAACTCACTTAGATTTAAACACCCAGACATGGAACAATTTATTGTAGGTACGTGGGGGGATCGAACCCGCAATACGCTATACAGCAGTCGATAACTCAGTCACTGCACAAACTGTATCGTCACTGTTAAATAATCTAAGATTAATAAATCTAATGTAACCCTACACGCAGCTGCACATTTGAAAATCTATATCCTATTTGAGTTCTAGAAATGGAGGGAAGACATTTGCATTTCAATCTGAACCATTAAAAAGAGCCATGAGACTATCGGAGGAAAATCGTCCATTACGGACGTTAGTGTTATGAATTTATGAATAGGAAATGCTGGAACACGCAGTGGAGGAAAATTATGTAATTTATCCTCGTTCTCCAATGTTTAGAGGCTGTTTGAAACACTTTAATTTCTTACTGACTGACATTTACTTAGCAAGTCTTTTTCTACTTTAAGTCCATCTTCGAAGATACGGACCCGTACGTAAGTAAGTCAGGCCTGTTGGCCTAGTGGTTAGTGACCTTGACTGCTATGCCGTAGGTCGTGGGTTCGATTCCCACCCAGGACAAATGTTTGTGTGATTTGATGTGAGTGTCTCTGGGTGTAATTTATCTATAATATGTATGTATTTAGAAATATATAAGTATGTTTATCAGTTGTCTAGTACCCATAACACAAGCTCTGCATAGCTTGGGACTAGATGGCGTTGTGTGATAGTTGTGGAATATTATTATTATCTCTTTATTATTACCTTCCTTTGACTGTTCTTCATTAGTTTGGTCTCCATTCATTCCCAAAGCCGAAATATTTTAATGAAAAATCTTTAAATGACTTCATTTACTCTATTCTACGTACTTTGGTTTCATTGTTTGGAATGTAAATAAACTCTATTTCGGGTTCTGTTTTCGCTTTGTCAATTGTTTGTTTTTGTTGTTTTGGGATAAATCGTTTTGTCAAACTATTCGTGCACTATTTTACTGGTATTTTTATACGAAAGTGCAAACAATTTGACTTTTTTATGTTTTGGTACAAAACTAGCACATAAATGTATGTGGGATCTTGGTTGAGTAAGCTTTTAAAGAGCGCCTTTGTTTAGGCGTTGTAATGAGTCCAGTGGTAGGTGTCTGATAAGCACCACGGTCCCATGGATCGACAGTGTTTGTTCAGACGTGGGTGGTTGTGGTGACGCGTACTACCTGGGATCTGTACCCGTGTTCCCTTTTCAGCAGCAGAGTTAGTAACAGACTCTGTAATAATCTCAATTACACGTATCCCACTCTTCGCCCACAATTGTAGACACTATGCATAAATGCATGTCACTTAGTACTTTTATAATTCTGATTCGCCAGCAAATAAATATACCCAGATGCGACATAAAATGCATGTTTTGAATAATAAGGTAGGTACAGGCGTGAAGCACTTTCACTTTTTCTAAATTATAAAACCCCAATAGTATATAACCACGTTCGATTGGGATTTCAAATTTTAAGATAGGTTGATCAGTGATCACCCCTTCTTCTTTTCAAATAAAGTTGAAATTCTATTGAGGTTGATGAGTTAGTATGGTAAAATAATCAAAATGTGACATCATTAAGCGAAAGTTCAGAGCTAAAAGATGTTCGAATACGCCACGAATTTGTTTCAGTAATTGTCTCACGGGATTTACTTGCCGAGATTAAAATCACAATAAAAATACTATGGCCTAACCTACCGCGGTGGTTGGCGCCCACGGCGACGGACGTCGCAAGACGATCTCCGGCCACCGTAGGCGCGGGCATGCGGGCGGCGAGTAAAGGGCAACTCGCCGCCCGACCATGGACCATGCCCGGGTCGACGGCGCGTTGTGTTCCACGCGCGCCTCAAAGAGCGTCAGCACGATGACGAGGCCCCGCCCAAGAGGGCCAAAGCCTGCCGGGGTCGCGGGACTTATCTCATTACCGTGACCCCGGAACACAAAGGGCTATTGAAGGACACCGTGGATTTTAGTCAGTACAAGTCTGACAGTCCCTCCCGCCCTGCCCGGGGTGGGAGGACTCATTTGATGATTTTACGACGAAAAAAAAAAAAAAAAAAAATGGCCTAACCTAGAGAAATCTGTTCAGAGTTTTTGATGCCAAATATCAATTCGATCCACTCAACGTTTTGCATATTTATGCTCTTCTTCTCAAAATGTTTTAGAGCAAATTATTCACTGTTTTATGAAATGTAAAAACGTACATTCCAAAAAAATATTTAATAAAAAATGTCACTACCAATCCTAACATTTCGTCGGGTTAGGGTCTCGTATAAAAGCTATTGATTTATTTTAAAATATTCACCTCGGCTTGACCTTTCAACTGCGGCCATAAAGCCTGCGGTACCTGTGCCAGTCAAGTACTTACCTTTGTTTGAACGTACTTAGGTGGAATCACAAAACGGATTTCATGTAAAAGTATTTTGTCTGTAAAAGCTCAAATAACAACGGCCGTATGGGGTTTTCTTTTATCGTGGGAAAAGCACCAAATGTCTCGCCAAAGGCGGGGCGGGAGGAGGGACTGTTAGACTCGTACTTACTAAAATCCACGGTATGCCTTCAATGTCACGGTTACCTGATAAGACAGTCCCGCGACCTGGAAGGCTTTAGGCCACTAAGAGGGGCCCGTTAGACTACTAACAGCTCTATTGGGCGAGCGTGACTCACGCGCCGTCGACCCGGTCCATGGTCCATGACGGCGAGTCATTCATTACTCGCCGTCTGCATGCACACTGCACAGCCATATGAGGTGATGAAAAACTAAGCTACAGTTATTGAGGACGGTGCAGTAGCACACGACCAGCTGACTTGGAGCTTCAACTTTACCAGATACCAGGCCCGCGAGATGTCGCCAACTTGTTCTTCGTTGGCAACTCGAACAGCAGCTGAGGCCTGAATTAAATCTATGAAATAATATGGCTAAAGCTAGCTTCCCACTTCGCGTGATATCATAAGTCGACCCGTGCTATGAAGTTATCCGATATTTTCGGATCAGACACTTCAACCCGAGTCGTGCTGAACCTTCACAGGTTGCGAGAGGGCACAGCGTGACTCATGATGTGACGTGCCACATGTGAAGCCAGCTTTAGATTTATTGATCGCGTTCAAGATAAAAGACGCTAATTATATTTAATTAGCGTCTATTATCTTGAACGCGATCAACAAATAGCATTTTGTGTTCTATTGAACACAAAATGCTATTGTGTGTGCAGATGATTAAGTCGAAGTCGAAAAAAATGCTGATCTCTATCGCATAACCTTTAACCTTCGCTTGTGGTCACCGGCCACAGTTGCGGTCGAGGGGTTAAATCCCGATACCTACAAATATATTCTAGTTCGTTTATCGGGATTAATTGAATTTATTTTGCAACTATTCAAAACCACGATTAATTTTGCAGATGCAAGAATGCTTTGTTCAGCATTGTGAAAGTAATTTATGATACGCTTTGGTGGAGTACATCGCAGGATATTTAGAAGAGTATATTCATTTTTGAACACGAACCGCTTATCATTTTTAATAAGAAACAACATGAGGATTTGTGATGTTCTTATCTAAACTACGCTCAGCTATTATGCTATTCTCTAAAATGCAATTTCGAGGCTGTCCGTTATGACGAGCTCGTTGTCGAGTCAAGGCGGTTCGGGACACTTCGGAAATCATAAAAATATTCGTCATAAAAATAATTTACTTTTTATTACTGATTCTAAACGGCCAGCTTCAAAAGGAGTTTTCACAATGAAACCTACTTACTTATAAAATTCTCCTACAACAGAGAAGTTCTTTATTACAGTAGTGCACCACAAACATTTTAAATAAATTATATTCTTGTTAAATATACGCGGTAGGCGATTTTATTCTTTTATAAAATAAAAAAAAAATGTTATGCAATAGCTTCACCGCGGCAGTCTCCGAGTGCCACATGTATTTTTTTTAGGTGATAAAACCATCAAATGAATCCTCCCGCCCTGGGTGGACCGGAGGGGACAATCAGAATACTAACTACGTACTCCCTAAAATCCAACGTATTCTTCAATTGCCAATAACGATTCAGGGTCGCGATTACCCATTTGGACATTTCAGCAACCCCTGTAGGTAGCTCTTGGAAGGGCACGTGGAACACGAAGCACCGTTGACCCGGACGAGATTGGCAGTAAAGTACTGAACATTATAACATACAATTACTTCTCAAAAGTAGACCATGCACTAGTCCCGAGTTTAAAACAAGGTCTGCTCCTGAAGAATTTCTGGAACTTCAATTAATAAACTAATTCTCTAGTAGTCTACTTTCAGACACTTCAACCCAAATCACAGTCGCAGCTATTTCGTAATTCGTTAGAACTAAAAACGCAATCAGTACCAATTTAATTATGTAAGAGTCCTGATGAATGAAAGTTTGTTTGTTTTAGAAAGCGGGCGTCACCTCACCGTGTTGATTGTCACAATTTGATAATGAATTCGTTGAACGTCCTTGAAAATTATGCCGACACGTGTTCAAATTATGCTGTGTATTCATCGAGTGAGAAATTGAAAACCAATTTTCTTGTGTTCAAAGTATAATCAACAGTTTAATATTCCCACTGTTGAAACACAGGCCTCCTCTCTGTGATGAGTCCATCACGGGGGTCCAGTGCGGTTTGGTAGATGTCACATGTCTTCGAATTTATGATTCAAATCTGTTGAGTATTTTGTCGATACTTACATATCACTCATAACAAAACACAATCAACATTAATGTTTGCACTATTGGGACACAAGCCTGCCCTTTATGCCAACACAATTTCATAGACATTTTAATAAACGTAACCTTATATTAAAAAAAAAGTTCTCTCGTCATAAAACGACTGGGTCCTCCTGTCTGTAAACATCCTTATCTCTTTCTAAACCATCAAACAGACAGAGAAATCATAATCAAATTCCTCGACAATTAAGGGCACTTGTTCGAGAATAAACGTTGAATATTTGCGACACCTGTTACGTCGCAGATTGCTTCACGAATGCAATTTGCACTTGATTTGCAATTAACTATGTTAGTGGGATCATTTGAATGGAGATTGCTTTGTAACATTATTTGCTTAGGATTTGTATATCTTAGGGCTATCTCTGTTGGGTACGCCGCAATCGCGGTGGTAAGACCCTTCGTTGAGCAGTGGCTGGAGAAGCGCCGCGGCCTCCTCATCTTACGCGTGACACAGGTTCTCACCGGATTCGGATGCTTCGGGAGGTTCCTGTGTCGGTTCGGGCGAAAAAAAAACGCCTGGGTATCACCATTGTGCAAATCGTCTGCAGGACACGGTGGAGCATTTGTGTCCACCGGGGATCCGGCAGGCGGCGGCAGCGTCTCTTGCGCCCGATCCAGAGCCAGGCATCCGATTTCCTAATTTAAAAAAATCTTCCATATATGACCATTTACAAGAAATCATAATTATATACATTCGGAGCGTAGTAAAAGAATGAAACATGTTCCGTGCCAAAACATAAACATCAGTGTGTCCTTGACACAATTATTATAATACACACGGCCACACATCAAACTATACAAAACCAATTTAATGTGATCTCGCTTTGTATATCTTTCCACACATTCAACGGTCAGTTTATACTAGTTTAGCATAGCTCGATGTGTAGCCGTGTGTACCAGAGCTATCATATATCTCTATTTACAAGCCAGGGTCAAGATGGAAGAAAATAGCTGTTTATTACACTTACATTGTCTAGACGAAATACGTGTGAGGGCGAATAAACAGTCTCGTGGTACAAAGAAATAGGGAATCACGCGACTATGCGGCCACGATAATAAAGAATATGTGTCGGAGCCATATTGTGTCGTCATGAACGCTTTTCTAAGACTTGCCCCAACGGCGGATCCAGGGGGGGGTCATGGGGGTCATGACCCCCCCCTGGGCGACAGGCTGGGTCATAGGCGACCACTGCAATTTTATCTAATTTTATTTATAAACATAAATAAATTATAATCATAATAATACAATTCTGTGTTGTTAAGCCTCCTGCAGACACACGCGATTAATCGCGCGGGGCGACATGTCGCGGTCCATTCGCAGTATTTTTAGAGTGAAAATTAGCTTGGCTCGTTGTCGCAGCGCGATTAATCGCATGTGTCTGCAGGAGGCTTTATTGGTTATATTATAGAGTGCAAAACATCGAATCTCAAGTTTGCCGCGCAGCGTGGCCGCTGTGCTTATTGTCCTATCGCGCCGCATGGCGGGCGCAGCAGCGAGCGGCACGAGGCAACCCCTCTCTGCGCGCCCGCAAGTTTTTATTGTTCTTCCTCGTTCAACTCGCTTCACTCGCGGTTCAACCTTAGGATTCTTCGCTTGATCCAAAAAACAACTTTGCAGCCTTGCCCAAATAACTATTTCACCTCACAGGCTCGGAAAGATTTGTCATTCGAAATCTGAGCGCAAAACTTCATTTTGCGCGCTAGCCCAAAAGTGTTGTTCAAAATTCGAACACGTCTTCTATTTAATTATTTTCTACACTGACAGGCGAGCCGGCCTCACATCATTTCCTTGCTGTAGTGAGGTGAAAAGTTATGTGTTGCGTCCAGCAGCAAAGCTATTCTGCGTCTCGTGCCTTTGAAAACTTCGTTACGTTCAGGATTCAATTCAAATACTAGCGCCAAAAAAAAACATTGCAGCCTTGCATAATAGGTAAATACAGTAACTATTGTTTACAAATAGCATTATTTACTAGATTTTTCCGGTGACTATGACCGCGACCAGGTAATTTCGCTGTAATGGAGGACCAATGCAATCGACCCCATGAAATCTTATCCGTTTAGCGGTTTCAACGTAAAAAATTGACAAATAACATAATTATCTGATCGCCGGCGAATCGGTCAACCTCCTCGCCGGATCGCTGCCCTGACATCTGGACTGCCCTCCAGCGCGTCTAATATGAGTGGCGCGTGGAGGCGCAGCGCCGCCCGGGGCGAATCCCTGCTGTGCGGCGGGAAGAGTTCCGGTTTGATCTCAGGGCAGTTTGGAGGAAACGACTGTCGCAATCGAGCTCCGGGCACGCCGCAATCACGGCGGTAGGACCCCTCTTTGAAGAGTGGCGTCACGGCGTCCTGACCTACCGCATGACGCAGGTCCTCACCGGACACGGAAGTTTTGCGAGGTACCTGTGTCAGATAAGGAGGGAAGAAACACCGGGGTGTCACCACTGCGAAGATCACCCGGAGAACATGGTGGAGCATACGGTGCAGGACTGTCCCGCTTAGGCAGAGCACCGCCGTGTCCTCACGACGGCGGAGACCTCTCGCACCCAGCATTGGGCGAGGCCATGCTGCGGGGCGAGACGGAGTGGGAAGCGGTCGCCTCCTTCTGCGAAACTGTCATGCTCGCGAAGGAGGAGGCGGGCCGCTTGAGGGAGAGGACAGCGTCCTCCCTCCACCCCAGCCGCAGTGGTAGACACCCACGGCGACGGACAACGGCAGACGATTTCCGGCCACCGTAGGCGCGGGCATGCGGGCGACGAGTAATAGGTGACTCGCTGTTCGACTATGGACCATGCCCGGGTCGAAGGCGCGTTGTGTCAAACGCGCACCTCAAAAAGTGTGAGCATAATGACGGGGCCCCTCTTTAGAGAGCCATAGCCTGCCGGGGTCGCGGGACTTTTGAATTACCGTGACCCCGGAACGTAAAGGGCTACTGAAGGACACCGTGGATTTTAGTCAGTACGAGTCTGACAGTCCCTCCCGCCCTGCCCTGGGTGGGAGGACTCATTTGATAACCACGATAAAAAAAGTATAGTTATATCTATCCCGAACTAGACTACGGGGACAAGCTGACTGCGACATTGTGACCCCCCCCTGAAACAAAAGCTGGATCCGCCCTTGACTTGCCCCCTCTTAGATAAACAATAATCGTATGAAAGTCTGTGTTTCCGAATACATACAGCCCTAATCTCTTCAAAGTTAGAGTGAACAGGCTTCTCCTGGGTAAGCTCGCTCCATCGTCGACCTTGTCTTAGTCACTCCTGACCTAGACTAAGGTCAAGAGCAAACCCATCAAACATAAAAAAGTAACATTAACAAGATAATTAATGTTATTAAATTAATAAATTTACTCATAGTATGTTTTGCTAAACGAAATTTTAAAGTCGTACGAAAGAAGGTCATTGACGTGTTCGTTCTTATTGTCGTCGCATACATAAGTTTTTTTTTTTTGCGTTTACAGGTGATCATTGTGTAATGGTGGTGGTCTTGATCGACCTTATGGCAATGGGTAGGAAAAATGCCAGCTTATTTTTATTTTACCGACAACTTTTCGGCCTTCTGCCGAATAGAATATTCCGATCTTTCAATTTCGAAGGATTTATTAATTATTGACTATACTATGTTTTTTGCGTTCCGTGGACCTATTTTTGTGTCAAAAAATCGTTTATTGTTTGTTAGTGGTTTGAAAGTGTACTAAGAAGCGATACGGACGTGTGTTTCGAATGTGGAAGAAGAAGTTAGTCCATAGTGGTCGCAAGAAAGCATCTGTCTCGAAATTACCACGCTACTCGCAAGGGGCTGACGATCGCCGACGGACGGATTACGATCACGAGACGGATTCCTGTGAAGACTTTCGTCCTTGGAATTAAATTCAATTCAAGTGCAAATGGCAATGTAAACAAATGGAAATAGTCGGCTTCAATATCAATAATCTTCGAGACATTTCGCTGTCAGTTTGCGAGCTCTCTATCGAAGTCGATTAAAATCTTCTATAGATGAAGAGCGATCTTATTTTTCTTTTAAAAAATCACTTACGTAAACTTTTATTTAAGCTATTAAATAAAAATTTCAATCTGAATTAAACTCTCTAACATACGTCAAATCGATTTTGAAATATCACTTTGTAATTTTGAGGAAGCGTAATCCCTTCGTTTAGCAAGGCGATGCAAGTCTCCGTTACCTTACGACTTTGGTATCCAGGCGATTATCGCAATACAAATGAGGTTTATACACAGGCACGCGACAATGGATACCTAAGTCGTAAGGTATGAGAGACTTACGTCGCGTTGTGTACGAAGAGGGGCTGAGGCATTCTTTTAGTAGAAAGTTCACATTTTGTGCGTTCTTGTTCGCACAAAATATTATTACTCTATGCAAGACAAATACCTACAACTTACAATCAAATCAAATACTACCTCATAGAATAAAATAATCTGAGAGTAGGGATTACATTCGAAACAATAAGCCTGTATTGACAGAGCTATCCGAATACGTAATACTGAAGATTCAAACCATAGTAGGATTCAACCGAATCGGGGTCCAGCAGCTTAGCGGGGCTCAAGTCGGAATATTTCCTCATCTCTCATAAACGCCGTAGTAAACATTTTCGGCAGATGCCCGCGAAGAGAAACTCCGGCAAAAACTCGTTGGACGATTTCCTTTTTTACAGCCAAATATAATCGTAGTGAAAATTTTTACGTCTCGATTTTCTTCGCTCTAAAAATACAGCTTTAAGGCAAACGAGCAACGGACTAGCTTGATGAAAATTTAATTTCTATTCGTACCTTATACAAGTTCGAAGAAAAAGTTTTTCGTTTTTCTGGGAAAGTTGGAATGAACTGGCCACTCTCACACGGAGATTTATTTTAGCATATATTTTTAGCTAGTAGGTATTATGGAAAAAGAAAAGAAATCCTCAAGAAGACGCATAAATAAACTACAATAAAAACTTAAATCTAAACACCAAAAAATAAGGCAATGTTGTGTGTAATTCTAAGCAAACTTATTGGATACACTCGATTTCGACAGGTAACTTTCAGAAAATCAGTTTTTAGTTTAAAATCGATTTGTATGTCTCCAACGACTTCCAATGATATATTGACCTTCATTTTTAGGGTTCTGAACCTCAAAAAAAAAGAAAAATAGGATCACTTTGTTGTCCGTCCGTCCGTGTATGTTCGTATGTCAAGACCCTTTCTCTCAGGAACGCGTACAGGTATCAAGCTGAAATATCAAATACTCAAATCTACAATCCCTTTGAGCAGAAAAAAAATCAAAGCAGTCAAAATATGCGCTCGCGGTGTAATCAAAACCAATAGGGTACATCCCGTTGACCTGCAATCATGAGGCCAAAAGCAAGAACTAGTAATTTGTAAAATTTTGCGTATGGGATAAAGCAATTTCAACTACGGAACCCTTCATTGTGCGTGGTCCGACACGCACTTGGCCAGTTTTTATATTTTGTTAGCCGTTGTAAGCTAACAAAAAATATACACACATATACGTACATTTTAGACCACTCCATCATCGTAATCTCTTGTAGAGTGTCGCTTTATCTAGACAGTATCTGAAGGGTCTAGTATATTAATACTAGGACCCTTTCGACGTATTAAATGGTCTAGTCTAGGTCATATTTTAGGTATGAGACCACTAATATGGTTTGCAAGTAATTGAATGATTTCATCTCTTTCCCCCTTACCTCGTTACATGTTCAATACCGATGAAAGAATTACTGGTGCCTGAATTGCTTGACAGATATATTATTAGGGAGAGACTACACTTATAGACACGTAACGGAATTGGTTATAAGCGTGCTCTAAAAATCAGAACTCAAACGGTATTCACCTCTTCGGAAAGTACCTTTTCTAAAGCTAACCTATACTGTGTGAGTACTATGTGCTACAAAGCTTGCCCTTCAGCGCGTCTATGAGTGGCGCGTGGGGGCGCAGCGGCGCGGCGGGGCGTATCCCCGCTGCCTTCAGAAGTCGAGGCGCGGCGGGAAGAGCTTCGGCGCGATCTCAGGGCAGTATGGAGGGGACGACTGTCGTAACCGAGGTCCGGGTACGCCGCAATCGCGGCGGTAAGACCCCTCTTTGAGGAGTGGCTGGATAGGCGTCACGGCGTCCTAACCTTCCGCCTGACGCAGGTCCTCACCGGACTAGGCTGTTTCGGGAGGTACCTGTGTCTAAGGAAAAAGGAGGAAAATGTGCTACAAAGCTATTAGTGACTACGTCTTTTATTGACTTGAATGAATATACGCTGGCAGTTGAGACTATGTCATGCTCACTCAAATGTCTTGCTGATGGTGGCGCGTGAGTCGGATCATTTAGTTTCTTTCAAAATGGTTGAGCTGAATGGTTCTGATACTGAAACTGCTGACGAGAAGCTTCATTTAAGAAAAAAAAATTAAATTAAAAGTAAAACTTTAAACACTAAAAACAATTACTGTGTGAGTTGTGTAATTCACGGCTGCGCTAAAAGGCCCATTTCAGCATAATGTCGGACATCTAGTGCCCGATCTGGTTGTCAAATGAATCTTTCTGGTGAGTGCTACAAAAACCATTATTTTTTTTTTGGGTCGCAAAATCATCAAATGAGTCCTCCCGCCTTGGGTGGGGCGGAAAAGACTGTCAGACTCTTACTGACTAAAATCCACCCGTGTTCCTTCGGATGCCCTTTACGTTCCGGGGCCACGGTATCCTGGATTAAGAAAAATCCGCGACCCCGGCAGGCATTTGGCCCCATAAGGGGCCCCGTCGGTGACGCGTGAAACACGACGCGCCACCGACCCGGGCTTGGTCCTTGGTCGGACGGCGAGCATACCCATTACTCACCGTCCGCAAGCCCGCTCCGCCGCTGTGCCCTCTGCTGTTCAGAGGGACACAAGTTGGAGCGTCCACCCGACAGGCTATTCGCATACGGGCAAAGAAACCCCTTAGGCACACAGTGTAGGTTGTGTGGGTGTCGTTGTCAGGGTACGTAAATGATACGAGTACTCACAGTGGAAGGATGAAAAGAGTTTATTTCCACACGGATCACACACACAGAAGAGTTCACAAAACAGAAGGATAAAGTCAGACAGATAGAATAGAAGATAAGCACAGAATAAGAGGCAAGCGGAAAGCACATACAATATATAAAAGCGCGGCGGAAAGCGAAGCGGTTTATAGCAAGTGATAGCTAGCACGCACGACGGCAGTTGTGGGCTCACTGGTCCACCGGCCGGCGCGGGGCATCGGTATGCGCGAGCGGCGGGAGCGAGCGCGACAGACGATCGACCGTCTCGCTCACGCCTAGGCACGCACGCAGTCCGTGGCTCGCTGAGTCTCGACGCCAGAGCCGGGACAAAAGACTACGTCACAAGCTTCGCCACTCGCTGTTAAGGATTTAACTAATATGACAAAGTTTGTCCGTGTCTGTTTGTTTGTACATATTAGTTAAATCTGTATATAATAAATATTGTGTGATGATTATATTAATGTAAATAATTCTAATGTTAGTTTTGATTTTATATAATACTATTGTTTGTTTAATTCAAATTCAAATTCAAATTCAATTTTTATTTGCATTCCACAATGTGTACTTAGGTGGTAGGTTAAAAATAATAGATCATTATGGACCCTGTCGGGCACAGCAAAATATAAAAAGTAGGAGAGAGGAAGCCTTAAACGGTCTTTTTCAAATAGGCAAACTTATTATAATATTGATGATGATAAAAAGATATAAATTAAATTGAAATTAAAATAAAATAAATTAGAATTAAATTGAAATTAAAATAAAATAAATTAGAATTAAATTGAAATTGAAGTTAAGTTTAAATTAAATTGAAATTAAATTGAAATTAAATTGAAATTAAATAGAAATTAAATTGAAATTAAATAGGAATTACATTAAAATTAAATGGAAATACAATGAAATTAAATTGAAATTACATTAAAATTTAATTGAAATTACATTAAAATTTAATTGAAATTAAATTGAAATAACATTAAAATTTAATTGAAATACAAACAAAATTAATTAAAAAAAGATTCATTAAATTTTGTTTTGTCGTTTAAATATTCACTCACGCTATAATAGCATGATTTGATTAGGAACTTTTTCAGTTTTTTTACAAATATATTTGATTTTTCTTCTTTTTTTATTAATTCAGGTAGTTTGTTGTATATTTTAATTGACATTACATAGGGACTTTCTGAATGTATTTTTAGACGGGAAAGTGGAATGTTTAATCTTGACTTGTGTCGGAGTGTGTAACGTGTTTGTATGTCCTCGCGCTTTGTATAAAATCCTTGATACCTACGAACAAATTTGCAGGTTTCTAATATGTATATACTGGGTAGTGTTAAAATATTATAATTTTGGAAGTAAGGTTTGCAGCTGTCAGTTTGATCGATGTTTGCTAGGATTCTAATTAGTTTTTTTTGAAGGGTAAATAATGTTGGCGCGTCCGTGCTGTTTCCCCAAAGTGTAACGCCATAGCTTAGCCATGCATAAGCATACGCATAGTATGTGGTCAGCGCTGTTTGAAGATCAGTGGTTTTTTTTATTTCACGGAGAGCGTATGAGAATCTTGAAATTTTGGTTCTAAGTTTTAATATGTGCGATTTCCAATTTACATTTGTATCCAAATTTAGTCCCAGCAAGGTAAATTCTGTAACAGTTTCCAGTTTTGTGTTATTAAAAGTAAAATCTATATTTAAAGGTGTTTTTTGATGAGGATGAAAAGCCATTATTTTAGTTTTATGGTAGTTTATTTCGAGGTTGTGTGCGTTCATCCAAGTGACGATTTTGGTGAATATTTTATTTAGTTCTTTGTTTAGGTTTAAATTATTTTTACACGAGACTAGTAGGGAAATGTCATCCGCGAATAAAACACATGGTCCCTCAATGATTTTAGGTAAGTCATTGATATATATCAAAAATTGAGGACATCCTATTACACTTCCTTGGGGTATTGAAGCACTTATTGATTTACTGTTTGATCGGACTTTTTCAATTTCTTTTTTTTGGTTGTTAAAAAATTCAATTTCTACTGTTTGCTCTCTGTTTTTTAAATAAGACACTAGCCATTCATGAGCTTTTCCACGAATACCTATTCTGTGTAGTTTGTCTAGCAATATATTATATTGAACTTTGTCGTAGGCCTTGGTCATATCCAATAATATACCTACTGCGTATTTTTTATCATTGATGATATCAAGTACTCCTTGCACGAATTTGTAAACTGCCAAAGTTGTTGAGCGGTTTTTGCGAAACCCATTTTGGCATTCGTCGAATATTTTATATTTTTCGCAAAATTTGTATATCCGAACACACATGGCTTTTTCAAAGATCTTTGAGGCTGTAGGTAGGAGAGCTATGGGGCGGTAATTGTTTGGATCTTGTTTATTTATTGAGTTGCAATTATATAATATTAAGTTAGGTTAGTTTTATACATATAACTAGTATTTGCGCGTTGCGCGAGCTGCAAGCAGCTCGCGGGGTCGTGTTTTGTAGAAGTATTATATAACCTTTATAAAATTTTGATAATCCATAAGAATCTTTAAATGAATTGGTAAATCCATAGTCCTTAAATATTTTGTAAATTATATAAAAAAAAATTAATATTTTGAAAACCCTTTTGTACGGATTTATGTATGGACTTCTAAGTGAATCAACTGAATGTTTTTTTTTGTTCCTACAGTTGATTTACTTAAAAGTCGGTACGAATAAACTATAAAATAATATTCCTTGTAAGCGACTAAGTAAATAATGAAATAAGTTCCTACTTTTATGTTTTTCAAAACTACTTTATCCCGTACTTTTGAAGAAATATACAAAAAAAGGGAGCCATGCTGAAAACGTTTGGCTGGCAC
Source organism: Agrotis exclamationis (assembly GCA_950005045.1). NCBI lineage: Eukaryota > Metazoa > Arthropoda > Insecta > Lepidoptera > Noctuidae > Agrotis > Agrotis exclamationis. The sequence continues at coordinate 19,513,922 of OX465419.1, forward strand.
GGCCCCATTTTTTTCGTGTAACTTGAAAAATGTATAGCGTATTAAAAAGTTTCTTAGACTCAAGGTGTGTACTCTATTAACACTTTATATGTACTGCAACTGATAATGTGAATTCGTAATAACAAAATATAGGTGTAGGGGGTCGTGCTGAAAAAAAAAATTAAGAAAATATCTAAAAAAGACAACACAACCTTATTATTATTATTATTTATCAACCTTAGCCAAAAACTATTAAATAATAATTGATGTTTGGCAAGTAACATATGTACCGCATTGGTTTCTCATACAACTTGCTAAATTTGAAAAATAAACCATTGTTAGTTCATTCAGCACGGCCCTCTAAAGACGCCTATATCTTCACTACATAGTATAAAGCAAAGTCGCTTCCCGCTTCCTGTCCACCTGTATGCTTACATCTTTAATACTTCTACAACATTCTTTTATTATCCTTCTTTTCACATATACACACACACACATATTTTCCCTTGACTTCATTCATAACCCTTTTAATCAACATTTCACATACTGCTTGCTAGCAATTTCACATATACACACACATACTTCCCATTGACTTCATTCATAACCCTTTTAATCAACATTTTACATACTAATTGCTAGCAATGGACATAATACGGACTATGTGCGTGCAAAGTGTACTCGTATATGTACATGAAAAATAAATAAATATAAAACTATGATTATAACAAATTGTCATTGATAATCATGGCAAACAAACACTCCAACCCAAACTATTCGTCAATTATAAATAAATAAAACGGAACGTAAGGTAGTTCGAGATGAATACGTACCCAATGCGAGATCGTTATTGAACCATGTTACTGGTCAGTAGAAAATCTGACCGACTACGACTGTTGATCGGGAACGATTGGTTGCCCGGTCAACCGAATGATCTGTAAGTAGTTAGGCTTTGGATTCTGATCAGAGTTGGCTTACTGCCGAGAACATGCTCTGGCTGGTGATGAAGTCAATAGAACCGAGTGATTGTGAATTCGTCGTTGAGGTGAGTTGTCGTACCGGTGATGAGAGGTCAGTAAAGTGTGGTCGGTGTTGGTTGATTGCTGGGATGTCTTGCGTTGTCTGTGGCGCGAAAATCAGGATGGGAGTCGATGTCAAGTTGTGAATGATATCTAGCTTGTGGTGGATCGATTAAGACGAAAGATATGTCCGTTAAAATGGGTAAAAGTTGTTGTCTTATCAGTAATGAGTCGTAGTGTGCAAAGGTGTGGGTGGAGTCATTGTATTGGTTGAATGAGTTATATGGCATAGAGTTATGAGTTATAAGGCAGATACCAAAAGTCTTAGTTACTTTTTATTAAAAAAATAAAAAAAATAATAAGCCTTGGACTGCTGTGTTCCACGAAGGTGTGGGTTTAAATGGCAGATCCTAAATGTTTCAGTTACTTTTAACTGTAAAGTAAAAATTAAAGACCCAGGGACTGCTGTAGTACGCGAAAGTGTAAATGGGAAGGGCAGATACCGAATGTTTTAGTTATTTTATACTAAAAAATAAAATAATAATAAGGCGTGGACTGCTGTGTTGCAGGAAGGTGTGGGATGTCTCAGTTACTTTTAACTGTAAAGTAAAAAATAAAGAGCTGGTTACTGCTGTAGTACGCGAGTGTGTAAATGGCAATGGCAGATACCGAAAGTTTTAGTTTTTTTTTTTGTGTATATTTTTATTTATGTATATTTAGGTTAAGGTATTTTATCTATGGGTCTTTGTTACCTGAAATAAATTGTTTATTATTATTAAATACACCTCTAGTGTAAACTAAATAGAATATTAATCTTGCATGATATTCCTTTTAGTATTAATTTTTAGTATTACTTTTTAGTATACTTTTTAGTATATTATAGAGAAGTAAATTAAGCAGACTAAAAAATGTATAAATCAAAATGTAACTATTTTCAGTGCCACGCAAGAACAAGTGCTTCAATATGCAATCCTTTTTCTTTTTAAGTTAGTTCCTTAATAATATAAGTTTTGTAGGTTCCATTCAAATATATAGGTAAATATAAAAAATCTGACCCGTCTCAATTCAAAAGGCTTTGACTCGGTTTGGAAAGTTTCCTTTTTTTGTTTGTTTTCCATGTTTTTGTTTGTTTGGCATTTTATTTTGCATTATATTTTTTCCACAATCTTGTGTCTTCTGTTCATGGTCAAAGGATGATACAAATTGAGCATCGTCGTCGAAATAGTAAAAGCGTATCCATAGTTTATGTGTATGATTCGAAAGAATGTTCTGCGGATTCTGTTCTGTGATCCATGCAACGTGAATTTGGAGTACGTTCTATGAGTGATCTTGAATGCTAGATTGTAACGACATGAATGTCACCGTGTAAATTTGCAGAATAAGTAAGTAGACTATTACGGCATCAATAAAGTTCCATCCAGATCTCATATTCTATGCTATACAAAAATCAAAGCTGATGACGCAACTAAAAATATGTTAGTTTGTGAAGTAATATAGTGGTCAGGTTTAGTGGATATTCTGCAGAAAGCGACGCCTTGAACATGTTTTTAGATCAAAGGTTTTTAGATTCTTGTTTTCAAAATTTTCAAAATCTAAATTCAAAGCTGGATCACGTTGTTACAATTTGTTTATGTGCCCTCCTTTTTTTTGGATCATTTTCTAAATCAGCACCTCCAAATCACTCGAAAACAATACCCATATCAATATTTTTGAATAAAATCAAGTCTGAGAAGTTGTCGAGAATAGAATAAAAAAACAGGACCCCCTAAAACATTATAAAACTAATTCAATAAAAAAAGAAACAAAATTAAAAAAAAAAAAAAATTGAGAATACCTTAGAATAGTTAAAAGAATTTTAAAATCCATTAGAGCACTTAAAAGATTTTAAAACTAATCCAATCTAAAACCTTATTAATAACTCAGAAGGGAGGCATAAAATTAACTTTTTACCCTGATGAGATGCATAATAGTAAGTCAAAAACTGTACAGTTCTGGTATGATACGAAGAGAGAATACAATAAGAGCAACATAAAAAAAAATTTGAACTGCTTAGCAGCCTTAAGTTTTGGTGAAGTTTACGAAGAGACAGACTGTAATAACGCATTTAATGTATTCCACGACATATTTACGCTCTTCTATAAATTGTGTTTTCCCGAAATACTCGTCAAAAAGACCAATAAACCAATAAAAAAACTAATGGCTTAGTAGGGGTTTAAAAATATCATGCTATAAGAAGAGAGCTTTGTACTATGCATATCAACACGATGCTATAAGTAAAAGTCACCACAAGAAAATATACCGCAATTACAGTAACATGTTAAAAAACCGGCCAAGTGCGAGTTGGACTCGCCCATGAAGGGTTCCGTAGTCATCATCATCATCATCAGCCGGAAAACGTCCACTGCTGAACATGGGCCTCCCCCTTAGACCGCCACGCCGAACGACAATTCACCTACGCTGCGTCTTCCGGTCCGTGGTCGCCACAGAACAGATGGTCGCCACTCGAGAACTTTTCTTCCTCATCGGTTGTCAGTTCTACGAGCGATGTGGCCTGCCCATTGCCACTTCAACTTGCAAATTTTATGAGCTATGTCTGTTAGCTATAGCTGTTATACTTTCGACAAAAAGTGGCTGTGACATACGGACGGACAGACAGACAGACAGACATGACGAATCTATAAGGGTCCCGTTTTTGCCATTTGGCTACGGAACCCTAAAAATGCATATCAAAATCACAACAGATAAACAACATTTTTTTTAAATAATTCTAAGAATAAATACAAAGCGACATGGTCAATCATAAAAAATAACTTGAACAAAGCTAATAACAAAAACTACTTAAATTAATTATTAATCCATGATAAAAAAATTGATAATCCGAATGACATATGTGATCAATTTAATAATTATTTCATTGAGCTGACACAAAAGTCTAATAATAATAATCATGACCTAAGCGACATTGCTAGCAATTTCACATATACACACACATACTTCCCCTTGACTTCATTCATAACCCTTTTAATCAACATTTTACATACTAATTGCTAGCAATGGACATAATACGGACTATGTGCGTGCAAAGTGTATGTGTACATGAAAAATAAATAAATATAAATCTATGATTATAACAAATTGTCATTGATAATCATGGCAAATAAACACTCCAACCCAAACTATTCGTCAATTTAAATAAATAAAACGGAACGTAAGGTAGTTCGAGATGAATACGTACCCAATGCGAGGTCGTTATTGAACCATGTTACTGGACAGTAGAAAATCTGACCGACTGTTGATCGGGAATGGTTGGTTGCCCGGTCAACCGAATGATCTGTAAGTAGTTAGGCTTTGGATTCTGATCAGAGTCGGCTTACTGCCGAGAACATGCTCTGGTTGGTGATGAAGTCAATAGAACCGAGTGAATGCAAATTCGTCGTTGAGGTGAGTTGTCGTACCGGTGATGAGAGGTCAGTAAAGTGTGGTCGGTGTTGGTTGATTGCTGGGATGTCTTGCGTTGTCTGTGGCGCGAAAATCAGGATGGGTGTCGATGTCAAGTTGTGGATGCTATTTAGCTTGTGGTGGATCGGTTAAAACGAAAGATATGTCCCTTAAAATGGGTAAAAGTTGTTGTCTAATCAGTAATGAGTCGTAGTGTGCAAAGGTGTGGGTGGAGTCATTGTATTGGTTGAATGAGTTATATGGCATAGAGTTATGAGTTACAGCTTGGCCAGAACGTCTTGAAACGGAACTAATATTTTTATTTGCTGACAACGTTTTAAAATATTTGATATTTGATGTAAACAAAGACGCAGGTTTGTAAGATTTATTATTGTGCCATAAAACTAACGTAATAAGTGAAAATAAATAAAATAAAATCATTCAAAGTGCTCGTAGCGAGAAGACAGTGGCGACTTCCGGTTTTCTATTGTTTTTTGCCAAGCTGTATATGGCAGATACCAAAAGTCTTAGTTAGTTTTTATTAAAAAAATAAAAAATAATAAGCCGTGTACTGCTGTGTTCCACGAAGGTGTGGGTTTAAACGGCAGATCCTAAATGTCTCAGTTACTTTTAACTGTAAAGTAAAAAATAAAGACCCAGGGACTTCTGTAGTACGCGAGAGTGTAAATGGGAATGGCAGGTACTGAATGTTTTAGTTATTTTTTAATAAAAAAGTAAAAAATAATAAGGCGTGGACTGCTGTGTTGCACGAAGGTGTGGGTGTAAACGGCAGATCCGAAATGTCTCAGTTACTTTTAACTGTCGAGTAAAAAATAAAGAGCCGGGGACTGCTGTAGAACGCGAAAGTGTAAATGGGAATGGCAGATACCAAATGTCTTAGTTACTTTTTATTAAAAAAATACCAAGGCGTGGACTGCTGTGTTGCACGAAGGTGTGGGATGTCTCAGTTACTTTTAACTGTAAAGTAAAAAATAAAGAGCCGGTTACTGATGTAGTACGCGAGTGTGTAAATGGCAATGGCAGATACCGAAAGTTTTAGATTTTTTTTGTGTATATTTTTATTTATGTATATTTAGGTTAAGGTATTTTATCTATGGGTCTTTGTTACCTGAAATAAATTATTTATTATTATTAAATACACCTCTAGTGTTAACTAAATGGAATATTAATCTTGCATGATATTCCTTTTAGTATTAATTTTTAGTATTACTTTTTAGTATACTTTTTAGTATATTATAAAGAAGTAAATTAAGCAGACCAAAAAACGTATGAATCAAAATGTAACTATTTTCAGTGCCACGCAAGAACAAGTAGTGCTTCAATATGCAATTCTTTTTCTTTTTAAGTTAGTTCCTTAATAATATAAGTTTTGTAGGTTCCATTCAAAGATATAGGTAAAAATATAGGTAAATATAAAAAATCTGACCCGTCTCAATTCAAAAGGCATTTATTTACACTTTGACTCGGTTTGGAAAGTTTTCTTTAAGAACCACATTTGCAATATGCTTTCTAGCGTTTTTCTTAGCTACCTACTGACATTTTAATATGTATTATAGTTAAAATTTATAAAGAGCAATTATAATAACTACCTAAGTATAGTGTACATATTAGTTCGTTGTTTTTTGTTTGTTTTCCATATTTTTTTGTTTGTTTTGCTTTTTTCTTTTCTACAATCTTGTGTCTTCTGTTCACGGTCAAAGGATGATACGAATTGAGCATCGTCGTCGAAATAGTAAAAGCGTATCCATAGTTTATGTCTATGATTCGAAAGAATGTTCTGCGGATTCTGTTCTGTGATCCATGCAACTTGAATTTGGAGTACGTTCTATGAGTGATCTTGAATGCTTAATTGTAACGACATGAATGTCACCGTGTAAATTTGCAGAATAAGTAAATAGACTATTACGGCATCAATGGAGTTCCATCCAGATCTCGTATTCTATTCTATACAAAAATCAAAGCTGATGACGTAACTAAAAGTATGTTTGTTTGTGAAGTAATAATATAGTGGTCAGGTTTAGTGGATATTCTGCAGAAAGCGACGCCTTGAACACGTTTTTAGATTCTTGTTTTCAAAATCTGAATTCAAAGCTGGATCACGTAGTTACAATTTGTTTATGTGCCCTCCTTTCTTTTTTGGATCATTTTCTAAATCAGCACCTCCAAATCACTCGAAAAAATTAGCCATATTATGGCGACGGTTACACGTAAGGTATTTACTGTGATCTATCAGTAAATAATGACGTATCGTGGTATTTAATTAACGTGTAACCTAATGTATTGATGTATGTCATTATTTATTCATGGATTTCTAGATTTCTTGATTCTGTATTGATGATCCGTCGGATTATGATAAATATTGATCGTGTAGCCTCGCGTCAATATTTATCACGTCAGTACGCGTTACGCTAGCAATGGAGGAGGACGACTTTTTGGATCTTGTGGCGGCGGACGCACCGTCGCCGCGTCGTTGTCGCTGCCCCGCACCCTCTCGAAACTTACTAAAGATCAGGAAGTTTTAAAAGAATTTAATCCTAAATTTAGAAGTATTGCCAGAGATATGGGATAGTTCTTCAAAACATTACAAAATTTAATAAAAAAAGAGAAGCCTGGCATATTGAAGCCGGTGACATTATAGCCGAAAACCTTTATATCTTTAAAGTTCCGTCCCGTTGCCAGGTAATGCAAAAATAACGCAAATTTTTCTCTCGGGGTAATAGATTTTTACGGTATCTTGTTTGGTTAAAAAAGGTGTTACTATTGCCAGAAGTTCTTCAAAGCAGGGTTCAGGCATTCGAAAATAATTTTCGTAATCATCCATTTCACCATGTAATTTAATTTCTGCCATTAAATTCAAATGTGTGTACCTTTCCCTTTGTTGTAACCAATTTTTTGCCCATCGCTTTCGCTTGACCTTTTTATTTAAACTAAGTGCTAAAATAACCCGGGGTCGCGGGACTTATCTCATTACCGTGACCCCGGAACATAAAGGGCTATTGAAGGACACCGTGGATTTTAGTCAGTACGAGTCTGACAGTCCCTCCCGCCCTGCCCGGGGTGTGAGGACTCATTTGATGATTTATTTTTACCACGATAAAAAAGTGCTAAAATAATAGCCACGCAACCTTTAATTTTCAGCTCTGTGGCCATTTTAGACGTTTAAACAGCAGGAGACCGGACACAATACTGACGTAATACATATTGAACGTGTAGGCTGGTGTATTAATCCATCAGTAAAAACTGAAATCCATCAACAAATACTATATTGACGGATCACAGTAAATACCTTACGTGTAACCGTCGCCATATTCTGATTTTTGAATAAAATTAAAGTCAGTCATCTTGAATTAAAAAAACGGATGTCATATTCTAAATCAGCACCTCCAAATCACTTGAAAACGATACCCATATCAATATTTTTGAATAAAATCAAGTCTGAGAAGTTGTCGAGAATAGAATAAAAATCAGGATCCTTAAAACATTATAAAACTAATACAATAAAAAAAGAAACATAATTAAAAAAAAAAACAAAAAAAATTGAGAATACCTTAGAATAGTTAAAAGAGTTTTAAAATCCACTTAAAAGATTTTGAAACCCCTTAAGAACCCCCTAATCCAATCTAAAACCTTATTAATAACTCAGAAGGGAGGCATAAAATTAACTTTTTACCCTGATGAGATGCATAATAGTAAGTCAAAAACCGTACAGTTCTGGTATGATACGAAGAGAGAGTAAAATAAGCGCAACATAAAAAAAAATTGAACTGCTAGCAGCCTTAAGTTTTGGTGAAGTTTACGAAGAGACAGACTGTAATAACGCATTTAATGTATTCCACGACATATTTACGCTCTTCTATAAATTGTGTTTTCCCGAAATACTCGTCAAAAAGACCAATAAACCAATAAAAAAACCAATGGCTTAGTAGGGGTTTACAAATATCATGCTATAAGAAGAGAGCTTTGTACTATGCATATCAACACGATGCTATAAGTAAAAGTTACCACAAGAAAAGATACCGCAATTACAGTAACATGTTAAAAATTCATCACAACAGATAAACAACAACAATTCGCCTGTCCCTATTAACAATGTCAGATCTGCAAAACAGTAATTTTACAGGAGAGCGCGTCAAAGTTTAAATTGCTTATATTTTTTTAATGATTCAAATTAGGTTTACAAAAAAAATACTAAAAATTATAATATATTTAAGAGCTCATATACATAATAGTAAAATGTTATATTTCCTTTTGGAAATATGAGAAAAGTCAGACATGACTTTTTTATCGGTATTTGGTACACTGTATTTAGTCGGTTCTGTCACATACTACTAACTTATCTGGAAAAACTTATCTATGAATTGTCGCATATTCCACATACATCATTCTTCATAGGAAGTCCTGATCAAGATTTTGTCGCAACTGTTTAAAATGTAAGTGAAATATAATATATTATTATTTAAAATTAATTATTTAGAAAGTAAATATAAATGAATCTAGTCTTAAAAGAAGAAACATAACAGAATACCTCAATTTTACGAACAATTTAATTGCAATAATTGAAATAAATAATTGAATCTAGCTTCATCAATGGCACTTATTGTAATGAAACCTGTAAAGGTTAAATAGTCATAATAGTCACACATTATACATTTTTACATTTTTAATAAACTAAAATAACTCTTCACTCCTGTTCCACTCCCAAGAATGTGAAACAAGAGTGTTCTGATCCTGTTTTTCAAGAAGTAAGACTCTACTAAAAACCTATAGGCCCATTTAACTCTTGAGCCACTTGTATAAGTTTTTTTCAATTATCATCATAATCATCTCGTAAGAAGACTTGACAAGATTCAACCTCCGAAACTGGCCGGGCTTCGCGGAGTATTTAGCACAATATACCACATCCACACAGTGAGGCAGGTTATACAGAACTCTGAAAACCATAAGCCTTTGTGCTTAGCATTTGTGGATAATGACAAGGCCTTTGACTCCATTGAAACCTGGGTGGTTCTACAATCACTGCAGCTATGCCAAATAAACTGGCGATTCATCTGAGAATTCAAATGTACGTCGCTGCGACTGTGAATGTCCAAGTACAAAACCAGCATTTTAAACATAAATACAGGAACGCCGAGGGTGAAGCAGGGGCATGTCATATTCCCGAAACTGTTCACATTGGTGAACAGATGGCATTGGCCATGACGATAATTATTATGTTTAACATGCTCGCTTGGAAAGAAAATAAAACCAGCGTGACAAAAGCTTTACAACGCATAGGGATCTAGGGACCAATCGCTATTAATGTCTAGAATGTTCATGAATAAGTCTATCTTGGACAAACAGTTTGGTTGAGTAGGAATAACTTCAAGAGAGAAGTCGGCAGAAGTATTTAGTCGGGTTGGGCATCATTCATTCGGTCTCCGTTAAGTCTTATCGTGTGTCCAATTATGATTTACGATACCGAATCGTGGACACTCCTATTGAGGCTATCAATTTAGTCCCACAGCAACCCATGGAACAAACTATACTCGGAATAACTCTGATAGATAAAATCGTAGAGTGAGTGAGGTGATCCGTCAAAGCACCAAAGTTGCTGACATAGCGGGCAGTAGGCTGGTCACATCTGTCTCTAGACAAATAGTAATTTGGTTATACGTATATTTGAGTGGACATCGCGACTAGGCAAACGTAGTGTAGGACGCTTCCTAACCAGGTGGAACGACGACTTGCCATACTTTTGCGTACATTGGAGTTCAGCAGTGGACAAAAGTGCAGGCTTATGATGAACTTTCCAGTCCTTCTAAGTTTAATATTTGGAATTCTTGATCACAACTAATATTATCATCTATTTGCGTAACAAATACATAGTATAATATTAATGCTGCTGCTGCATTATAATGAATGAATGCTGCTGAATTAATTTATTATAGCATGGTATCAGGGATTCTCCAGGAACTGATATAGGCTAGAAGCAACATAATATATAAAATATATAAGTATTATTGTTTTCTGTTGGTTCTTAGAGTAAACATATTAAAATGACTAGAATCATACCATTTAAGCAAAAAAAAAACCCCAAAAAATATTTTGTAATATTAATATAGGCACACGGTACCTATTTCGAAACCTAAAATATTTTTGTCCGTCGGTTGGTTTTGCAATATTACCATATCCTACGCAAAGTTCTAATACTTTTACCACTAACCTAGTAGGAAGTACCACATACGACAATTTCAAATTATATTGAAACCAACAAGAAAGTCTGATGTGGTACTTCCAACATATTTTACATTACAACGGGCAGCTAAAAATGTAGATAGTACCACAAACAACAAAATGCAAATGTTATCAAACTACTATCAAAGTTGGATGTGGTACATGTTACAACTTTAATTATATGATCCAAAAGATTTACCAAACTAATTAATAAAAGCTGGTGAAACAAAAAAAACAATCTAGAATAAGAAGTACTAAAATAGCACACCTTATTCTCACGCCCCTACAACATGGTTGTTAGTGACACAACCGACAGCGTTTTCTCCTCCTGCACCCCGTTAAAAACGTCGTAAGATAACATCGATCATTGTTAACGGGCAGTCATGCCACATACGACAATGTTAACTTGGCTATCTCAAAAACTATGAGGAAATTTAAAATTTTTGTTAATGCTACTGAAAGACAATACTTTTGTTAGGTCAAAAATGGAATAAAACGAAAAAGGCGGAAGTGGTACATCTGACGTTGTTAATAGGGACAGGCGAATTTTTTAAATAATTCTAAGAATAAATGCAAAGCGACATGGTCATCATAAAAAATAACTTGAACAACGCTAATAACAAAAACTACTTAAATGAATTATTAATCCATGATAAAAAAAATGATCATCCGAATGACATATGTGATCAATTTAATAATTATTTCATTGAGCTGTCACAAAACTCTAATAATAATAATCATGACCTAAGCAACATTGACTTTGACAATAACATAAATACATTATTTTTGACTCCTGTAAATGAAGTTGATGTCTTTAAATTAATTAATTCACTAAATAACACGAACTCGACCGGATATGACGACGTAACCACTAAAATTATTAAATTAAGCGCGAAAATTACACCCCCCCCCCCTCCCCCTTAGCTACCTTATAAACCTCTCATTTGAACAAGGTGTTTTCCCATCTAAACTAAAAGAGTCTATAATTATTAAACAACTTTTCAAAAAGGGCAATTTTCTAATATGGTAATTATAGGCCCATTACGCTGATCCCAATCTTTGCAAAAATTTTTGAAAAAGCATTGTATGGCAAAATAATTCTATTTATAGCCAAATATAGATTGAGACATGGTTCTGGACCCCCCCCCGCGTGTTGGAATTTTTCATCGGTTATTTCCTATTTTTTATGTTTTTTTTTTTATAACATCATTGTGGAAAGTCAGTTTGGTTTCAGGAAAAATTGTTCAACAAGTCTATCCTGTTTTTCCCTAGTAAAACTTATTACCGAAGCTCTTAACAATAAAATGTCTGTTCTGTCTGTTTTTTGGATATGAGCAAAGCATTTGACTTCGTCTCACATGAACGACTACTATACAAATAAGAGAGGTACGGCATAAGAGGCAAGGCGCATGAATGGCTTAAAAACTACCTGTCTGATCGCCAACAAAGTAATGTTATCGCTAAAATAGTAAAAAATAATTTGCAGACGACACTACTTTGACGATTAAATGCTTCAATAAAACTGACATAGAAAATAATACTAACACTGAATTAATCTATACATAATAATAAATCTGTAGAAGGGGAAATCTGTACATTGAAAATATTGAAAAAATAAATAGCGGGGGGTGTTGCTGGATCGATACCAAACCCAAATATGTGATTAAAAAAATTTTTGTCTGTCTGTCTGTATATGCAGGCATCACGTGAAAACTAACGGTTCGATTTCGATGAAACTTGGTATAATTATACCTTATTATCCTGGGTATAAAATGGGAAACTTTTCATCCTGGAAAAATACGTAGAAAAAAAATCTTATTTTTCAGTTTTATTCATAGACGTTGTTCTGTAGAACCGCGAACACACGTTGCATTACCCGCAGTGGATTCAGCGCCGTAACCTGTAGCGCCGAAAGTCGGATTTGGCTTGAACCGTTTACGGCACACGCGGGCCACGCCTCCCCGACTCCTATATAAGGAGCAGCGTTCCGCGCCGCGCGATGCATATAAATTCTGAATTTTGATGCGAGCGGACGTGTCCAGTGTGGCGAGCGGTCATCCGTGGAATTAATATTGTATGCGTGTAATTTTAAACCGTGCTTTTCAGCGCGACCTTTTTGATTACTGTTCCGATCAGTTATTTGTAAATACAAGGTCGGAATTACTATGAAAAAAATACTTACTACAGAACGCGAGCTCAACAGCAGTAGCTGAATAGAGGGATCTCCTTAATTATTATAGGCTTAGCCGTATTTGGATCCAATAGATATTTATAAGATGTCATTGTCAGAGTTACTCAAAATGGAGAAATAAACCATCCACGCGAAGACCGACATCCGCGCGGACGGAGTCGCGGGCAGAAGCTAGTAAATGTAATAAAATGGCTGGAAGACAATAATCTTCATGTTAAGTATGCAGCAAGCTTGATAAGTTTGTATGTGCTCTTCGCAAGTTACGATTAGTGTCTAGTAAACAGTTCTAAATGCTTATCATGGGTATGTTTCATCGGTATTGCGTTACGGTCTAGTGATATGGGGTAATTCAGTGGATATACAGGGTGTTTGGCAGAACGTTGAACATACGAAAATGGTGGATAGGTGGGGTCATCTACTTACTGAGCCCTAATTTATTTGGCCCTGGCCCACTGGATATTTAAAAAAAAAAAATTTCTTTCTTGTTTCACCGTTTTCTTAACTTTAAAGTGTATTTGTTATTAAAAATGGGTAAAACAGGCAATATTGGCCAGGGCCAAATAAATTAGGGCTGAGTAAGTAGCAGTTGACCCCACCTATCCACAATTTTCGTATGTTCAACGTTCTGCCAAACACTCTGTAGACAGAGCGTTCAAAGTACAAAAGAAATGTATCAGAGCCATGAGCGGAGCAGAATATTGAGACCATTACAGGCCGTTATTTAAAGAATTAAAAATTCTCCCACTTCCGTGTCTGTATATTTTTGAAGTTTGTTTATTTGTAAAATCCTCATTTATTCAAATTAAATGAACAAGTCTCTGAAAGATTAAATAAAAAAAATGCCGGGAAATTATTAGTACCTCCTCAGAGATTGCAACCTTATAGTAGAAATGACAGTTATTTATAATAAATTACCACCTACCGTGACAACATTACATGTGTTTTTATTCGGTAAATGAATTTTGAAATCATACTTTCTGACATTGTTCTATTGTTAATTTGGCTCTTTCGAAAGTCGGTGACAAAAAGTCTTCATCTTATCCATATCCATATCCATATCCATATCCATATCCATATCCATATCCATATCCATATCCATATCCATATCCATATCCATATCCATATCCATATCCATATCCATATCCATATCCATATCCATATCCATATCCATATCCATATCCATATCCATATCCATATCCATATCCATATCCATATCCATATCCATATCCATATCCATATCCATATCCATATCCATATCCATATCCATATCCATATCCATATCCATATCCATATCCATATCCATATCCATATCCATATCCATATCCATATCCATATCCATATCCATATCCATATCCAGATCCATATCCATATCCTTATCCTTATCCTTATTTTTATCCTTATCCTTATCCTTATCCTTATCCTTATCCTTATCCTTATCCTTATCCTTATCCTTATCCTTATCCTTATCCTTATCCTTATCCTTATCCTTATCCTTATCCTTATCCTTATCCTTATCCTTATCCTTATCCTTATCCTTATCCTTATCCTTATCCTTATCCTTATCCTTATCCTTATCCTTATCCTTATCCTTATCCTTATCCTTATCCTTATCCTTATCCTTATCCTTATCCTTATCCTTATCCTTATCCTTATCCTTATCCTTATCCTTATCCTTATCCTTATCCTTATCCTTATCCTTATCCTTATCCTTATCCTTATCCTTATCCTTATCCTTATCCTTATCCTTATCCTTATCCTTATCCTTATCCTTATCCTTATCCTTATCCTTATCCTTATCCTTATCCTTATCCTTATCCTTATCCTTATCCTTATCCTTATCCTTATCCTTATCCTTATCCTTATCCTTATCCTTATCCTTATCCTTATCCTTATCCTTATCCTTATCCTTATCCTTATCCTTATCCTTATCCTTATCCTTATCCTTATCCTTATCCTTATCCTTATCCTTATCCTTATCCTTATCCTTATCCTTATCCTTATCCTTATCCTTATCCTTATCCTTATCCTTATCCTTATCCTTAATCTTATCCTTATCCTTATCCTTATCCTTATCCTTATCCTTATCCTTATCCTTAATCTTATCCTTATCCTTATCCTTATCCTTATCCTTATCCTTATCCTTATCCTTATCCTTATCCTTTTCCTTACCCTTATCCTTATCCTTATCCTTAAAAAAAGAAACAACAGACCACGGGTCTCTTAGTTTCTGAAATACGATTGGGAGGGGGGGAGGCCAAAAAGGGGGTTTGGCACGTTTCCCCCACTCGTGAAAGTTACTTGTAAGTTTGCTTGTCGTCACCCCTGAGTTACGCTTCACCCACTCAACCTTCGTTACGCTACAGAGGTCGCCGGCTCGCTTCGCTCAGATACGATGGGGGAGGGGTGAAGGGGGGGGAGGGATGAGTTTTGAAATGATTTTGATATACTCTGGGCCCCTTGATATGAATCTGAAAAAAAAACTTTGCAAGTCTGTTAACTTCCGAGATCCGCCTAAAGGGGGGAGAAGGGGGGCAAGGGGGGGAACTTTGAAAAGTGGTTTTTACTTTTCCGAGCCTCCTCTGTACGAATCCGTAAAACAAACAAAACACGGGTCTCTCAGTTTCCGAGATACGATAGGGAGGGGGGGAGGGGTGCAAAAAGGGGGGTTTGGCACGTTTCCAACACTCGTGAAAGTTACTTGTAAGTTTGCTTGTCGTCACCCCTGAGTTACGCTTCACCCACTCAACCTTCGTTACGCTACGGAGGTCGCCGGCTCGCTTCGCTCGCCACCTCCCCCCTTCGCTCCACTCGGTCTCGCAGGTTCGCTCCACTCAGGACCTACCTACCACCGGAAAGCTATCGTGACCTTATCCCTACGCTACGCTTCGCTTTACCCCTACCTAGTTTTTCCGAGATACGATGGGGGAGGGGTGAAGGGGGGGGGGAGTGATGAGTTTTGAAAAATGATTTTGGCCAACTCTGGGCCCCTTGATATGAATCTGAAAAAAAAAACTTTGCAAGTCTGTTAACTTTCAAGATCCGCCTAAAGGGGGGAGAAGGGGGGCAAGGGGGGGAACTTTGAAAAGTGGTTTTTACTTTTCCAAGCCTCCTCTGTACGAATCCGTAAAAAAACAAAACCCGCGTTTCTTAGTTTCCGAGATACGATGGGGGGAGGGGTGAAGAGGGGGAGATGGGGGAGTTTGGAAAAATGATTTTGACCAACTCTGGGACCCTTGATATGAATCTGAAAAAAAAAATGTTGCAAGTCTGTTAACTTCCGAGATCCGCCTAAGGGGGGGAGAAGGGGGCAAGGGAGGGGGGAACTTTGAAAAATGCTTTTTACTTTTCCGAGCCTCCTCTATACGAATCCGTAAAAAAACAAAACACTGGTCTCTTAGTTTCCGAGATACGCCGTGGAGGGGGGAGAGGGGGGGCGAAAAGGGGAGGTTTGGGATTTTTCCCATACTCACGAGAGTTGCTTGTTTACGAATCTGTCAAAATATAGGTACCTTCCCCTTCACCATCTGGGAGAACAATTATGTCAGTGAGTGAGTGGTAATCGAGCTTTATATAGTATATATAATATATAATATATATAACGGCGGTAAGCCGGGGAAATCATTTTGATCAGCGATCGTGACTTCGGTGAGGCCGACGTCACGATCAACCCTATCGGTATTCATTAGGTAGGTACCTATCTAGCACTGTGTATTACTATGATAAACTCAATGAAAACACTAACTCGGCAAACCAATCTTATTTATTGCAATGATCACATTGATAACGACACTCTTAGTTATTAAATTAACTCACAAAGATACAAACTATGAACAATGCGTTTTATTACAAAGTAGCAAGACCGAAAAACAATAAGGTTGTACTTAACTTCTTTGCCGGAGCCTCCTCAGAACACACATCTACTCAGGTCCGCCGCTCAGGAACAAAAAGGGCCGGACCTCCTGTTTTAGTTTCGACGAACACCCCCGAACCCGCCACATGTGGCGCCCTCTTGCGGCAGCCATACTACTTTCCAGAGGAAATCAATGGTATTCGTCGAAACTTTACAAAATAACTAGAGGCTTAACATGACCTAATAAATTGTGATAAATAATAAATTAAATAATGAGAATTGTTACAGTTTTTACGCTATTTATAAACTAATCATCTCTAAAAACCATAAATAATTAAGTCACAAGTTCACAACTTCACAAAACAATTTGAGGTTTATGTTAGTTATTATACCTTGATAAATAGTAAATTAATTAATGTTAATTGCTGCAATTTTGCACATTTTAAATAAGCTTATCGTTAATAAAAAAGGATAAGCTTATTAGGTAAACAGGATGCTTGCAGTAATTTCGAACAACCGGAAGTTTTCAATATCAGATAACATCTTTAATGTCATCCTATTGTTATTAAAATATAATTTTGCTTCTAGACTTACAGTTTAAATCATAGTTTTATAACAATATTTATTTCCAAGTTAAGGAAGGCTTTATTAACAAATTGAATAATTACAGATAAAATAACATTAACCTAAACCGGATGTTTACAATATCAAATTACAATCTCATTGTTGTCCAGCCAGTTATTAAAATTGTATTTCTGCATCTAAATTTATAGTTAAATTATTATTTTTATTACAATATTTGTTTATATTTTAAAAGGAGTCTTTGCAACTAACTTAGCTTGACATTAGAAATTAAGAATCACATGAAATGGAATGTAATTGTTTTGACCAATAGAACATCTTATTATTCAGGGAATAGATCACAATGCAATACTGATATAGTTTTAACTTACAAACATTATTATATTTCTTATCATGATGATTGGTTTGTCGTTGCGCCGACACGGCCATACTGATAGGCTGTGCGCGCTCTGCACTAGCCTTTATCTGAAAGGATAAGAGATTTATTTTTTTGAGATAGGCATCTGTATATAACGCCTAACGTTATAGGATGTGATGTGTAGTAATACACATTCAAGGATATGTTATAGTTCAATTTTTATTCAAACCGACAACAGCTTAAAATAATGTGAGAATTCTTGAGAAACTCAAGATGAGCATAAGATAATGCTGTGCTCTGGGCGGTCTTGAACGCCGTGGTACACAGTGATATTTAATAGATAACACGTTATTGTACTTCTCACTAAGACAATAACTTATTATTTTGTTATGTAGCGTCGCTGTGCTCTGGGCGGTCTTGAACGCCGTGGTACACAGTGACATTTTATAGATAACACGTTATTGTACTTCTCACTAAGCCAATAGCTTATTTTATTATGGGGTGTTACTGTGCTCTGGGCGGTCTTGTACGCCGTGGTACACAGTGACATTTTATAGATAACACGTTATTGTACTTCTCACTAAGCCAATAACTTATTTTATTATGGGGTGTTACTGTGCTCTGGGCGGTCTTGTACGCCGTGGTACACAGAGGACAAAGGAATTATAGAAAGGTCGATGCTGTGCTCTAAGTCTTATAGACCGTGGTACACAGGGGCTCTGAAAATAAAATGTGTGCAAATGGTAGTTTTTGTTGCTCTCTACCACCAAACTTTTTAGAAAAACGTTGCCCCACACTAGGAATTTCTCCTGTGTCGTGGGTGCGTTTACAAACATTTAAACTCACAAACACAAACAGCCAGACCCGACTATCTGTAGGCCATACAAATATTTGTTCCGTGCAGGGTCGAACCCGCGACACGCAGCGCAGTAGTCAATTGCTCAGCCACTGCACCAACAGTGTCTTTCAGAATGGTTTGAAAACTTAAGAATTAGAAAATTAAGTAATTGCTCACCAACAGTGGTAGAGCTATTCAGCCCTGTTTTTGGTGATCGCCTGCAGTGGGAGGCAGCAGCTCGGCGGCGGCATCATCCTGTGCAGGTGGGTGCTCTGGGGAGATGTCTTCAGGTCCCGCCGACACGGTACTCTGTTGGCCCGGTGCTGGTGCTGGACGTAATTGGTCGTGGGCGACTTTTCTTGGTCTTCCTCGGCCCACTACTTTCTTCACCAGATAGCGATCATTGTCCAAGACCCTGCACACTTCATATGGTTCACTGAATTTGAGATCTAAACAAGTTTGGTTGCGGGGATTATTTTTTACTAATACATAGTCGCCTCTCTGAAAATAACGTATACTGGCTTTATTTCTGTCAAATCGCTGCTTTTCTTTTTCTGCGGCTGTGAGCATTTTCTGGTTCACAAGTCGTTCTAATTGATCCATGTCAAGAGTTTCTTCATCAACATTAACTAGGCTTGCAAGTTCAGGGGGTACACAGTGTTTACGTCTTGTGATTAAAGTAAGTGGAGCCACTCCAGTAGTCTTATGAGGTGTGCAATTGAGTGCTAATTGCAAACTGTCAAGTGCGGTATGCCAATTTTCAGTTTCGTAATTACTAATCATAACCAAGGCGTTTTTGAGTGTACCCACTACCCGTTCAACTTGACCATTGGCTCGGCTAACTCCTGGTGATATGGCGTGTATGTCAATTCCTATTTGGTCACAATACAATTTGAACTCACCCAGGAATTCTCGACCGCCGTCAACAATAATCTGGCCTGGCGCTCCAAATAGATGTACGGCACGTCGTAAGGCTGCCAGTGTACTCTGTGGATTTTTATTAGTGGCATAATACAATAACACATATTTACTAAAGGCGTCCACCGTTACTATGACGTATTCGTGATTGTTCGTCGTACCTAGTTTCCCAGTGATATCCATGTGTATAACTTGAAATGCAGCAGTAGGTTTTTTGATAGGGTGAAGTTGCGCCTGCACAGCACCGGATACTCCCTTGGATGTTCTACATACAACACAATTATCTACGAATGTACGGATATGAGTACTCATCTTATCAAACCAATAGGAGTCCTTTACTTTTTGTAAAGTTTTCTCCCAGCCTGGATGTTTTAATGCAGTGTGGTACGTATTGATCAGACTCCACTGAAAAGCTTTAGGTACAACAATCGCCTTTTGCTGACCTAGAATATTGTCAGAACACATCTTCATGAGGGTGTCATTCTCCAACACATAGTCATCCATCTGTTCGCCACGTGATAGAGCATCAATAATTGGACGAAGGGAAGTGTCACGACGTTGCTCTACTTTAAGCCAGTCTACATCACGAGTCATAATATTTACTTGCATGGTACCTGGATTGCGGCTGAAGAAATCTGCATGTTGGATATGTTCTCCCTTTCTGTACTCAACTTCAAAATCATAATTTTGAAGGAAAGCCCACCAGCGGTAAACTCTTGGGAGTAGTTCCTTTTTATGTTTCGATGCCTTCAGCGAATTACAGTCTGTTATAACTTTAAACTTGCGCCCATAAAGATATTGTTTGAAGTGTTTTATAGCTCTCACCACTGCCAGGGTCTCAAGTTCATAGGAATGATAGCGGCTCTCTGCATCTGTGGTCCGCATACTCATGTAGGCCACGGCGTGCCGGCGTCCCTCGATGACTTGCATTAATACAGCTCCATATCCCAAACTGCTGGCGTCCGTGTACAGTTCAGTTGGTGCATTCTCCTGAAATAAAGTAAGAACAGGGGAAGATGTGAGTCGTTCAATAATAATATTACGAGCTTCCTCATGTCGCTCATTCCATTCCCACTTTGCATTCTTTTTTGTAAGTTCATATAAGGGTATCATTACACGTGAAAAATTTGGTATGAAGCGTCTAAAATATCCCGCTAACCCATTAAATTGCCGTACTTGCTTAACATTAGTAGGAATGGGTGATTTCAGAACCGCTTCTACTTTGCGTGGACTTGGACTAACTTTTCCGTCTGAAATGATATTACCCAAGTACTCTATGGACCGTTTAAAGAACGAAGATTTTTCCACGTTAATAGAAAAACCTGCGGTTTGTAAAGCTATTAAAATTCTCTCTATGTCAGACAGCCCCTGGGCAAAATTGGCACACTTGTTTAATACGTCATCAACATAGACCTGGGCAATTCCTGCACTTCCCAGTAATGGTTGC
This sequence comes from Agrotis exclamationis, assembly GCA_950005045.1. Lineage (NCBI taxonomy): Eukaryota > Metazoa > Arthropoda > Insecta > Lepidoptera > Noctuidae > Agrotis > Agrotis exclamationis. Next base: position 19,534,773 of record OX465419.1, read on the forward strand.
AGGGCTCTGTTGATACACCTTTGATATACAGAACAAGCGTTGCTCAAACCAAATGGCATGGTCAAATATTCATAGAGGCCGTCTGGGGTGACAAATGCAGTTTTCTCAATTGACTGTTCTTTAATTGGTATTTGATGGAAGCCTGCTGCCATATCAAATGAATTATAGTAAAAACCATTGACTAATTGGTCAATTTGGTCCGAAATGAGCGGTAGTGGGTAATGGTCTCTTAAAGTGTTAGAATTTAATTCACGGTAGTCCACACATAACCTATCATCCCCATTTTTCTTTTTGACAAGAATAATGGGACTGGAATACGGTGATTTGCTTTCTCGAATGATGTTATGTTCAAGTAACTCATTAATTATATTCCGAACCTTTTCGCGTTCAACCGGACTCAGACGATACGGCCTACGCTCCACATATTTGTCTGGATTTTTCAATCGTATTTCCAACTCTCCCGTATTTACTCTAGTCGAAGGAAAACCAACTATGAACAAATGTGCGTATTTATTTAATAATGTTCGTAACTGATCTACTTCAAAATCATCCGTAAGATCACAATCTATTTTATCAAATAATGCGCTGTTCGACCTAATATGAAGAATCGATTGCTGGTGAATCAGCTGCGCACCATTTGATGTAACTAAAACGCTAAGTGACGTGTTAGAAATCAAATTCATACCGATCAAAACATTGGCGGTCATTTCGGTATCGGGAACAATATAAAAACTAATTTCAATGTTAACATTGTCTATCTTACATATAGTTTTTAGGGCCAATAGTGAAATTACCGGGAAATTTCCAATTCCTCTCAAATAAGTAACGCCATGAATTCTTTTTCCCGGTAATTTCGCCGCGATTGATTCACGCATAACCGAGCACTCTGCGCCGCTATCGAAAGTCGCTTGAATCGAATACTCGCCGATATTCAGAAGCATAGAAGTTGTTTTCAAATTACCTATGCAGTTGACGTTAGAAACTATAGACCTTTCACGTTTGAAACATTTCTCGGAAGTATGACCCGCCTTCATGCAAAATGTGCAAGTAGGTTTGTTCTGCGTTGAGTTTGATGTACTAGAGGTTTTGTTTTGTGATACGTCTTTGTTGAGGGATGAATCATTCACCGAATTTTTGAAGCGACAATCGCGAGTGTGATGATTATTTTTCTTACATATAACACAGTGAAGCGATGTTTGCGAATCATTTAACCGAGTACGTTTATTATTAGTTTGCGACGGGTTCGTATTGGTGTGAAAGCGTTTCACTCGTATCGTTGACGCAACCGATATTAACTCTGGCACCGATGTCGCACGCGCGTTCATGAGATCAATTCTGAGGCGTTCATCATTAACACAACCAATAACTGCTTCGACCGCGTCATCGTTGCCAAGTTTATTTTTTGTCACACGTTTCCACAAAACCCATGCTTGTGAGAGGAACTCGGTGATATTTTTGGTATGATCAAAAGAATGTTCACGAAATTTAATAACATCACGCGAGTACCTATTTTCAGGTTCAAAAGTTAAGATTAAATTATCACGCAATTCCTCCCAGGAGCTAGTTGAAACCAACCAATTGTCTACCCATAATTTTGCACGACCTTTTAGTAAACCGCCTACTTTCATACGAATTTCGTAATCGTTAAGGTTATAAATATCAATAGCTTTTGCAACATGTTGACACCACTCTCGAATGCCTACGCCACCATCCGGATCGAATGAGGGTAAAAAAATATCATTAATTTTAACTTTTTCGCACTGTTGGGTAGACAATCGATCGGACATCTGTTTCATAGTTTGCATCATTTGTGAGAAAAAATCTGCCGAGATATTATTCGAAATTAATTGATTGGCCGAGTCCACAGTGTGTTCCTTATTAACAGCAGAGGTAGGATGTCCGGCAGAAGTGGAAGGGCATCCCACTTCTGATAACGGCGGTAAGCCGGGGAAATCATTTTGATCAGCGATCGTGACTTCGGTGAGGCCGACGTCACGATCAACCCTATCGGTATTCATTAGGTAGGTACCTATCTAGCACTGTGTATTACTATGATAAACTCAATGAAAACACTAACTCGGCAAACCAATCTTATTTATTGCAATGATCACATTGATAACGACACTCTTAGTTATTAAATTAACTCACAAAGATACAAACTATGAACAATGCGTTTTATTACAAAGTAGCAAGACCGAAAAACAATAAGGTTGTACTTAACTTCTTTGCCGGAGCCTCCTCAGAACACACATCTACTCAGGTCCGCCGCTCAGGAACAAAAAGGGCCGGACCTCCTGTTTTAGTTTCGACGAACACCCCCGAACCCGCCACATGTGGCGCCCTCTTGCGGCAGCCATACTACTTTCCAGAGGAAATCAATGGTATTCGTCGAAACTTTACAAAATAACTAGAGGCTTAACATGACCTAATAAATTGTGATAAATAATAAATTAAATAATGAGAATTGTTACAGTTTTTACGCTATTTATAAACTAATCATCTCTAAAAACCATAAATAATTAAGTCACAAGTTCACAACTTCACAAAACAATTTGAGGTTTATGTTAGTTATTATACCTTGATAAATAGTAAATTAATTAATGTTAATTGCTGCAATTTTGCACATTTTAAATAAGCTTATCGTTAATAAGCTTATCGTTAATAAAAAAGGATAAGCTTATTAGGTAAACAGGATGCTTGCAGTAATTTCGAACAACCGGAAGTTTTCAATATCAGATAACATCTTTAATGTCATCCTATTGTTATTAAAATATAATTTTGCTTCTAGACTTACAGTTTAAATCATAGTTTTATAACAATATTTATTTCCAAGTTAAGGAAGGCTTTATTAACAAATTGAATAATTACAGATAAAATAACATTAACCTAAACCGGATGTTTACAATATCAAATTACAATCTCATTGTTGTCCAGCCAGTTATTAAAATTGTATTTCTGCATCTAAATTTATAGTTAAATTATTATTTTTATTACAATATTTGTTTATATTTAAAAGGAGTCTTTGCAACTAACTTAGCTTGACATTAGAAATTAAGAATCACATGAAATGGAATGTAATTGTTTTGACCAATAGAACATCTTATTATTCAGGGAATAGATCACAATGCAATACTGATATAGTTTTAACTTACAAACATTATTATATTTCTTATCATGATGATTGGTTTGTCGTTGCGCCGACATATATAATATAATAATAATTAGGATAAGTAACATTATGAATACAATAATAATGTGGTAGGCCACCACAACAGTGCCTAAGGAAGAGTTTTTGCCCGCATCCCAGGGTGCACCGGCCCGAAAAATTGGTCTTCCCCCCGGACGTATCCGAGAGGGAACTACAGTCACGGGCGCACGTGGATGTTTCTTGTCTTAGCACCCCGCGCTTGGTAGGCTTGCCGGTTTTTTACCTGCTCCGATCAATACTGATCCATACCGGCCTGCTTCTTTATGAAAAGATCCAATTGTCTCTTTCTAAAAATCTATATCATCGCCGATATTATAAATGTCCAACCATGCCAGACTATTCACACACATAAAGATCTTTCCGCCTGGTTCGAGTCGCTATCGAAGTGTGATCACTCCCTTAAAAGAGAAGTGAAAAGTTTCCTTCGACGTTCCAGTCCCAAGGGTCAGAATACAAAACTTCTTAGGATGATTGTTGGTACTTGGTAGTGTTTTTCTAAGTATGGGAGTGTTCTTGTAAGGCTATTTGGCTATTTCGGCTTAATCTTGTTCCGCTTTCTTGTATGAACTTTGATTTAGTTTGTACTTTTGGTCATTACGAGTTTATATCACCGCGGAAAACTCTTGTTCGTTCGAGGAAATTCATTCAAGTCAAAGTTGTATGTTGCTGACTGCGATTACTGACAAATAACTGTTCTTTTAATTAAACATTTTTAATCGCTTTAACACGATGATTTTTGAGAAAAGAAAATTCAGCTGCGAGTGGGATTTGATACGTTACCGTAAAACGTTCAAACAACTACTGACATTCAGAAATTGAATCTTATATTCCCATATAATAGCGGCCATACACCATACTGCCTATCGTACAATCGGCATGACGACAATTTTTTCCGCCTAGCCCCCTTTCGCAACGCGCCATAAGGAACTTCGTTCCAAAAAAAATATATGTTTCGAATTGAGAACCTCCTCCTTTTTTTTACGTCGGTTAAAAAATAGCTACCGAATATTAGCTAGATCTAGCTATAAAGTTGCTCAGTTGATATCATTGCTGCCGATTTGAAGTTTGATCATTCCGATTTGATCAAATCGATTTGATCAAATTGGCATGATCAAATCCGCATGATCCAATCGGCATGATCAAGCCTGTTGTCATGCCAATTTGATGGATTCCACGCCCACACACGGTCAAATCTAACTGATCAAATCGGCAGCGTCATGCCGATTGTACGATAGGCAGTATGGTGTATGGCCGCTATAAGAATAAGATTCAATGTCTGAATGTCAGTTGCGGTAGCCTAATTGGTAATGCGTCTGGAGTACTTATCCAGAAGACACGGGTTCAAATCCCACTCGCAGCTAAATCTTTACTGTTCTCTTCAACGCATTCACCTGGACGCATAGCAATGGATTTTATCGACGGAAAAAAGATATCTGTATTTGCATTTTAGATTGTTATCGCTAGAAAGATCGTGAAAATATTCGTAACGATGTTTGGCACTATTCAGCTCTGTTTGTTGTTCTGTTCGGCAATATTAAAAACGGCAAATGCTTGATGTTCTATTGTAAGTGAATGCTCAAGTCTATCAGCACCCAGTCTTAGGCAGTCCGCATCCATCTGCTACCAGCCACCTTCTTCGAATCATCGCGTCGTCGCGGAGCGTCCCACATTGTGTTTGCCCATCATACGTGGTCTTCACTGTACGGTACTATATTATCTACCTGCATGTCTGCCATCGACCGATTAATTTTATTTATCAGAATATAACTCCTCATTAAATTTAAAAAAATATTTACTTTATTCATAATATTTGTTTTCTACAAAATCACTAACGTTTTACGTATTTATATAATTTACATTTCAAATGTCAGTCCTAAATATTTTTCCAATAAAAGCGTCTTAAAAGAAAAATCTTCTATTAAAATATAATGAACCTTGTCACGGCGTCGACTGGATCAAAAGGTTATGCAAAATACAGCTTATTGATTCCTCTCCATTTTGATTAGAAGAGAAAATCAACTATAGTATTTTAAAATCTTAAGATTTTTCTTCAGAATTTGTTTATTCTAGTGTGCGTTTTGTTTTGGTTTACAAATCACGGGAGAATTTATAATATTAGTGTATAGATAGATAGATGGTCATAATATCCGTCCATTGACTTTGGCAAGCGTGGCTTAACTTTGAAGCCCATTATCATCTACCTAGCCTTTTCCCAACTATTATTATTTTTGAAGCCCATATGCTTGTTATATTTAGCCTTAGCCTAGAGGAACGAGAGGAACGAAGAACCTCGCCACGCTCTATTGAGACACAACAAATTTAAAACAATGTTCTAGAATTAAAATAAACAATTTCAAGAAAGATCATGCTTCTAATTAAAACAAATATGATCATAATCGGATCAAAAGTTTTAAAGAAAAAATCTCTAATTATCTTTCCTCGACCTATTTTACAAGATTCCGAAACATAAATTATGTAAATGACTTATCTATGGATAATTTTGTTAATTACTTTCGCAGAATATTCATTGAATTCAATTAATTTGAATTATAAAAAGGAATTGATTCATCGCTTTAATTATAAAGCGTCTCATTAATGAGACAGACTTTGAATAAATATTAAGACCTAAGTTGATGAGATAAGACTTTTTTTGAGTAGAAATTCAGTCAGGAAAGTTCCTCCCACTCTGTGTGGGGCGGGAAGGATCTATCAGACTTGACTTACTAAGAATCACCGTTCCTTAAATTTCCCTTCCTCTTTGCCCTGCAAGGCAGTACTTAACTTTTGTTCGCGAGCAGTCCGTTCGTTCCACATTAATTGTGCGTGTACATTTTCACTGAACTAAGTCTCGCAATGTGAGCTCTCAAATAACGAGTCCACTGCTCACGTGTGCGCGCACAAAAGTATCCCGCTGTGCACACACAATTTATTCGTGTTTTCTCGAGTGATGTCCACCATATCCCGGACATTTGTGCCTAACAGTGCCGCACACCGGTGGAATCCCATCTTTTCATCTGCCAATTCTTGCCACCTCGATAAATATTTTATGTTTTTATAAAAAAAAAAAACTTAAAAAAGTACAGACGCCAGCACATCAACCTACCTCAGTCTGTCAAACTTTAATCGATTTTCAACCTTATCACAATAATGGAAGGTTAATTTTCGAGTAGTAAAATTTTACAGATTCGGGTAGATTGACCTACTAGCCTTGTTACTGGTTTCTTTGTGGGATAAAATCCGGAACATGGATATTCGGCGAAGAACCAGAGTCACCGACATAGCTCGTAAAATTTGTTGCTCAAGTTGAAGTGGCAATGGTCATTGGGCAGGCCACGTCTCTCGTAGAACTGACAACCGGTGAGGACGAAAAGTTCTCGAGTGGCGACCACGGACCGGAAGACGTAGCGTAGGCCTCCCACTAGGTAGTCGCGGGCAACCGATGGATGCAAGAGGCGAATTGTCGTTCGGCGTGGCGGTCTAATGGGGAGGCCTATGTTCAGCAGTGGACGTTTTCCGGCTGATGATGATGATGATGATGACCTACTTGCGTCTGTACATAACCCGCCGACTTCGCACATAGCATATAGGTTCACTGATAATGTTAAGACGCAGTCTAACTAGGGTTCATTATTTCGTGACAACATATCGGATAAAGGGTTTAGTTGTGGTTCGTTCTGCTTGTTAGTGAAAGGTCGTGGTCTAGCCTTTAACGATGCCCACGTCCCTAATTGTATTATCTTATGAATGTCATGGGTCAAGAAGTAAATAGGAGCAGAATAAGGCATTTTGTTTCTTAGTGTTAAAGCTGTACCGTTTATTTTGAGCTAGCAGTATATTTTCAATCGGATCTCAACATTATTTGAGAAGGTAGTTCAAATCTGGAGAGCATTCTTAGTCTTAGCTCAATCACGCTTTATCCGAAAATGAACTTTACATCGTTGCGATTAAAATTCTTATTGGTGTGATAAGTTTAGCAACAGTCGTCGATAGGAATATAATGCATGTACGTGTGGCATTTCGACAAAGTTATGTTATGTTATTTCTATTCAACTGTTATTTTTTTGCACTAATATGAGACGATCCATACGTATACCATTGATGAATGGAATAATTTCTTTCACCATCATGGTGATAAAACGTTGGTAACACTTTCTATTTATTGAACTACCTATATTGTGGTCGGCGTCCCATCTAATTGGCTTTAGCTCCAAGTAAAATACTGGTATAAAATCAGTATTTTGGAACTACTACTAACTATGTAACTAACAGTAAACATAATTGGGTTCGTCCAAGAAGCGGTTACGAACTCTTGTACTATTGAGAGGACCGCAACAACAAAGGGTTTCGCCATTCCTGGAGACAAACTTCAAATTGTTCTAGCTTTAATTTCGCTGGACTTCCTTGAATGTGGAACACAGACGTGTCGAGATCTATACGAGATACCTAGAGTCCAACACTTTCTCTTCATTCCCAATGTAAGAGAAATTGAAAATTTCAGCATCACGGTTACTCCAACTGCCAATTTTTTCAATTTTCGCGGGATTATCTAAACAGATAACCGTGACCCTGGAAATTAAAGGGCTATTGAAGGACCACCGTGGATTTTAGTCACTAGGATTTTGACTCTCTTCTGCTCGACCCAGGGCGCCGGATTTTTTTGATGAAAAAAAAAGGAATTTGAATCAATTTAATATTTCATATGTATTGAATTTAATGGACCGTCATCCTTCTTCCGCTTTTGGCTTTACTACATATTTAATCGTCTTTACTTTCTTGTGTCTTAAAAATATGATGATTCTGTAGTGATTTTACAATAGAATATAATTTTAAAATTCTCTCTTACAATCTTTATTAAAATAGTTTAAATTCAAAGAAACACTTAATAACATTCAAACTAAACTAATAAGAAACTTAAAGCCATTTTCAAACTAAACAATTAAGTACACAAAGTTGAGAGCCGTTCAAATTAATATTTACTAGCGGCTTGCCCTGACTTTGTACGGATTTTAATTTCTGAACTTTCCAATGTGTTTTTTTTTTTCTTATATATTTTAATGTTCTAGCTGACCCGTGCCTACTTCGTTGGGCGGTAAAATACACATGATATCTTTATAATTTATAGCCTATAGCACTCAAGAATAATGTAGCTTTCGACCAGTGAAACAATTTTTAAAATAGGTTCTTTACTTCCGGAGATTACCCCCTACATACAAACACATTTTCCGTCTTTATAATATTAGTATAGAAGTATAGTTATTCTTCTTCTTCCTCGGTCCCTCAATGCTGAGGATCGCGACCACAACAGCGAGCTCTCCATTCGCTGCGGTTGTTGCAGCTGTGGACTGCCGTCTGGATGTCCGGCCCCACAGTTTTCCTGATGGCATCTATCCATCTTGAGGGTGCTCTGCCCCTGGCTCGTCTTCCCTCCATCTGACCCACTATGATGTGCTTCTCCAGACTATGCTTAGGAGACCGCATGATATGTCCGAAGAAGCGAAGGGCCTTTTGGTGGCAGATTGCTGAGAGCCTCGTCGTGATGTTAAGCTCCTGCAGTATGGACTCGTTGGTTCTCATAGCGGTCCACGGAATTCTGAGCAACCTTCTCCAACACCACATTTCGAAAGCATCGATCTTTTTGCTATCGTTGCTCTTGCAGCACCAGGTTTCTGCGCCGTACAGGAAAATAGAAAATACCAAGGCACGAACGAGTCGCACTTTGGTTTTCCGGCGAATACCGCGGTTCTTCCAGATTTTGTCCAGATTCGCCATAGCGCTTTTGGCCATCCCGGCCCTTCGGCGTATTTCATCTGTACAGTTGCCCTCATTTGTGATCATAGACCCCAGGTACACAAATTGACTGACTTTTTCGTAGCCGTTGAGTGCATCGGTTTTTGGTAGGAGTTGCGCTCGGTCCACCACCATTATCTTGGTTTTCGAATGGTTGATCTTAAGACCGAGTTTGGCACTCTCACCTTCTATTTTCTTCAGCAGAGTTGCCATCTCTACTTCACTCGATGCAACTATAGTCGTGTCATCAGCATATCTGAGGTTAGTGATGCGTAGGCCACCTACTGATATGCCTCCGTCCCAGTCCTCCAGCGCTTTTCTCATTATGTATTCGCCGTACAGGTTGAATAATTTAGGCGAAAGAATACAGCCCTGGCGCACGCCTCGTTCAGTGTGAAAGGACTTCGACTGATGGTCTTCCAATTTCACAAAGCTAGTGCCGCCAAGGTATAAATTCTGCACCAGGAAAATGAGGTGCAAGGGGACTCCCATCTCCACAAGCACATCAAACATGGTACTCCACTGCACGCAGTCAAATGCTTTGGCGTAGTCAATGAAGCACAAGACCAACGGTTTGTTGAACTCTCTGCATTTCTCAATGAGCAGGCGTACGTTCAATATTGGTTCCCTCGTTCCTTTTCCAGCGACAAAGCCTGATTGTTCATTGGGTCTGGTGGTCTGTAAATGCTGATAGCCTGGTGTTCATGATACGGAGCATGATTTTACTAGCGTGAGACATCAGTGACAGCGTGCGATAGTTTTCACATTTTCTAGTGGATCCTTTTTTGTGAAGTGGTACGACTGCAGATACAGTCCAGTCTTCTGGCCATTGGCCAGTTTTCCAGATCTTGTTGCATATCTGATGTATGAACTTAGTACCGTCTGCGCCTAGGTGTTGAAGCATTGCAGCGGACACTCCATCAGGGCCAACCGCTTTGTGTTTAAGCTTCTGAATGGCATCTTGCACTTCAGAAAGCAAAATGGGGGGCTCCTCCGGATGTTCATCCCATCTTCGTTCCGTTAGTTGTCCCTTTTCATCCCGATACAGTTCATAACAGTAACTTCTCCATCTTTCTAGAACATGTTCTAGTTCTGTTAAAGTGTTCCCTTTACTGTCATCCACTATCCAACTTTTCGGTTTGAAGGTCCCGGTTAGCTGCTTGATTTTCATAAAAAGATCCTTCGCCTGGCATTTGTCAGCATGTCCTTCAATCTCATCGCACAATCCGTTGATGAACATGTCTCGGTCCCTCCGTGTAGATTTTTGCACCTCCTTGTGTAATAGGTTGTAGCGTTCGCGATCGCTGGGAGAACTTAAACCAGCGCTTTTTAGCTCTCGTCTCTCTTCGATCAGATCCCTGTCGGCTTATCCATTCTTCTTTTTTATTGACAGTTTTGTGAAGTGCCGTACTCTCTTTTGCCGTGAGCAGAATCTCCCTTTTCAGGTTACTCCAGTCTGCTTCGCTAGAGTCAAATGGTTCACATTTCATGGACTTGATCTTTGAGTCAATTGTGCTGTGGAAGTGGATTAAAGCCGGACCATTCAGTGTGACAGTCTTCGGAGTTTTTGGACGGATTTTCTTCAAGCGCAATCTGAAGTCAGCAATGAGCAGCTCATGGTCACTGCCACAGTCGGCACCAGGAAGTGTCTTGGCGTTAATGACAGACGACCGCCATCTGGACTTGATCGTGATGTAGTCAATCTGGTTTCTATGACCTGATGGCGATGTCCACGTGTATAATCTTCTCGGATGCTGTTCAAACCAGGTGTTCATTACAGAGAGCTGATTTTCAATACAGTATTGAAGAAATTTTTCACCCCTGTCATTCTGTTTACCGAGGCCCCATTTGCCAACCAGCGTGCCCTTCAGCGAGCTTCCATTGGTATCACCCACCTTGGCGTTCCAATCTCCCAGCACAACCGTAATTTCCCTGGATGGTATAGTGTGTAGCAGCTTATCCAAATTGGCATAAAACTCATCCGAGACTTCCTCCTTAGATAGAGAGGTGGGCGCATATACTTGTATGATGTTGATGGGTACAGGGCTAGCATCCAGTTTTATTGCGATCATTTTGTCATTAGGAGTCTGATATCCTTTGACGTTGTTCCGTAGTGTTTTAGGTATTATGAAAGCATTCCATTTTCGCTGTTATCTCCGCCTGAAAAGTACATGACGTTGCCATTGTCTGTAACAAAATGACCGCTTCCTTTACGATGCGTCTCACCAATCCCCAGTATATCTATTCTGTTTTTCGCCATCTTCCGTTCAACTATATCCACTTTTCCTACTTGTAGCAGTCCTCTTACATTCCAAGTCCCCATGCGCAGCTGTTTTCGTAATGGGGTTTTTTGTGATCCTGTACCTTGACCAATGACATTGCTTCCGCTCCCCGTCTGGTGGTCCACAGTGGAGTGGCCGGTAACATACTTCACACCATGCGACCCGTAATCGCGATGGCGCCGAGGGTCAGTCGGATCGCATAACAACGCATTCTTCGTAGGTGAACTTTTCATTGTGGTTTTCTTGGGAAAATAGTGCAGTGGTTTCCCGTTGCCTTCTGCACCAGACATTTTTGGGGGTATTTGGTCCCCAAGGTCGCTGATTCCTCTTCCAACCGGTTGCCCGCCTGGGCGTAAGGTTATACCGCCTTTGCTCGGTCGCCAGAGCCTCGTCCGTTATCTAGCAGGGAGCGCCGCGTGCAGGAGAGTTTGACAATTGGGGGCGGCAAGGATATTATAGCCATTCTCCCCCCTTACTCCCCTAAGTAGTAAGTAGTAGTATAGTTATAGAAGTATAGATATAAGCATTGTTCAAAAAATAAAGAACACTACAAAAAAAAGTATTTTACTTATTTAGGGAGTTCGTTCGGAAATAATAGATTTATTTTCTAGACAGGGAGGGATAATTAGTAAATGGTGTGGACGGATTTTCACTGACTTAAAGTTGATAATAATACACTGTTCGAAAAGATTATCTGCCCAAAAGACGGTATAAAAAATAATGTTGCAAACCTCTTCATACAACAAAGTGGAACTTTGAAGTTAATTGATGGAAAAAAAATATTTCCTCGTTCGTACATTAGAGGCACTTTTTCAATTTTCCACAAAAAAAACGCAGTTAATACTTTAAGTAGGTACGCTCACCGTAGGCGCGGGCATGTGGGCGATGAGTTATGGGTGACTTGCCGCCCGATCATGGACCATGCCCGGGTCCACGGCGCGTTGTGTTCCACGCACGCCTCAAAGAGCTGTCAGCAATCTGACGTGGCCCCCTAATAGGGCCAAAGCCTGCCGGGGTCGCGGGACTGTCTCACCTGGTTACCATGACCCTGGTACGTAAAGGGCTATTGAAGGATCACCGTGGATTTTAGTCAGTACAAGTCTGACAGACCCTCCCGCCCCACCCTGGGCGGGAGGACTCATTTGATGATTTTACCACGCAAAAAAAAATGTAGGTACCTACGCTCTAAATAAAATACAGAAATCTTGGGAAAAAGCCTGTAAAGTCAGGTAAAACTGTAAACCTCTACAGAAAAACCTACTATAAGTGACCTCTGAAAACCCTTTCAGTAGAGTAACACATATTAACTTTTACAAAATAATTTATTATTAGAACAAGGCATAAAAAAACTTTTTTAATCTCATTTATATTCATAGTGATACCTGCATGCGAGGTTATTCATGAAAAGTACGTAATTCACATGTGAACTGACGAAAAAGGTCGCGATTTATGTTTCAAAAGTTCTTTAGTGATGGAAATACTAGTTGTAATCTGAGCTTGTTAAATAACTTTGAATATTAATGAGTTGTTGTTTGTGAATTCCCGGTTGAACAGCACGCGTAACATGGCACCATAGAGGGTAATGGAAGAACAGGCAAGTGACAGAACGAATGTAAACATTTACTGTTTCAAGCATGGATTACCATGCTGGTTAAACGTTGGCAACACTTCACGAAAATGTCGCGCAAGGAGGAGTATGTTTCGCAAACTTACTTACTACGTTACTACGGAGAAAGAGTGCAGAAAGATAAGATTGCTACTATGATTTTGACAGAAAACAACATTACACACAATTATCACGCGTTTGACCGTTTGTCATACACTGAATGTCACACAAAGAACCGAAGCAACTGATATAGCCTGCAGAGGCAGTGGGCTGACCACGTTCGTCGAAGGATCGAATTGCCGGCGGAGTAGACGAGCCGGAGTGGAGACCGCGTACCGGCAAGCGTATGTGGGATGCCCTCTAACTATTTGGAGGCTGAGTCAGATCGGGCGCGGAAGGCAAAGGACAGGGTGACGTGGCACAGCCTGGAAAAGTCGTAAATCATATTGAATATCAAATGCGTAATGAAATTAAAAATCGATTAAAGGTTAATCCCTTAAATCGATTAGGGTAATAGAACCATGATAGCGTTCCCTCTATGACAATCTAGCTGTCTCTCGCAGTTACACCTTCGCTATCCGGCTCCGATATCGATCGTAGCGTGATCTTGGCAGCCTTCTTCGTTAATTGGACTATCCAATACAAAGATATAATTTTCCAATTCGAACCAGTAGTTTCTAAGATTACTGCTTTCAAAAAAGCAAACAAACTGTTACTCTTAACCTATAGATATATTATAGAAGAACTATCGCTGAATGCGGCCCCTGGACGACCTCAAGTGAAATTAATTTTTAACATTGCTTGCTTTCATGTTTTAATTTCAGTAAAAAAAAATCTGAAGGCTACACGTGCACTTCTTTGAAGCACATTGATTATTATTATTGTTTCCTTTAATTTCAAAATTCCATTACATTACATCAGTGACCGAAGTGTCTGGAGTAATTGTTCTCTCTTCACATTGAGCCAAGATGTTATGGGGCTTGGAAATAAGCGATGGAGGAATGTGTCTAATATACAGGGTTATTTGAAAAACACCAACAGCCTCTTAAGAGGTCATTCCACTCATTATAATGAACAACTTTTACTATGGGACCAAACCCGAAAACGTGAAAAAAAATCAGGTGTTCCCTACATTTTGACGAGTTATGCGCACATAAAGTACGGAACAGATGTTTTTTTCGTGATTTCAGGTTTGGTCCCATAGTAAAAGTTGTTCATTATAATGAGTGGAATGACCTCTTAAGAGGTTGTTGGTGTTTTTCAAATAACTCTATATGTATACGCAATTATTCTAAAGTCGCAAAGCAGTACCAAGTAGCAATGGCAAGTTTAACCAATTACTTGAAAATAAATTAGGATGGTTAAATATAAATTTCTTAGTAACAGTATTTAAAATGGACGGCATAATTGGCGCAGATGCTGACCGATCGACTGCTGCGCAGCATGCTGGGGTTTGATCTTCGCCCGGCACAAATATTTGTATGATCTGCAAGTAGTTCGTGCAAAGAGAATTCCTAGTGTGGAGCAACGTTATTTAAAAAACCGGCCAAGTGCGAGCTGGACTCGCCCATGAAGGGTTCCGTAGTAGCAAGCATAGATAAGGGATATAATTATATTGAGATTAGTAAGTAATATACACCAAAAATAAAAAAAATAAGTTAAAATAACTAAAACCCGACTACGATTTTTTCGTAGTCGGGTTTTAGTTATTTTAACTTATTTTTTATTTACACTATTTTGGGGTTATTTGATATAATAAGCAAAGCAGCGAGTGAATTTAAAATGTACTCATTAAGCCTTTTCATTTGATACCCATGTTGACACTGTTAGAAACAGGCAAAGTAGCTAGTAAAAGCTATATAATGTATATATATTTCAAATGTGCTCATAAAGCCCTTTAATTTGATACCCATGTCGATACTGTGCGAAAATATTATTTTTCGGTTTTACGTCTTTTCATCCCCTAGAGGGCGCTATATTGGATTTGGTGACACGTCACCTACCCTATAACCAGCGGACAACTGAGACGCTTCTAACGACACCTCATTTGTCAAGTAGTTATAAGTAGTTCAGAAGTTATGAGGGAACAGATGAACATACATACATACCGGTCAAAATCATAACCCTCCTTTTTGCTTCCCCGTAGTCGGGTAAAAATAACTTTGTTTTTCATAGTGTTTGTATGAATGGCAAAGTTATATTTGCGGATTTTGTTGGCAAAATGTACTATATCTCAAAAACTGCTAACTATATCTCTTCCAAACCAATTTTCGTTGGAAGTTTTTGTTGAGGTCTACATTATATATTTTTTTTAGTTTTATTATTCTCTTATTTTAGAAGTTACAGGGGGGGGGGACACATTAGGTATACCACCTTGGAATTGACTCTCGCGCAAACTGTTCAGTTTAAAAAAAATGATATTAGTAACCTCAATATCAGAGACCTATCCATAGATACCCCACACTTATGGGTTTGGCGAAAAAAAAATATTTGAGTTTCAATTCTAAGTATGGGGAATTGAAACCCCAAAAGTTGTTTTTTTTTTTGTGTGAAAATCCTAATGCGGTTCACATAATACATTTACTTACCAAGTTTCAACAGGATAGCTCTTATACTTTCGACAAAAAGTGGCTGTGACATACGGACGGACAGACAGACACTTTTTGCCATTTGGCTACGGAACCCTAAAAAGTGTAGTCTACCTGGTTGGTGTCTTATGTGCAAATGCGACTGCAAGTTGAGGTTGGACAAAGAATCTTGTTAGGTTGGAAGCTGTAGCTGCCAGGTATCAGTTGACGGTATAGCATCTCTGTGGCTCAGAAAGCACTTTAAACATTAATCACGTCCTCTCGAAATTTGCGGCAAGACGAGTCGATGATTTGAAGAATGTGGCTGGCAGCGGATGGATGCGGACTGCCCAGGACCTCCCGGCGTTCTTTGGGGGAGGCTTACGTTTAGCAGTGGATGGCAATAGGCTTCATCATCAGCCTATAAATATTCCCACTGCTGGGACACAGGCCTCCTCTCTGTGAGAGGGAGTGGGCCGTAATCTACCACGCGGGCCCAGTGCGGATTGGTAGATGTCACATGTCTTCGAATTTTTGGTTCTAGAATATGCCGGTTTCCTCACGATGTTTTCCTTCACCGTTTTGAGAGCAGTGGTGTTGAAATAAATTACACAAAGTAATGCGCCTGACGGGGTTCGAACCCACGACCTACTACTCGTAAGTTGAGGCCGATACCACTGGGCCACCACTGCTCACTGCTAATAGGCTTAATATAAAATAAATAAAATATCTCGAATTTCAACTTGTGGCCTGAAAAAAAATCTATTGATCTGGTCAAGGAATAAAAAACAACGGTTCTAAGGTTTTTACCATTGATTTCAAAGGCTGGAGAGGAAGCGCCACAAACAAATTTTGTCCCGATTCAATAAAAGCGTAGATCCGGGGCTGTTTAAGGACCAGTTTTGCTGTCTGCATGACATCAGAACCAAATCACATAAAAACAGCTCAATAAAATTATACATAAAACATTAATCCAGCCGCAGTAGGACAGTCAATATTCCATGCGTTACAAAACTTTTAGCTGTTTTTCATCCATTCGGACGTACGCCAAAATAAGTTTTAAACCACAGTTTTTAAGCTTGAAACTAGAACAGCAATTTTTTAATAATTACGATCGTCCGCTTATTCTTTGGCCGCACTCCAGTTGCAGAGCTTTCTGCTAAAGTAAATTTAATTAAGAAACTGTTTTAAGTGCGAGGTTTTCACTCCTTCCGATGTTTTGTGGCTTTCTTCCTGATTTTATACTTTTTTCACGACCCGGACTAGTTTTTGCTGTAAAGGAACTATCTAATTTTATATTAAAAGTTGATAGTAAAACATTTTTCTGCGCATACCTACTAACTTTTAATAAAGCTTTTTGTGTAGAACGACTAAGCTATTTGCTTAGTTTCATTGATGTTGACTCTTTTTAATATTTTTCGCCGCTTTATTCTCTTGTAGATAGAGCTATTTAAATGCTATGTAATATTTTTATTTTTACTTCTATGAGATTTATCGTGCGTATGTTTTACGATATTTCCTGTGATATAAATTGTAACTATCGGTGGGCAACTTTACAAATGACTCTTAGTGCCAGAGCAACGGAGTTGGAGATAGCTGTCGCTGACGACGCTCCGGTGGCTGCCGACGCCTGCGAGCTCCCGAGCACCACGTCGGCTACAGCCAGAGCAACACGTCGGCTACAGCCAGAGCACCACGTCGGCTACAGCCAGAGCACCACGTCGGCTACAGCCGGAGTAGCCGAGTCGACGATAGCTGTGGCTGCCGACGCACCGGTGGCTGCCGAGGCCTGCGAGGACGCCGGCACGTCAGGAGAGGCCGTGTTAGCTGCGTCTCCGACCTACACCCCTCCAGAGAGCCCGGAGCACCTGATTTAGCCTATATAAGGCGACGTGTTGCGTTGCCAAGGGCCCATTGCCCATTCCCATACCCACTCGCCTACTCCTATCATCCATTCATATCGCTCATTCCCACATCCCGCGCTCGCACTCAACTAATTATTCCCTTTGTTTTTGTTATTGATTTTTGTGTAACGTAAACTAAATGTAAATTCCTTTGTTTTGTTAACTAGATTACTTTTGTCAATTTGTATTAGATATTTCCTTAAAATCCCAACTTTTGTATTGAAATACACTACTGTTGTCAAACTTCTGATCGTTATTTCATTCAATTCCTAACAATATAATAAATCTGTAGAAGGGTCAATTCTGTACATTGAAAATATTGAAAAAATAAATAGCGGGGGGTGTTGCTGGATCGATACCTAACCCAAATATGTGATTAAAAAAATTTTTGTCTGTCTGTCTGTCTGTCTGTCTGTCTGTATATGCAGGCATCACGTGAAAACCAACGGTTCGATTTCGATGAAACTTGGTATAATTATATCTTATTATCCTGGGCATAAAATAGGATACTTTTTATCCTGGAAAAATACGTAGAAAAAAAAAATCTATAACAAACCCTATTATGGAACCACTGGCGACACCTATTGTCAAGCAAGTAGAACATTACGCCACGCCTGCCTCCATTGATTTCTAAAAAGGTTCCACCACTCACCACTAGATGGCGTTGTGCCTATGACGCGCATTTCTGAATCGTGGTGTTATGATTCTCCGAGATTTAATGACACGTGAAAACCAACGGTTCGATTTCGATGAAACTTGGTATAATTATACCTTATTATGGGCATAAAATAGGATACTTTTTATCCTGGAAAAATACGTAGAAAAAAAAATCTATAACAAACCCTATTATGGAACCACTGGCGACACCTATTATCAAGCAAGTAGAACATTACGCCACGCCTGCCTCCATTGATTTCTAAAAAGGTTCCACCACTCACCACTAGATGGCGTTGTGCCAATGACGCGCATTTCTGAATCGCGGTGTTAAGATTCTCCGACAGTTAATGACTACCGCGACTTTATTATTTTTCCGTGTGACATAACTAGCAGTGCACTTGCGGGCTACGTCCTAATTGGAATAGCTACACAAGACTCGGCTACTAAGTTTTATTATAAATTTAAACAGTAATTCAATTCTGTTATTTTTGGTTTAGAGGACCAAAAACCCGTGCTTTTCAGCGCGACCTTTTTGATTACTGTTCCGATCAGTTATTTGTAAATACAAGGTCGGAATTACTATGAAAAAAATACTTACTACAGAACGCGAGCAACAGCAGTAGCTCAATAGATCTCCTTAATTATTATAGGCTTAGCCGTATTTGGGTCCAATAGATATTTATAAGATGTCATTGTCAGAGTTACTCAAAATGGAGAAATAAACCATCCACGCGAAGACCGACATCTGCGCGGACGGAGTCGCGGGCGGAAGCTAGTATCGGATAAAGGGTTTAGTTGTGGTTCGTTCTGCTTGTTAGTGAAAGGTCGTGGTCTAGCCTTTAACGATGCCCACGTCCCTAATTGTATTATCTTATGAATGTCATAGGTCAAGAAGTAAATAGGAGCAGAATAAGGCATTTTGTTTCTTAGTTCTAGGACATGCCGGTTTCATCACGATGTTTCCCTTCACCGTTTTGAGAGTTTACACAAAGTAATGCGCCTGTCGGGGTTCGAACCCACGACCTACAACTCGTAAGTCGAGGCCGATACCACTGGGCCACCACTGCTCAATTGGCTTTAGCTCCAAGTAAAATACTGGTATAAAATCAGTATTTTGGAACTACTACTAACTATGTAACTAACAGTAAACATAATTGGGTTCGTCCAAGAAACGGTTACGAAAACTTGTACTATTGAGAGGACCGCAACAACAAAGGGTTTCGCCATTCCTGGAGACAAAGTTCAAATTGTTCTACTCGTAGCTTTAATTTCGCTGGACTTCCTTGAATGTGGAACACAGACGTGTCGAGATCTATACGAGATACCTAGAGTCCAACACTTTCTCTTCATTCCCAATGTAAGAGAAATTGAAAATTTCAGCATCACGGTTATTCCAACTGCCAATTTTTTCAATTATCTAAACAGATAACCGTGACCCTGGAAATTAAAGGGCTATTGAAGGACCACCGTGGATTTTAGTCAGTAGGAGTTTGACACTCTTTTGCTCGACCCAGGGCGCCGGATTTATTTGATGAATAAAAAGGAATTTGAATCGATTTAATATTTTACGGTGCATCCACACCGCCGGTAACGTTTGTGGAGCAACAAAAGGCAACACGGAACATTCGGTAACTTTTGTGGCTCCTTGTTAATACTATTTGTTGATTGTTACTTACCCGTGCATCCACACCGCAGTAACATCCGACAACAAAAAGTTACTAAGTGTTGCCGTGTTACTGTAAGTCGAGTAACGTTGCTCGACAATTGGTAACATTGTAAGATAATGGGGGTAACATTGTTACCGAATGTTGAGCAACGTTACTCGACTTACAGTAACACGTCAACACTTAGTAACATTAAATAACATTTTGTTGGCTGATATTACCGAGTAACATTTGGAAACGTTGAGCTACAAATGTTACCGGCGGTGTGGATGCACCGTTATAGGTATGTATTGAATTTAATGGACCTTCATCCTTCTTCCGCTTTTGGCTTTACTACATATTTAATCGTCTTTACTTTCTTGTGTCTTAAAAATATTATGATTCTATAGTGATTTTACAATATAATATAATTTTAAAAGTCTCTCTTACAATCTTTATTAAAATAGTTTAAATTCAAAGAAACACTTTATAACATCCAAACAAAACTAATAAGAAACTTAAAGCCATTTTCAAACTAAACAATTAAGTACACAAAGTTGAGAGCCGTTCAAATTAATATTTACTAGCGGCTTGCCCTGACTTTGCACGGATTTTAATTTCTGGACTTTGCAATGCGTTTTTTTATATAATGTTCTAGCTGACGCGTGCCCACTTCGTTGGGCGGTAAAATACATGATATCTTTATAATTTATAACGTATAGCACTCAAGAATAATGTAGCTTTCGACCAGTGAAACAGTTTTTAAAATCGGTTCATTACTTCCGGAGATTACCCCCTAGGCCCCTACATAGGGGAACAGTGTATAAGACGGGGACTTTAATAATCGCGAGGTATAACGGGGACATACACTCTTTAGGCATACTTAACACAACACTAACGTAGAGCAAGCGCCATCAGGACGTCATTTGCAAGCGGCCAGACGCAAATGGCATCCTGTTGGCGCTTGTGCTACGTTAGTTTTGTGTTAAGTTTGCCTTAGGTGTGTGATTTCCCATCATACCTCGTGTCCCCGTCTTATACACTGTTCCCCTACAGTCACGAGCAATAACATGTATACACTTAACAAAATTCAAACGCAATTTACTCGTAAAATAATGGTTTCCATTTTGAAATAAGACCTATTTCGTAATAGTATGGCTTCCAAAATTGAAGTCTAATGAAAAGACAAAAGTTTAATCAATATGGTAGCAGAACATCGCTTTTGAATATTGCTTAGTGTATACATACCTACTATTGCTCGTGACTGTACAAACAAATTTTCCCTCTTTATAATATTAGTATAGAAGTATAGTTATAGAAGTATAGATATAAGCATTGTTCAAAAAATAAAGAACACTACAAAAAAAAGTATTTTACTTAGGGTGTTCGTTCGGAAATAATAGATTTATTTTCGAGACAGGGAGGGATAAATTAGTAAATGGTGTGGACGGATTTACACTGACCTAAAGTTGATAATAATACACTGTTCGAAAAGATTGTCTGCCCAAAAGACGGTATAAAAATAACCTCTTCATACAATAAAGTGGAACTTTGAAGTTAATTGATGGAAAAAAATATTTCCTCGTTCGTACATTAGAGGCACTTTTTCAATTTTCCACAAAAAAAACGCAGTTAATACTTTAAGTAGGTACGCTCACCGTAGGCGCGGGCATGCGGGCGATGAGTTATGGGTGACTTGCCGCACGGCGCGTTGTGTTCCACGCACGCCTCAAAGAGCTGTCAGCAATCTGACGGGGCCCCCTAAGAGGGCCAAAGCCTGCCGGGGTCGCGGGACTGTCTCACCTGGTTACCGTGACCCTGATACGTAAAGGGCTATTGAAGGATCACCGTGGATTTTAGTCAGTACAAGTCTGACAGTCCCTCCCGCCCCACCCTGGGCGGGAGGATTCATTTGATGATTTTACCACAAAAAAAACAGGTACGCTCTAAATAAAATACAGAAATCTTGTGATAAAGCCTGTAAAGTCAGGTAAAACTGTAAACCTCTACAGAAAAACCTACTGTAAGTGACCTCAGAAAACCCTTTCAGTAGAGTAACACATATAAACTTTTACAAAATAATTTATTAATAGAACAAGGCATAAAAAAACTTTTTTAATCTCATTTATATTCATAGTGATACCTGCATGCAAGGTTATTCATGAAAAGTACGTAATTCACATGTGAACTGACGAAAAAGGTCGCGATTTATGTTCCAAAATTTCTTTAGTGATGGAAATACTAGTTGTAATCTGAGCTTGTTAAATAACTTTGAATATTAATGAGTTGTTGTTTGTGAATTCCCGGTTGAACAGCACGCGTAGCATGGCGCTATAGAGGGTAATGGAAGAAAAGACAAAGTAACAGAACGAATATAAACATTTACTGTTTCAAGCATGGATTGCCATGCTGGTTAAACGTTGGCAACACTTTACAAAAATGTCGCGCAAGGAGGAGAATGTTTCGCAAAGTTACTACGGAGAAAAAGCTATGATTACTACTATAATTTTGACAGAAAACAACATTACACACAATTATCACGCGTTTGACCGTTTGTCATACACTGAATGTCACACAAAGAACCGAAGCAACTGATATAGCCTGCAGAGTAAGCAAACTGAAGAGGCAGTGGGCTGGCCACGTTCGTCGAAGGATCGAATTGCCGGCGGAGTAGACGAGCCGGAGTGGAGACCGCGTACCGGCAAGCGTATGTGGGATGCCCTCTAACTATTTGGAGGCTGAGTCAGATCGGGCGCGGAAGGCAAAGGACAGGGTGACGTGGCACAGCCTGGAAAAGTCGTAAATCATATTGAATATCAAATGCGTAATGAAATTAAAAATCGATTAAAGGTTAATCCCTTAAATCGATTAGGGTAATAGAACCATGATAGCGTTCCCTCTATGACAATCTAGCTGTCTCTCGCAGTTACACCTTCGCTATCCGGCTCCGATATCGATCGTAGCGTGATCTTGGCAGCCTTCTTCGTTAATTGGACTATCCAATACAAAGATATAATTTTCCAATTCGAACCAGTAGTTTCTAAGATTACTGCTTTCAAAAAAGCAAACAAACTGTTACTCTTAACCTATAGATATATTATAGAAGAACTATCGCTGAATGCGGCCCCTGGACGACCTCAAGTGAAATTAATTTTTAACATTGCTTGCTTTCATGTTTTAATTTCAGTAAAAAAAAATCTGAAGGCTACACGTGCACTTCTTTGAAGCACATTGATTATTATTATTGTTTCCTTTAATTTCAAAATTCCATTACATTACATCAGTGACCGAAGTGTCTGGAGTAATTGTTCTCTCTTCACATTGAGCCAAGATGTTATGGGGCTTGGAAATAAGCGATGGAGGAATGTGTCTAATATACAGGGTTATTTGAAAAACACCAACAGCCTCTTAAGAGGTCATTCCACTCATTATAATGAACAACTTTTACTATGGGACCAAACCCGAAAACGTGAAAAAAAATCAGGTGTTCCCTACATTTTGACGAGTTATGCGCACATAAAGTACGGAACAGATGTTTTTTTCGTGATTTCAGGTTTGGTCCCATAGTAAAAGTTGTTCATTATAATGAGTGGAATGACCTCTTAAGAGGTTGTTGGTGTTTTTCAAATAACTCTATATGTATACGCAATTATTCTAAAGTCGCAAAGCAGTACCAAGTAGCAATGGCAAGTTTAACCAATTACTTGATAATAAATTAGGATGGTTAAATATAAATTTCTTAGTAACAGTATTTAAAATGGACGGCATAATTGGCGCAGATGCTGACCGATCGACTGCTGCGCAGCATGCTGGGGTTTGATCTTCGCCCGGCACAAATATTTGTATGATCTGCAAGTAGTTCGTGCAAAGAGAATTCCTAGTGTGGAGCAACGTTATTTAAAAAACCGGCCAAGTGCGAGCTGGACTCGCCCATGAAGGGTTCCGTAGTAGCAAGCATAGATAAGGGATATAATTATATTGAGATTAGTAAGTAATATACACCAAAAATAAAAAAAATAAGTTAAAATAACTAAAACCCGACTACGATTTTTTCGTAGTCGGGTTTTAGTTATTTTAACTTATTTTTTATTTACACTATTTTGGGGTTATTTGATATAATAAGCAAAGCAGCGAGTGAATTTAAAATGTACTCATTAAGCCTTTTCATTTGATACCCATGTTGACACTGTTAGAAACAGGCAAAGTAGCTAGTAAAAGCTATATAATGTATATATATTTCAAATGTGCTCATAAAGCCCTTTAATTTGATACCCATGTCGATACTGTGCGAAAATATTATTTTTCGGTTTTACGTCTTTTCATCCCCTAGAGGGCGCTATATTGGATTTGGTGACACGTCACCTACCCTATAACCAGCGGACAACTGAGACGCTTCTAACGACACCTCATTTGTCAAGTAGTTATAAGTAGTTCAGAAGTTATGAGGGAACAGATGAACATACATACATACCGGTCAAAATCATAACCCTCCTTTTTGCTTCGCCGTAGTCGGGTAAAAATAACCTTTGTTTTTCATAGTGTTTGTATGAATGGCAAAGTTATATTTGCGGATTTTGTTGGCAAAATGTACTATATCTCAAAAACTGCTAACTATATCTCTTCCAAACCAATTTTCGTTGGAAGTTTTTGTTGAGGTCTACATTATATATTTTTTTTAGTTTTATTATTCTCTTATTTTAGAAGTTACAGGGGGGGGGGACACATTAGGTATACCACCTTGGAATTGACTCTCGCGCAAACTGTTCAGTTTAAAAAAAATGATATTAGTAACCTCAATATCAGAGACCTATCCATAGATACCCCACACTTATGGGTTTGGCGAAAAAAAAATATTTGAGTTTCAATTCTAAGTATGGGGAATTGAAACCCCAAAAGTTGTTTTTTTTTTGTGTGAAAATCCTAATGCGGTTCACATAATACATTTACTTACCAAGTTTCAACAGGATAGCTCTTATACTTTCGACAAAAAGTGGCTGTGACATACGGACGGACAGACAGACACTTTTTGCCATTTGGCTACGGAACCCTAAAAAGTGTAGTCTACCTGGTTGGTGTCTTATGTGCAAATGCGACTGCAAGTTGAGGTTGGACAAAGAATCTTGTTAGGTTGGAAGCTGTAGCTGCCAGGTATCAGTTGACGGTATAGCATCTCTGTGGCTCAGAAAGCACTTTAAACATTAATCACGTCCTCTCGAAATTTGCGGCAAGACGAGTCGATGATTTGAAGAATGTGGCTGGCAGCGGATGGATGCGGACTGCCCAGGACCTCCCGGCGTTCTTTGGGGGAGGCTTACGTTTAGCAGTGGATGGCAATAGGCTTCATCATCAGCCTATAAATATTCCCACTGCTGGGACACAGGCCTCCTCTCTGTGAGAGGGAGTGGGCCGTAATCTACCACGCGGGCCCAGTGCGGATTGGTAGATGTCACATGTCTTCGAATTTTTGGTTCTAGAATATGCCGGTTTCCTCACGATGTTTTCCTTCACCGTTTTGAGAGCAGTGGTGTTGAAATAAATTACACAAAGTAATGCGCCTGACGGGGTTCGAACCCACGACCTACTACTCGTAAGTTGAGGCCGATACCACTGGGCCACCACTGCTCACTGCTAATAGGCTTAATATAAAATAAATAAAATATCTCGAATTTCAACTTGTGGCCTGAAAAAAAATCTATTGATCTGGTCAAGGAATAAAAAACAACGGTTCTAAGGTTTTTACCATTGATTTCAAAGGCTGGAGAGGAAGCGCCACAAACAAATTTTGTCCCGATTCAATAAAAGCGTAGATCCGGGGCTGTTTAAGGACCAGTTTTGCTGTCTGCATGACATCAGAACTAAATCACATAAAAACAGCGCAATAAAATTATACATAAAACATTAATCCAGCCGCAGTAGGACAGTCAATATTCCATGCGTTACAAAACTTTTAGCTGTTTTTCATCCATTCGGACGTATGCCAAAATAAGTTTTAAACCACAGTTTTTAAGCTTGAAACTAGAACAGCAATTTTTTAATAATTACGATCATCCGCTTATTCGTTGGCCGCACTCCAGTTGCAGAGCTTTCTGCTAAAGTAAATTTAATTAAGAAACTGTTTTAAGTGCGAGGTTTTCACTCCTTCCGATGTTTTGTGGCTTTCTTCCTGATTTTATACTTTTTTCACGACCCGGACTAGTTTTTGCTGTAAAGGAACTATCTAATTTCATATTAAAAAATAATAGTAAAACATTTTTCTGCGCATACAAACTTGTAATAAAGCTTTTTGTCTAGAACGACTGAGCTATTTGCTTAGTTTCATTGATGTTGACTCTTTTTAATATTTTTCGCCGCTTTATTCTCTTGTAGATCTAGTTAAATGCTATGTAATATTTTTATTTTTACTTCTATAAGATTTATCGTGCGTATTTTTTACGATATTTCCTGTGATATAAATATTGTAACATTCGGTGGACAACTTTGCAAATTACTCGTAAACTATCTACAAAACAGTTTTCAAATATTACATTATGTGCATTTTTGATTCAGAATATTATTCTGCGCAGTTAATTGTGTGTTTAATTTAAAATAAACATTTGAATTCAGTCAACTAGTTATCTCACAATTTCGTTTCAAACATCCAAAACACAAAATCAAACTATGTATTTCATTATAATTTTGTGACATTAGTATACCGTTTATCATACATTCATTTTAACCTCTTTGCCTACAATCCCCGGTATGACAGACATATTCTTTGAATTACCTCTGAATTCATCGAAAAATATTTTTATTTCCTTTTTTAACTTTTCCCCACACAAGACATTAATCCTATATCATAGATGTGTTAAAAAAAACAATTCAATTAATGCACAACACCCCGAACAACTACATTAAAGTGAAACAAATATTTGTGTTCCATGCGGGAATCGAACTCGTAACATCCAACGCAGCATTCGATATCTTAGCCACTGTAAACCATCCTCACATTTACTTTTAATTACACATTTTCCTCTTGCTTGTTCCTGTAGGGGGCTCTCTGCAGGGCCTTATGCCTGCCAGGGTCACGGGATGGTCCCGTACGCAAAGGGAAATCGAAGGAACAGGGTGGATTAGTCAGACTACTGTCTGACACTCCCTTTCGCTCCACCACCAAAAAAAAGAACAATAAATCACATAGGAACTTTTTTTTCACATCCGCATCAGAATCAACACCACACATTTCCTAACCGTGTAATGCCATAAGTGGGCAATGTTAACACTGGCCGGTCACAACAGGTTGGTCAAAGCGTTTAATCCGGGATCGTGTCCCGGACTCAGCAATTCCTCCGGGATGTTAGTGAGTAAGTGATTGTTTTGCCGTATTCGGAATCTCTGAATTTGTGTGACTTGTGTGAGAACAACTTTGAAGCTGGGTATGAGAAATTATTGTGATATGAAATTAGGTCATTAATTCGAGAGCATGAATCATTTTTAGGGTTAGGTTCCCCTATAAACTTGGTCTTCAAGATTTGACGGAGCCCCCCATGGAGAGCCTAAGGCTGCCGGGGTCGCAGGACTGTCTTAATAGGTAACCGTGACCCCGGAACGTAAAGGCCTATCACAGGAACACCGTGGAATTTTGTCACTAAGGAGAACTCATTTGATGATTTTACAACGTAAAAAAAGTACTACAGTAAATATTTCCTATCCCAACCCCAATTTTTGTCCATTTTTTTCATCACAAAATTCGAACATAAAATAAATTTTAAAAAATCCTCTAGATAAGTCCCAAAAATCTTCCAGCAACCTCAGAAAATTTCACTCAAAAAGACAACCGCACCATTATTATTCAGATCACCGCATGTCCCCTAACTTTTTGCCTTCTCCTGTATCTATTCCTTTCGCCGAATTACTCGAAATGAACCCCGCCTGTTCCCAGTTCGCCGATTTTTTTACCGAAAAAGTACTTTTTACTTTCAAGTCATTAGACTCGATGTATTTAAGTTGGCCTATTGTGGGTAGAGGGACCACAGTCATATTAAAATGTCTGTTTAGAAAGGAAATGCTTGCCTTTTAGTAGTAACGTTGGATTTATTTTGGGGTTTTTTCGTCTATTTTGTAGGTAAGGAATGAGGAAGATTTATATTCTGCCCGCAATTTAGCCCTTATGGATAAAGTAAGGAATGAGTTTATAAGGGGAAGTTGGAAAGGAGGAAACGCCTGGGTGTCACCACTGCGAAGATCGCCCGGAGGACACAGTAGAGCATACGGTGCAAGACTGCCCCGCTTGGGCAGAGCACCGACGTGTCCTCACGGCGGCGATAGGCGGAGACCTCTCGCGCCCGGCATTGGTTGCGGCCATGCTGCGGGGCGAGACGGAGTGGGAAGCGGTCGCCTCCTTCTGCGAAGCAGTAATGCTCGCGAAGAAGGAGGCGGGCCGCGTGAGAGAGAGGACAATGTCCTCCCTCCGCCCCACCCGCGGTGGTGGACGCCCACGGCGACGGACGTCGCAAGACGATCTCCGGCCACCGTAGGCGCGGGCATGCGGGCGGCGAGTAAAGGGCAACTCGCAGCTCGACCATGGACCATGCCCGGGTCGACGGCGCGTTGTGTTCCACGCGCGCCTCAAAGAGCGTCAGCATAATGACGGGGCCCCCTCTCTAGAGGGCCAAAGCCTGCCGGGGTCGCGGGACTTATACCATTACCGTGACCCCGGGACATAAAGGGCTACTGAAGGACACCGTGGATTTTAGTCAGTACAAGTCTGACAGTCCCTCCCGCCCTGCCCGGGGTGGGAGGACTCATTTGATGATTTTACCACGATAAAAAAAAAAAAAAAAAAGGGGAAGTTGGAAAGTGGCGCCTGTTACAGAAAAAATGAAAGGGAATCGTCTATCTTGGTATGGACATGTGATGAGGAGGGATGACACCCATGTGACTAAGAAAGTGATGAGTATGAATGTTGATGGATGGAGAGGACGAGGAAGGCCAAAGAAAAGATGGATGGATTGTCTAAGGAATGATATGAAAGAAAAAGGAGTAAATGATAATGTGACGTCTGATAGGGGAGAATGGAAGAAGAAAACGTGTTGCGCCGACCCCAAATAGAATGGGATAAGGGCAGGAAGAAGAAGAAGAAGAATTTAGCCCTTATGTTCAAACGCCAGCAGGTCAACCTACCCCAATCTGTCAAATTTTACCAATCGAACAACAACCTTCCACGATTGTGATAAGGTTGAAAATCTATTTTTAAAAAATTTACAGATTGAGGTTGGTTGATGTACTTTACATTGATAATTATTATACTTGAGAAACATTACAAATAACTGTTTTCCCAATAACAGTTATTTTATGTGTTACTAGCTCTTTCCATTCCGCACCACCTAGGGCGGGAGTAACTCATTTGATGATTATACATTATACCACCCAAAAAAAAGGCATTGCAATGAAATCTGTGCTTTCCTGCATTCTAACTAGCACCTATCAAATAACTGTCTAAAGCCAAATGCCATAAAGCTCGATTTTGGTCCTTCCACATGAACTCATACGGCATGCAAGATGTCTTTGTCCGTGGTATTTGTATTATCGTATGCACAAAGCGTGTCTAGGCACTGCGAACGTGACTCAGTGCTAATCCGTGTAAGCTCACGTTTGTCGATTTAATCCCTAGTATTATCGTAATTAGTATATGGGGATAAAACACTACGATTAATATTTAAGGTCAAATTGATTTATCTAGCGAAACTTTATTGACGTCAATAGGAAAACAAATAAAAATATAAAAAAGTCAATGACCGTTGTTATTATTGATCGATATTTTTGCTTTTTTTTTCTTGGTAAAATCATCAAATGAGTCCTCCCAGCCCCGGGCAGGGCGGAAGGGACTGTCAGACTTGTACTGACTAAAATCTACGGTGTCCTTCGGTAGCCCTTTTGCGTACCGGAGTCGCGGTATACGTATGTCCCGCGACCCCGGCAAGGCTGTGGCCCTCTAAAGGGGGGCCCCGTCATTGTGCTGACGCTCTTTGAGGCGCGCGTGGAACACAACGCGACGTCGACCCGGGCATGGTCCATGGTCGGACAGCTAGTTGCCCTTTACTCGCCGCCCGCATGCCCGCGTCCACTTGGAAAATTCACCCTGTATACTAGTGCGATAGTACAAAGATTTGTTTCATTCCACACCCGATAAAATAACATAAAATAAGATAGTGTGAACGTTCGGAAACCGATCAAAATGTCATCAAACTCTTGTTTATGTTTATGTAAATATTTGAATGTAACGACCGTAAATAAAAAGAACGAGTGCGATTGGTGAAACTTCCTCATTTATTGTTCAGCGAAACTTCACGAATATATATATATTTATTTTATATATTCAGTTAGTGGTAATAACAGGCAACAAAAGTTCAGGAGAAAAAAGAAATAAAACAGTAGTAGAATAAGTTATTATGTATACAAAAGTTTCGGCCATTATGATATTTAGTGAATGATTTGTTAGTACCGTGTTTAGAATATGATTTGCTTTTGTTTTCCTGTATTGCCATAATTTATGATGTTTTGCTATAATTTTAGTAGTTCGGCAACATAATTAGCTGTTTCATGTTTGAACTTTAACTTCGCATTTCGAGGAAATGTTCACATTATAGTGTATGTTAAACCGTGATATTTTTTAATCAGTGCAGATTTTTTAATGAACCTTAACAAAAAATAATTAAAAACGTTAACATTAACTAAAGTTATCATTTTTGAAACAGACTTTTACTGTCACCTGCTGGTGGCACACGTCACTCTTTTTATACTGAATGTGCCTGGCCTTGGCACGCAAAAAATCAGCTATTGTTTAGTGAGTCAAATTCACCCAGAGTGCAAGGACACAACAATTTACGACCTTCCAACAAAAAAACAACGCCTTATTCGGGGGCGAGTCAGCGTATCTAAAAGTCAAGGGGGCGAGAGGGGCAAGATCCAAGGGGCGAACGGAGCCTACACCGTTACATATTACTGATGTAGAAAATAGAAAAGCCGGAGACCTGCATAAAAATACCCTGTATTATTTGACTGAAGACTATAGCTTTGAATATTTGTTTGTTACTCAATCAATGAAAATAGCTCAGGGGCAAGTTTTCTTTTTCAATTGACTATTTCACACTGATAATTTCTCCTGTACCGTGGGTGCTTTTGCAAACACAGAAACTGATATACACAAACACCAAGACCCAGACAATAACTACTTGCAGTTGCAGATCACACGAACATTTTTTCCGTGCGGGGATTATCGAAGCCAACTGTCGATCACTCATTCTCTAATGAAAACGGCTTTACTTATTTTATTTTTATTATACATAAATATACTTTTTTATTTTATTTTATTATTATTTATTTTTTGTTTAGCTTTTGGTAAGAACTTCCCTCTTATTATCATGCCTACGATGTTCTCTCGTGTTTATGTATTCCAAACTGTAACAATGACATTGTAATAACAAATATTTTAAAAGAGTAACCATGGAGTTTCTTGCCGGTTCTTCACCATAGAAACGACCAACCCGAACCGTGCCATTTTTTTTTTCTCGACGTTTTACAAGTGCCCATTGAGGCCCATGTAAAATAAAATATTTTGATTATACATACTCTGAAACATAAGATTTCGTTTAATCCGATAATACGTACTTACCTATCGGATGATTATTTTCAAGTTACATGCAGGCGAAACCGTTGGCATCAGTTAGCTATAGGTACAAGTATACAAGCCTGTTTGTCAACTTAATCGTGTTTGTCGCGGTAGTTCACAGAGAATCCTAATGTGTTACTGTGATTTAAACGAGATTGAAAACCATTGTTGTATCATAAATCAGGGAAGGCGCTCCCTGATTTATTGCTATAATATTGTTGATAACACACTTATTTTTCTTCATAAAGTACCGACGCAAGCCAAAATTCTGTAGACACAGACAAAAATCTACTTTTCTGCTTCGTTGGCTAGATTTTTCTGTTTGAGTAGATTTTTTTATCACACTATGAGCCAGTTTTTTCTTCAATAGTAGTAGTAGAATCTGGGTGTCGCAGTTTCGATTCCCGCACGGAACAATTAGCTGTATGATCAAAGAAGTAGTTGTTCCGGGTATGGGTGTTTGTGAGTTATATGTTTGTAAACGCATCCACGACACAGGAGAAATTAAGTTTGAACTTCAAAATGTCGCACACGCGTGCATTCGAACTAGAGTCAGTCGCAATACAGTTTTGTCGCACTTGCATGAATCGCACATCAGTTTGTCGAACTACAGTACACTCGTAGCAGGTACGTAGTCTGGATTTGTGCACCATTAATGTAAATTAATACACGGGACTCAAATGATAATGCCAGAGCCTGCCCCACCATTTAGCAATTCCCAGGAAAATAAATTAATGAAAAATATTAAATGAAAATAAGACCCCTTACCGGTATTCTGCTAGACTTGCATTTAAAAAGTTGGTGATAAAAGGATTTCGAAAACACAAAAACCATTCCTATCAATCTAATAGCTAATAGCATCTAGCGTCGAATAGCGGAACTTACTTGTAATGTATTTTTATACATTACAGAAACCGCAAGTTCTAAAGGTACATTAAACATGATTTTAGTTATAAGTGTTAAAGCACAAACAGAATGCTACATTTGGCATGATTGGATACCAACTTTTATTTGGTGGGTTATAGCTCTTAGTAGCTTCTGGCATTGTTTTGTAACTGGTGTAGTATAGTGTAGTACATCAAGCATATTATAACTAGTTCATCTCTACCCTTCCCTTTTGATTCCCATCCGATTACACGCGTAGTAGTATTACAAATTAATTAAATGCACAGAAAACACTGCAATATTTTACTAACGCGAGATTAAAATCAACCTAGACTCTAATTAAATGCTTTAATAACCGCATTTATGTTAATTACCCGGATCACTATAATTACAAAATTTTGCGGTCATGAACATTGAAATAAATTGGAGTTTATTTTAAACTAAACATTATGTAATTTGTTTATAATCCGTTATTCAATTTTGAGTAACATTTTGGCTTTTAAACGAATAATTTGTTAGCTCTTAATTTATTTACGTTCAAACATTTGTGAATAGTTTATTTGATGTAGTGTTAAAATCATTTGCGAGCTAAAAGCTTTTATGAATTTATGAAATCAAATATCGTCGTATCTTCTAAAATTCCAAAATGTTCCTTAATTAAGTTCATATGTGGTCCTTTTAGTTGCTTAAAGAGTAATTAAGCGTACATAGTGCTCTTATGGGCCTACCACACGCACAAGCTTCATCCCAGTTCTGCCTGCGAAGCAGGTTTGTACACGGAACACCGTGCGTGTGGTTGGTAAAACTGTATATGCGCCAGTTACAGTTTTTTGAAGCTTGTGCAGATAGAACTGTGGTGAAGCTTGTTCGTGTGGTATGCCCATTAATTGTCCTATGAGGTAACCCTATAGACCCCATGCGCTTATTTGCTTGGCTCATACGTTCATCTTGAATAATTATCGTCTAGATTCAGGCCAAGACTTTTCTCAGACACAAAGTTGAAACAGATGGAGTGACCTCACCCAAAAGCATCTGGAACCTCAGTGTACAGCGACGAAATACAGTGAAAACTGTTTGACGCCGGACTCCGATATGATATTGGTCGCGAGGCTACCACCGCTAGTGGGATCGCTCAACCGTCACCACAGATTACAGGCAGCCTGTATTGCCAGTGCCGTTGTCCTTGGACATGCGGACGGCGAGTAATGGATGACTTGCCGTCCGATCATGGACCATGCTCGGGTCGACGGCGTGTGTTCCATGCGCGCCTCAATGAGCTGTCACCAATCAAATGGCCAAAGTCTAGGCCCCTTAAAGGGCCATAACCTGCCGGGGTCGTAGGACTGTCTTATCAGGAAACTGTGACCTAGGAAAGGACACCGTGGGCTATTGAAGGACACCGTGGATTTGAATCAGTACGAGTCTGACAGTCCCTCCTTTCCTGCTCTGGGTGGGTCGAGGAGCCATTTGATGATTTTAGCACGTGAAAAAAGTGCCATTGTCTACAGCTGCTGGGCATGAAATACCTGACCTTCTGAACATCAGTAACATGTATAGGTATACATAAATGTATCCTTTTGAAGGCATTTCTACCCATATCTTATAACTAGCTGTTCCTCGTGGTTTCAGCTCTTTTCCCGCTGCTCAGCTCCTATAGGTCGTGGCGTAATGTTATATAGCCTATAGCCTTCCTCGATAAATGCACTATCAAACACAAAAAGAATTTTTCAATTCAACCCAGTAGTTCTTGAGATTAGTGCGTTCAAACAAACAAACTCTTCAGCTTTATAATATTAATTAATTAATTAATAATTAATATGGAGTACCTTTAACATTACTCTCATCTCCAATAAATAATTATTTCATGCCGATGTTAACCGAAGATGGCCAAATCACGATTGCCAATAAGATCCTTGCGTGGCATCGTGTTTGTAGTGGCGTTAATTGGTAATGTTTCTAATTAAAGGGGACATGTCCTGATTCGGGGGGAGAGGTGGGGGGTGGCATTTAATCAATCCGGTTGCTTGTACAGTAAATAGTTGATGGCTCATGTGACAGATTAGGAGTAATCCGAGATTGTGTTGTGTTGTTTAAATTATGCTTACTGTCGTGTTATTAGACCATTTACCTACTAACATTGTATAATTAGTAGACTAGAGAAAAACCTAATTACGTTTGGGGTCTTGGATTTTGTAAACTTCAAATAAGAAAACATTGACTTTCTGTCAACCATAACGATGGAAAAGTAAAAAAAATATGACACTGAGGCCTTAACACGGATTCTCCTCTTCTTAACAGGATTTCTGTCTTTTATTTAGAGCGTACTGGAAGTATTTACTGGGTTTATTGTATGGAAAATGAAAAAGCGCCTGTAGTGTACGAACGCGGAAGCAATTTTTTCCCTTAAAGTTAACGTCGAAGTTTACGTTTACTTGACGTCACAAAAATGTGAAAAGTCATGAGCCTCGATTGTTGACGGCATGATGTCTAAAGGAGCATTCACGCGCGAGACCGCGACAGGAGACCACGACACGGCCCGCGACCGGAGATTGTATAACGTATCTGTCTCCTGTCGCTGTCTCGCTCGCGAACTGCCGCTCATACATTGCCTAATGTTAAGTACTGTCGCGGTCTCCTGTCGCGGTCTCCTGTCGCTGTCTCCTGTCGCGGTCTCCGGCGCGAACCAACACCTCTAAGTAGGTACCTGTGCCATGTCGTGGCGAGCACTAATTTTAGCGACTGTTAATTAATTGAATTACCGGGAGAGTTGGCGCTCTTTGGGCTTACGTTCAGCAGTGGACGGCAATAGGCTGATAATATAATTAATTGACAATCTGTCAAATCCATCAACCGTAAACTAGATAAACCCGAGTACCTATAAAATTCTACTTAAAAAAATAAAAACAAAAAAAGGTCCAACACAAAACCATTTGTTTTTAATTACAAAGCATTTTCATATGTTTTGATAGATTGAAGAATAATATCATGATTGATTGCCATTTTTGTTTATTCTGTATTCACTTACATTTATTTTACATAACCTTCAGACGTCCTTAGGTATAATAATATCCATTATGTATTCATAGGCAGGCAGATAATGATATTTCGTCACGAGATGAGAAGGGAGACGTAAGGCAGTATAATTTTAATAGTTCAAATATTCGTAATTTTGTCGGAAAATATGAGGTCTTTTGAAGCGGAAAGTAGGCTCATATATTTTGGAGAGTTAATCGGGCTTTCAGGCTTTAATCTTTATCTAGCTTGTTAGAATAAGTGTGTCTATTATGACATTGTATATAATAATACATCTACTGTTATTACTCTGTTATAACACTATACAAAGATCAGTTTTTACCCGACGGCAGAGGGTTTTATATTCCTTATTTTTCTTTACAGGTGCTCTAACGTAAAAAACGGGCTGACGTAAATAGAAATGGCGTTGTTCTGGTCGCGTATTGCCAAACTGTATGCTGACCTAGACCGGGGTTGCTCCGAGTTCGATCGCAGTTTGCCTTTGTAGTTGAAGAGCAAATTGTATACCTATTCAGAGAGTGTCTGAATCAAAATACATTTTGCTTTAAAATACTAGAGCAAAATACATACGAGTCCAGACGTCCAGCAGCAATCACGAAGGGGATGGCGGGGTCTTCCAGACCCCGCCATCCCTTTCTAACCTAACCTGTCCGTGTCGGGGTGCCCCAAAGTCCCGAGCTCGCTTTGCTCGCTCTTGCGTTTCTAGGTCAAATAACAGATTACTACTTATCAAGGTGGCTCGACGGAGCCCCGCTTGGCGGGGCTCCTACTTCTGGGTGGTTTAAAAAAAATAACCACGAAGGGGATGGTGGGGTCTTTCAGACCCCGCCATCCCCTTCAAACCTAATCTGTCCGTGTCGGGGTGCCCCAAAGTCCCGAGGTCGCTTCGCTCGCTCTTGCATTCCTAGGTCAAATAACTAATTACTACTTATCAAGGTGGCGGTCCCGCGAAGCAGGTCTCAGTCGAGCCATTTTTCTTCATTAATTTCTTGAAAAATAGTTTTCCGGGGCCGTAAAAAATAATAATTAATCGATACTCGCAATATTCGCGTGTCACAGACAAGCGAGCAAGGTGCATACAATCTCAGAATGCTCTGAGCTCGTATGTACTTTGCTTCAATTTGTTTGTGA
The DNA here is from genome assembly GCA_950005045.1 of Agrotis exclamationis. Lineage (NCBI taxonomy): Eukaryota > Metazoa > Arthropoda > Insecta > Lepidoptera > Noctuidae > Agrotis > Agrotis exclamationis. The sequence continues at coordinate 19,571,123 of OX465419.1, forward strand.
TTTCAATGAGCACGATGTAGTTCAGTACAGACTATGGGTGTCTGGGTTAGCATACAGTTTTGCAATACGCGTCCTGGTCGCGCACAGTGATGTCTGGTTCAAATCAGGGCGCTGGAATGATATTGGGGAGTCATATGCCCAGCAACGGAACTTCTATGAGTTTCAAAAAAAAACGTATGTCAATTATTCCCGTAACTTAATTTCAATAGATCCCAATTTAAGGCCTCCAAAATAGAGTTTAATAAAAACGCTACAAATAAACAAAAGTTTAAACTTTTGTTTATTTGTAGCGTTTAGCAAAATTTTAAGATATTTTACAATAAACATACTTGTTTGTTTACACACATTTGAAACCTAACCTAACCACTAGGGCACAAGCAAACAATACGTATTTCCCGTACGTTTTATAGTTGTATGGCAAAATCAAATGGGGCTATACCGCCATAGTTTTCGGTCCTTACATAAGAATGTCTATCAGATAAGTTATTGGGCTCGCGGATAACGTGACGTAGTTCTATACACGTTCCAGTTTAGAGATTTTACGACTTTGCCAACAAGAAGATATCTACAGAAGTGCCCTTTTGACTATTTCTCGTAGAGTACGGAATGTCATAGAGGCAGTGGCGAGAAACAGTAGAATTAAATCAAGTCGGAAGGTCTGTCGTTTGCATTCCTGCAGAATTCAAGTCTTGACAGACTCCGGATGCGTCTCAAAGCTCTATGATATTCACAACAGCTTGAACGCTGATAGAGACATTTGTGCCTAAAATAACCCTCCTTGTTTTACGACAACGATTGTAGAGAACAAAATTAATGATAATTAATGTTACTTGCAGAAAGACAAACGGAATCAAATATTCCTCGTTTCCATTTTAGATAGAAAGCTAGATACTTCTTATTTTTCCTATATAATGGCTTTACTAGGCACATAAAATAGACGTTCATGTAAATACCAGTTTCTCAATACATGTAAACGAAAATCGAAAGAATCCATGTTATTACCTCGTTTTTTCTCCATGTTTTTATGTTTTTGTCCTGTTTGCCGGTTTCAGCTGATTTATCCTTTTATTTTACTGTGATTTCTTGATTAATTTTACTGTTCCCTTGGATTTTATTGTGCTATCTCTTGTGATAGGTCTCTCGAATACCTAATATTGAGTTGGGTAGGTTGGGTACGTAATTTGGAAGGCTGTGTATGAAGATATTTGTGTGTGTGTGGTTTAATAGCTACTTAGACATACATATAACGTTTTTATGTCAATCGATAGACATCTTTGGGTTGACAAGTTTTTGTTTTTTTTTTTTCAATACCTACCTACATGTAGCCTGTACAGGTATACTTCATGTTAGCTTAATCAAATTGGCTCTCAGTCATGGGTGCACATGAATACCTGCATTTTTAGAATGATCATATTTTTTTTTAATCTTATGTTTTTTTAAAGGTACGATTAAAGGTGTAGGGACGCTGACGCAGCGTTTTTATATCATTCTTACGCGCAGCGCTCGGAGATTCAGTTTATCCGTAACCTATCAACAGTAGTGCCCGACTACTATGGATGGTGGCTATTACTTGTTACTTTCGTTGTAAGAGTTCAGTCAGAAAGGATATACCCAAATCCCTTCGTATCATTCGTCTCCGTACACACCTAAGGACATTCATTCACGCAAATATTTAACACAATCCGTAATATCCACATCGTATTTTTTTCTTTATAATCCAAACAAACTGATCGAAATTGAAAAGCTCAAACCCCTTTTTGTATCCTGGCTGGAAATCGAGCGCAGATCTCAATATCCGCAGCTGTGCTCGCTTCCTCGACCAAGTCATCTGTAGGTATTATCTATTCATACATAGGCATAGATTTTTATTTTTATTAGTCAGGCATGTAGGGAACCTTTTTTTTCTTTGGTTGAAAATCATCAAAAATGAGTCCTCCCGCTCTGTCCAGAAAGGACTTGACGGACTAAAAACCACTGTTCTTTAAATCGCCCTTTGTGTTCGAAAGCTCGTGAGACCCATGTATGTTGAGAACCTTAGTTAGATATTTTTTGTTTTCCTTTCGCATCCATTTCCACATCCATGCGTGGTAGATTATGGCCCACTCCCTCTCGTAGAGACCTGTGTGTGTCCCCCAGCAATGGGACCTTTATAAGCTGGTCTGTTTGGGTAATAATCTTGATCAAACTTGTATGTTAAAGTGCAATTTAATTTAATTAAGAGACACGTGCCTTTTTCTTCTGCCTAACCGACGCGCTGATTAGGCAGAAGTATACCAAGTTCACCCTCATTTTGAAAGTTTTGTCCAAGTCCCGTGTTTTAGAGGTGAGCTCGTTGCCAATTCCATCAACCGGGCAGAAATCCCGACTCTGTGGCTGCTACTGAGAAATTCCCAATGAATAAACCCAACTTTGCACGACCTAGGAATCGAACCGACCGGGATCTCATATACGACCTAATAATCCTATTTCCACGTATTTACCATTTTACCCTTTACATAATATATTATGTTAAACCGTTTCCGCGAAATATGAGAGGGAAGAACTAATTTAACTTTGGATTTCTCAGAAACTATGACGGCAACCTCCACTATTTGAACGATTTGGAAATCATTCGATCGTTTTTCAAAAGCCTCATTTTATTTCTGTAATGTTACGTAATAGTTTTACCGTAATTCACATTATGATTCAGCTAAACCAGCCTTTTTAGGCGCTCCATATACACGAGAACCATATTGAATTGAATGTGAGGCAGCTATCTAAGATCGTCTGAGTCTAGTTCTGAATACATCTCCAAGTTTTGATAGCTTTACATTGTTCCATTTATGAGGGGTACTACGCTATTTAATGGACATAAACTTATGTACAGGTTCAAGGGGTCTACTTTGTAAGTCCTTTAACTATGACACGGGTACGGATACAGATGAACGAACGTAAAATCACAATGACGTATGACGTTACCATGGAAATTACTGACAATTATTATTGACAATCATCATCATCATCTCAGCTATAGGACGTCCACTGCTGAACATAGGCCTCCCCTTTAGATCTCCACATATACCGGTTGGAAGCGACCTGCATCCAGCGTCTTCCGGCGACCTTTATAAGGTCGTCTGTCCACCTCGTTGGTGGACGTCCTACGCTGCGCTTGCTAGTCCGCGGTCTCCACTCTAGCACTTTTCTACCCCATCGGCCATCTGCTCTGCGAGCAATATGGCCTGCCCATTGCCACTTCGGCTTGCTAATCCGGTGGGCTATATCGGTGACTTTAGTTCGTCTACGGATCTCCTCCTTATTGACAATAACAAACACTAATGTCAAATCCATACTTAGAGCTTCCTAAGTTCTCTCAGAACATCGATACTATGGCTAAGTGAAATATTTCATCAAAAGTAAATACTAAAGAACTGTCTATTTATACGAAATGGATGTTTTTTTTTTATCGTGGTAAAATCATCAAATGAGTCCTCTCACCCAGGGCAGGGCGGGAGGGACTGTCAGACTTGTACTGACTAAAATCCACGGTGTCCTTCAGTAGCCCTTTGTGTACCGGGGCCTCAGTATACTTGTATCCCGCGATCCCGGCACGCTTTGGCCCTCTAAAGGGGGGCCCCGTCATTATGCGGACGCTCTTTGAGGCGCGCGTGGAATATAACGCGCCGTCGTCGACCCGAGCATGGTCCATGGTCGGACAGCGAGTCGCCCATTACTCGCCGCCCGCATGCGTTGCTTAGGTACGACTATTTATCTTGGCCTTAGAGACCGCGACTCAGGTCCTTTTGACACGGCGTTAGTGTATACGTTATTAAATATCTTATAAGTGGGCTTAAATGAAATGAAATATTTTGATTGATTTTAATATAAAATAATGTGGATGTAACTTTGGCCGTCTTTATTTTTACCCGACTACGGAGAGTAATGCGTACAACAGCCCATGCCTATGTTTGTTTATGATGCTCAAGAGATCAATTAAGTCAAGACGCATTAGAATCTAGACCTACCTACTGAAAATTATATTAAACTGATCACCATTCTACTTGCCTTCTAAAACGAGTTGGGATACACAGTACAATCAATTTAAAAACCACACACTTACACTAAAGTTTTCAATTAATTTTCTCTCGTTCTTCAAAAACCACAGGTTAGTTTAGTTAGTTCATATAAACCCTAAAATGCTTATCTCTACTACTTGAGGTGAAACCACACTCATCACGTATGCTGCATACTAAATTCCATTTCGTTAAACCAATCGGGGGAGAGTAAGTCTATTGGAGGTTTTATTTATTTAAACGGGTCTAGTCTAGGCAGGGTTAGAATTAATAGGGGCCCTAGAATTGTATACATAGTAGAATAGATTATCTTTTTTTTTACCGCCCCACACTCAGAATTTCTCCTTCGTCGTGGGTGCGTTTACAAACATAGAAACACATGTACACAAAGAACCAAACCAACTACTTGTAGGTCATAGAAATGTTTGTTCCGTGCGGGAGTCGATAACGTGATACTCCGCGCAGCAGTCGATCGTTCAGCCACTGCGCCAACCGTGCCGTCATATTTTTGCTATGAATCGAAGTACATAATTATACAGGGTGAATTTTTCAACGGAGCGTGGATGGCTATATCCGAAACTAAGAGGAATATCTAAAAACGTAGAAAGGAGTCTCGAGGCCGATTTTGACGAAAACTAAAACTGCATCATTAGATTTTAGAAAAATCAATAATCCTGGCCAGGAATCGAACCCGCTGATTTTGGAAAAAAAATCACACCCTGTATTATTACACCATTCAATAGTGTTACTAATAAGGAACAAATTCTGGCAAGAAGTCAAAAACGGCAAACTTAAGGAAAATGTATAATTACAAAAAAACTGACCAATCTTCAAGGCAATGACTGTATTCGAAACATATGTTACTGTTTCTTCTTTGAAATAACCCTATTTTTTGTTCAATTCAATAATATCGTATTGCTGAATACAGTGGGATTGTTGAGACGTCAAATCCAGTGAAAAATTGAAAACAATGAAATTTTATTTTATAATTTCGAATAAAATTTTGGCTCAGTAGAAGTAAAGTAACATAGAAAAATAGCAATTTCATAGAAATCAGCTATTTCCTTAAGTTTGCCGTATATGATTACTTCCCAGAATTTGATCCTTACTAGCAACACTATCAAATGGTGTAAAAGTAAGGGATGTGTTTTTTTTTCCAAAATCAGCGGGTTCGATTCCTGGCCAGAATTATTGAATTTTCTGAAATCCAATGATGCAGTTTTAGTTTTTATCAAAATCGGCCTCGAGACTCCTTTCAACGTTTTTCGATATTCCTCATAGTTTTGGATGTAGCCATCCACGCCCAGTTGGAAAATTCACCCTGTATACAATGGATAGAGTAAGGGGAAGTCCCGGAACGCTAAGAGCAACTAAGACGGTGATTTTTAGTCGCTTCACCCAGAGCGGGAGGCGTGAGGTTTTAATGATTTTCCAACCCAAAAAGAAAAGAAAACGGGTTTTATTATTCACCTGGGTTTTAAATAAAAACATTTTAGCCACAATTTTTCTTCGGACCAGAAACATTGATGTAGATAGATAAAAAAGAGGAAGGAAGTCTTCCTTTTTCAAGTCGATTAAAAAAAAACACTGTCGAACCCTAAAGATCAGAAACAACATACCACTAACGCCATTTACATCTGAGCAGCATCCGAACATTCTCAGACATAAATCGGAGATCTGTCGTCCAATACATCAATGTATCCACAGTGTGCGGCCCATTGGGGAGGACCTATGACGTTCAAACATTAATTCGGAGGTCAAATGGCCTGACTAGTGTCGTGTCATGGATAATTGGGAGGATTTAAGGCCGTTAATATTGAATGCCTCGCCCATGGTCCGACACTGGTTAATGGGTGCTCGAGTAGTGGTGCATAGCAGGCGAATTGGTAGAAGACTTGAAATTTTAAACTGTCACGGGATATCTCCTATTGTTTATTGTTTTGAGCTCCCAATATTTCGACGCTGTTGCAAGTGCAGATCGCGAGTGGACTGGAGAATGCGGGTGGATGAAAATAAGTTGTTAGGAGCAGACAAATCTGTTTTGCTCCTTGTGTTTTTTTTTTAACGTGGGCTGCACTAGGAATTTCTTCCTGTGTCATGGGTGCGTTCACAAACAGAAAATCTCATCCACAAACACCCAGACCCGAAACAACTTATTTTTGATTTATTGTTACCTAACTAGACTTTTCATAATTAGGTAAATTTTGATCAACTTACCAGATGACTTTTAAACGATGATGGTAATCGGCTGTGATTTACAAACCACCTTAAAAATCACTAACATAGTTGATATATGGGAAGATTATTCTATAACCAAAAACATTATTTACAGATTTCGTTAAAAACAGTTCGCTTGCCAACAGTAGGTATATTTTACCTTTATTTTATTTCTACCAAGTTAACCTACTGATCCACTGTGCTAAAGGTGCTGTGAGGTAGGTGACGTCACTTGCAGTCCCCAATACACATGGCTGTATTCCAAATACGTGAATATTGTTATTAAATTTCAATAAATGAAGTTGAATTTTGAACCTTTTCTTTAAAATTATAGAATTGCTTTTTGAATTTCTTTGTGGTATGGACTGTACTGTGTTTGTTTTTATTTTGGTTTCCATTTATCTTTGGTACAGTTGGATTTCATATTCTTTGAACAAAAATGAGGAAAAGTTATCGTTTTCAGATAAGACTGTGACTTTTGTATTTTGAAAATGTTCTTTGTGAATGTGTGTTTTTTTTACAAACCACTGCATCTCCTAAAAGCCAAAATCAACAGTGGCGACCACCAGAAAAGCGCCGAGGCAATGGCACTAAGTGAAGTCCCGGGGAATGAATAAAACTGTATTGGATCTCGCAACAAAAAATGGTACGTATTGTTGTGAACATACAGAGTATGTTTCTATTATTTTGAAACTGTGTTCAAAAGATTCTCAAATAGTGTATTTGACAATAGGTAATTCTTGCTTAGCGTGTACTTGTACCCAACTGACCAGACGTACAATCTAATTATCTAACTTACTAGCGGCCCGTCCCAGGCTCGCACGGATGGACATGATGTATTATTATAGCCTATGTTACTCAGGGTAAATGTAGCTTTTTAAGGAAGAATTTTTTTTGCGATCGGCATTGTTGTTTTGAGTTTATTCATTACAAACATACACACACACACACACACACACACACAAAAAATTAAATATCTTTCCTCTTTATAATATTAGTGTAGGTAGAAAAAATTATAAATATGAAAGTTTGGATATCGGAACAGCTTAAAGAATCTCTATTTTATTACTACTACTGCACTATTACAATACAAACTATGTTATTTGTACTCGTAGGGGAACAGTGTATAAGACGTGGACGCGAGGTATGATGGTAAATCACACACCTAAGGCAAACTTAACACAAAACTAACGTAGCACAAGCGCCAACAGGACGCCATTTGCGTCTGGCCGCTTGCAAATGATGTCCTGATGGCGCTTGCTCTACATTAGTGTTGTGTTAACTATGCCTAAAGAGTGTAAGTATGTCCCCATTAACGTCCCCGTCTCATACACTGTTCCTCTATATATAGGTCTACTTTAATTAATTTAAAATTAACTAACATAAAATGCTCATTTAATTTCTATCGAGACACGTATGTCGATTCAGTAATTATCAGAATTAATTACACGTCTTTACACAGACTAATTGATAGCTATCAGCCAATCAGATTCTTCAGACAGAAACAAATAGGCTCAGTACGTGATAGACATTTTTAATGAAAATTCTGCCGACACTGTTTGGACCGCAATTGACTAATTATTAATCTAGTTGGGAATGAAGGTCGAAAACTGGTCTGATAATTACGAACTATTCCTCACAAAATACTTTTTCTGAATAGATTTTATGGAAAATAGAAACAGTACCCTTAGCATGAGTTTTCACTCTTTTACTTTACAGCGTCTTTTCAGTATTTACAGCGTTTTTTGTATGAAAAAATGGAACAGCGCCTCTGGTGTGCAAAGAAGGAACTAATTTTTTCCTTGAAAATTGTCAATATGAAGTTATCAAAGTTCCAGTTTACTTTACGTCTCAAATACTGAAAACTCGTGCTAAGAGTACTGGTCTGATAATTACGAACTATTCCTCACACTTTTTCTGAATAGATTTTATGCAAAATAGAAACAGCTATGGCCGGTAAACTAAAAAATAAAAGTGAAGTGTTCGTAGGCTGCTACGCCGCGCTACGAGCGTAGCGTTCGTAGCACTTGTCTACGTTAAAGCACCGTGCCATTGAAAACACGTTTTGTAAAGTTCCGTTCGCCGTCAAAACCACGTCGTTTGATAAAATGATACCTTTTAACAGTTTTTAGGAAGACCATTTTCATAAAAGCTTAAGTATTAGCTTTTTTTTTTTAAATTGGTGTAGTAATATATTTTGCAATTACGTTTTACTCTATCAGTAAATACATTATGATCTAAACTATAAATAAAACTAACTAGTAATATGTACAAAAAGTAAAAAGAAAAGAAAAACATTTAAAGGGTGTCAAAGAATTCCTCCACATCACTGTCAACGGGAACAGTGTCCAGAACGCTGGCAACATTGCCACGTTGGATGGCAATGCTGATCCTTTGACCAAGAAATAGGCCAGCGCTCTGGTCACGCGAGGCGTCGACTATGCGCTTGGCGATGTCATAAAAGTTGATATTTTAACAAATAATTTTACAGATTCGACCCTATTTTGTCGTTAGTTGAAAATCTGAAAGAACGCTTTCATGCATTGTATTGTGTGTCTTTTCACTCATTCATTCATTTAAATCGGCCCATCTATCTGCGTAAATGTCCATTTCTGGCTTTATGGGGCTTGCTAGTGGACTGTCCAAATGGACAGATATGGACGCACTGGAATATTGCCATGAAAACTATTGCAATTTATTAATATAATTGAATTGGAACATGGAAAATTCAAAGTAATAAAAACAGAACTCAAAACATATGTGCACAATATTTTCCCCAGCAATATTAGGGTCCAGTCTAACCAAGTGCATCTGAATAGCAGTATTCCTTCTAACAATCCAAGTCGTGTACAAAAGAACCACTTTCTGGAATCAGACCCTTGATCCAGCTGCCTAACGAGAGCTCTTCTCTTGATGCACTTGGCAATTCAGCTATGTGCTGACATGACTATGGGCACATAATTTTTATTTATTGTTACAATTTTTCATCTTTCTATCCCTGAAATAATAGTAGATTAGTAGATAAGGGCTGTAAGTCTGTATTGCAGCCCGAGATATTTAGGCGCACGAGCGCAGCGAGGACGCCTATAGTTCGAGGGTGCAATAGATGCTTACACCCGAGCTAACTACTCTGCTTTACATCTCGATTGTGAGGTAAGTAGAAAAAACCGCCATTACAAGAATAATTTAAAGTAAAAGTTTTCTATTCCCGCCTTTTTCATCTTTTTTTTATTTATTTTTTTCAAGAACGAAATTGTGTTTCGCCGTTCGATATTTAAAATTGATGACTATTATACTCATACGAAGACAAGGCTGAATAGCGAAGCGACCTCTTTTGTCATTGGGCTGAATACATGATGTCTATTGCCAGTATGATGGTTAGATGTACGCGAACTTTTTGAAAGAGTGAAGAGTTTTTTTTTTATAATTACTTACCGCCCTAGGGCTTTTCTAGCTACATTATTACCCTAAAGCGTTAATTGGTTACCTACAAGCCCCATTTGGGGGGCAATAAGGACCTACTTACCGAATATGAGAGATGTAAATGTTATTAATTCATTCATATTTCATTAAAAACACATTTTATTTTTCTGTCAAAATAGCCTCTTAGACCCAGGGACACGTTTCACAGAACATCATCATACTTTACCTTACTAAATTACTTTGTAAAACGCTGCTTAGTTAGGTTGGAGTTTTATTTTTTACACATTAGTGTGCCACCTGGCGTTCCGTACGTGGGCCTGGTTCGGACCTAAACGGAATATAATGCTACAGTTATTATGTCATGTAGGTAAGAAAGATAGTTTTTCGGAAGGTTCAGCGAAGTATTACTTACGAATTTATATGTCACTAGTTTTGTCTGTGGTTTCGCTTACATTATGGTTGACTTATAATCTAATTCATCATCATCAGCCTATAAATGTTCCCACTGCTGGGACACAGGCCTCCTCTCTTTGAGAGGGAGTGGGCCGTAATCTACCACGCGGGCCCAGTGCGGATTGGTAGATGTCACATGTCTTCGAATTTTTGGTTCTAGGACATGCCGGTTTCCTCACGATCTTTTCCTTCGCCGTTTTGAGCAGTGGTGATGAAACAAATTTCACAAAGTAATGTGCCTGGCTGGATTCGAACCCACAACCTACAATTCGTAAGTCGGGGCCGATACCACTGGGCCACCACTGCTCTAAGTGTAATTTTATACAAATTGAGCTCTAACGAATAAAAATAAAATTCATTCATGAAAAAAAGCCATTACATTCCCAGCAAAAAACCCAACATATTATATTTATCTTGGGGTCTGACTGACCCCCGATCTTAGGACCCAGATAGGGGTCCTAAATCACTGAAAACGGTTCTTTTATTTGTTCTACTACCATTCTTCATCGGTACGAGCTGGCTATTGAATACTAAGTCGGACATAGGTAATTTTTGCTGTTCAGGTAATTTTATGTGGTGGGTAATTTATTTGGGTAATTTTGTTGTAGGAAAACACATTTGTTGCTTTGATGTTTGTTGTTTTCTTTTTTGTGTGGTTTTGTTTTCTTTTGTGTTTAGCTTTTCTTGGTTTTACGACTGTCGTTTGGTTATGAATGAGATAATGTTTGTATGTAATACACAGGCTTTAAGAATCCTTAGTCAAAATTATACTCGCTGTTTCTTTTAAAGTTTAGGCATTGTTTTGGTCAATTCATGTGAGGACCAAAATCGATACTCGTATAAAAGTTTTTATGTGTTTTTATTAAACTACTTATTTGTATTATAGTAATAATATAATAATAATATTCCACAACTATCACGCAACGCCATCTAGTACCAAGCTAAGCAGAGCTTGTGTTATGGGTACTAGACACCCAGACACAAAACAAATGATCGTGCTCATCACACATTTGTCCTGGGTGGGAATCGAACCCACGACCTCCGGCATAGCAGTCAGGGTCACTAACCACTAGACCAACAGGCCTGTCAATAGTGGTTCATTAACGCACTGAAATGTCTACCTTTAACTATGTAACTGAAATTTAAAAAAAAAAACCGGCCAAGTGCGAGTTGGACTCGCGTGAAGAGGGTTCCGTACGATGTTACCTATCACGTTTTTTTTTAAATCTGACCCAAATTGGTACGCACAATATTGAGTGATTTACCATGTTATTTTAGTATCATGGACTTCTTATAGGTTTTCCTATAATCTATAAGTAGAAAACTAATTTCTGTAATTAAAAAAAAATTAGGTTCAGTAGTTTCGGAGATAAGGGGGGGAATGGTCAAATTTCGTCTATTTTCTTGAATAACTTGGAAACTATTTATTTTAAAATTACAAAGAATATATATTTAAGATTGTCTCAACAAGACCTTTCATTTGATATGTCACACGATGCAGTTTTCAATTATTTTTTTTAATTTTCCCCTTCCCCCCCAAAAATTATCTCCCATATACAGATATGGACTTCTTATAGGTTATCCTATAATCTATAAGTAGAAAACTAATTCCAGTATTTTTTTCAAAATTTTAGGTTCAGTAGTTTCGGAGATAAAGGGGGGGGAATGGTCAAGCTTCGTCTATTTTTTTTGAATAACTTGGAAACCATTTATTTTAAAATTACAAAAAAAATACAATTAAGTTTGTCTCAACAATACCTTTCATTTGATATGTCACACGATGCAGTTTTCAAATATTTTTTTTTAGTTTTCTCCTTCCCCCCCCCAAAAATTACCTCCCATATACAGATATGGACTTCTTATAGGTTATCCTATAATCTATAAGTAGAAAACTAATTCCTGTATTTTTTTCAAAATTTTAGGTTCAGTAGTTCCGGAGATAAGGGGGGGGGAATGGTCAAGCTTCGTCTATTTTTTTTGAATAACTTGGAAACCATTTATTTTAAAATTACAAAAAAAATACAATTAAGTTTGTCTCAACAATACCTATCATTTGATATGTCACACGATGCAGTTTTCAAATATTTTTTTTTAATTTTCCCCTTCTCCCCCCCAAAAATTACCTCCCATATACAGATATGGATTTCTTATAGGTTATCCTATAATCTATAAGTAGAAAACTAATTTCTGTATTTTTTTCAAAATTTTAGTTTCAGTAGTTTCGGAGATAAGGGGGGGGGAATGGTCAAATTTCGTCTATTTTCTTGAATAACTTGGAAACTATTTATTTTAAAATTACAATAAAAATATATTTAAGATTGTCTCAACAAGACCTTTCATTTGGTATGTAACACGATGCAGTTTTCAAATATTTTTTTTTAATTTTCCCCTTCCCCCCCAAAAATTACCTCCTATTATACAGATATGGACTTCTCATAGGTTTTACTATAATCTATAAGTAGAAAACTAATTTCTGTATTTTTTCCAAAATTTTAGCTTCAGTAGTTTCGGAGATAAGGGGCGAGGGGGAATGGTCAAATTTCGTCTATTTTCTTGAATAACTTGGAAAATATTTATTTTAAAATTATAAAAAAAATATATTTAAGATTGTCTCAACAAGACATTTCATTTGATATGTCACACGATGCAGTTTTCAAAACTTTTTTTTTCATTTTCCCCTTCCCCCCCAAAAATTACCTCCCACATACAGATTTCATCCATTCACGTCACACCTCTGTGCTTGGGTCACAGGAATTGATATGTGTACCAAATTTCAACCCAATCGGTTAAGTAGATTCGGAGATAATTGACTGTAAGCGACAGACAGACGGACACACGAGTGATCCTATAAGGGTTCCGTTTTTGTATTCGGACGTACGGAACCCTAAAAACGAAAAAAAACGAAAAAAAAAACTTTTGTGCGATCATCATCATCAGCCTATAATGTTCCCACTGCTAATATGCTGTTGCCAAGTTTATGGTTCTAATAGAGCAGTGGTGATGAAATAAATTACACAAAGTTCACCTACAACCTGCAACTGGCTGAATGACAGGCCTGTTGGTCTAGTGGTTAGTGACCCTGACTGCTATGCCGGAGGTCGTGGGTTCGATTCCCACCCAGGACAAATGTTTGTGTGATGAGCACGATCATTTGTTCTGTGTCTGGCTGTAATTTATCTATAATATTTATGTATTTAAAAAATATATAAGTATGTTTATCAGTTGTCTAGTACCCATAACACAAGCTCTGCTTAGCTTGGGACTAGATGGCGTTGTGTGATAGTTGTAGAATATTATTATTATATTAACTCTTACTTTGAGGCCGACACCACCGTGCCACCACATTCTGTGATCAGTGTGATCTACGAGTATTTACCTATATTTGCTGTCATTTTTAAGAAGCTCATTACAAATTCACTTAACACTCGAACATCGAACATACAGATAAACTATTTGCCTTTCACAAACAAATCACACACATGACAAAACCGAACCTCAATCAATGAAAGCTGAAACGTCGGGTTTCAGCTCCACAAAGCCAAGGACTTCAGTAAGCCGGAAACAAAGGTGGAGAATGGGGATACCTGCTCTACACATGAGAGGAATCGAGCTCGAAAGTGAACGGCTCCGATTGTAGCATTGGAGTCTGTAAAGAGAGCACATACTTAAAGTGCATGTGTATTGAGGGGTTGTGATTTGAAGTTGTGTAACCTTTTGTACAAAGGAGAATTGAAGTGAATCTAACTTAAAATATATTACGTCTTATTTTACTTGTTACGATAGGGTGTTAGGGACATCGACGCATAAACGGATACCATGGGTCCAGGACATGATTCTGGACCCCCCCGTGTTGGAATTTTTCGTCGGATTTTACATAATTTTCAAAAATTTCTTAAAAAAAATTGTTTTTTTTACTTTTGCGTGTTCATAATCGTTATTCTTACCTAACCCAATGGCATTTTTATAAAACAGTAATTAATTCACTACTTTCACTAAAAGTAGCAATGTAAATAAAACTAGAAATGGTGTCTTCTTAGATGTTTATAATGAAAGGTCATCGTATACCTAAATACTGTGCCCAGTACCACAGTACCTGTAGTACTTTAAGCACTATTAAAAAAAACAAACATACAAAAATAAATAATTGAAAAAAACCCACAAAATATTCCAACACGGGGGGGTCCAGAATCATGTTCTAGACCCATGGTATCCGTTTGTGCGTCGATGTCCCTAACACCCTGTATATTACTAATCTTGCTAATATACTACTCAAAACAAAATAAGGGCCACCCGGTTTTTTTCGATTTATTAAATAATGTTTAAATATTACTAGTTACAATGACTGAATCTGATTAATATTAATGGTTTTAGATGGAAATACACAAAAATTAAAATGTATTCCAATAAATCGTTAAAATAAAACAAATTGAATGAAAAGTGAGGAATTGCAGGAATGTATCAAGTTTCGTAAAACATAAAAAAATCGAAAAAATTACGTCTTTAATGTTCCAAACTGTTCTTTTAAGCTTCTCTTTTAACTCTGTTCTCTCTGTTCTGCTCATTTTATGGGAGGTGGAATGGTCTGGATTAAATACCGAACATTTTCTTTTGGGATACTCTACCAGCAAGTTTTCAGACAATTTATGAGATCCAGCTAGGTGTTAATGGGAATTTTACTTTCTTTTTCACTTTTCTTTCACTCATCTCTTAAATGCTCAATAGAACTCAGGTAAAAATCCTAAGTGTCTACTGTAACATCGTAATTCGAGCATAAGGGAATGTGTGCACTGTTAGTCGCATCGTGTTCGCTCGAGCATTATCCTTCTTCAAGAAGAACTCAGGTATTTCTTGCTGTGCGAATGGGATAATGTGGAGTTGCACCACATTCTCTACGCAATTTTGAGGAGTTACATCACCCTCGTTAAGAAGTGCGAGCTCAGTTTTGCGTGATAGAGATAACCGCCCCAGAGCATAACTCAGAACTCGCCAGAACAGTCTGTTTTAAGAGTGCAAGGATCTGAAACCTGTTGTTTAGATCTTTTCTACACTCTTATGAATCAGTTTTTATTGAAAAAAATAACCCACCAGTCATCAATAAAAAGCAATGAAGCCCAGTCAAAACAGTTCAATAAATTTTCTCCTTCGCAAATTTTTCACGATTTGCACCATACGCTGCAGTTAACTGGAGGCGAACCAAACATCTTCTTGAGTATTGTTAGTCTTTATGGAGTCGATTCGGAATAGTGTATTCAATTATAGGGGTGCCTGTAGCTCGACGCAATGGAGTTTGTACGGTCCGCGCAGTAGATTTTCGCTCTATTTGCGCGGTTAAACAAATTTAATGGTCTTCTTGGGCTTTAGTTACTTACTTTCTTCCTTGATCACGGCGTCTGGTATATTACCCGTCTTTTAAGACCTGTTTTAACCATTTTGAACCACACGTTGGGAATATTCCGCCATTAAACCTTTTTCTTCTGGCTACGGAACCCCTGGATTAAGGTGACACCCCAAGTGGCTGTTTTTGCATCCATATGTCTCCGAATACATGACATTATGAGATTGAAAGATCATTATAGCCTGCTTGCTGTATTAGTCAAAGAAAACTCCGTTAGAAGTTTGAAAATTAAAACACACCATACCGTAAATTCTAAGTAATCTCAAATATCTAATTAAAAAAAAGTAATGAATTTCCAATTATGCAGTAGAAACAATATTAATACTTGAAAGAAACCATAACAAGATATTTAGTATTTATTATGTTCCCAGAATAAGAGCAATACTTGTTTAAAGTGCAATTTAAAAAGTGGCCCTTATTTTGTTTTGACGAGTATATTATAATTATGCGAAAGTTTGTGAGGCAGTATGGATATTTATTATTCTTTCACGCCGAAACTACTGAACGAATTTGAATCAAATTTTATACACAGGTAGTTTATTACTTGGATTAAACATGATATAGCTTTTATCCCGATTTTATGTTCCCGTGAGATAATGTTTGAGTTATGAAAGTTATACTAGTTTTATTATAAATGTGAGTTTCAGGTTTTTTTACAGCCTACCTTTTCTTTGACTTTCGGTTGTAGTCATAACACATAGAATCCTCAAAAAAATACTTGTTTTTCGACTAACTGTTGCCAACTACTTAACCTACGTGTATTTCGAAAATAATCTCGTAGGAGCGTCATATACCGGGATATCCTATGTATTAATTCAGGTTATATTCTGTCTGTGTATTAAGTTTTATTCAAATCCGTTCAATAGTGTCTGTATGAAAGAGTAAAAAACATCCATCTATATGTTACAGTCAAAACTCTTAACCAGTCAAAACTACTATTGACTAGCAAAATCAATGAAAACTTCTTTTGACCGTATGCTTTAGTCAATAATACTTTTCACTAAAATAACAGTCAAAACTACTTTTGCCCAATGGAGCTGGTCAAAAGTATTTTTAGTCGACAATTACTAGATATAATAGTCAAGAAGCAGGTTAACGGAGCCCGGGCTTCTCCTTCTTGGTGGTTAATAAAAAAACCACGAAGAGGGTGGAGGGGTCTTTCAGAACCCGCCATCCTCTTCTAACCTAAATTGTCCGAGTCGGGGTGTCAGCAAGTCCCGAGCTCGCTTTACTCGCTCTTAAAAGTGCAGTCCATCAATTACTTACTAGATATTCGATGAAACTCTCATTTCCTTTTAATAAATATCTTTTTTATTCACATCTAACGAGTTAATAGCGCTTTTGACTGATGCTTTATTGCAGTTAAAACTACTTTTGACGAAGAGCGTCAGTCAAAAGTACTTTTAACTAGTCAAAAGTATTAATAACCAATAATTTTCATTTAAAATCACTTTTGACCAACTTGTTCAATCAAAAGTGGTTTTGACTGATTTTGCTAGTCAATAGTAGTTTTGACTGGTTAAGAGTTTTGACTGTAACATATACATTACATCTATCCATCCTCATAAACTTTTGCATTTTTATTATTAGATTTTGTAGCAACCATATCAGAACAATCACATCATATTCATTAAAAATACACCAATAATAAAAAAAATATTATCCCCTAGGTACTCCCAAATCCTAAAGTACCAAAAAGTATTACGTATGATAGCGTTGAAACTAGTTTTCGAGATAAAACCAACCCTTGACGACTAACTCAAATCGAACTACTATTATATAACCGACAATAGTTAGGAAATTGATCTCATAAGTCGTACCAAGAAAACAGATGACGTATAAAATCTTATATTTGGCCTATAATTTTTATTTTCTCGTAACTATTACGTCTTGTAGCCGCGGTCTAAACCTCCTCGGTTTAGACCGCGGCTATGCTTGACCCTAAAGATTGAGATATTTTTCAAAAGGAATAATGGTTCCGCATTCTAGAAATTTCTCCAGTGCAATGCGTGCGTTTATAAACATTTTAAAGTCACATACACAAATAGTATAATACTTACTTGCGGGAATCGAACCAGCAGCACGTAGCGCAGCAGTCAATCGCTTAACCACTGCGCTCACCATACCGTCATTACATAAACTATACCGTCACTACGCCAACCGAACCGCCACTACGCCAAATACACCATCACTACGCCAAATGTACCGTCCTTAAGCCAAAGATACCGTCACTACGCCAAATATACCGTCACTACGCCAACTGTGCAAAATAATTTTGCAAAGAAGATTCGTTCAGAGGAAATAAATCAGTCAAAGAAGTTTGTAGCTTGGTAGTGCAAAACAAGTCTAGGGAGTTCTATTTGATAAAAACTTAGTAACCAAATTATCGAGTTAGTATTTTTCCAACTATGTTGGGGTCGGCATCCTATCAAACCGAAAAGAGTTGAATACTAGACTATTTAGAAGCATTCAGTGCCTGTCTGTCCTCCAAAACTCAGTAAAGCTATTGTCACACAGACAGGCGAAGCGAACGCGAAGCAAAGCGTTTTTGTTTGTAATTTACGGAATTGTTTGAAGCCTATCACATAGACTATCGGAACGCTTTCGCTTTTCTATATGACAGGATTTGGATCGCATTCGCTTCGCGTTCGCTTCGCTTGTCTGTTTGACAATAGCTTAAGGGATATAAGATACTTATAATACAACTAATTGAGTGAATCAGGTAAGTGGTTACCGACGCGACTATCATTTAAAACTAACAAGGGATTAACATAGGGCCCAAGCCCGAGGAAAAGCTAATAGGTTAATTCACTAAAAATCTTATTAATCCGTCAGATGATCAAAAAATATTTGCCCCTTATTTTTTCAATTGATACCTACGTTAACCAAAATTGACAAACATACGACACTTTTAAAATTGGCAATAAATCACAAGCAATCACAATTTTTACTTGCTTTTGACGTCACATGACCTCACTCTCAAACTTTGATGCGTTATTACTGTAAATATTCATCGATTTTACAAAAGAAAAATTTCGATTTTCTGAACTCTAAAGGCGGTGGTTCGCGCCGCGACAGGGAGCCCGAGACAGGTGACCGCGACACTTGTCATTGCCTAATGTTAAGTACTGTCGCGGTCTCATGTCGCTGTCTCGCGCGCGAACGCACCTTAAGACCCATTACGCACTGTCGACTGGTCACCAGCGACTCAGTTCCTCGGCGACCGAAACATAGATGAGCGACCGGCGACCAAGTGCGTAAACACCTATTTCAACTAATTAAAGTCACAGTCGATGTTGACCGAGTCGCCGGCGACCAGTCGACAGTGCGTTATGAGCCTAAGGAGACGCGCGAGACCGCGACCGGAGACCGCGACTGGAGGCCGCGACCGGAGGTTGCTACCGTATCTGTCTCCTGTCGCTGTCTCGCTCGCGAACTGCCGCTCATAGACATTGCCTAATGTTAAGTACTGTCGTGGTTTCCTGTCGCGGCCACCTGTCGCTGTCTCCGTTGCGACGGCACCTTAACTAACGGACTAATTAGAATTGCAATTTATTGAAACTATCATCATGCCTATTGGAACCAAAACTTTTTAATCGAGTTTGATAATTAAATCACACTTTGTTTCTTTTTTATACATAGGTGACAAGCCAGCATGCGACCCGCGTCTTATGGAAAGCGGTCGTCTAGCCTAATGGACGCCTGCTATACCAGAGGTATCGCTTATCAAAGCGCACTTTTTAAGGGTGTGAAGAAAGTAGAAAGGAACGTTGTGCAGACAATTTAAGGGACAATATTGAATATCAGTGAAATGTATACAGCAATTTTGGTCTCAACAAACAAACACACACCCCGACAAACTAACAATAGTCGAAACAGAGATAAAACAACAATAACAGTTCTGACATAGAGGGTCAATCTAACAAATGGAGAACTAAGTGCCGATTAGCGGTTTATAGAGCAGAGACAACACATTTGATACTTTTATCATAGGTATCATATCACGTTGAAAGTATCAAAAATGTTGAGAGCGCCATTAAATACTAAGTTACAGGTGAACCGTTACCATTATGTTATGACTTGCTAGCTCTTCGGTGTGGGTTTGTCCGTGAAGAATACTTAAGAGCAGTCGATAAAATCCATGAAATTAAACCGTTTTGTAATTTTAAGAGAAGAAAATAAATGTCAGCTACTGACAAATTGAATTATTAGAGAAAATTATTGATCGTTAAAAAAATCGTTTAAGCATTTTCTAGGCTTAGATAAGGTGACCTACAAAGGAGGATTCCACCCGCGAATAGTGTTTCAATTTGGATTACATCTGCCGTCTAGACAGATCGCATCAAGTATGGACCTTGGATGGGTCGCTGGATAGCATCCGTTTAAAATTTACCTTAACTTCGTTATTTTACTATAAACATGCAAAACCGTCTAGACAGATCCACTCGAACCTGCGTGGTGGTTGTCCTCAAGGGACCACCTCAGACACCGACATTGTCCTCAAATGATCTGGCCATTATGTGAACTTTAAATGAGACTGACCTCTGAGATTATTCCTGTGTTTTTATTTTCTTAGTACTTTGTGGCAGGTAAGTCTAAAGTTACCCGGAGGACTAAGGGAGAAACATTATCATATAAGTAGGTTAAATTAATGTAAAAGTGTTATATCTACTTAGTATAAAAAAACTGCTTCCCGCTGTCTGTACACTTAGATCTTTCAAACCACTGATTTAAATGTGGGCAAAATAACCTACAAAATAACTTTCCTTTCAGAAGTCGGTGGGTTTCGAACTGAGAACCTCCTCCTTTTTGAAGTCGGTTAAAAAATAACAAAGCATCGTTCAAAAACCCACAGTTTCCTGAAACAGATACTGTTCGATCCAATCTTGCTATTGAAACGTTTCACAGACATAGACAGACAGACAATCACATTATAATATAAGTTAGGATAAGGTTTATGTCGTAACAAAACTTTGGAGGCACTCAAATCTTTAGCTCGATGTTTTGTTTATGACCCAGGATCTGTGAACTCGGTCAAGGATACTTCACAACACTACATAGTTTCTGTTGTTTGATAAAACTCTTTGTTATTTACTCACCAAATTATGTTCAAGGATTTTGTGTTCATAAATCGTGTTTATTTTGTTGTTGAGACTTTGCGCCGTAATCGAAAATATGAAATCACTTAGAATTGATCCGGGATACCTAGCTCCAGCTTTCTTAAGTAATGGAGTGATTTGAATGAATTTGGTATCAATTTAAAGTTAAAAGTTAAACACTTAAAATAGTATCATTTTTCTTATTCTTAACTAGTTATTAAATACTCAAGATCGCGCGGAATCGGAGTAAGGGTGCTTCCACATGTGTCGACGCGGAATCGGCTTAAGCCGGTCGAAATTCCTTTATGTCAACGTAATAAGGGTGTTACTAATACCATTCGCATCGGCTCGGCTCCGTTGACATAAAGGTTTTTTCGACCGGCTTAAGCCGATTCCACGTCGATAAATGTGGGAGCACCCTAAGTGATTCTATACCTTTGCTATCGAGCATATATTTTTTTTTTTTTTTAGCGTGGTAAAATCATCAAATGAGTCCTCCCACCCCGGGCAGGGCGGGAGGGACTGTCAGACTTGTACTGACTAAAATCCACGGTGTCCTTCAATAGCCCGTTATGTCCCGGGGTCACGGTAATGAGATAAGTCCCGCGACCCCGGCAATCGAGCATATATTGGCAATTTTATGTCTATTCTACTAAATAAAGACATTAAAGTTATGTCATCGTTATTTCTATAAAAATCAACTTTTTTTTTTTACACAAGTATAGCAACAGTTCGTACACCACGGAAGAACAGAAAATAAATAATGCGAAATGACATTTTCTTACCAAAATTCTTTCCATGTCATGGGTATCAATCAATAACGTTCGACGAGAGTAATACGAATATTGTAATTTTTTGTGCGTGCTAAAAGCGTGTTTTTTAGTTTTTTTAAACTAATAGCAATTATTTCCGGTACCTTTTATCTCGCTTTTCCTTTTTCGTGGGATGTTTTTTTACCCGACTGCGCGACGCAAAGGAGGGTAATGTGTTTATTAACTAACTGCCTTTCGGGCAAAACCTAGTTCAATTATTATTATATTATTGATTCCTCCATTTCTTCTTCATTTCTTTCATATTTTTTCGCTTATCTGTGCCCGCGGCTTTGCGAACTAGACGGCGCTTATATTGGCATTATAAGTTAACAGGCACACGCCTCGAAAGCCGGAAATTATTCTACGGGAACGTACTGCTGCCATGAAGAGTATCCTATAACGTAATCCAGGTTTATAAGGTCATCATAAATACCAAGGTTCATTGAAATCCATTCAGTTGGAATAGGTTACAGGTAAACTTACATAGATGAAAAGTAAAAGATAAGTATGGGAGATAAGTAATGGGTGACTCACCGTCCGATCATGAACCATACCCGGGTCGACGTAGACGGCGCATAGTGATCCCACACACGCCAGATAGAACTATCAGCAAACTGACGGAGCGCTTATAAGGCCAAATGCTTGTCGGGGTCGCGGGACTGTCTAACCAGCGTTACCGTGAGCCTGGAACGTAAAGGGCAATCGAAGGAACAGGGTGGATTTTAGTCAGTAAGAGTCTGACAGCCTCTTCCACTCCACACAGGGCGGGAGGCATCTTTTGATGATTATACCACCCCAAAAAAATGGCGACAGAGTTGCATTAGCATAATATTATTCAATTTTTAAAGTGAGAATTAACATTAGGACCGCAGCTCAGTACAGAATGGAAATAGCGTTGTTAGCCACACCACAGTCATCACAGCGACAAAATGTGGTTACGCGCAACAGTATCCTATCGCTGCAGTTTTATGCAGTTGCGTTGTGGTTTACCAGCAAAATGTAGATGTGGTTCTTGCGATGTGAGCAACCGCAAGTTTGCGGTCGAGCTGATCATTGCGTTGATATAGCAACGTGGTCAGTATCACCCACGCGATCATGACCATCCGTATGAGTTTTACTACCTATTTTGAAAACAATGTAACGTTTTGTAGTTGTGATGCGTGTGAAACAACCCTTTATCAAGCGCTATATTTGTAGGAACCCCATTTTATAAGAACCATATCAAAATAAACGGGCCTAACCATTTCTCTATTTACCACTTATATCTAAGCCTTCGGCCCACATATTTTACTACGTACCTGCCGGCAATTTGTCCAAAAACTACCTTACCTTAACGACCAAACGTTTTTGGTGCAAACGGCGGCAAAAAGTGCTGGGAACACTTTTGTTCAGCAACAAGACTGCTAGATATATGGTAGAGGGGAACACCGACAATTTTGTAGTGTTGCGACAAATTGGCGAAGTGAAAAATTGTGCGCCTGACAGGACGGAATTAGGGCTGCCAAAAGTAGTAGTTTGCAGTTGTTCTTTTTTTATTTTACCTACTGAATTTGGATGGAGTCTGCAACTGTGTAAGTGTATGTTGGATTTTAATTTCGTATCCAGTTAAAAATATTTTGTACAATTATTTTGATTGGTACCTTGGCCCGCCGAGGTCGCGGGACGACGAGCTACCGTGACCCCGTAATGTAATGGACTATTGAAGGACACCGTGGATTTTAGTTAGTAATCGTATATAGGTACAAGTCTGACAGTCCCTCCTGCCCTGCCCTGGGTGGGAGGACATATTTGATGATGTTACCATGCTAAAAAAAAATCGGGCTTTAATTGGTAATAGATATAGATCGAGATTAAGACATTTAGGCCTTACTACAAAAACTTAAACATCTGTTGAACACTTGTCTAAAAATAGTGTGACTGCAAAACGGACCTTATTTCAACGACATAATCTGACATTTTTTTAGACAAGTGTTCAACAGACGTTTAAAAGTTTTTGTGGTACGACGGATTATTTTTAACGTAGTCCTATATTAACCCGAAACAACGACTTGAAGCTTATACACAAATATTTCTGACGTGTGGGAATCGAACCCTCAATACGCAGCACGACAGTCACTTCCCCAACCGGGCAACAGTTTATTTTTAAACATGCATAGATAATTAAGAACATGATACAACAGCTGTTCATCTAGCCCGGTAAAAACGTGAAGAAACAAAACAAAACACAAAATACATAATTCAGCTACTCAAAACCTCATTGCTCAGCGGCAGGTTGCACAGGTGACGTTGACTTTTCGTAACGCTCTAAGTCATTGAAACATTCTTGTAAGCTGTCAATTAATGAGTGTTATAATTATATGTATATCTAGGAACCATAGCTTGTAGATTTTAGTTTAAATTATTTTTTTTTATTTAGATCTAGTACAAAATGTATATTAGCTCAACTTGCGTTTGCTATGTGCAATCAAATGTAAGTTCAATTAAGAAGGACATTCCGTCAGTAACGTCCTTGGTGGGCGGTATGTTAACGACTTAAGTTATTTGTAATAGTTCACACGTGCTCGATAGATGGCGTTGTAGTCTTTTTAGAAGTCGCTATCGTTTGGTTACCGCGGTTAGCATATAAGGCAAATGTTTTTTTTTAATATGTGAATATAATTATATCATATGAGCTATCGGGTCAGAACAGTGCACAGTGGTTTTATTTATCAATTCTCGCTAGTGTACCTTAAGGTCAAATTTCTCCAAATACCATCAAGGGTATTTACCAAGAATAGAGATGCCATGAATATTCGGCGACTATTCGGTATTCGGCCGAATATTGCAAGGTTCCATGTTTTCCTATTCGGTTTAAGGCCGAGTATTGCAAACCGTTTGGCTGAATGGCGGAATAAAAAATCGTCAAACAGTGATATTTCCCAAGTGACATTTTTTACAATTACTCACATATAGATTACATAATTTGATCTAAACAATATGCCCACGGCGTTATTAAATTACCGTGGGAGGTGGTTGGTATGGGTGTGGGAGAGAGTAGGAGCCAACAAGAACGATTGATTTCATGGAATCCCGAATACTTTTATTAGCGATATTTACTTGAACACAGGACTACATAAAACAACAATTATTGTAAGTACTAGATAACTTTACTGTAGTTGGGTTTATAGAGATCCTCTCGTTAGCCTGTGATCTGTTGTCGACTAAGGTGTTGGAAAAAAATATATATATTCACCGCATATTCTGCCGCTAGATATTCGACGCTTCGGCCAAAAAACCTAGCCGAAACTACAGTATTCGTTATTCGGCAAAATCATAATTCATGGACATCTCTAGTCCAGACTAATCCCCTCTTACACCCCTACCCTTGTTTGAACTACTTTTTCCTTTATCCTTCATATCTAAAATGCACCCCACCTGTAGTAATTATGACAGCAACATCTCTAATGACCTCAGTAACCGCTTGAATTATTACTAGAGCAGGCACCCTTGTATCTTTTGCGAGTTTCTACTAAAGAAAGATAAGCCCGCGTTGACTCTGCTATATTAAAATGTAACCTCCCCTTTCATTATTCTCTTTATACGATATGGTAAAGAATAATATAGAGAAAAAGAATAGACTGGCTCATTAGACTAAAGGTTGCAATTCGACTGTTGAGCATCAAGTTCTGGGTTCGATTCCCAAATCGGGCAAAATGTTGTTGAGTTTTTTTTTTATCAGGATTTTTTTAGAAACTGCCAACTTTATTTGGATTGGTGCCGTGTTGATTGGCAATAGGCTTGCTCCCTTTTACATAATATCTGACAAAGTGCCTGATGTTTATAATTAGGTAAGTAAACACAGTAGGACACACCACGGGTAAAGGTTTTATCTATACTTCTATACTAGTATTGTAGAGCCGAAGAGTTTGTTTGGTTGAACGCGGTAATCTCAGGAACTACTGGTGCGAATTGAAAAAATCCGTTTGTGTTGGATAGTCCATTTATCGAGGAACGCTATTGACTGTAAAACATCACGCTTAGGTTAACAGGAACCAAGCAGCAAGGGTGAAATCACGGTGACACCCAGGCGTTTCTTCCCTCCTTATCCCACACAGGTACATACCTCCCGAAACTTCCGTGTCCGGTGAAGACCTGCGTCATGCAGTAGGTCAGGACGCCGTGACGCCTATCCAGCCACTCCTCAAAAAGGGGTTTTACAGCCCCGGGGCACAGCTAGTATGAATATAATTACAGATCTTCTGGTCAAATGCCATCTCCCATAAATTATTATCAATCTTATTTATACAGGCATGCAAATGAAACGTCGCATCTATTAATTACTGGCCGGCGCTCAAAGTCCCACCTGCTTTTTACCGGCAAAACTCAGTTGTACCTTAAATTTATTGCAGTTACTGAATTCAGAGTTTGCAGCTCTCATTACAATAAAGTACATAAAACACAAACCCACCTAACCGAAGTACGTTTATCTTTGTTAACGAAAGTTTAACGATTAATTACGTTTAGTTTTAATCTTAGTGGCGTAACTCACCGGTTATGAAGTAAGTGAATTGTGATTATTTATTGTGGGCTGTTTTGATGATTAATCATTTCTTGTTAAATTGTTTTCTTGCTCTTAAACATTGTTTTAGTTTTTAATGTTTCGTTCACGAGCGTTTTGTTCTTATTAAATTAATGTGTTTTAAAATGTACCTGAATGAAATGCATGTGACCTCAATAAATCACTTGGCGAATTAAATCTTTTTAATTTACATGTATTTTATTTATAATGTACCTTCAACAATAGTTCATATTTTAATTAAATGAATGTGACCTCAATAAATCACTTAGCGAATTTAATATTTTTAGTTTAAATGTCTTTTATAATATACCTTCAATATTAGTTCATATTTTTATTAAATAATAATAATAATATTCCGCAACTATCACACAACGCCATCTAGTCCCAAGCTAAGCAGAGCTTGTGTTATCGGTACTAGACAACTGATAAACATACTTATATATTTCTAAATACATACATATTATAGATAAATTACACCCAGACACAGAACAAATGATCGTGCTCATCACACAAACATTTGTTCTGGGTGGGAATCGAACCCACGACCTCCGGCATAGCAGTCAGGGTCACTAACCACTAGATTAAATGAATGTGACGTCAATAATTCACTTAGCGAATTAAATCGCGAATGAAACAAAAAAAAACCTTAAAATTAACATAAAAACTCTCCCTTCACGACAACTAGACAAAAATGGAACAACAAACAAAACAACATAAAACCTGAAAGGGGGAACCCATTAAGTTATTCTCAAAGAAAAACAGAGGCGGGAAATATTAATTAAAACCTTCTCCGTGTAAGGACCGTGGTTACGAAGACTGCGGCAAACTTCTTGAAGTGCAAAATATTCTTTGAAAAGGAAGAAAAAAGAAAGTTTTCGTCCCGCTTCGTTGTTGTTGACGCGGCAAGCTTTTGAAGTCGCGGCTTCGATCTTTTGAAGTCAGGACAGGTCCCGACTTCGATTTATCGGGCAAAGACTAATTGGGGTTAGAGGTGAAAACTTAGTCATAAGTTGGCGGAATGTTCAATAAAAAATGATTGGCTGGGATGGTTTGAATTTAGAACGTTTTTATTTTTTAAAAAGTTTCGTGTACTAGCGTGTGCGCGTGGCTTCCCCATCATAACCATTTTCATCATCATATCAGCCGTACGACATCCACTGTTGAACATAGGCCTACCGTATAGATTTCCAATATGACAGATTGCGTCCAGCACGAATCTGTGATCGGATCATCAGACCATGTGTCTCCGTGGACGTCCTATGCTTGTCTTACAGCTACGAAATTATTCTGCGAGTTTCCAATATCCAGGTGACACAAGGTGTACCTTTGGCAAAAAACTTTTCAACCTTAGGACTGGCGCCCACTATCGATCGGCATCGGTGAGGCTCGGTTGAGCTCTGCCACTCAAACGATTCTTAGTTTTGCCGAAGCTACTCAAAATCACCTTCGGCGTCCTAACGACTGGACAGGTGCGCTTACGACTGCCGAGGCTGATCTCAGGCGTCCGAAGACGAAGTATAAGGCGCCAGGTCTCTACGGAGCCCCACCGATGCCGAATAATAGTGGGCGTCAGGCCTTAAAGTGTGAATAAGTAAAAGCCACTTTCTTTATAGTGTAAGATTTGTTTATGTAAGTAATATTTATCGAGCGTACCTTTTAAAGTATAAAGCAATTTAGCATAAGACCTGTGAGTACTCTCTTTTGTATTCAAGAGAGTTTTAAGACACCTCATAAACTTGGCAGGGGTTGCAGTGTTTCGTCGTGGCATGTCAATTTATTCAACACTAAGTGCAGTGAAGATAGTTGGTATAGGTATTATTATGATCTTATCGTTCACTGACGTAAACATGAATAGCAGCTAATTATTAACACGCTTATATTAGCTTCACTTGTGACTATGTATGTATGTAAGAAAATCTTCCCGGTCTTCGATTAGGATGAAATTTTGCACACGCTCTGAATTCTGATGACAATAAATGACTAGCTAAGAAACGTCATTACAATCCAATATGGCGGACTGGCTGTTTGAAATCCACCCCCCTGATATGGGTATCAAATGAAAGGGTTTGCCGTCAGAAATACGAAAAAAATGTCACGTGACTGAAATCCAATATGGCGACCATCCAAGATGGCGGACTGGCTGTTTGATATTCACCCCCATGATATGGGTATCAAATGAAAGGGTTTGCTGTCAGGAATACAAAAAAAATAGTCACGTGACTTAAAACCAACATGGCGGACATCCAAGATGGAGGATTGGCTATTTAAAATGCACCCCCATAAATTAAACGAAAGGGTTTGCTAAATGCGATACGAAAAAAATTATCACGTGACCTAAATCCAACATGGCGGCCGTCCCAGGGTAGCGGATAAGTAGTACCTAAATTAAGTTTGAATAATAAGAAAACTAAAAAGTATAATTTTTAGTGCGTGCTAAAAGCGTGTTTTTAGTTTTTTAAACTATTAAAGAAGGTCGAAAATGGAAATTAAATAATGAAGGCATAAAAAACTATGACATATTGTGTAGGTATACAAAGAATGAACATTCAAGAACAAGGAAGCACGCATGTGTACCCTGGATGCTTGCAAGCGTCTCTCTTGGCCTGTTGTCTGCCTGTGCTAAATGTGTGTGTGTATGTGTATATGTGTGTGTGTGTGTGTGTGTGTGTGTGCGCGTGTGTGTGTGTGTGTTAGAGAGAGAGTGAGTGTGTGTACTTGTGTGTGTGCTTTGCTTGGAATAGAAGTAAGCTTCAGAGAAAGTTACCCCCTTTGTTTGTGACATCACCATCAAAGGGGTGAGTTTTCTCTGAAGCTGACTTGAAAAGTGAGGCAAAACTGATAAATTATTAATTTTCCTGATTGATCACTTTGCCAAAGTAAAATATATCTTCGCGGAACTAAGTTCCAGTCGAGCAGCAACATTTGTATACAATTGTAAACTTTAATGGTCTTTCCAATGAAGAAGTTTGTAAGTTAGTTTAACTAACTTCCCGGTAACTAGTTCCAACTAAGTTATTAAAATGCAGTGATCTAGGAATAAGAGAAATACGAAACGTACTCGCTTCGTATTTTGTACCGGGGAAATGTGCAACATTTATAAGTTGAGAGAAACTTATACAATTTTCAAACGAATTGCAATTTCTTATTTTTTTATTCAATAGGTGCATCCCACACAGAGCGCGCAGCCTCGCAAGGCATTTGCTGCGCGAGGAAACTGACAAGCGAGGCTGCTCACTCTGTGTGGACGCGTCTATTGTTTTTCGACCGAGGCACGAAACAATATACGCGAGCAAAATAAAAGCCGACACTGGATGGCTCGGGCGCTCGGTCGCTCGACCGCAGCAGCGCTGTCACTTGCCTCGCCCGAGACACGTCCACACCAACCGAGCTGCTTTGCGCGGAAAATTCCTCGCGAGGCTGCGCGCTCTGTGGGGACGCACCTAATCTAAATTAAAAATTAAAATAGGACATTTACTCCGTTAACCGTGCCGTCAAATGAATTGGGTGGAGAGTTTCGGAGTTACGATTTTATATATTAAAAGAAGCAGAACATAATTACAACGGCACGGTTTTTTTTTTTGGGTGGCAAAATCATCAAATGAGTCCGCCTTGGGTGAAGCGGAAGAGACTGTCAGACTCTTACTGACTAAAATCCACCCGTGTTCCTTCGGATGCCCTTTACGTTCCGGGGCACGGTATCCTGGATTAAGAAAACTCCGCGACCCCAGCAGGCATTTGGCCCCATAAGGGGCCCCGTCGGTGACGCGTGAAACAGGACGCGCCACCGACCCGGGCTTGGTCCTTGGCCGGACGGCGAGCTTACCCATTAATACTCACCGTCCCCAAGCCCGCTCCGCCGCTGTGCCCTCTGCTATTCAGAGGGACACGCGTTGGAGCGTCCACCCGACAGGCTATTCGCAAACGGGCAAAGAGACCCCTTAGGCACACACGGTATCCGAGAGGGAACTCCAGTCCACAGGCGCACGTGGAGGTTTCCTGTCTTAGCACCCCCAACGGCACGGTTGGCACAGCAAGTGGCTGAGCGATCGTCTGCTGCGCAGTGCATCGCGGTTTCGATCCCCGCACGGTACAAATATTTGTACAAGAAGTTGTTCCGGGTCTGGGTGTTTGTGTATGTTAGTTTCTATGTTTGTAGGCGAACCCACGATACATGAGAAATTGCTAGCATTAGTTGGTTACAAACCCAACATCCTGTCATTTCAATGTCAACTACACGTGTCGGTAATAAAACACACCTTTCAATGAAATAACTCCGAAATAATTTCACATTCGAACGTTTCCTGTTGTGTCGTGAAACGACGCTCGAAATAAATTGTGTGTAAACCGAATTTTCGTTTGTATTGGCTGTAGTTGTTTGAAATATTACCTTTTGCTGTGTCATATATATAAAATGCTTGAAGTATTTTTATTTACTACGAGATGGTGTGATTTTCTTACTATTTTACAAATGGATAAAAATATAATTACTGATCTACCAGTAGGGGAAAACTTGGTAATACGCCCTAGTTGATAAAACGCCTCATCATTGTAGTATTCAAACTTACTGCTCGGAACCACACGCGAGGGTGGCCGCTGTTGGCGTACAATATGGCCCTCGGCCTCGGCCATACTGTCCTAGGGCTACTTAGTTTTACCCTAATGATTATATTGAACTGTATCTGCAGGAAAACTAAGCTGAAAGGAGCTGTCAGCAAACCGATGACCCCATTGGGCCAAACGCCTACCGGGGTTGTGAAACCGTCTGCACAGGTAACCGTGACCCTGAAACGCAAAGGGCATCTGAATGGTGGATTTTAGTCAGTAAGGGTCTGACATTGACTTCCGCTCCACCAAAGGCGGGAGGACATGTTTCATGATTTTATCACCCAAATAAAGGCTAGACGTCTCGAAAATCGAAAAAATCATATACAGATCACATCTGTAATCTGAAAAAAGTAAGGCAGAGGTGTAAGTATACAAAAACTACCAGTTATGTTTAAGTTTCTTGTAAATGGTTGCCTATTGTCTACTCAACTAGACCCAAATGGAAAATGTACGACTTCTTTTCTATTTTGTACATCTGCCGGCGGATCTACCTATGGGCTATGTGGGCTGTAGCCCAGGGCCCCGTGGTTAAAAGGGGCCCCCAGCTCCCACTAAAAACAATAGGCTATATTTTTAATGAAAAAAATAATTAAAATTACCTATAGAAAAAAAAAAACAAAAAAAAAATTTTGTTTTTTGTAAGTTAAAATGACAGCGATTACGCAGCTGTCGACATCTTTTCAAAAATCCTGTGATCCGAACTTGGTGTGAAACCCAAGGTCCGAAACGCTGGATTAACTACAAAAGTCAGGTCCTAAAATAGCATTTAGTTAATTAAGTATACGAATGCAAGGCCCCCAAGTAGTATTGGCCCAGGGCCTCACAAACTCTTAGTCCGCCCCTGCCCTAGGTTGACTGGTAGAGAATGCATCAGGCATTAAGTCCGCCTATGTGCCATTTGTGATTCATAAAGTGTTAAATAAATAAATAAGATTGCTATTGAGAAATCAATGATCGAAAAACCCAATAACACTTTGTCCAACCAGGGAATCGAAGTAAAAACATCATGCTCAGTATTAGCGCCAAAGAAGCACAACTTAAAATTCACACAACGTAAAATATACGTAGAATAAAATTATGTACTTCTATTTTTTCAGTCCCTCATTCAGTCTGAAGTGTAAAATACTTCACCTAGCTCAAACACTTACTTTATTCCCAGGTTAGTGCTCGTTTCCAAAGAAGTCCGTTTTACAGATCCGCTTTATCGTATACGTTTTTTTACGAGTTCTCACACATGACAGAATTGTGAATCGAGTAAAAAATACAGATCCGATATACAGTAGACCGTTATACAGAAAAGATTTATCGTACCTATACGTTTTTATTCGGCGATAACGTATATTGTTTTATATTCGAGTTCGCACATATGACAATATTACGGATCCGGTAAAAATTATAGATCCGGATTACAGCAGTTCGATATACAGAATCGGTTTGTCGTATACGTTTTTATTCGTCGATGACGTATGTCGTTTTATAAGCGACACATGACAATTTTACGAATCCAGTTAAAATACGGATCCGACAAAATATACAATCTTCAATTCATTCGACGAAACGCTACTGTAAATGGAGTGTGAACACTATTTGAAGTAGTGACAGATCCGTTTAAAATTATCCTGTAAATACTAAAGAGAGCTAAGGAGCATCCGTATCAACCTCATTTAAAGTACCGCTTGTGTATGAACTCGCTCATAAACAAAATACGTAGTCGCCGAATAAAAACGTATACGAAGCGGTCCTGTATAACGGAGTTCTGTGTGAACGAGCCCTTAGATCTCATATTTCACAGAGAACTAACTAAGTATCACTTATCATTCCTTTTCATCATAAAATATGAGAAATAGCAATATTATATATATCGACGCAGAAGGGGATCGGGAGAGCAGAAGCGTGTGTGGGCGTGTTGATAAAAGTGGTGATCATCATCGTTTCTTCATGCAGGTTCCATCAGTTCCATGGGATCAGTCAGTGGGTACTCGGGCAAGCCAGTAAAACGTAGGTTTAGTTACAAATCACAGACACGTATATTCGTTAAGTTCACAGGATATTCACAATGCGGATTTACTTGAGATAATTTATAAATTTAACAATTAGGTTTGTACGGTGAACGTGACAGTTTCGATCATCCGCTCGCAACCAAGTCTGTGGCGGGAATCCTCGCGTCATCTCGGCATCCAAATTCAAAAATCGACTCTGTCCACGTGTTTTGGCGGGAGAACAATAGCGCCATCACACGGCGTTCACAGTACAACTCGATAAACCAATCAGAATTAAGTGACAGGTTTACCAATATTAAGAAATTAAAGGATAGAATTCTTATTTTGATAATGTTGTCATCTGGAATTTCAAATTTTGAATTGCTCGCGACTGCTCGCGACGACACGGCCAGACTGACGATTCACACGTCCTCGTGTGTATCTGTAACAAATGTCTCATTTGTAGCAAAACTCTTGCTCGGCCTAACCTGACAATAGGGTAGACATAACACAGTCGAAAGATACTTCAGTAGTAAACGTGAACAGAATAAACTTCGATCAATTTTACAGTGCTCAATATACAAGCACACAACTGACACCACACTAATATGACCCGGCTGCTCGGCAGCGTAGTCTCACAGAGACCCAAACAATAGTCTCTCAGAGACCCATAGTCTTATACAGACCCAATCTATAGTCTTACAGACCCAAACAATAGTCTCACAGAGACCCATAGTCTTATACAGACCCAATCTATAGTCTTACAGACCCAAACAATAGTCTCAAAGAGACCCATAGTCTTATACAGACCCAATCTATAGTCTTACAGACCCAAACAATAGTCTCTCAGAGACCCATAGTCTTATACAGACCCAATCTATAGTCTTACAGACCCAAACAATAGTCTCACAGAGACCCATAGTCTTATACAGACCCAATCTATAGTCTTACAGACCCAAACAATAGTCTCAAAGAGACCCATAGTCTTATACAGACCCAATCAATAGTCACACAGACCCATAGTCTTATAGACCCAAACAATAGTCTCACGGAGACCCATAGTCTTATTCAGACCCAATCGATAGTCTCACAGAGACCCATAGTCTTATAGACCCAAATAATAGTCTCTCAGAGACCCAGCCACCATACATCTAGCCGCACATTGCGCCCTGAACGACTCATATAGAATTGCAGTTACAACTACGACCAGACTGTACAGTTTGATTTAAAAAAAGGTAGTAACTTAGTCATTTTAGTGTGCATCATATTCAAACAACAGCGGAAGTGATTTGACTATTTCAATCTCCATTGGATTCTATATCAACAACCAGTACATACGGAACTTCACATTGAGGCATCTTTCTAAGACGATCGAATACTTAAAGTTTCTGTTATTGTCAATCATTTCGAGGCATAACAATCGCCTTCATGTAATTCAAAATGGAACTTTATATCCTTTCGAAACTTATTTTCTTTTATTTCGTAACCATGTCAACTAGATTTAATATGGCTTATTTAGCCCATTCATTGTCAAAATGGAATATAAACTTTGTTCGATATTGTGGGCCGCGTGCTCTCTCGTTTTAGACAATAATACCACGCCTGTAATCACTGATGGGCTGAGCAAAGGTTTACTTTCATTATGCCAATTATGTTTTAAAGTCTCATGTCATAAGAGTCGCGCCTATTGCCAATATCGCCATGAACTTGGCACAAATCCAGCCTACATGGCTGCCACTGAAAAATGCCTAATAGAAAAACCCAATAACACAACTCGACCTGGGAACCGAACCCCGGACTTCACGTTCAGCAGTCGCGCTACGCCCACTGGACCAACATGGTAGTCGTTTTAGAAATACTATACGTCAACTAATGTCAACAGCTAAAGGATAAACAATGCGTGCTGCATCTTTTAAACGAAATTTCATATTGTCTGTAGTTGCTTAATTAATGGTAAACTATCAATAAACCCAAACGAAAACTCAAGTGATATACACACAAGACTATTTAAAAGTGGGCGGAACTTTGTTTTTAATTACCCTCAAATTATTTCTGTCATTGTGGTAGAAAAACGTTTCTACCCATTATCACTACAAACATTTAAACTCACAAACAACCAAACCCGGTACAACTGGCATTCATACAAAAATCTGTTACATACGGGAACCAAACCCGCCGCGAGACGCACCGCAGCCACCAATTGCTGCGTTGAGCCACTGCGTCAACTGTGGCGCTTGAAACGGTATCACTCAAATTATAATTTAAAATATTAGAGCCTATCATTATGTTATGTGCCATCAACTCATCTGGAACTATGAGAACTAATAATATTGTAAACAATGCCCATGAATATCAACATCTCTCTACAATAACATAAGCGTTACCAACTTTCTTTATCGTATTTCAACATTGAATGGCTCTGCTAAAAACTCATTCGCCTTACTTTGTTTTACGAGAGAACACTCAGCACCACTATTATCGAAATAAAATGTCTACGACTCACCGGATCGTATCAGCCTACGTCCACCTTGGACTTGGCAGTAGTTGTCACGTCGCTCCCGTGCCGCGCCGCGCCGCCTCAGTGCCAGCGGGTCGCGCGCCGCCGCGCCGCCGACTCCGTGTCGCTGCTGCCGGGCCGCGCATAGCCACCGCCGTGCCTCCGCACGGCCGCCGCTGCTCCGAAGCACCGCTGCACCGCCGCACCACCATCGCCACTGGCGCGCCGCGCGCCGCCCGCTCTGACGCCGGTGCCGCCGTGCCTCCGCACAGCCGCCACCGTGCCGGCCCGCCGTTGCTGCTGGTCGCTGCCTACTGCGTTGCTCCTCTCCTGATAGCTCGTTGCGATGTGCCCCGTATTTCGAAGTAAATGCTAGTACTCCTTCTTTCATTTGTAATTCTGTGAGGCTGTCCGTTGTTCACCGTCAAGCTCCAAGAATGTGGATCAATGTCTGGTAGGTCTGGGTTGAACTCTGGTAGATTGATAGAGACTGGCTTCGTTGATCTTCGTATGGTTTTCAATCGGTTTTGCAGGCGTATTCTGGTTTGGCTACTTGAAGCTGCCGCCAATACATATCGTTGCTAGGCGCCCGAGCTTATCCCACTTCTGATATCGACGCAGAAGGGGATCGGGAGAGCAGAAGCGTGTGTGGGCGTGTTGATAAAAGTGGTGATCATCATCGTTTCTTCATGCAGGTTCCATCAGTTCCATGGGATCAGTCAGTGGGTACTCGGGCAAGCCAGTAAAACGTAGGTTTAGTTACAAATCACAGACACGTATATTCGTTAAGTTCACAGGATATTCACAATGCGGATTTACTTGAGATAATTTAACAATTAGGTTTGTACGGTGAACGTGACAGTTTCGATCGTCCGCTCGCAACCAAGTCTGTGGCGGGAATCCTCGCGTCATCTCGGCATCCAAATTCAAAAATCGACTCTGTCCACGTGTTTTGGCGGGAGAACAATAGCGCCATCACACGGCGTTCACAGTACAACTCGATAAACCAATCAGAATTAAGTGACAGGTTTACCAATATTAAGAAATTAAAGGATAGAATTCTTATTTTGATAATGTTGTCATCTGGAATTTCAAATTTTGAATTGCTCGCGACTGCTCGCGACGACATATAAGTAAATAATATTTTGTAAACTCTCCCAAGTAACGATTACTAAACGCAATATTTGTGTGGTTTTATAAGTGTATAGTGATGGGAAAAATATCGATAGAGTAATCAAAAATATTTATGTCATCAATTTATTTATTATTTTACTACCAACAGTGAAAAATTGACGGCACGGTTGACGTAGTGGCCGAACGATCGACTTCTCGACAACTTTTATCATTTAATTATTTATTGTAGCACACAGCAACATCAACGTACTTATATGTAAAATGTATAATATGATGTTTCCACTGCTTGCACACACTTTCTTTAACAAGGCTTCTCTTTATACTTATGTGAGTTAAAAGTAGTAGATCACTCTTGAATGAATTATTTAACTAATGGTGAAGGCTGCATCAAAATTCAATTTATCGTTTAAAAGAACAACCCGCCACATCACACAAACTGCAGACATGAAAGCCAATATTAACATTTAGTATTTATGGATGTAGATATTGTTAATTAATTCTTTCACCTGTACAAAGGCGTAAAATTGCAATAATGATAAAATATGGGCACAGAAATCATATTATTTTTCAATATTTGATTACCAAATTGGGTTCGGTTGGAACCAATACGCAATCTTAATCAATTTACAGCTTCAAATTAATATTTCAACGCAATATGTTGGCGGGCTTCCAATATTTTAATATTGGCGATTTAATTAAAATAATATTTAAGACCTAACCGCAGTCACCCTAGGCAATTCATTACGCCGAGGTTTTAATAATAAATACTTTTAAACAAACAGATAGGTACAATAACTTTATATTTCGTTAATACAGAAGCATCTGCTATGATTGTGGTTAATTTGTCTGAAGAGTGTTTAATTACAGACTAGTTCTATACCGGCCACAAAATAGACTATAACCTTTTTTTAGATTAAATGTAAGACTCTTTTCTTAAATAATTAAGACAAGATATACCTTTTTTTTTTTTTTTTTTTTTCGTGGTAAAATCATCAAATGAGTCCTCCCACCCCGGGCAGGGCGGGAGGGACTGTCAGACTTGTACTGACTAAAATCCACGGTGTCCTTCAACAGCCCTTTGTGTTCCGGGGTCACGGTAATGAGATAAGTCCCGCGACCCCGGCAGGCTTTGGCCCTCTTGGGCGGGGCCCCGTCATCGTGCTGACGCTCTTTGAGGCGCGCGTGGAACACAACGCGCCGTCGACCCGGGCATGGTCCATGGTCGGGCGGCGAGTTGCCCTTTACTCGCCGCCCGCATGCCCGCGCCTACGGTGGCCGGAGATCGTCTTGCGACGTCCGACGCCGTGGGCGCCAACCACCGCGGGTGGGGCGGAGGGAGGACTCTGTCCTCTCTCTCTCGTGGCGCGCCTCCACCTTCGCGAGCATTACTGCTTCGCAGAAAAAGGCGACCGCTTCCCACTCCGTCTCGCCCCGCAGCATGGCCGCAACCAATGCTGGGCGCGAGAGGTCTCCGCCTATCGCCGCCGTGAGGACACGTCGGTGCTCTGCCCAAGCGGGGCAGTCTTGCACCGTATGCTCTACTGTGTCCTCCGGGCGATCTTCGCAGTGAAGACAAGATATACCTACAAGGAAATTCGATACAGTCCGATCTCGAGAAGTGAGCCTCACTAAAAAGGTGCCTTGCACTCCAAAAGAATTCTTGCGTCGAGCTCAATGTCGACACCAAACAAGAACAACTATAAAACATGTTTAAAACAAAACTTTAAATTCCAAAACTTTTTCAACGTAACAAGACACAGTTCTAAAGATCCGTTTCCGTTTTCCAAGATCCATTTCGTGCTAAAACAGTTAATCTAGACGTAGTACTGTTAGTCAAGTTGCGAACCGACAACTCTCGATCAAAGTCAAGACTACCTAGCATTCGATTTCGCGATAATCGATTGACGCCAACTGTGTGTCCCAACACTATTTGCTCGCCGTAGTGTTGGCATGATAATTTAATCATTTCGAGAGAAAAAGTTGTCGGAGTGGTATTAAAAATGATATAAAACGGATGAAACTGAATGTAAGGCGTCGCTTTCTGCCGTCCGGCTGTCTGGTCCACTTAAGCGTTTGCGCCTCGGTGATTCATTCGTAAGGAAGTAACAAGATAACACCGCCTGCACTCACAGCCGGGAGTTTAAAAAATTATGTGCCTGATTAATGTGGATACAAGACAGGATTACAACTTAATTTTTCTTAAAAAAAATTGTTACAGAGAATTTTAATTGCAGTGAAATATTTTTACCGACTTCAAAAAAAAGGAGGTTATCAATTCGACCCGTATGTATGTAATATTATCAGAACTGCCCAGTTTTCATATATGTTAGTCTATATCAGCGTCTGAACAAATGTGCCAAATTTCATAAGTGTAATGTATGTATGTTTGTTTTTATGTTTGTGCACGCATATCTCGGGAACTACAAGTTCGATTTAAGTAATTCTTTTTTGTTGTACTAGGTATTGTTCAACTTAGGGTACACTGCAAGTTTCATCAAAATCGGTTCAGCAGTTTTAGAGATATGGATTTTTTTATGTTGTGACGGATTACAAGATTAGTGCATATGTAAGACAGAATTTGGTTTGAATATTTAATAAATAAACTAAAAAGGGTAAATAAAAACTTTATCAAAAAAGTAACTGACTTCAAAAACAACAACAAAACAAAAAAGGGTGAAATAAACTAATTAA
Source organism: Agrotis exclamationis (assembly GCA_950005045.1). Lineage (NCBI taxonomy): Eukaryota > Metazoa > Arthropoda > Insecta > Lepidoptera > Noctuidae > Agrotis > Agrotis exclamationis. Next base: position 19,610,035 of record OX465419.1, read on the forward strand.
TAACTTCTTTCGGAAGTCGGTGGCTAAAAATCAATGAAATAAAAAATAAAGCCACCGACATCCGAAAGAAGTTATTAATTAGGTTATTTCACCCTTTTTTGTTTTGTTGTTGTTTTTGAAGTCGGTTACTTTTTTGAAAAAGTTTTATAATTGGTTTTGCAAAGTAGAATGACACTAATAAGTAAAAACTAAAACAGTCAGGGCGTGGATAAAAATAAACTTATTTTCAAGTCAGATCTTGGCAACTGTTGCTTAACTTTGGTGATCCATCCAGACTTAGACAAGCGTTAAGCGTCCCGCTTAATCATGCTCACCCATCCAAAGACAGACTTCGGCAAGAGTCGCAACCATCTGACGGCTCAGGGCTCATGCCCACGAGACGGTTTTAACACGGCACGGTTTTTTGAGCCGGCTCTAGCTCCGGCGTCGTGTGGTTAGCTTCATAGAGTTTCATACACGACTGACGACCGCCCGTAGACCCGGCCCGTAGACTCCGGCGTAAAACCGTCTCGTGTGCATGAGCGCTCACTCTACAACCGTGCGTGCTCAATGTTAAAATCAAATAGCGCGCGCAGAAGTGTTTCCGCGCCTTCAAAGACCAATCATGTTACCCTCCCGTTACATTTCATGAAATCACTACCACATTATATGGACTCAGCCTAAAAACCGTGATCCGGGGTCGCGGGACTGTCTCATAAGGTAACTGTGACCCTGGAACGTAAAGGGCTATTGAAGGATCATCGTCGATTTTAGTCAGTACGAGTCTGACAGTCCCTTCCGCCCCACCCTGGGTTGAGCCGGTTGAGGACTTATTTGATGATTTATACTGTTTTTTGAGTTGATAAAGTGGCAACAGAAATATATCATCGTTCTTGAAAATTTAAACTGCCCAACTATCACGGTTCATTAGATACAGCCTGGATAGACAGACGGACGTACAGTCGGAAAGAACGGAACAGAGTCTAGTTTTACCCTTTGGATACGGAACCCCAAAAATGTAAAAAAAAAATGTACAGACGCCAGCACATAAACCTACCTCAATAGGTGCGTTCACACAGAGCGCGCAGCCTCGCGAGGCATTTTCCGCGCGAGGAAACTGACAAGCGAAGCTGCGCGCTCTGTATAGACGCGTCTATTGTTTTTCGACCGAGGCACGAAACAATATACGCGAGCAAAACAAAAGCCGACACTGAATGGCTCGGGCGCTCGGTCGCTCGATCGCGGCAGCGCTGTCACTTGCTTCGCCCGAGACACGTCCACACCAACCGAGCTGCTTCGCGCGGAAAATTCCTCGCGAGGCTGCGCGCTCTGTGGGGACGCACCTAATCAGTCTTCTTTAACAGATTTTCAAACTTCTTACGGTGGCTGAAGGTTAATTTTCGATTGGTAAATTTTGACAGATTCTGGTAGGTTGACCTGCTGCCGTCTGTACCATAATCTAAATGTTCAACCAATCGAACCTGCTCACCTCCTCTGAGAGCATCTAGCAATTCGAGGCACATTGAACAGCACTTTACCTTACCTCCAATATAATTTTTTTTTTTTTTTTTTTTTTAATAGCCTAGTCTGTGTCCCACTGCTGGGCAAAGGCCTCCCCTTTCTTCTTCCAAACCTCTCTATTTTGGGCAATTTCTGGCCATGTCTGCCCCGCGAACATGATCAGGTCGTCACACCACCTCCGCCGCGGTCGACCTCGACGGCGATGTCCTCCTTCAGGCGTCCAGTGAGTGACGATCTTTGCCCACCTCTCCGGGCGCATACGCTCAACGTGGCCCGCCCACTCCCACTTCAGCTTGGCTGTTTTAACTCCTACATCAGCTACTTTGGTAATGGAGCGCAGGGTGGTGTTTCTGATTCGATCCGTTCGCTTCGCACCTATTATGCTGCGCTCCATCGCCCGCTGGCAAATCTTGAGTTTGGACTTTTGTTGTTCGGTAAGTGACCAACTTTGTGCACCGTAGGTTAGGACGGGTAGGATGCACATGTCGATGAGTTTTCTTTTTAAGGTTATTGGGAGATTTCCCTTCAAATGCTCCTTAAGGGACCAGAAGGTCTTCCACGCATTTTGGACTCGTCTCTCGACTTCCTTGTCTTGCCGATTTTTGAAAGACACTATCTGGCCCAAGTATGTATACTCATCGACATATTGCAACGCATACCCGTCTACCGCGACCCTACGTTTCGTGCTGTTGGTCATAATCTGGGTCTTAGATCTATTCATTGATAGTCCAACCTCAAGACTTGCCGTGCTCAGATCTTGGAGCATTTCTTGAAGTTCTGAAGATGATGTGGAGAAAATCACAATATCATCGGCAAAGCGGAGGTTTGTCAGCTGATGGCCACTAACATTTATGCCCCGTGACTGCCACGAATCAGGCAGCTTTTTAAAAACCTCCTGCAATGCGCTTGTGAACAACTTAGGTGAGAGTGGATCGCCTTGTTTGACGCCTTTTTCGATGTTGAAATTTGGTCCGGAAATATGTAACTTAATGTTAGCAGAACTACTTTTATAAATTGTGTCAATGAGATCAATATAAGTATGCGGGATATTTTGGGATTCTAAGGCATTAATAACAGAGAGATGGTGTATACTGTCGAACGCCTTGGCATAGTCCACAAAGGCTAGGTAAAGAGGTTTGTTATATTCATTATATTTTTCAATTACTTGGTTGATGGTATGAAGATGATCGGTTGTGGAGAAATGGGGACGAAATCCAGCCTGTTCGGGAGGTTGGTGAAAGTCAAGTGTCGGGGCAATACGGTTCTCAATTATTTTTATAAAAAGTTTGTATAAGTGGGAAATAAGGCTTATGGGTCGGTAATTTGAGATGTCAGCTTTGTCTCCTTTCTTATGGAGCAAAATTATATTTGAGTGGCACATTTCAAGAGGAATTTGACCAGTGTGTAAGATGGTGTTAAAAAATGATGTGATGTGAGGGACGAGCTCAGTTCGTCCTAGCTTTAATACTTCTGTAGTTATTCCGTCTATCCCAGGGCTTTTATTATATTTCATTTCACGAAGAGCCTGTTGAACTTCATAAGGACTGATGGGGTGAATGGAATCCGGGCAATAATAAGCGAATTTTCTGGGCTGTTTGTGACGGTCCTGATATAACGTTTTGTAAAATTTTGTACATATTTCAATAATTTTGCTTGAACTGCCTTGTTTTTTCCCAGTTTCATCTTTCAAGTTGGAGATCCATGTTTTCCCTTTGGTGACACCTTGTTTTGCACATCTAAGTGAGGTGTTGCTGAGTAAAGCTGATCTAACTATTTCAGTATTTCAGTATTTCACTATTTCAGTATTTCAGTATATACAAACAATATAAAATTCATACAAACTAGCAACAATAAAATACTGTAATGGTATTCACTATCATTATCGTTTAATGCAGGTGCATCAACATTCAAACAGGGACGCGGAGAAGCGATAGCGTTAATGTCACCACTACCATCGTAGCGATCGACGTTAGGATCTTCATTACGGTTGTTCTATCGTTATCTCGGGGTACAGTTACGTACAGTGCTGGAAAGTTTTTTTTTTTGAGTAGATACACAGCTGTTTATTTAAAATCAACAAGATGGCGGCATAGGTCTCGTATTGTTTCTGTTTTTAGGGTTCCGTAGCCAAATGGCAAAAACGGAACCCTTATAGATTCGTCATGTCTGTCTGTCTGTCCGTGTATGTCACAGCCACTTTTTGTCGAAAGTATAAGAGCTATCCTGTTGAAACTTGGTAGAAAGATGTATTATGTGAACCGCATTAGGATTTTCACACAAAAGTCAAAACAAAACAAATTTTGGGGGTGCCCCCCATACTTAGAATTGAAACTCAAATTTTTTTTTTCACCAAACCCATACGTGTGGGGTATCTATGAATAGGTCTTTAAAAATGATATTGAGGTTACTAACATCATTTTTTTCTAAACCGAACAGTTTGCGCGAGAGACACTTCCAAAGTGGTAAAAAGTGTCCCCCCCCCCCGTAACTTCTAAAATAAGAGAATGATAAAACTAAAAAAAATATATAATGTAGACCTCAACCAAAACTACCAACGAAAATTGGTTTGGATGAGATACAGTTAGCCGTTTTTGAGATATAGCACATTTTCAAAAACCGCAAATATAACTTTGCCATTCATACAAATACTATGAAAAACAAAGTTATTTTTATTGTTTGTGTATATTACTTACTAATCTCAATATAATTATATCTCTAATCTATGCTTGCTGCTACGGAACCCTTCATGGGCGAGTCCAACTCGCACTTGGCCGGTTTTTTTTATAATTCCACCACATTACACGTTAATTTATTTTTTTACGTACATTTTATTAACGTTGTTATTTAATTTTGGTAATTAGGTGCTATAAAAAAAGCCTACCTATTTATGTATTTATCAATGAGACCTGGTTTCAATTGCGATTCTAATAAAATGCGACCGAAGTATTAATTAAAAATATATTATAGATTGTAATAAATACAGTCCGTTATTAAAATATTGTGTATAATATTATTCAATGTTTTTAATCACTAACCATTATATCAATAACATCTAAAGCAAAAATCCCAATTCATCATTCTCTGTAACATCGAATGTGTTTGCTATTGTTTTATTTGAATAAAATAAATAGTAGAAGCTCGGTCTGCACAATATGAAGAAAAATCAAAAATTCCCATTTCATCGCCCTGTCAATGCTTTTTTACATCTTTCGCGTTTTAATATTGAGTTCGACTGTACATTGTCATAGTACAAGCTTGTACAGTAAACCAATTGATTTTAATATTATTTCAACATTTTAAATGATTTTTTTTTAATAATTTATTTCTAGGCACCCATTCTGGGAATAGGTGCCCGACAATGGATAGACTGGTATATGGTAGTAAAAATGTTTAATTTTCACATTGATAATTATTATTTAATGTAGAACGGGTTAAACATAAATGCCTTCAGTTCCCACAAACGTCCCACATTCGAACCGAAAAGCAATTAATCTGTTTTATTGCTTTTCTTGTCCATTATAACTATTGTTTCCACTAGTTCAGACAATTGAGATCCAGACGTGCTATTTGGGTCTGGAATTTCGACGAAATTCAAGTCTAAACGTAATTAAACTCAAGTATTACGCAAGTTATTCTCAGACTTGCAAAATTACTCTTTGGCCAAGGCCACTTAGCATAGTAATGGGGTTTGATTTCCAAGCCGGGCGGTGTTACTAAGCTAGGCTTGCAGGTAGCTAGGAATGCGGGCAATGGGTAGCTCGCCGTCCGATCAAGGACCACGCCACATAGTGTTCCACAAGCGCCTCAAGGAGCTTTCAACAAACTGACCGGACCCAATAGGGCCAAACGCCTACCGGGGTAGTATGTTTTAAAAGAGTACCGTGGCTTTGTAACACAAATGGCAACCAAAGGATCAAGGTAGATGTTAAGTCAGTAAGGTCTGACATTCCCTTCTCCAGCCAGGGTGGATAATCATATTTTACCACTTAAAAAAAGGGGTACAGGCGTGATAATTTTGCTGTGCATAATTGGATATACACTAAGCTGGGTACTCGCTTAGCAGTGTTGCATGTGATGTATCAGATACAGTATGATGTGAGTATGTAGGCACGAGCCCGCTGTGAGCCGTTCGCGCGTGGTTTGCTGTAAGCTCGCAGTGACCCGCCGAGTGGCGGTATCACTGCGAAAACAAAGGCGGCTCGCATTGTGCTCGTGGACGGCGACACGACCGCGACTGTAGTGAGTACGTAAGCGCGAGCCACGAACGGAAGAAAAAGTATTAAGCTCACTTATTATTCACTATTATATATATATATATATATATATTATTATTCACTTAGCAGCGTAGCACGTAACGTATCAGATACGGTATCAACCTGCAAGTGGGTACGGCTCGTCCGAGCACACTGCGAACCGCCTTTGTGTTTATAGGACCCGCCGAGTGTTGGTATGACTGCGAACTTACAGCGAGCGGTTCGCAGCGGGCTCGTGTGCTACGCTGCTAAGTGAGTACGTGCTACGCTGCTAAGTGAGTACCCATGCAGCTTTAAATCTAATTAAGGTTCGAGATAAAATGTTGTCAGCGTGTTGTCGTCGCGAGCACTGCGGATCCGACAGCTCGTAACTAGATACGCGGTGGACCGTGGACGAGCAGTACCCACTTGAAGGTTGATACAGTATCTGATACGTTACATGCAACACTGCTAAGTGAGTACCCAGGTCTAGCGAATCCAAGTATGGGCACTTACTTGGAATTGATCAGGGATTAAATCCTCAAATAATGGCGTGATTTGAATGAATTTGTTACCAATTTAAAGTTTTTGCGTAATTTATAATCCACTGTTTTATGTGTTAATCAGGTTATAAACTATCAGTGTACCACATCTAAATCCATTTTGAGTAGTTTTTGCGTGAAAGATTTACAAACATCAATACATCCATCCTCACAAACTCTCATAATATATTTTATAAATATGGATAGAATGACGTGTAATTCGTAAGTGTAATAAGATAAATGATTACCTATTGAAAAACTATAAAGAGTTCTGGCCACAGACTTTACATCAGTTTGCCATAACTAAACAAACTTACACTTCTGCAGTAGGTATCGCTGCTATGTTGCATAAATATGGATTTATCACAACTACCAAATTGAGCTTAATTTGTCATTGTAATACCACCCTTAACTGCACCGAATAAAGTCAAAAATAAGCACAACATTAATTTCCTTTTTCATCTGGAGTTTTCTTGTAGATATGTCATCCTTTTTTTATAGGTGACAAAAGTCGGGAACCAGCTTACGTTTTGATTTTAAAGCTTCTTTTAAGCAGGAAATTCGCTATTTACCCAACATTGTGTCAAATGAAAATGTCAACGTTCGACCTGATCTATTATTTTATTGAATTTTTTTTTTCTTCACTGTACAGTCACGAGCAGTAAGATGTAGACACTTAACAGAATTCAAACGCGATTTTCTCGTGAAATACTTGTTTCTACTTTGAAATAAAACCCATTTCGTAATAGCGTGGCTTCCAAAATAGGAGGTTCAGGAAAACGTAAAAGTCTAATCAATATGGTAGGAGAATTTCGCTTTTTAATTCCGCTAAGTGTAACATATTATTGCTCGTGATTGTACATATATTTTGACTTACTTTATTTACAAATTAGCTGTTCCCCGTGATTTCACCCCCGCTGCTCGGCTTCTATTGATCTTAGTGTGATGTTAAGGTGCGTACGGATTGCGCGTACCCTGGTACGCGTACTCAGTTTACGCGTATCCGGAACGCCTAGTCCATACCTGCAGCTACGCGTTCACTCTTGGGGTACGCGTACCGCGCGAGCCAACTCGCAGCGCGAGCCACCGTCAGTCGGTTTTTGGTCGCGCGTCAAAGAGGACGCACGCGGCCGGCTACGCTATATTTGGACGGCAAAATGAATAAACACGCGTGTTCTTCGAGTTTCAATAATGAAAATATTATTAGATTGATTCAACTTTATGAATTTCACCGGGTCTTGTGGGATAGCACACTAACTGATTATCGAAATAACGATTTATGCCAAGATGCATGGAAGGCAATTTCAAATGAACTGAACATTCCAATAGGTGAATTTAAAAAAAAGATGACAACTTTATTAGCAACTAATAGAAAAGAAAGGAGCAAAATCTGGATCGATTGACCTCGCGTACAGGTTCGCGGCGGTCCGTACAGGAGCTGTACGCGTATCCAATGTACGCGTGGACAGTGTTTCCCAACTACGCGTAACACAGGAACGCGCTATCCGTACGCACCTTTATATAGCCTATGTATCCTTCCACGATAAAAAGACTATGCAACACAAAAAGATCTTTAGCGGCGTTGTACACTTTTTTTGTTATGGGAAAACAATTTTAAACTTGCGTCAGGACACGTGACCTGATCGAAAATTCGTAAGGCGGATGGAGAGTAGACAGCCGGCGCGACGTAGGAGAGGAAGTATCCCCCTCTCTTTCTACGGCGGCGGCGCGCGGCCGCGCGGCGCGGCGAAAATGTATGCCTGCGCCTGCTGTTTCGTTTAGGCGGCGCAGGGCGCTTGCGGGAATGTTCGTGTGTTTATGTTACAGCGTGCCCCGCGCATCCATTGTTGGTGACAGCTGATGGCTCGACCGTCTGCGTTGTGGCCACACTGCTGTGTATTCGTAAAATTCGTGTATATAAAGGGTTTAAAGTATGGAAATAAATGCACAAGGTTAATATTCAAGTTTTCACTTCTACCGGCACTCCCGGAGTGCAACCCGTCGTTTTTTTTTTAATTTGAGCCAGGATTTACCTGATATTAGCGCGTTCAAACAAACAAACTCTTCAGTCTTATAATATTAGTACATAAAGATATAGATAAGATGCTACAAATACAAAATTTTCCTAAAAATTCAATATTATTGGTTCTGTTCTATTCAGTATTACCTAAGTAAACCCACATTTTATAATACACCATTCGCCTTTAAATTATGTACTTACTTACTCCGTCTAGCCAACATCGTTTCCAATGTACTTTATTTAAGAAAGTTTCATAAAAGTATCCTATTTTCAAGAGAAACAATTTTCTTTTGTTATCGTCACCTCATTTCATGTTTTTTGAAGGCGTATCGTGTGACATTAATTGGTTTTCACCTTTTTTTTCATGTACTCGAAATAGCCTTTGTATTGAATTTCCAACGTTTTTCTTTTTCAAGTATTTATAATTTTTATTTTCTTTACAAATCGAGTACATTTACACCTAGCCACTTTGAAATAAAGAGTATTGTGAAAAATAGGTACTCAGTGAAAAAAATCTTTATGTGGGTACATTTGCAAATCTCGGGTTGGATTTTAATACCAACTCTTTCTATTATTTCTGAGAACTACACCCTATTTTCGATGTTTTAACCAAAACATTTCTTAAAGCAACGTATAACATGGGTTATTTTAGAACGTATATAAATCGGTATAATAATAACCAATTTATTTTCAAGTAACCTAATATAGCACCTAAATGATCTGACAATAATAAACTAATATATACCTACATATCAAAAACATTAAATTTGTTACAGAAACTATTCGCCACATTGGTTTAGCGAAGTATTGTGTTAAATCAATGTGTCACTTTATTAACAAAAACTCTCAATAATAAAATACTTTAAACATTACTGATTCACCATTTTCTTTTTACCACACAACACTGGGGGCAATTTTCTCAAATACTTCGTACCCTCGCTTAGGAGCACTCTACAAAATCGAAGTTGGCAGTATACGATAAAACTACGCCCCAGAGTAGGTTCGGTGAGGAAGTCCTTATATCGCTCCTAGAGGGAGCAATCTTGACTCGTTCAGTATAACTTCGCTGAAGTTCTGATTTTGAATAGCTTGTAAGACTTCAAGGGGCTTGATTCTATTTTTTTTTCAATGTGACGGTAGGACAGAGTTTAATGTATTTTTTTTGTCAAAAAATACAGTTGCTAAGAAACTATACAACTGCATAATAATAATTTCAATTAAAGAACAATTTATGTTAAATCGAATCTTAGAACCAAAAATTCGAAGGCATGTGACGTCTACCAACCCGCACTGGGCCCGCGTGGTGGTTTATAGTCCACTCCCTCTCATAGAGAGGAGGCTTATGTCCCAGCCTGCAGTGGGAAGATTATAGGCTGATGATGATCTTAATTCATGTTCACATGTCACGTTTTCAAACTATCGTTTAGATATTAACTATTGACTTTGTTAAAAAAAAACCCTTTTACATTTTCATTCTTTGACTATATTTAGGTAGGTACTACAGGCTAAGTAAACGTCGCCAGTCGCCGTTAGGTTTTTTAGTTAGGTAAAAATCTTGATAGGTATCTATATTGTCTTTGTTACTACAAGAATACTGGCCTCATTATCTTAAAGGTCATCAAACCAGGACAAAGAAATTATTAATATTATTTTTATTCGTCTGCGTCAAGTTCACTGTCTTATTTTTTTGGGTAAGTACTTACCTACAGGTTTTGGATATATTTTTAGATTTTCTTATGTTTCTTGTTAAGAGTTTGGACTGTTGACCTTTTTTTGAGTAGGAATGGTACAACGGCTGTAATTGTGAGATGTGTGGGAAGAACTGCTGGGGTATCTGTGACCCTAGAACGCAATGGGCAACTTAAGGATCAGGGTAGAATTTTAGTCAGTAGTAATCTGACGGTCCCTGCTACCCTGCCCTGGGTTCCAGGACACTTTTGATGATTTTACCACAAAACAAAAAGGAATTTGAACCTAAAAAACTGTTAATAAGTACTATTATGTACACCTCTGCCTATCATTCCAGGAATAACATGAGTGATGTTATTTTGAATGAACGAGTGATGGTAGGTTTAAGGACTTTAATAGAAGAAAAGCTTTTGTTTCCCTAATCTATGTTTAAGATCGAGATACTTTCCCGGGAGAACAATTTCCTTTGTTTTCCTAATCCAAAGATTACTAAACTGTCTTTTACATAACATGTTAAACTGAAGAATCCGCCAAACAAAACGTTAGAACCACAGATATAGATGAATGTACCTAGATCACGCAAGAGCAAATATTTCGCGAGCCCAAAGTCTCATGGGACTGTCTCAACAGGTAACCGTGACCCTGGAAAGTACAGAGCTATTGAAGGATCATCGTGGATTATAGTCACTACAAGTCTGACAGTCCCTCCCGTTCCGCCCTGGGTGGGGTCCTCCCATCATTTGATGATTTATCCACGACAAAAACAAAGTCCGCTCTTTTTATAAATTCGTCATTCCAACACCATTGTCATTTTGCTAAAGTTCGTAATCTTCAAAATTCATTAGTCTTTTAAGCAATCTTTATAACTAAAAACCTCGTAAATAGAAAAAAACATTTGTAAGAGATTACCATTCTATGCCATTTCTTTCAATGGAGCGTCAATGGTTGACCATTGCAAAGTCACAATCACGCAATTATAAATATTAACCGTCGTACCACAAAAACTTTTAAACGTCTGTTAAACACTTGTCTAAAAAAATGTCAGATTATGACGTTGAAATAAAGTCCGTTTTGCAGTCACACTTTTTCTAGACAAGTCTTCAACAGATGTTTAAGTTTTTGTAGCGGCTGTAATAGTTTATCAAACTTATTTATCAACAATAAATGAATAACAGTGGTAACACGCAACACAGAGCCAATAACAGAAATCAAATCTACAATAATGAAATCAATGATAGACAAGGCAAGCCTTATCCAGATTCATCAACATCTGTGGTTGGAACACATTCATATATCAAACTAAGACTGCCGTCAAATTATGAACGAAGATTCTGAATTTGAGACGCGCGAGTATTTCACGTATGGCTTGACAGATTCACTGATTAAGTATTTGGTACGTTGGTGAACTTTAAGTTTACTTCAGCGTAAGTTGGGTATGTTATTATATAACCTTCGTGATTACTTCCACGAAGGAGATGGCAGGTAGTTTAGTTTTATAGGTCAATTAACCTACCAGTACACCATTTACTATTGTTGAAACTACTATTGTTTTTTTTCTACACGGATATACAATCGTTTAGCTGATAGTGGAGGAAGACACTCGAGTATAACAAAAAATAAGTTACAAATAACTAAAACCCGACTACGAAAAAAACGCGCACTGAAAAGTATAAAACAAGAACAATTTTCATTTGACCGATATTGTGCTAGCCGTGGTCGTATGCCACCTAGCCAATAAAGATTGTGTGATACAACCGCAGGTGGCATACGACCACGACTAGCACAATATCGGTCCTTTTGGCTTTGCCGTAGTCGGGTAAAAAGTAAATAACACTTCAAAGCTTAATATTTCACAAACGGATCCATAATCGAAAAATTATTTTCACAAACCCTGACATCCCAAATTATGGGGTACGCGAGAAAAACAATTTACATCCCCGCATTACGTAAACCTTTAAAAAAATACCTATTTTGCAAGATTTTATTTGACCACTTTGTCGCTGTAATTAATCTGTACATAATATTTTGTATATATTAAACGCATTAACGCATGCGTAGCGAATTTTCAAAGATTTTCTTAGGATTTTCTTAGGAAGGAAGAATTTGCCGCGGCAGGTGAGAACCTCGGTGGCTCGGTTGGAAATGAGCGTCGGATGTACTGAATCCGAAGGTCGCAGGTTCGAATCCTGTCCGTGGTTCGAATTTTTCTTTCCTAAGAATAATCTGTACATTCGTGTCAAATTACATCTTTCGAATACCTACCAACGCGTCTACGTCTGTGTGGACAGACAAGCAGACAAACGGACATGGCGAATAAGGGTTCCTTGTTTGATACGGCACGCTACAACCGACATTATGAAACAATCTACAGAGTGTTTTCATAGAATCACACCTCAATCATATCGCAGTTTCCTGACTATCAATATAGGAAAATGCGCAATTTTATACGTCTTACAAAATATTCATTGTCCATGTTCAATTTCATCATTATTTACAATTTGTTGGGCATAATTAAAACTGTCGGAATGCGGGTGATTGATGAACTGGTTACAGACGAAAATACGAATGTTTTTGTTTACAATTACCGTAATTTAATGTTTATTTTAATTGCTTCGGGTTTCTGTTTGATATTGTTTTAATTATTATCTGTTACAAATTATTTATTATAAATTACAGGTTACATAAATATAATTTATTAATAAATTAAAAAGTATTGACTTCTTTCGATCAAATGCCTCTCTCTTCTCCTCTTCATTTAGTAGAACGTTTTCTTTTTTATTTACAAGCCTGCTCTATCCCACTTCACGCAAGGTGCCTCCTTCTTTGGAAGCCGCGCCTCCTTCCAATCCCTTCAATTTTTTCGAGACCTATCCAATTCGTTCTGCCATTTGCGTCGTGGCCTGCTGCTTACTGTCTTAGGACACCAGAATTATTAATATTCCGAGTAGAGAAAAAAATGTACATTCCGAATCTGTTGTACAAATTACTGTAAAAAAAAAAACATATTTTCCACATCCTTCACAATCGCTCTCAATTAATATCGATTTATTCAAATTATGTGACAATTCCAATGTTTTATAAATAATGCGAAAGCTAAAACGGACACACGCTATAAATGGCGCTACGATGACTACAATATTCTTAATGAACGTGAACGAAACCGCGGGAAAAACTTAATATTTTACGTTTACGTAACCTCGTGTAATTTCGTGTTGTATTCATGGAAGCCCGTAGTGTGCAAGTGAATTAGCTTACTGATCGGACGATCGAATCCTTTAGTTCAGGTTCAAGGGTTTCTACTCTCTTAATTCGCCAGCGAAAATAACGGCCCCGGGCCGAAACTTTTGAGTGAACCCTACTCCCTATTAGTTCTGAATTCAAAGTGTTGACAACGCATCGGGACTCGCGACAACTGTTCAATCATGTTGTCACCAATTTTTAGTTACAAAAAAAAAACCCTCAAAACTACGGCCGAAGCTACGGGTTTCGAGCTTAGATATTAGTACCCCTATAGTCCAGGCAAAGCCTACAAGGGTACTACTGGTACGTCAATGGAACATTGTGTGTCCCCCGTAATCAATATCAATGAATTGTAAGCGTCCAGCGACTGTAACATCCATCGTTATATTAAACGCTCGATCAATCAAATCTAATTTCAATAGCATGGTATAATGGATGCCAACACGGTTCTGGAGACATTGATGTACCTAATCACTAAACGCTGTTTCAATTCATTTCTGACGATATACCTACCTTCGTAAAAGCTGTTGAAATGTGATAGCCCAGCGGTGTTTTCTTAAAGAACAATGGTCATTGTAGATATTTTTTGTTAATAGCCATTTTTTTTTTTGCTTCTCTTGATGAATACACGGTTAAAGTGTCACTTATCGATGTCATCATCATCAGCCTATAAATGTTCCCACTGCTGGGACACAGGCCTTCTCTCTGTGAGAGGGAGTGGGCCGTAATCTACCACGCGGGCCCAGTGCGGATTGGTAGATGTCACATGTCTTCAAATTTTTGGTTCTAGGACATGCCGGTTTCCTCACGATGTTTTCCTTCACCGTTTTGAGAGCAGTGGTGTTGAAATAAATTACACAAAGTAATGCGCCTGACGGGGTTCGAACCCACGACCTACAACTCGTAAGTCGAGGCCGATACTACTTACTGGGCCACCACTGCTATCGATGTCAAAGCCGTATTTTTTTTATTTTAAGAGATGTTTTTTCCATACTCAGTACAACAATCCAAACAACAATACAGTTTACAAGTCATTGTGATTTTATTAAATTAATTAATATTCACTAATGCAGAATCCTTAGCAAAAAAACTACTTTTTGGAAAGTATGTTTACGCAATTAAATCATGGCACTTTATGGAAACATTATAAACTAACTATTGCCAGCGACTTTGCCCACTACAACTCGAAAATTATCCCGACGGAAGATAAAATCTGGATGAAAATTATCCCGACGGAAGATAAAATCTGGGTGAAAATTATCCCAACGGAAGATAAAATCTGGATGAAAATTATCCCGACGGAAGATAAAATCTGGGTGAAAATTATCCCAACGGAAGATAAAATCTGGATGAAAATTCCTCTTATGTATTAAACCAGATTATAAACTATCTCTGTACCAAATTTTATCCAAATCCGTTCAGTAGTTTTTGCATGAAAGAGTAACAAACATCCATCCATCCATTCATCCAAACAAACTTCCACGTTAATAATATCAGTAAGATAAAGATAGTAAGAAGTAAGATTATAAATGGCCGACTCCTGAGCATGAGTGCTCAGATCATAATCATAACCTTAGTCAATTGCATGTTCAAGAAAATATTTTCATTGTCTGTTTTCCAGACTTGATCAATTATCATGCATATCTTGAAAAATCCTAAGAAATAATTTTATGAATATCTGTACATAATTAAAGTATTTGCAGACGCTAGTATATTCTATCAGCGATTCCGCGTATATTCTTTGCGCTTTAGAAATGTTTTACACCCAAACCTTCAACATTCTACTATTATGACAAATCATTTCAGCCTATTGCAGTCCACTGCTGGACATAGGCCTCAACCAGGGAGCGCCACAGCGCACGATCTCCAGCTTTTTTCATCCAGCCACTGCCAGCCACCTTCTTCATGTCATCGGTCCATCTTGCCGGGGGGCGTCCCACCCTACTCTTACCTAGACGCGGTCTCCATTCGAGAACCTTCCTACTCCACCTATCATCGGTTCTGCGGCAGACATGACCAGCCCACTGCCACTTCAGCTTGCTACAGATTTGGACAATATCTGTAACTTTGGTCTTATGCCGTAAGACCTCATTCCGGATTTTATCCATTAATGAGACCCCAAGCATAGACCTTTCCATAGCACGCTGCGTGACACGAAGGAAATTATGACAAATGCTCAAGTTTAAAAGGCCTTTCACACATATACAATAACCCTCCCCACCCCGATTGTAGTCGCCATTTGCGTAATAACAACTCGAGTGTTTCCATCCTCATTTTTGAATTGAGCGAGTAAGTGCCAGTCTGTTCTGTCCTCCCTCCCTCATTCCCTCTGAGTTCACTCAGTGCAAAGAGGAACATAAATCTTAGACGGTGCACAAATACATTTGTGTTTCAAGTTTCTGCTAAAGAGACAAGGGGGTATAAAAAGGTACTTTAGCAGTATTATAATTTGAACTGCGATAAAATACACTTAATATACTATTTGAAAAAAAAAATTAAACCGTTTTCTAATAGCCTAATATTATGTTGTGTAGTTGCTTAAATAATGCATACAAATGCGATGGCAGCCTAGCAGCAAACGCCGATGATTTGCTACATTTATTGATGATTTTCCTCGACTTCTCTAAGATCTCTTCATCGGATCCTGAGCTGATTCATGGGACAATCCGTAAAGTATACCCTTTCCAAAAACATATCTTCTCAAAAACATAAATATCGTCCGCTCTGTTGGCAACTCGGCAACGATATCGTCCAGTGATATAGTGACGATATTGGGACAATATCGGCTGATGTAGGGATGTGGCATTGAGGGTAAATAGTAGATTATTATAGGTACAAGAGGCTAAAATTTCATAATCTATAAACATCTTTGTTTAGGTACCTATGTCACGGTATCTGGGGGCACGGCAGTGCCCCCGCCAAGACGAGTCAAGCGAAGCGCAAGGGCACTACCTACCTTTTCTCGAAGTGTTTCGTCGATTTTTTGAACCCTCGTAGAGTTGGTTTCCGGTGTACCAGATAGTTCATATTCGCAGGATATGATGCCAATAATAGACTAATTAAGCATACAAAGTCTCAATAGAATAGCTATAATACTTTAGATTTTATTGATATCTAAAATACACGGATTTCGTCACTGACATACTGACACACTGATGATCATCAAAATGTTTGGCTACTTCCTGAAGTGCTAGAGAGCTGAAACTCGGTATGTAATCTAAGTTTAGTATACAACCAACAAAAAAATTAATTAACCTATAACTTTCGCCCTCCGTCCCCTAAAACTGGGGGTGGAAGTTTGTATGAGACCTTAAATGTTAGGGTACTTCCTGAAGTGCTAGAAAGCCGAAATTTGGTATGTAAACAAAGTTCAGTATACAAAAAAAACATCCCCTAATTACCCTCTCCCTGAAAATTGGGGGGGGGGGGTGGAATTTGCCATGTATAATGTACGTTTGTTCGGGTGGAATCTTTGAACTCAATTTCGAAGTAGATATCTTTAACCGATTGAGCTGAAATTCTATATACACGTTTAGTTTGGATGACAATGTACGATTAGGTACGTGACGTCATCGTAACTCCAATATGGCGGACCATCTAAGATGGCGGAATAGTTATTTTTAATGCACGTCTACAAAATGGGTAGCAAATGAAAGGGCTCGTTGAGAGCAACTCGAAGAATAATGTGACGTCATTCTAAATCCAAGATGGCGTAATAGTTATTTTAATGCCTTTCTACAAAATGGGTATCAAATGAAAGGGCTCGTTGAGAGCAACTCGAACAGTAATGTGACGTCATTCTAAATCCAAAATACCGGAATAGTTATTTTTAATGCACTTCTACAATGCGGGTATCAAATGAAAGGGCTCGTTGAGAGCAACTCGAAAAATAATGTCACGTCATTATAAATCCAATATGGCCTACCATCTAAGATGGCGAAATAGTATGACAGATACGGTAAACAATCTCCGGACGCGAGGCGTGTCGCGGTCTGTCTCGGTCGCCTGTCACGGTCTCGCGTGCGAACCGGCTCCTTAACGTTACATTACAGGTGAATGCTCGCGGTGAGGGAGCGCCTTAAGAGCCTAGCAACTTACAAAAAAAACTGAAATCCCACCAAAAACATTTCATATAAAATGTTGCCAAAACGACCACATAAGGTTTGCTCTGTGAAAAAGATATCAGATCTCATGTAAAGCCAAGCTTCTGAATCTACACGGCCTCACTCTACCGACCCTAACTTCACAAATTTTACATTATCAATAAAAATGTAAGGCTTGGCTGTTTTGTTACTTACTTCAGAAACTAAATATTCGCATCACCTCCACGACTGTAGCGAAACGGCGAAGCCATACATTTTTATTGATATGTAAAATTTGTGAAGTTAGGGTCGGTAGAGTGCTTCAGAAGCATGGCTTTACATGAGATCTGTACCCTGAGCACGAGTTTTCAGTATTTGAGACGTAAAGTAAACTGGAACTTTGACAACTTCAAATTGACAATTTTCAAGGAAAAAATTAGTTCCTTCTTCGTACACCAGAGGCGCTGTTCCAGTTTTTCATACAAGAAACGCTGTAAATACTGAAAAGACGCTGTAAAGTAAAAGAGTGAAAACTCGTGCTAAGGGTACTGATATCTTTTTCACAGAGCAAACCTTATGTGGTCGTCTTGGCAACATTTTATATGAAATGTTTTTGGTGAGATATCTATGTATGAAATGTATTTGTAAGGGGTTGTAAACGTTTATAAGAAAACATGCTTATTATACCGTTCAGAATAGAAACGGGTCAAAAAACATTTCGTGGGTCTTCCCAAAAATTCTCGGGAATTTTCGCAGTTGGGATCTCATAACAAGAACTTAAAAAGAACATGTATTATAAAGAAACATGAGATAATAGTCTTAGAAGAACTGATGACACCGCATGCCCGCACTAATTGTCATCCGCCGATATCGTCATGAAAATCATGTCGGCGACGATATCGGTGGCAATAACGATATAGTGAGAAAGCGCTCCCTAGAAAATGTATGAAACAGCAGTAAAGCCTCCTGCAGACACACGCGATTAATCGCGCGGGGCGACATGTCGCGGTCCATTCGCATATTTTTAGAGTAGAAATTAGCTTGGCTCGTTGTCGCAGCGCGATTAATCGCGTGTGTCTGCAGGACGCTTAACACGGATGTCGTGTCTTCACCGTTATCGTCTAAAGTGAGAGCGGCCGGAGGCCTGCCTGTGCAGGTAGACCGAAGCGTACATGGGAATAGACCTGGCCCTGTAGCCATCTAACAAACGATAAACGCTAAGTAGGCTTTAATAGATTTTCAACTTTATATAATAAGCTTGGGTATAACGCTGAAGATTGCTTATCGTTTTCGATCTTTCCTGTCGCTAGCGCTCAGAAATTTTAAACAGATTTTCAACATAAGGCTATAAAATTGAAAATCTATTCGGGAATACCGAGCGTTTACGATTATCGTTTGCGACTTGTTGTGACTTGGCTAGGGGCTGAGCCTATATTTTTATCTGCGCAGGCGACCGCCGCAAAATCTAAAGTCTATTCTTTCTAGAGTCACCTACGGTGTACCTGAAAGTATTGAAGTCCAGGCAAACCTGCTCAGGTAACCTCTCCGGTACACCGTAGCGTGTATGGCTTATATCTATAAGCAACCGCACTTTTTCCCCGCGTGAGGTCAAAATGTATCAAAAGTTTAACACAGTCGCCCGTACCGTTACTGCTAAATTATTAATGAAAAAACTTAAAAACGCACTAGTCGCCCCTACGATTTTTGAAAGTTAAGCCTCCTGCAGACACACGCGATTAATCGCGCTGCGAAAACGAGCCAAGCTAATTTCCACTCTAAAAATACTGCGAATGGACCGCGACATGTTGCCCCGCGCGATTAATCGCGTGTGTCTGCAGGAGGCTTTCCCCTCGATTTCTCTGGTCTTCCATCATTAGACCTTGATTTCCTTATCATGGGACCACCTCTGAAATATCTTCTTTCCAACAAAAAAAGAATAATAAAATCGGTTCATAAACAACGAAGTTATGCGCGCGCGAACAAACATTAAAAAAAAATACAAAAAAGGCATATTATACGGTCGAATTGAGTAACCTCCTTTTTTAGAAGTCGGTTAGAAATGGCGCGGACGTCAGAAAAGAGTTGTGACTGTTGAAAAAAAGCACAAGTACCTCTGGTGGTAACGTAATGCTGGCTTCTCACGGCGCATGTTACCACTGGCCGCTCCCGATCCGACACTCCAAGGCTGAAGCAAAACAAGCATACATTTTTGAGTTATGAGTCGCTTAACTACGATCGGTTTCATAGAAGACTTTCGCGACGAAAACGAAATTACAACCAACACATCTCACTCATTTGGTTTCAGCAAAAATGTTATGCTCGCTTCACACGGCATAATATTACGCGCCGTGTAGCAACCCGCGCTGTGCGAAGGCAATGGCTCGGCGTGGCGTGGGCTGGCGTGTCCGATTTTTATATGGAGAGGTGTGGTCGCGGCGCGTTCAATGTTCATCCCAAGCGCCGTGAGAAGCTAGTATGAAGCGAGCATTAGGTACGATTCCACTCGACATTTCTATGGTAACTTGTGTAATTGCTTCAACCCATACAATCGCGAATTCTGTATTAAATGTTACCATATTTCATGAAATGATATTTATTTAATTTTATTATTATTTTAAGAAAAGGTTAAACGGTTTTCTGGGTATTTTGATTTCAGAATCAATTTAGTAAGTAAGTAACACAGTTTTAGTATAATATTGGGTAATTTTGTTAAAAAAAAACGGGAACCTAGAAACGCTTTGTTTGAATTATTATGCTATCTCATCCCAAATCCGAGTTGTGATTAAACATCTATAGGCAAATTCGGTCGTTAATTTGGTTACAGACAAAGATCAGGATCAAGATTTTGACCGAGATGGGTCTTTATTTTCCAGGTTAATTGTCCCTTCTGAAAAAGTCAGGGTTCTCTGATAGGGCGGTGTTCTAAATTTGTCGTATATTCCAGCAGGGATCCGTATGTCCACTTCCCAGCAGGCGTAGCATGGCGCCGTAGAAAGGGGTTTTGTCGACGGAAGAATAGACAAAATGACAGAACGTAGAAATAATTTTAGCGTTTTAAGCATGGTAATATAGAAAATAAACGTTCTATTCTTCAATAGTGTACGAATGGTGTCATTTTGTGCAAAAAAACAGTAGATTTGTTTAGAAATAACGATGAAATAACTTTGTCTTTTCTTCGTAGAATAGAGATAGAATCGCCATGCTACGCGTGCTGATATAGCCCATTCTAGTCTCGTATTATCTGTCGTGATTAGTCGTGATCGAAGAAATAATAGCATAAGAGAAAATCAATCAACAAAATATACAACACGCCGTCAAACAGATTTTAAGCTGAAACTATACGAGATTATTTAAAATTACTAGGCAAAAGGGACATTCACATAGAATCGTTTATCATGAATTCAACTTATAACAAAGCTATTTGCGCAAGCAAAGCCGGGGGTTACAGCTAGATTTTGATACCCTTAGAAATAATACTGAAAAGAGATTCTGCAACCATTCACCGACGACCTCTTCATCATAGATGATGCTAGAGTTTATATGAAATCTGGTCCCACCCTCCAATAGCAACATGTAATACGTCATTTCATAGGTATTTTTAAGCTAAACAAATAATACTATGACACCAAGTCTGAAAACTCTTTCTGTTCTGAAATATGTTTTATTTAATATGACAGTTCAAGATATAACCAAATAATGTTTTTTTTCCTTCTCCCGCCTTTGCTTCTCCCGCCATTGCTTCTCCCGTCTTTGCTTCTCCGGCCATTGCTTCTCCCGCCGTTGCTTCTCCCAGCGCATGCTTTTCCCGCCGTTGCTTCTCCCGCGTCTGCTTCTCCCGCCGCTGCTTCTCCCGGCTTTGCTTCTCCCGGCGTTGCTTCTCCCGGTGCTTGCTACTCCCGGTGGTAGCTTCCCCCGCCGTTGCTTCTCTTGCATATTCTTCTCCCGGCAAATGCTTCTCCCACACTTACTTTCCCCAGCGCATGCTTCTCCTGGCGCATACTTCTCCTGGCGCATATTTCTCCCACCACTGCTTTTCCCGGCGTTTCTTCTCCCGGCGTTTCTTCTCCCGACGTTGCTTCTCCCACCTTTGCTTCTCTCACCGTTGCTTCTCCCTTTGCATGCTTCTCCCGCTGTTGCTTCTTCCACCATTGCTTCTTCCGCCGTTGCTTCTCCCGCTTTTGCTTCTCCAGCCTTTGCTTCTCCCGCCTTCGCTTCTCCCGCCGTTGCTTCTCCCGCCGATGCTTCTCCTGCTTTTGTTTCTCCCGCCTTTGCTTCTTTCGCCTTCGCTTCTCCCGCCGTTGCTTCTCCCGCCTTTGCTTCTCCCGCCATTGCTTCTTCCAGCGCATGCTTCTCCCGGCGTTGCTTCTCCTGGTGCTTGCTTCTCCCAGCGTTGCTTCTCCCGCCTTTGCTTCTCCCGCTTTTGCTTCTCCCGCCTTTGCTTAATCCGCCTTCGCTTCTCCCGCCGTTGCTACTCCCGCCTTTACTTCTCCCGCCGTTGCTTCTCCCGCATTTGCTTCTCCCGTCGAATGCTTCCCCCATCGTTGCTTCCCCCAGCGTTGCTTCTCCCGCCTTTGCTTCTCCCGACTTTGCTTCTCCCGCCTTCGCTTCTCCCGCCGTTGCTTCTCCCGCATTTGCTTCTCCCGGCGAATGATTCCCCCACCGTTGCTTCCCCCAGCACATGCTTCTCCCAGCGCATGCTTCTCCCTGCGTTTCTTCTCCCGCCGTTGCTCCTACCGCTGTTTCTTTTCCCCTCCCGACGTTGCTTCTCCCGCCTTTGCTTCTCTCACCGTTGCTTCTCCTGTCACTTAGGGAACGCCAACTCAGATAGGTGGTCACCCATCCATAAACAGACCTCGGCAAGCGCGGCTTGACATGGAAGATGGACCTGTGCGGCTTTAATTACCGGCTTCGCACCAAAATGTAATAGGTTATGAAAAAACATTTGGTTATATCTTAAACTGCCACATTAAATCAAAGATATCTCAGAACGGACTAACATTTCAGACTTGGTGCTTTAGTATTTTTTGTTTAACTTAAAAATACCTATCCGATGACGTATTGGAGGGTGGGACCAAAATTTGCGTCATCCTTTTGTTGTGTCTAGATTCACGTGCTCAATTGAAGGTAACCGTTTATTCGTCTAAATCCTTGGCACCCATAATAATGTAACTGTCAGACTTACTGACTTAACCCTTTTCTTTAGGTTGCCTTTGTTTTCCAGGGTCACGTAGCCTAAGCAATAAGAATATGTACCCTATACTCCTTGACCTTGAGTAGAAAGTAATTTGTTAACATTGTGTGTTTATCTTAACGATCCAATAAAGTTTCTATTATCATTAATCCTAAATTGTTACCTATTACTAAAGCAATTTAAGAAAACAATGTAACTGAAATTAAGATAAACATTCTACTGTAAATAATATTAAGGGAGCAATTTACAATAGTTATTCGCAACGTAATAAAATAATTTAATAAAAATGAAAATTGAAAAATATACAGTTCATTTACATGACAAAAACCTGTAAATACTTAAACAAAATTCCATACAAAATAGGTAACAATTTCTTTTTCTCGTAGGCACATGGCTACTAATTTGGGGAGAGAAAGAGCGCCAGTAATAGGGTCCCATAATTTGCGAGGCAACGTTCCGTACATGTAATGCGGTATACAGGACCGTTAATATTAATAAGGCCGAGGTACATCTGTGCGTAGTTCCGGCAGGAAACCATTGAGGATATTACGTCTCATTTTGTTGCGTTGGGTAGTTGGAGATAAAAAAAAATAAACTAGGTAAACTTTTCTAAAAGAAGGACGTAATAAAAGCTTGTATTATACCTTCAAGCAACCTAAAACAATGCAAGCTGGTTATTATTTTATAGATATTGCTATAGAAAGTGTTTTGCGTTCAAAAGCCACGGTAAGTTTTTTGCTGATATCTCTTTGGGGTGCTCGTGGAAATGTCGGACAGCGAGCTACACATTAGTTACCTACTCGCCATCCACGGTCCACCCTAGGACTGGTTGTCAGACTTTCAAACTTCTGATACTTATGAATAACAACTGCTGTTTTTGTTGGATTCAACTGCTAATTTTGTAACTGCATACTAACTTAGATGTCGAGAATAACATATTTATAAGGTACTGAAGCCTTATCACGAGTTTTCACGTTGTTGTGACTTAAAGTAAGCGGGGACTTCATGGATAAAATTAGTTCTTCGACAAACGTCGCAAGACCGCCGTAACCGCCGTACGCGTGAGCATACGGACGTCGAGTAATGACGTCGCCGTCCGATCATGAACTATGACCGGGTCGACGGCGCATCGTGTTCCACGCGCGCCTCAAAGAGCTGTCAGAGGGCCAATGCGTGCCAGGGTCGTGGGACTATCTTATCTCGTGGCTCCAAAACGTAAAGAGCTTTTGAAGGACACCGTGGATTTTAGTCAGTACAAGTCTGACTGTCCCTCCTGCCCTGCTCTCGGTGGGAGGCCTCCTAAAACTCCTGCATATTTAAGTAAACCTTTAGGATGCTCCCACATTTATCAACGCGGAATCGGCTTAAGCCAGTCGAAAAAACCTGTTGCGCATCGGCTCGCGTCGTCCGAGCCGAGCCGATGCGAATGGTATTAGTAACACCCTTATTACGTTGACATAAAGGTTTTTTCGACCGGCTTAAGCCGATTCCGCGTCGATAAATGTGGGAGCACCCTTATCGTATGGTACAGAGGTTATATAATATAGAAGCTTAGTTGATCGGTCCGTCAAATGTTTGTCTGTTTTAGCTAAAGTTAATAAATATTTTGTGTTTGAGTATTGGTCACAGTGGGTTGGTTGTTTACTTTGCTGAATTATTGTTGATGTTTGTAACTATTTACGTTATAGAGGCGTGTTTTTTTTTTATTTGGGCAACAGTTTTAAAGCGTGTAGTATTCATGAAAACGTGCAACTTGGCCAATCTACCCTCACTTTAAGTGTGCCACTCGTTTCGTCCTTGTAAAAGGATCGAAAAAAGACCTAAAATACTTGGCCGGTTTTTCATCAACATGTATCAAGGTTTCACGTTACTAAACAGATGGTGAGTGCAGACGGTTAAAAATGATGCAGAGGTAGGAGTTAACGAGCACTGCTATTAACAGGGCTGCTCGCTCCGACAGCTCAATATACTACGTGGACCACATTCACACTTATACGATCGAGCGTCGAGCGGGTAGATAATTACTTCGTTTCTATGGTGTAATGAATACACTTGAGATGACCCATACCGTGAGAGCGTAGCGAGCCTTATGATTATCATGGTGCTCGCTACGCTCTTAAATACTTTAGGTAAAACTTAGTAATAAGCCCCAGTTGACAAACCGCCCGATCATTCTAGCACTCTAATTTACTGCTCCGAACACACGCGAGTGTGGCCACTGGTGTATAACATCGCTAAGGCCGAAAGCATGTTTGTACGCCAAAAGTGGCCACATTCACGTGTGCCTTTGGCCTAAGTGGTGGATAACAACAGTTCACTGTCTCACTCAGAGGTAGATTGTTTCCCATCAGTGGGACCTCTATAGGCTAATAAACCTGTTTTTCCTTATATATTTAAATAAATAGAGCCTCTCAAAGCAGCTTTAGATATTTCATTCTGCGATTCCAAACGCACCACATAGACACGAATTCACACTCAATAGGTGCGTCCACACAGAGCGCGCAGCCTCGCGAGGCTTTTGCTGCGCGAGGAAACTGACGACCGAGGCACGAAACAATATACGCGAGAAAAACAAAAGCCGACACTGGATGGCTCGGCCGCTCGATCGCGGCAGCGCTGTCACATGCCTCGCCCGAAACACGTCCACACCAACCGACCTGCTTCGCGCGGAAAATGCCTCGCGAGGCTGCGCGCTCTGTGGGGACGCACATATTATATTGGAAAACAGTGAATATTTTGATGTGTCTGATTTTAAAATAAAAGTAAGTACGTATATACCATATTCAAGTACATAAGATACTTTCCAAAAACCATTTCCGAAGCAGTGTTGGTAAAGGGTATCTTTTGGTGATGCATTTTACATCAGATACCAATTGGAAGGAGCGGTGGTTATTGTACTTCACTTATATGGGGCTGACTGTGACACCGAAGTCGAATCATCTTGATTTTTCGCAATATAAAGGAGCTTGCTCAAGCCGCGACGCGATACAGAATTGCACGTATTAACGATATTGGTCACAGATCTGCTCGATATTGAATTGCATGTACATGCTAATAACAATGCACATGATTCTTCATTCGAAATTCGATGGCGCAACTACTAGTCACTGCGGGCATGCGGGCGGCGAGTAATGGGCAACTCGCCGCCCGACCATGGACCATGCCCGGGTCGACGGCGCGTTGTGTTCCACGCGCGCCTCAAAGAGCGTCAGCATAATGACGGGGCCCCCCTCTAGAGGGCCAAAGCCTGCCGGGGTCGCGGGACTTATTCCATTACAGTGACCCTGCAAAAAAATGGCTAATGAAGGACACCGTGGATTTTAGTCATTACAAGTCTGACAGTCCCTCCCGCCCTGCCCGGGGCTGGGAGGACTCATGTGATGATTTTACCGCGCTAAAAAAAAACTATTAGTCACTGGCGACATTTTTTTGTATTTTGTTTGCTGCGTCTTTATGTAGTAGTATGGCGGATTTTCGTAGTTTAGGTCCGAATTGTTGCTCCATTAGCATATACGTCGACGATTGAATCGGCAATCGATTCGATATCGCACGCGCCGTGTCACAGCATCAGCAAACTCGCTTACTGGTACCTCTTTGAGGACTTCAAAGAAACGATGGAAAGTTTGTGAAAGGTAAATAAAATAGTTCGAAAGAAGAAGTTATGGTAAAAGAACGAGAAATGCTGAGGCCATACACATTACCCATAACATAATGTCAACTTTATCTTTCTTTTTATTTCCATCGACTCAATCGTTTGGATAATTTGCTAAAACGGAATATCACTAAATTATAAAGAATCCTTCGTCATTCTCTATAGCCACCATATTTTTACAAAAATAACTTAGCATACCAAAACTCTATTTGTTATAGGTATATTGTATAAGCTTCGCAACATTTTGTTGTTAAACAAAACAAAATGTTGCGAAGCTTACAGACACAAAATGTTCGCTGCAAATGTTCGGTGTAACAGTCAGCCCATCGTTGTCTAGCATCGACTGTCTGCTCTCCGTAAGATATAAATAAATAAAAGATTGGACTACCAAGCGATGTGCACACCTAAAACACCTCACTGTATCGGTAAACGGGCCATAAAATCGCTGTTTTTCCCTTACGAGAGCGAATTTAAAAACGTATCGATGAATTAACCATAGAGATTTCGGATTTTTCTTCTTTTTTTTTTCGTGGAGTTTGTTTGTGAAAATGTCTGGTAAAGTTACTTGTATTTCATCCTGTATTAACCCCTCATTTATTCTTTTTATTTATTTGTTACGTTAAGTAGGTAGTATTTTTTATAACCATGATTTTATTTAAATACAATTCATATTTATTATTTTAATATTAAAACCTATTTAAAATATGTAGTTACAAACTGGCCGTATTAAGTCAAAATATTGTGTGGATGCCATTAAACATTTCTTTTTTTTCTAATTTCTTTTTTCTTTGTAAATGGCTTGCGATATATTTTTCACCTAAATCGGCCAGCATTTTGTGATATTGATTAAAGTAAAACCTGTTTGATTATCTCAACTTTTTATTGCATTTACAATGTTCTATGGTTCTGTGATATCGAACAAGAAGGATTTGACATAGAGGCAATTAAGTATTTTTATTAATGTAGAAATATTTGTTAAAATGAAAATGAGTTAGTACTGATTTGCCAGAAGACCCATATATACATTTGTACGCAAACCTTCAGAGGCTTCCGGCGACTGGGACCGCAATTAACTGACACCGCGGTCCCAGTTGCCGGATGCATTTAATTTTAATATTTGTATTCCGTCGACTGGGACCGATCCATGAATTGAACCAGAACGGTACGGTCAGACGAAAAATGTCTATGGAAATTGTCTTGTTCAATACAAACCAGGAAAAGTAATAGGCTAGCATAGGTTCAAAGGAATAGGTTACCTGAAATTGTCTTGTATCGATTCAGAAATATTTAAATAAATACCACTTTGAACTTATGCTAGCCTAGTACTTTTGCTGGTTAGTCAATGAAAAAGGCAAATTCAGGTAATCTCCTACTTAGAATTATTTAAATACCCGATTTTTTTCTCCTAAAAACTCCCTGGCGAGAAACGGGAAAAATATTCCCTTTTGTCACCAGTGAGACAATTAGAAGCTCACAAAAAGTACTAGGCTAGCATGAGTTCAAGATGGGTCTGTATTTAAATAATTCTAAGTAGAAAGTTTCCTTAAATTGCCTTTTTCATTGACTAACCAGCAAATGTACTAGGCTAGCATAAGTTCAAAGTGCTATTTTTTTAAATATTTCTGAATTGATACAAGACAATTTCAGGTAATCTTTTCCTGCCGAGAATTATATTAATACAGACCACTTTGAACCTATGCTAGCCTATTACTTTTTACCTGGTTTGTATTGAACAAGACAATTTCCACAGACATTTTTCGTCTGACTGTACCGTTCTGGTTCAATTTATAGATCGGTCCCAGTCGACGGAATACAAATATTAAAATTAAATGCATCCGGCAACTAGGACCACGGTGTCACTTTATTGCGGTCCCAGTCGCCGGAAGCCTCAACCTTCATACATAATAACATGTAAATATACGATTAAAATGACAGGCCTCTAGATGCTCGTTCCAAAACAACATTTTATAGTTTTAAAACCGGGCTCTGTGGTAAAAGTTTTTAATTTCCCTCTGAGGATTATACGGCGACGAACTAAGTATTTATTTACAATGTAATCCTACTTTACCGTGAGTTAGGTACTACTTTGTACGATCGCAACGTAGTAACAAACCAGACTCGGGTAGTTTTCATGTTAAGTATGTGCTTGGTTGAACAACTTGAGGACTTAGTCAGAGCACTAAACCACAGATATCTACAGTAAATTGCGAAAATAAAACTATATTATTGACATGTAAAGAACTAGCCACCCGCCCCGGTTCCGCACGGGTGCGATCTCTACTTAATTATGCATTTAAAATACATAATTATGAACCTTCCTCTTAAATCACTCTATCTATTAAAACAAATCGCTTCAAAATCTGTTGCGTTGATCTTACATAGGGACAGACAGACAGCGGGAAGCGACTTTGTTTTATACTATGTAGTGATTGAACAAATAAGCGTGAAAACCAGGACCTGGCTTTTTGCTGAATTGAGCTTATTTGGGACAGCCGTGAGACACACTTTTTTGTGGCAACATTGGGTGCCATGCCTGTGTCAACGCTTATTGGTCGAGGACATGCTGCGGGGCGTGAAAGAATGGGAAGCAATCACCTCCTTCTGCGAAGCAGTCATGCTAGCGAAGCCTCCATCGCAGGCGAGACGCGTGGGCGAGAGGACAGCGCCCACACTCATGACCCAGCCACAGTGGGAGACGGCCACGGCAACCGACGTCACGAAGCTATTTCCATAGTCTCGTAGGCACGGGCATGCAGACGGCGAGTAATGGGTGACTCGCCGTCCGATCGTGGACCATGCCCGGGTCGACGACGGAGGCGCATCGTGTTCTACGCGCGCCTCAAAAAGCTTTCAGCAATCTGACGGGCCTCCCCTTAGAGGGCCAAACCTTTGCAAGTTATATTTTTAAGCCACATGTAATCCACGCACAAACCCCAATAACACTTTGCCCGACCCGGGAAACGAACGCAGAACCTTTTGCTCAGCAGTCGCTCTTGGGACCACAAAAAAACGAGGTAGTCACCACAGTTTAATTTCTAAATCCACTAAATTCCTAATATAAGTACGGAACTAAATTACCCAATTGCGGTACGGAAAATACTTGTTTTGGGTATGTCTAAAATAGTTGCCGCGGGCTTAGCATTGAACAGACAAATAATGGAGGATTTACACAGGTCGATTTTCGCCTTACAGCGCTTATAAAAATCGCATGTGACTTGTTCATCTCGGCGTAAAACACACCTCATGCAGTGGAAAATCGCCTGCAACTGAACATTTACACACTCGCCGAATGGTAAAAGTCAGATGGCGTCACTTGCGGTCTAGTCAAACTGTAATCAACCGACTACGAAAATAGGAGGAAGTTCTCAATTCGTCGCAATCTTCCTTTTTTTCTTTTTTGTGTATGTTCACCGATTTTTCGATGACGCTAGGACTGATTTCTTTTGACAGATGATCCTATGATAATTAAAATCAGGATCTGATGACGGGATCTTTGAGAAATCAAGGGAACTCTTCAATAGTCGTAATGTACGACTGTATGGTACCCACTTAAAAAAGTAAAAAAAAAACTTTCTGCAAAATATTAAATCGACTTCTGAAAGAAAAGTTATAAACACATTTTTTTTTCAAAATATCGGTTTCTTTTTTAGGTCGGTTTGTCTCTTTTCTACAAAAAAGTTTTTTTAGGCGGTCGATTTTCGCCGAAAATTCGACCCGTGTAAATCCCCCCTTAAAAGATAGACACAGGATAATTGGACCGTAAATTGTTCACGTGGTTACCACAAACCACCGTAAATCTGGTTACTGGCAATTAGGTATTGTTGTTGAGCTCTTTGAACGAAGCTTTGTGGATGTTATGATGCCTAATTTGATACAAGAAATAATTTGCTTTGTTAATACTTATTCTTTTGCTAAAATAAACATTGATTGTTAAAAATAATCTTTTATTTAACAATAAGCGTGGGAAGCCTTAAATAATGATTTATAGATTTTGAGACTGACTGAGTAACCGATAGAACAATACGTCAAAACATTGATTGTTCAAATTGGAACTCAATCGCTGCTCTAAAAATCGTTGCTCAAACAGGAATACCTCCTCAAAAAACCATTAAATAGGATTTTAATATACTTAGTTAATTAGCAACTAACTAGAACTACTAATCCAGGTGTAATGTTACAACAAAGTACCTATAGCTAAGTTCCAGCAACAGACAGAGCAACTTCGTTCATTGCACACTCAAAAGTTTGAGCAACAGATATTGTTCGGCGATTGTGAACAATAACTGAGATTGTTTTACAAGACACTGGCAAGAGATTATTAAGAAATGCTATAAGAAAAACAAAGAAACGATTGATAAATCAAGTCCTTCTAAACCGAACTGAAAAATAATTAATTATGGGAACTTCGATCCGGTCGCGGGCTTGTTTTAGAAGGATTGTTCTAGTTTATCTTTTTGTGCCTTCCAGTCACGATTGGGATGTAATTTCGGATTGATGTATAATGTGAATGTTCTATTAAATTGTATAAATCTTGGTTCTTCTAACCATACAGACAGATGTGTTGCTGCATGGGGAGTTTGTTCCGCCACTTCTTCTTCCCAGCCAAAAGACTAGGAAGTTCTGATAAATCAGCCTAATTTGAATAATGACTTTTGATT
Source organism: Agrotis exclamationis (assembly GCA_950005045.1). NCBI lineage: Eukaryota > Metazoa > Arthropoda > Insecta > Lepidoptera > Noctuidae > Agrotis > Agrotis exclamationis. Next base: position 19,640,841 of record OX465419.1, read on the forward strand.
TTGAGGATACTATGGCCCTGGAACTGAAAGAACAAGGCGGATTTTTAGTTTAAGAGGCTGAGAGTCCCTTACGCTCCAACCAGAGCAGGATGACACATTTCATGATTTTATAAACTAATAACCGGCCAAGTGCGAGTCGGACTCGCCCATAAAGGGTTCCGTAGCAGCAGGTAACAATTTATAAAAGTTCTTGTAGTTGATTGTAACTTTGAAAGGTATAAATTGCGGTTTACGATTTATGACGTATTCGGATTTACCAATTTTCGCTGGAAATTTGCATGGTAATGTACATCGTATTATTATATTATTTTAAGTTTTATCATTCTCTTATATTAGAAAATACAGGGGGGGGAGGGACATTATAACACTATGGAACTGTCTCTCGCGCAAACTGTTCTGTTTCGAAAAAAATGATTTATTAGTAACCTCAATATCATTTTTAAAGACCTATCCACACCACAGATACCCCGGGTTTGCTGAAAAAAAAAATGTTTTTTTTTCGTATTTCGATTCTAAGCATGGGGAACCCCAAAATTTGTTTTTTTTATTTATATTTGTGTGAAAATCCTGATGCGGTTCACATAATACATCTACTTACCAAGTTTCAACAGGATAGCTCTCAGACTTTTGAAGTAAAGTGGCTGTGACATACCGACGGACAGACAGACATGACGAATCTATAACGGTTCCGTTTTTTGCCATTTGGCTACGAAACCCTAAAAAAGGTGCGCTTGTTTAGCCACTTTTTCTTCCAGAGTGTATTTCGATGACCGTGTGTAAAAATCCACGACCTTGTAACAGAGAGGTATTCAACCTCTTCTGTTACCTCAACCTCTTTACTTTTAGATCTATTTATTGATTTAATTTTTTTTTAAATTCATATTTAGAATTTTCATTCTGTCATTCATTCATCTTCAATTATTTTTTGGTCATTACAATTTTACTAAGCCTTGCAGCAGTACCTGTTCTCCAATACGTTTAAAATCTGCATATTATCAAAGTATTCTCACTCAAGTGCTTCCTGCATTTACTCTAGTGGCGTTTTAAAGTATATTTTTTTTATTGTTGTGTAAAATAACTGGAATATTGTCTACCCTGATAAAGGTTCGTAATGTACTTACTAGATTTTTAATTGTCATACAGATCCTCAGGAGAATTTCATGTTATTTAATTGTTTTATCTCATGGTTCATAGGGCCTTCGGAATGAAAATAAAAAGAATATTTAAACTTGTAGTGGTGATTTATTTTAAAGTCCCTTAACTCTCCCTCCTAAATTATTACGGCTGCGTCCATTGGGACAGGACGCATGCCACTACCTCATCTCACGAACTCTTTCTACCATCGAGGATCTAGACGCACTGCAAGTTACCATTCGTACCTAGTTACCATTCCATTAATTCGCATGAAGCGCTTACACGTCGTACGTGGTATAGATAATATTGCTAAATATAGAAAGAAGATAGCCAGCGACGTGGACGCGGTCCACCATCTCAAATGAATCAGTATAATATAAAGGGAAAAGAGTGGTGTTAGGGTGTTACCACACCAATCGATCGATAGTCGATCGACGATCGATCGATGGTGGAATAGATAAGTCGACGTCTATCGAGCTGCGATTGGTGTAGTAGAAACTATTGATCGACGTCGACCAGTCCATTCTACCATCGATCGATGGCGTCGATCGACGGTCGATCGATTGGTGTGGTAACACCCTAACACCACTCTTTTCCCTTTATATTATACTGATTCATTTGAGATGGTGGACCGCGTCCACGTCGCTGGCTATCTTCTTTCTATATTTAGCAATATTATCTATACCACGTACGACGTGTAAGCGCTTCATGCGAATTAATGGAATGGTGGTCTTAATTATAAATGGTGCAGTTCTTTCCTGTCCGGATTTGAATCGTCACCTTTTACCTCACGTACCTATGAACGTAATATGGAAGAAAATACGTTATCTTTCAAAGTTATGGTATCAAGATTCATGCAACGCCATACACACATTACTGCCTATAAGCATATACCAGCTCATTTAATATACAAATACGTTTAAACGTATAAAGTACGGCACGTGTTTTATTAAGCATGAAAATTCAATACCAATTTTCTCCTAAATCGCAATGTAAAGTTTTCCATACATCCTCATTTTCTTAAATACTTGGATCATGTTATTTCATTTTTAGGATTCCGTACCCAAACTGTAAAGCTTTTATTGCACTCCAGTGACTTACAAACAACTAAATCATCTCGCCTTAAACAGAAACCCAACTTTTAAAGCTTCCACCCTAAACATTTAATTAAGAAGTCCTTCGTTACGTAGCTAAATATATGATTATCATGTACCCAAAACATGCCGGAACTGACCCACAGCATCAAATTATGAAGGCGAGATAAGGTTTCCGAGAATCTTACCGAAGTTTATCGATGTACTTTGCGACTACGTTAGGGATGTTTCCCTAGCTGTAGCTGTAACGGTGCCATTTTGTGACGTCATACATGCTTTTCTAACACTTGCACGCTCTTAAATAAAAATAATCGCATTTCAAAAATAATTTTGACAACTTAATAATGGCAATAAATTTTATTAGGTGCATCCCCACAGAGCGCGCAGCCTCGCGAGGCATTTTCCGCGCAAAGCAGCTCGGTTGGTGTGGACGTGTCTCGGGCGAGGCAAGTGACAGCGCTGCCGCGGTCAAGCGACCGAGCGCCCGAGCCATCCAGTTTCGGCTTTTGTTTTGCTCGCGTATATTGTTTCGTGCCTCAGTCGAAAAACAATAGACGCGTCCACACAGAGTGAGCAGCCTCGCTTGTCAGTTTCCTCGCGTAGCAAATGCCTCGCGAGGCTGCGCGCTCTGTGTGGACGCACCTAATGAAAATTTTCTCCGTATTAGTTTCACCCGCTGTTGGAATCCCGTAGCATATTATGTTAAATAGCCTATAGCCTTCATCGATAAATGGACTACACATTATATTATAAAGATTTTTTCAATTCCAACCAGTATCTACATCTTGAGATTAGCGCATTCAACCAAATAAACTCTTCAGCTCCCAAGCTTTTATTTCGTAAAAATGCTTTACAACATATTTATATTGCTTACTATGAAGGCATTACATTTATGTTTATCCAAAAATAATCGTATTAGGTACTCAAAACAGTCTAAATCAACAGATTTATGAAGCACCTAAAAGCTTTTATACAGCAATTTCTCATCCCTGGCTCTAAAACAAAGAAACCCGAGACATACTCGTATTTCACGTTACGCCATTACTTTTGATAAAATTTTCAATTTTGCTGACATTTATTGCATAGAATAATAAAACTATGCGGTACTTTATTAAAAGCTAGCATTAACACGAATCTTCACGCTAGTTAATGTCTATACTGGGTATTTAATTTTGGCCGGCCATTATTTTAAGTTATGAACTTGCGGCCGAGAAATATTGCACACTTTTAAATGTTTCTTTTTTTTATTGCGGATCTAAAATGGCCACTTTTTTTTTTTTTTTTTGTGGTAAAATCATCAAATGAGTCCTCCCACCCCGGGCAGGGCGGGAGGGACTGTCAGACTTGTACTGACTAAAATCCACGGTGTCCTTCAATAGCCCGTTATGTCCCGGGGTCACGGTAATGAGATAAGTCCCGCAACCCCGGCAGGCTTTGGCCCTCTAGAGGGGGGCCCCGTCATCATGCTGACACTCCTTGAGGCGCGCGTGAAACACAACGCGCCGTCGACCCGGGCATGGTCCATGGTCGGGTGGCGAGTTGCCCTTTACTCGCCGCCCGCATGCCCGCGCCTACGGTGGCCGGAAATCGTCCCGCGACGTCCGACGCCGTGGGCGTCTACCACTGCGGCTGGGGCGGAGGGAGGACGCTGTCCTCTCTCTCTCGCGGCTCGCCTCCTCCTTCACGAGCATAACTGCTTCGCAGAAGGAGGCGACCGCTTCCCACTCCGTCTCGCCCCGCAGCATGGCCTCGACCAATGCCGGGCGCGAGAGGTCTCCGCCTATCGCCGCCGAGAGGACACGGCGGTGCTCTGCCCAAGCGGGGCAGTCCTGCACCGTATGCTCCACCGTGTCCTCCGGGCGATCTTCGCAGTGGTGACACCCGGGCGTCTCTTCCCTCCTTATCAGACACAGGAACATCCCGAAACTTCCGTGTCCGGTGAGGACCTGCGTCATGCGGTAAGTCAGGACGCCGTGACGTCTTTCCAGCCACTCCTCAAAGAGGGGTCTTACCGCCGCGATTGCGGCGTGCCCGGACCTCGGTTGCGACAGTCGTCCCCTCCATACTGCCCTGAGATCGCACCGGAGAAAATGGCCACTTTATACAAGTTTCTAATATCAATGTTGCTAAAATTGTTCTACATTACTTATAATTATCTTATTAAATATAATTATCTTATTAAATATTCCATGTTAAAGAATTATTTTGAGTTTTATTGAGATAAAATTCGTAACATGGAATATTCTATTCTATTGCTGTAGTATAAGAGTAGATAATTGATAAAGAACAATTTTAGCAACATTGATATTAGCAGCGCTGCAGAAGCTTTTAGTTTTTTTTTTTTTAATAGATAGGTGTAAACTGATCCAATGATGCGTTATTAGTGGCTTCATTAATTGAAGTGAGACCATAAATTAATTTAAATTTTATTAAGTGCGAAACGAATTCATGATAAAATATAAATAATATTAAACCAACCCGCATGGAGCCTGCGTGGTGGATAATACTTTTTCACAGAGTGGAGCCCTGTGTCTCAAGCTCACTAACCCAATAAAATAGACTTTCTCGTTAAAATGTAAAAGCATGCAAACTTTTGGCGGCCATTTCCATATTCATATCTACGTATATGTTTACAAAAGAGGCTGTAAATGTTTATTCACTCGCAGAATAGGCTTTTTTATTCTTCGCAGATTAAAATATACTGACCCGGAAAAAAATTCGCTTATCATCCCATATAATTTGCCACGAAAGTAGGTTAGTAGGGATGAAGGACAGGAACCTGAATCTTGAGGGACACAGGGGGTTATTAATATGAACCTTATTATTCTGTAGTAATCGGGTAACTGGCCTTCAAATATTTGGCCCTGAACAGTCTCGAAGAAAAATATTTTCATGAAACAAAAAGATATGTCAAGGAAAACCCCAAAAAACAGATCTTTACGACATGCGTCCAACCTAAATTTATTTTTACGAACACGTGCTTATTACCTCTATCTTTTTTATTTCAAATAAGATTTTTTACTGTGCAATTTATTTGGCTGTAAGTGTACTATCATTGAGCGTAGGGTAACGCACTTAAAAGACAGAAAGGTCGAGCTATATTAAGGGTCCTGGCCCTGTTAATTACATAGATAGCACAGCGGAATTTATTTTCTCTGATAGTCATCTACCCAGTACCTACATAAGTGTTATTGTATAATTTCGCAAGATTACTACTATGAAATACTTAATTACGGAAATTATTGCGATCCTTTTAGCCTTTGGCGGTCATTACGATATCTTGTTGTATGAAAATTTCGGAATAATATACGTACGTTAAAATTATTGGAGGTTTATAACGGTATGGTATATTAAAATGAAATTGAATATGTTACGGTGGCCCCCAGTGTAATGGTCTGTATAATTTTATGTGAAGCGGTTATAAGCGGATGTTTTATTTTTAAGAGCGTGTTAACAATGGCGCTAGTGCTATTTATATAGTACTTTTCATTTTATATGAATACTAGTAATCCCTGCTTGGTGTGCTTGGCTCCAATACTATCTTTCGAATGGCAACCAACGATACACAACCAGATTTTTTTACTGAATCGGTTCGGAAATTCACGTGTATGCGTGGTTGCTTTATTTTAAAACAGTTGATATGTTCAGAAGATAAATAAGTTAAGTGAGGAAGTAATCGGGGGTTATCTCCGAAACTACTCATCCAAATTAAATTATTCTTAAGAGATAAATTAATTCCGAAAGCGTCGATCTAGGTAAGTATCGTATTATAGTAATATTATTATAGCAAACACGTTATGTTTGCTATTAAAGATTTTACAAAAATCCATAATATTTATTCACCGCTCAAAGTAGCAAGGTCCTGAACGAGCCGTTAGGTTTCACATTTTCTCCTGGGTTAGATAGCGCCATTATAATTAAAAAAAAACTTAAAAAATGTTTCTTCAAACCTTGCTATTGAATTAAAGCGTGTCTTATGAGATTTGCACGTCTGGATTGAAATGGAGCGCATTTTCATTTTACCTGAAAGAAACCAAAGATTCCCGAGGGAAATTAGAAAAAAAAACTAGAAACGTGTCTCTAGTCTACTAAATAATGATTGTCAGCACTTATTTGAGCATTTTCAGCATTTTCTTGAATACTCGGTTCTGACAGGTAGATTACTTTTAAAATGAATTATTTTTTCACCCAAGAGTGTTTTTCTCACCTGTGAAACATAAATATAAATGTTGAGACCTATCATACCGAACAACTAGTTAGCTCCCATTCAGGAGGGGTTGGTTTCCGACCCCAAATGTGCTTTAATTTTATTGACAGAATTGAGCAAGCTATCCTTTAAGTTTTTACAGATCCAAACCGGACTTATACATAGATGCCACTATTACGTAGCTTATTAAAATTTTGTTCTCTCTAATAAACTGCCTTTTTTGGGATTGGAATATCATCAATGAATCGTCTCTCTCCAGGTGCAATGGCAGGGACTGTTAGACTTGAATGACTTAAAGCCATACTGCTGCTTCAATTGCCTTTTGCGTTACAGGGCTGCGGTAACATCTTTAAACATTCTCGCTACCTTGACAATAAATTTTGAGACTTGGCTTACTGGGCTTTGCCATCTTTCAAGTTTTTTTTTACATTTACTACAATAACTTTCTACAGAATGCCATGTACATTTTGTTCTCCATTAAACTGCCGACGTTTACAAAATACATAAGTACAAACATTTCAAGCATTTCCCAGAGAGATCGTCAAATCGTTATGAGCCATTATTTTCAAAGTCCAACTTTTCTCTTATAATGTTCCCCGTCAACTGTCGAACTTTTGATTATGTTAGTATAATTTTATTGCTACGGAACCCCCTCATTTGTTTTTTGGCCTTGGCAACACTACACGAATATTTTTGATAGTAAAATCAAAGGAGAGGTGTATAAAATAGCGATTGCTCATCATATTCTCGTTTCCTTTTTATGATGAGATATAAAAAGTTGAGGATGAACAAGTTTTTTCATGTGTTTTCAGTGGATTGGTAATGTAAATATATTAGATGGTGATAATAATACTAGTCTGTAACTTTTTAATTGCAGGGCAACGGCCGCTTTAAGGTCTAAAAAAACCGGCCAAGTGCGAGTTGGACTCGCCCATGAAGGGTTCCGTAGTAGCAAGCATAGATTAGGGATATAATTATATTGAGATTAGTAGATTAATACACATTAATACACAAACAATAAAATAACTTTGTTTTTCATAGTGTTTGTATGAATTTCAAAGTTATATTTGCGGTTTTTGAAAATGTACCTATATCTCAAAAACTGCTAACTGTATCTCATCCAAACCAATTTTCTAGTTTTTAGTTTTTGTTGAGGTCTATATACATCATTATATATAGGTATATTTTTAGTTTTATCATTCTCTTATTTTAGAAGTTACGGGGGGGACACACATTTTACCACTTTGGAAGTGTCTCTCGTGCAAACTGTTCAGTTTAGAAAAAAAATACATCAGTAACCATCATTTTTAAAGACCTATCCATAGATACCCCACAAGTATGGGTGAAAAAAAATCTTTGAGTTTCAATTCTTGTTTTTATTTTGTGTGAAAATCCTAATGCGGTTCACATAATACATCTACTTACCAAGTTTCAACAGGATATGGCTGTGACACACGGACGGACAGACAGACAGACAGACATGACGAATCTATAAGGGTTCCGTTTTTGCCATTTGGCTACGGAACCCTAAAAACGAAAAGTTTTTTAGTCCATAACACAGGTTTCTTCACAATCATTTTATATAATTTTATCGATACAGTGTATTACTGAACCAAACCTGAAACAAAAATAAAAAATAGATGTGTTTCATACATTGTCAACGTAAAAATATTCCATTTTGTTTGAAACATTTTATTAACTCTCCGGGTTAGTTTAATAGTAAATTTTGTTTATAACCGTAAATACTTTTAGTCCATAAAAGGTTGTTAGTTTTTTACAAATAAACCTGTATTATTAGAAAGAATGATGACGATCATCATAACGTCATTGTAGTTATCGTCTTTACGTTCATATCAACTTGGAACCAAAAAACTGGTTAGAAAAGCCTTCCTATCCCTTCTACCCATCCGGTAGAAAGGCAATCCCTTCTTTAGAAGAAGAGAATATTCTACCGGACGGGCGTCCGGTAGAATATTCTCTTCTTCTAAAGCCCGGTTTAGCACATCTCGTATAAATGTGCCCTGAAACTTTGATTTTTAAATTGACATGGTAAATAAATCATTGAATAAAAAACGGGATGTTTACCATGTTTTTTATTTGTTTTGAGTTTCCGATATTTCGGCACTGTTGCAAACTGGATGAATTCAAAACAAATAATAAACATTATAGAAAGCTCGTTTGAAATTCCCATAGTTACCTCCTCAGAGCGGAAACTTGTAAATATTCTAACAGTGGAAATTTCAGATTATTAGTCAGATGAGAATCAAACATAAACTAATCAAAGAGCACACGATCTCTCTCAAACTGAAACCTGCCTCTAAAACAATCCCTTATAATCTGATTTAAGTTAAGCCCCTAGCCCACGTTTCACCTTATCAATGACTGTAGCATGGTAAGTGGAAAAGTTACAGGCCCAACGTCTCTCATGCAATCAACGTGGATCCGTTTCCATCACGCACTCTCATTACTTTCGAATTTGGAACTTTTGGAAGATGCTTCAGATCTCAATTGTTCTATTGAACCGTGTGATAAGGCTCTAATTTGATTCGTGTTACTGTTGATTAGAGAAAGAAGTTGGAAATAAAGATGTTTCTCGATGAGTGAAAAAATCATGGTTTTTAGGGTTCCGTTTTTGCCATTTGGCTACGGAACCCTAAAAACCATGATTTTTTCACTCATCCCCCTGTAACTTCTAAAATAAGAGAATAATGAAACTAAAAAAATATATAACGTAGAGCTTAACAAAAACTTCCAACGTAAATTGGTTTCGATGAGATACAGTTAGCAGTTTTTGAGATATAGCACATTTTCAAAAACCGCAAATATAACTTTGCCATTCATACAAACACTATGAAAAACAAAGTTATTTTATTGTTTGTGTATATTACTTACTAATCTCAAGATAATTATATCCCTTATCTATGCTTGCTACTACGGAACCCTTCATGGGCGAGTCCAACTCGCACTTGGCCGGTTTTATTTTAAATAGGGTTACATATTGAAATCTTTTAATTTTTTGAAAGATTTTGAAAGTGAAGTGAATTTTCATTTGATAGAAAAAGAACACGAAAATAAGATAAAGGTAGGATGATGATGATGAACGGAAATTATCTATGTGCAGTTTTCTTGATAGCTTTATTTAGCTGTTACAATAGATCAAGAGAAAGTCTGTTAGTGTGGTAACAATGAGAAGATTATCGAAATCAATCTTGATAAAAGTTTTTTGTAGAAAGTATATAGATAATGCTTTGAAAGTCCATTGTCACATGCAAAGGCGCCTTGTACTTAAATATATACTTTAACAGCCTTACTACAAAAACTTAAACATCTGTTGAACACTTGTCTAAAAAAAGTGTGACTGCAAAACGGACCTTATTTCAACGACATAATCTGAAATTTTTTTAGACAAGTGTTCAACAGACGTTTAAAAGTTTTTGTGGTACGACAGTAAATGTTTAATATGACAAACAAATTAATAGGTACAAAAGAAATTTATAAAGAGCGACCACGTACTACATTTATAATACCACTATCTCATAATCATAATATGTTCTCTGTAAGGGACATATTATTGCTAAGTCATAGTCTACGCAACCCGCATTAATTCTAGATAGCAGCACGTCTTTCACCTAGTATGTCATACGTAAGCACCTTTAGGTACACGCACCGAAATAGTTTAATGTACAGGTAACTTACATACGTATGTTTATTTCTCGAAGTATCCGTCCGTGACTACGTCGGTGCTATATCATACAGTCGTAAGTGAAACTTGAGTGTTAGTTTCAGTTTTGAGTTAGAAACTATCGATGTGCCATAATTCTTGTTTTTTTAATGTCAATTTCAATCAATTTGTGTGAATAAAAACATCTCAACAACTTCGTCTATTCCCATTTGTCACCAATGGTGACGATCGGGAAAAAAAATCCCGAATGTCGTCACTGGCGACGATCCAGATAATTGCTAAGCTAAAAACCAAGACATTTGGTTCATGTTAAGACTGAAATTATTCATTGAAACCTCCGATATTAAACTAATAATTGAAGGTCCCACTTGTTCACTAGACTTCAGTACAATTACTTCACTTTCACTTAAATGCCATGATTGCAATGATGAAGTTAGAAAGCCCCAAGGCCAATAATAATACTGTGTCTTCGTTCGCCACTCACAAAGCGATGATTGATCGATAATGTCACCGTATTTCATTATATACCTGCCCACAAATCACTTTGGCCATCCTTACAATGACTTACGTTTCGGTCAGACAGCCCATTACATCTTTTCATATCAATATGACATTAAATCATCAGTATTATCCTCGGACCTTATAAACGAGGGCCTTCAGTAGCTATAATGTTCCTTCAATTTCTATTAAAGTAAGGGTCCCCGCCTTACTTTTTTGTTTTTGCTTAATTGAAAATTGACGTGGCCATAATGATTGATTGGTTAGTAGTGACTTTGCTTTTCATGGGCTGAAATTATACAAGATTTTTTGAGGGATTTTATATTTTATTTAAACTTTGGAGCATAGTTATGTGTGCATAGAAAGAGTCCTTATGAATAGGCTTGTGTACTACAGTTCTGGTACGTTTTATATTTTTGTGAATATTCACAGAAGAGAAAGAGTACGTATCCAATATTTTTCAAACCTCTGACAGACTAATTAGGATTTGCAGTATTTTGTTGCTGGAAACTAGCCAGCCAGACATATACCTTTTTAATTTATTTCATCACAACTGCTCTCAAAACCTGTGAAAGATTAACATCTTGAGAGGCATGTCCTAGAACCAAAAATTCGAAAACAAGGGACATCTACCAACCTGCACTGGGCCCGCGTGGTGGATTAATGCCCACTCCCTCTCACAAAAAGGACTGGATCCCAGCAATGGAAACATAAAAAAAAACTGATTATACCTACCTGTATTATGATACCGCTTTCTGGGGTCTAGATAAAGCGAAGGTAATATTAGTGATGAAATTACTTCTTCTTCTTCGTGTCGCTGGCACGATGGTAATTTACCCATTCCCTGTCCCATGAATCACCTGTGGTTCATGACTATTGTTTAGGTATTGTGTCTGCTGCGCAAACAGTGAAACTGTTAAAGGAGCAACTTGAGATAGGTCTTGCGAGAGACCGTTGCGTCCCATCGTGGTGAAAGGATTAGTCGCCTAGACTCTGCGTCACCGAATGCTAGGTGTTCATAAAATCACTCTATATTGAGACAGAGATTATTAAAAAAACATGGACGTTGGGCTCCTAAACAAGTGTCCAGGTGTCCCTGGCAACGTTAGTTTTAAACTGAACTACTGAAACATGTTTTAAAATCTGTTGATACATCCAAATTATTCTACATTGCAAAGTCAGAGTTAATTGATTGCATGATGAACAATACGGCGCATTATTCGTCCGAAAATCATCACAATACAATTTTGCATGTTCTATCGAGATATTTCTGAACACAATGACAAGCCGGTTTGAATTTCGAGCTCGGTGCGGTATTTTATTTCCTATTCATTGCAGTCAGTGCTATGTAGGATACTAACCCACCCCGGCTTTGCTCGGTTTCAAATTTTCGACCTACCCGCTGGTTTTGCGGATAACTTTTTACATGATTTTTTTTTATTGTTCTGACAATAACGAACACTATAAAAAAGTATTATCCAAATTAGTACAGTCTATAAGAAAAAATATTTATGATCGAACTAGCACTTCGCCCGCGACTTCGTTCACGAGGGTTTCGTCCCTATGATTTTCTATTATTCCTTCGGGGTTGGAATTTCCAAAAAATCCAAAGGTATTTTCGTGTAGTAAGTTAAGTTACATTTTGAGTCGCTCTGAAGGACGCTCTATCGAAATGTGCCTTACTGGCCCTTACAGTTCATCTTTACATCATCAATTTTTATTTAAACTATTATTAAATAATTTTTGTACGACAGTTATCGAATTGGGTTACAAAACAATATGGATGGCACACTAATTTTAGTTCGGAAAAACTTTTATTAGTTTAAAATATACAATTGGAATATTGGCTAGACAGTTTATATAATTTTATTATATTTTTTGTCTGGAAACTGTGCCACAATTTAACAAGCAAAAATCTATTATTGGTGAACACTGAACACGCTCATGAAATATTTAGTTTCCATTGTTTGAATATTTTCCTTTATTTAAAACTTTATGAACCTTATTGCTTAAAAAGCAAACTAAAAAAAGCAAGTAATCAGTGGTCTTCAGTAAAATTCGGGGCTCATTTAAAATCTAGACCAACTCAAATCTTTTCATTAAAGAAGTATTTTAAATTTTGAACATCTACCGTCGTACCACAAAAACTTTTAAACTTCTGTTGAACACTTGTCTAAAAAAATGTCAGAGAGAGAGAGACGTTGAAATAAGGTCCGTTTTGCAGTCACACTTTTTTTAGGCAAGTGTTCAACAGATGTTTAAGTTTTTGTAGAAAGGCTGCTAATGTTCAAAATATTTATAAGAATTAACGACCATTATTATCATAATGTTCAAAATATTAAACCAACCAACTTTAAATTGTATTCGATGTTAAAATTGTAGAAATCAAAATAATACTTAATTGAAAGCAGAATCGCAAAATCTTTCTTTTTCTTTTCTTTCTAAAGCAGCTGATCTTAAAATAAGTACATATTCAATGATTATATACCCCACTATACTATCCAGTTCGTGGTTTTTCATTTTTAGGGTTCCGTAGTCAACAAGGAACCCGTATAGTTTCGCCATGTCCGTCCGTCCGTCCGTCCGTCCGTCTGTCCGCAGCTTAGCTCAGAGACGCCCAGCACTAGAAAGCTGTAATTTGGTGTAAATATACGGATTTGTTGCGTCAAAAAAGTGGTAAAATAAAATTTCGTAAAATATTTTTTTTAGGGTACCTCCTGTACTTACACGTAAAGCGGGGATGTTTTTTTTTTTATCGCGTACCCCTTAGTGTGGGGTATCATTAAATAGGCCTTTAAAAAATATTGGTAGTTTCCATCAACAATTTTTTGATAAAAAGATTCGTTTGTGAAATATTAAGCTTTAAAGTGCTAATTTTTGCCCTACTCGAGTGTCCCCCCCCTCTACCAGCTAAACGGTTATGTTTGGGGGTGTGAAAAAATTTACAATAGTAGTATATATAACGAAGTTTAAAAGAAAATTATCATGACTAAGTGGGCTTTACAAGTTTACGAGTAATAGTTGACCAACTTATAAAACGTACTGGGATAACATTTACCTAAACAAAATGTATCGGGGAACAACTGCAAATGTAAGTTTGTCAACTTCATTTTTACAGCTATAATAGGTAGTGGAGTGGAGTGGAGTGCAGTGGAGTGGAGTGCAGTGGAGTGGAGTGGAGTGGAGTGGAGTGGAGTGGAGTGGAGTGGAGTGGAGTGGAGCGGAGTGGAGTGGAGTGGAGTGGAGCGGAGTGGAGTGGAGTGGAGCGGAGTGGAGTGGAGTGGAGTGGAGCGGAGTGGAGTGGAGTGGAGCGGAGTGGAGTGGAGTGGAGCGGAGTGGAGTGGAGTGGAAGGGACTGGAGCGGAGCGGAGCGGAGCGGAGCGGAGTGGAGTAGAGCGGAGTGGAGCGGAGTGGAGCGGAGTGGAGCGGAGTGGAGCGGAGTGGAGCGGAGTGGAGTGGGGTAGTGTGGGGTGGAGGGTCGAAAATCGCTTGAACCTTTTTAATAGGTTCATAGCGATTTTCGACGTGCCTTGACACCTCTCAAGTTTTTTTTTTAATACGTCATAAATCGTAAACCTTTCAAAGTTGGAACCAACTACAAGAACTTTTAT